>OU830642.1:2400000-3000000 GCA_917563905.1 Neonectria neomacrospora | reverse complement strand
AGGGACGTGACGATACGACATACGGAACAGAACAAAGAGATAACCGCCCTCGACGGAGGAACCTCCTCCCCCTGTTGCGTTATATTCATTTCACTTGCCTCAGCTCTTATCCCCCTCTCCCCTTTTTTTCCCTCTTCCTCACCCCCTTCTGGCTGTCTCGCGTCGCCGTTGTTATTCCCTATAATTGCCGTTTGCCTCTTCCCCCCCCCCGGGCGCGAGAACGAGGGGTTGGAAAAGCGCAGGACACACATACCACGGGCCCTGCAGTCAGTGCATTCATTGCCTGGGGCTGGCGCGGCGCGTTTGCTTAGTAGTTCCTCCAACACTCACGTCCCACGCTATCCACGCTCGCACCAACCCAAACTCACCTCACTCCCCCCAAGTCCTCTAACACCCCCGACCACTCACGACCTGTCCATTGATTGACCCTTGGCGACTCTCCCTCCCTTGGATGCCCTCTCCTCCTTCTGCTTCCTGTTGCTTGTCCTGCCTGCTCCGTCCTCTCTAATCCCGCCGTTATGGCTCTCGTCCTGCTCGCCGAGGGCAGCTTCGAGGTCGCCACCGACGACTCGTCCAATCTCGCGTCCACGAGCTCGACGCCTCCCACCACCGTCGCCGACACGGCGAGCCTGCACTCCGACTCTCCCAAGCGCGACGTCGTCCACGTTGCCGTCGACGTCGACGTCGACGTTGACATTGGCGTCGGCGCGGAACAAGTCGTCGAGGAAGTGCCCGCGCCCGTCCTCATCGAAGCCGCTCTCGAACCCTTGGACCTCGCATCCTCGGAACCGTCTCCGTCTGCTGCGCTTGTTGTCACCGCCGATCCCTCTCCCTCCGTCATCCGCCCTCGCCGTGCTCGCGTGAGTGCTCCCGTCTACAACATCGCCCAATTGAGCGGCACCGCCGGACACGGAAAACGACGCGCCAAAGGCGATGATGTTGCTGACCGAAGACGGACCATTTCGGGCGATACCTTGATTGACGGCAACCACACCGGCGCGACTCCCCGCGCCACGAGAGCTGTACGCGATGGCATCGACGCGTTGGATCTTCACTGGTCGCTGGGCCGCCTCGACTCGCCGCGCACCCGCCGCCAGCGTCTACAGGAGTCTCCCGCCTCGCGGCGCTCCTCGTCGCGTCTTTCCGGCGCAGTCCCTGCGCCCACCCTGACCGGCAAGCTCTCCACCCTCGGCAAACGTAGTCGCAAGGCCGTCGACAAGGGCATGTCCAACATGTCGCGTGAGCTCCGCCGCCTGCAGGACACCAAAGAGTTTGCCCACATCGACGACAAGCCCGTTGTCCACACCGTCTGGGCCAACGGCAAATTCATCGACCCCAGCGCTCCTGAACCCCCCGCGCGAAAGACGTCCAAGCCCGAGCAGGATTCCGAGGAACCCGAGGAGGCTGAGCCCGAGCCCATCACCAACAGGAGAAAGCGCCGCGTCAAGAAGTACCTCGACAAGGGCCTCTATTCCGGCCAGGACACCCCCATTGATATTTCCAAGGGTCTGACCGTGGCGGAGAAGAAGAGTCTGGCCCAGCTGCCCGAGCTAATCCCGAGCGGCCGCGTCAACAAGACCATGCCTCTGCCTATCTTCACCGGCCTGCGGATGCTAATTGCTGGTCGCGACTTCAAATTGCCTTACAACGTTTGCAACCCTCTCCCGCCGGGCCAGCCGAAGCCGGACGAGTGGAAGAAAATGACCAAGAGTACGAGAATTACTTTGTACCACGCGCCAATGGAACCTCTAGCTAACCGTGTTTCTCAGATCGCTTCATTGGCGAGTCCAAGGACTACTGGCGAAAGTCGCCGCACTTCCACGACTACCAATCCAAGTGCGTGTGCACGCCCGAAGACGGCTGTGGCGAGAGCTGCCAGAACCGAATCATGCTGTACGAGTGCGACGAGATGAACTGCAACGTGGGCAAGAAGCACTGCGCGAACCGCGCGTTTGCGAATCTGACTGCCCGCCGAGCCAAGGGCGGCAAGTATCGCGTTGGTGTTGAGGTGATCAAGACGTCGGACCGCGGGCACGGCGTCCGCAGCAACCGTTGCTTCAAGCCGAACCAGATCATCATGGAATACGCCGGCGAGATCATCACCGAGGACGAGTGCGAGCGACGCATGACCGAAGTCTACAAGGACAACGAGGTACGTCTCAGTCGTGGCCGCAGCCTTGCGCCACGCCTCCCGGGGGGATTCGCGGGCTTGCTGACTCAGCTCACAGTGCTACTATCTCATGAGCTTCGACCAGAACATGATTATCGATGCCACCACGGGCAGCATCGCGCGCTTTGTAAATCACAGCTGTAACCCTAACTGCAGGATGATCAAGTGGATCGTCTCGGGGCAGCCGCGCATGGCGCTCTTTGCGGGCGACAAGCCCATCATGACGGGCGACGAGCTGACGTACGACTACAACTTCGACCCCTTCTCGGCCAAGAACGTCCAGAAGTGCCTCTGCGGAGAGCCCAACTGTCGAGGCGTCCTGGGTCCCAAGCCCCGCGAGGTCAAGCCCCCGAAGGCGGACCTCAAGAACGCCGTCAAGGCCAAGGTCAAGGCGGGCAAGCGCAAGCTCAAGGAGCTGATCGGGGACGAGGCCGACGCCGCCGGCAACACTAGCAAGACCAAGAAGCGCAAGATCCAAGCCGCCACGGGCGTCAAGCGCTCCCTGTCCAGTGCCAGCTCCAAGGTGGCCAAGACGGCGGCCACAGCCTTCAAGAAGGGCATGTCGACCGTCGTGGCCAAGAAGGCGGCGGCCAAGTCGCCCATCAAGCGACGGGCATCGACCGGCGGGCTGCTAAAGAAGACGACGACGACGAAGCGCATCATTAAGACCTATGGCAAGTCGTCTGTCTCGCCTAGAAAGCGCGTCGCGTCCACAACCTCGAGCGTCACCCTCGTCACCACGGATGCAAAGACGGCCAAGGCCGGAAAGAAGGCCCCCCCCGTGGCAAAGGCCTCGCCCACCGTGAAGGAAGCTTCCACCACGAGCTCGCCTGCTACAACGCCCATTGCTAAGGTCGCCAGCGTACAACAATCCACCACAAAGCTAGCTTCGCCACGAAGGGGCCTCGAGTTGGCTCGGGCGGTGCAGATCCGCCTGGTGGAGGCCGAGTGAGAGTGATCAACGCTTGCGAGCTTGGAGAGTCTATGTGCCAGAGAGCACACAACGAAATGAGAAATGGTTTGAGGCTGGTATGCTGGAAGGGGTTCGAGTAGAAGGGGTCTAGGTTGAAGGGGAGGGGGGTTCAAGGTGGCTTGGTTCAACACTATGCTTTTGCGTCTTGGTCCTTATGCTTTTATCTGTTTTTCCTCCAAGGCGTTGCGGCGAAGACCGGATGGCATTGTACATTACACCGGGTTGTTGAAGGCATCTGTCCATTTTTTGTATTTCCTCTTTTCGCGTTAGCAAACATGATGAGGCGCGTCCGCTTGTTTAGTTCAGAGTCTGTCTCTGGTCTCTCTCACGACCGGTGTGTGATGATGGTCAAGGCTACACGCCCTTCCATCTGTCGTCATGGACGGTGCTAGCGAAAGTGGCTGTGACCCAGAAAGAATCCTTGTTTCCCCCGTCGCTCTTGATCGAGACCTGGCACGTCGATTGGGAGCTTGGAGTTGAAGATTTTCAAGGCTTTGCGGGGGGTGACATTTCGGCGCAGCGGGGGGGGGGGGGGGGGGGGGGGGGGTTTGGCCAGCCTCCAACAAACAAACCCTCGGGCCAAACGAGCGTCGGGTTATCACAGAGGACGGATGAATGGCTCTTTCGCCCTGCTACGGCCGCCAGCAGAGAGAAGAACAAAGCGGACGAGGGTTCACACCGCTCGTCTCGAGGCACATCTAGTCTGGTTGCCTCGTCGCCTCTTCGCAGTTGCTTCTAGTTCCTTCTCTCCCTCCCTCCCCGCTTGTTTTTCTCAGCCTGGGAGGGGGGTTCGTTGATGCCCTGTGGTGAAGTCTCCTGGTGGTTTGCCAGCTGGGCCGCCGCTCTGGATCGGAGTGACGAGGGTCGGTCGGAGTAGTCGGGATAAGTTGGAGGGGCACCTGTTTGCGGAGGCGACGACGTCTCGGCGCTTTGTTCTGGTCGGAAGCGGCAGGTATTCGCGGGTTTGGACTTGAAAGCCCACCGCTTCTTCAGACTCCCCCCCCCTCCCCCTTAATCGTCGGCGTCGGGACTTCCGCAGCCGTCTTTTGCTTGGCGGGCCGTGTGCGAATGGGCTTCGTCTCTTTGCCCGCGGCGAAAGGGACCGCCGTCGGAGAGTCCGCGCTGGAGAAAGACGATGGGTGGCGATGACGACGGTGAGGGAGGTCTCGAGACCTGGCCGGTGGTTGTTCACGGGGCACACGCCTCCTCTTGGGCTCGAAGACGGGAGGACGCTACCGATCGGGATCCGTTGCGTGGAAGCTGGTAGGAACGTTTCAAGTCGAATGCAGAAGACCTCTCGGGACATGGCCGTGGTTGGGAATGAGTCTACATGGAGTACGCACGAGGCAAAGCAGCCAGCGAACCTGGAAACACCTTGCCCCAACCTCGCAAAGGTCCACCCATCTCGCTCGGTGAAGGTCCAACCCTCCAGCCTCGGTGTAGCACCTCCGGGTCTTGACGACTCTCCACAGTTACGTAGCTGTACGCAGGTGGCTTTGTATTACTCGCGGGAATTCGTGTTTACATACATCCGCCAAGTTGTCGTGAGTAGCATGTCGTTTCACGTGAGGTGCTTGGAGTTGAGGCTGAGTTTGTGTGGCCCACTCACGCCGAGCGCGCAAACTACGAATGAGAGGGTCGCAAGATGCATCAATCACAATCGCGTAAAATAGGCCAAACAGCCACATTCACTAGGCCAGCATAGCCACGGCGCCTCACCGGTCCGACCTCGCCGACGACCGCCAACTATCCCGGAACCACCACCACGTGGGAATCACACCTGCGTTACGTCTTAGCCGCCCACGACGTCACGTTTCCAGTCCTAAAGCCACACTCGCTAGGAGACGGTATCAATTGTGAGAACCGTAGTGCTTCCGTGTAACTAGGAAACTGTCACGGGGTGGAACGGAAGTGGAACACATGGTAGGGAAGAAAACGAGAGAAGTCTATTGTGATATCCAAGATACTTGTACAACGAACGAAAGGGGCAGGGGAAAACTATAGGATACAAAAGACAGCGGTCCAAAGAATGACAAAAAGACAAAGAACAAGGAACAAAGAACTGTGTAAATCCGTAGTGCTGTGATGTGTTGTGCTGTGGGCCATCATGACTAACTTACTCCCAGTCCACACTACCCACTCATCCATCCTCTCCGACCTGTTTCCTAAAGGAGACGAGAGTGATCCCATTTTGGAAAATGACGAGCGGAATTCTCCGTAATCCAGCCCAAACAACCCCGAGTGTTGAAAGAACGACCGAAAGTGAGCCACTAAGTCTGGAGGGAGCTCCAGTAAGCTCTCGACTCCTAAACGACTTGCGTCATCATAGCTTAGAGTGTTCGATGAGGGTATTGTCGCTTTAGTTGCCAGAGTTCTTGCCGTCACTGGCTTGTTCAACCACCAAAGTCCCGACGCGTACCATTTTGAGAGACAGGAAGGGTAGCAGGGTTATTTTGGGTATGTCTCAAAGATGTCGCAGTTTCCGCAGCGAAAGTGATTGCAGGCGATGCAGGAGGGGTTGAAGGTGTAGGAGTTGTCAAAGCGGCAATTGTGACAAATCCACATGAAAGTAGGTTTGGTGCCGGCCATTGCGTTGGTTGAGTCTTCTTCTTGAATAGACAAGGAGGACAGGAGAGGGTAGTGTACAAAGAGTCAGAGCTAAATATAAGCTTGGTTGCGATGCTGGATACGTTGCTGAATGTTTAGTAGAATCGACGAACTCGGTGGCCGCGACTTAAGTTATATACGTCGGAGAACAGAGCTCACAATAATGATATTTCAAGCTTCACCGTCAGTTCCCTGACCCTGGGTGCCCGTCAAACCTGGCCAACTGTCACAATATCCAACCGCTGTAGTTGCCCTTTGATGCGTAGAGGCGCGGTAATGACATCCCACCAGCATCCTCTTAGGGTTTCAACTGTCGAACTCGAAACTTCCAATATAATACTTCCACCAAGTGGATCTCGTTGTGGCAGCGTTGGCCCCGAGGGAGAATGGAGGGAGGCGGTTCGTTGATTTCGTCACCGACTTATCCATTGGCCAAGTCGTCGACGAGGAAGAACAGTGAGCCTTGTTCGACACAGCAGCAATGCCCCAGGCCCTCGTCCACGGGACTAGCGCTTGGGCCCTTGGAATATCGGATCCGCCAGCCATAGAGACGAAGCGGACTGGTGTCGTAAAAGTGAGGCCGGCAGAGTATCGCGGGCTGAGAAAGCTTGAATCCTATGAGTCGAACACAACAACAACAACAACATAGGAAAATTGGGGCTGTTAGGAATCGGTTGTTTGCCGAGGCTCAGTGACTGGTCTAAGAATGAACTGAGCCGAGGCCGTGGTACACCCAGCTGGCACGTCAACGCAGCACATCTCGTTGTGCACTTTCTCATCTCTGCTGTGACGATGCAGCCTTAAGATCCAATGACTGGACGCTGCTCGAGACCTAGCAGCGCCGGGCAAACATGTGTGATGTGTAGAAATGCGAAAGTACGACTCTGAAGCTTTGAGCTGCATAGCCCCCGCATCAGTCTGCTAGGGCGGGTCGTGTGTGAGGCAAAGAGCGCGCGGGACTTGAAGCCTTTCGCTAGGCATATTTTCTGTTCTCGCAAGTTAATAGAAAGACGCCCTTGACTGGGAACGGGTTTGAAACGGGCAGGCTGTCGCCGGTGAGAGGCAGCAACGTGGGCCCGAATTGCCGGACAGGCGCAGACGAGGAAACAGAGCCGGAGGGCGGCGGCGACCGGATCTCGTATGTGTGCGTTGGATATTGAATGGACCTTGACATGATTCCCAGGCTGTTGAATAGGGCGGAAGGTTGAGCCGGCATCGGCTAGAGCGAAGTCGGCCGATGCTTGGAGTGAGGACACTTGAACGAGAGAAGTTCGCTTGGTACGGCTTAGGGCGACGAGCCTGTGTGAGATTCTCTGTGGTGCGGGTGTCTTTTGGGCATAGCATTGTGCATGGCGAGCTACCGCTATGCACCCGACCCTGAAAATCTTGGTGTGGGTGGTGAGACAGGGCCAATGGTAGGATTTGACAAGCGCCACACCTTCACATCAAGATCATGATGAAGATTGTCGCCATGATAGAAGATCTGATAGAGAAGTAGGAGGTGAATCGACGACTTGATTGTTGGAGTTGAGAGAAGAGAAAGGTGATTATAGAATGGAGGTAAAGTGGTGGGGGACATTGTGGGTGATTGGTGGTTGGTGGTTGCCAGCTTGGGAAGTCGTACCCAAGTACCTCCCTCCGACGAGACAACGTCAGCCAACCTTGACCGGGCGCGCAGGCTATTCATTGCCAGACTGGAATTCTCACTTGAGAACAGAATAGAATAAAATAAAATAAAATGAAGATCCGAATAATTCTGTAGAAACCCTTATTATGTTTTCGTGTTAAAATCATTCTTGAACTTGGCCTTGTATTCTTCAGCGCTCTCCTTTCTGTGTCCCGCTACGTGTTGGCAGTTGACGATGGCCCGTTTTGAGTTGCCTGCCGGAAGCTTTTGCCAGTGGCTTCGACTAGTGTCCGTGCCAATGATCCAAGTCATCCCAACATGACGCGTACGCGGTTCGAATTCGTGTGGCTTGTTATGATCGTCTGGGTTTTCATCCAAGTCATCGGATTCCACGTAAGAAGGTTTGCGAAATGACCATGCTATACCAGCACCGACAGAGTGCGAAGGAGACAACGGAAAGGAAAAGGAAAGGAAAGGGGCTTAAGCTTATTAAATATTATTTGGTGGGCTTACCTACTGCCTATTTATAGTGATAAGTGCGGACGAGAGCCTGATCAGTCGTCTGCAGTTGTATACAGTTGAGCATTGTATTTCCTGCGCCCATGACATCAGGCGGGCTGAAGCCTTTTGCACATAGATGGTTCGCAGGACTCTTGCGAATGGTTGAACACCATGCTGTGCTTGGAGCACCGATCGGGAGAGCCTGGGAGTGAACGGACGCCGTTCATAGGAGATTGGGCGCTCTACAAGAGCAGGATGCTGCCCAACCTGTGCACAACATATCTTGACAACGCCCGAGCACGACACAATGGCCCAAGAGTCACTGAATGGCTGCTTGTGCGATTATTGGTGGTGATGGGTGAGGCATATTGATCTTGCTGGCTCGGTCACCGACTGTCGGGGAAACAACAAACGGTCGTGCATCTTGGCTGAGCAAAGCATGCCTACAAGGCATAAACGACCCATCTGGAAAGAACTGCAGCCCACGAAACGCATAATTGGAGTCCACAAGACCCCCAAAACACATGGCCTCATCAAGCTTGGACCCCTGAAAGATAAATTTGCCTGTTCCAATGTACTTATAGCGTTCCGAGAAGGAACAAGGTAGCTAGGCGCAGATGGAGAGCTTGATAAGCAAAGGGAAGAGGACATTAGTGCTACTTATGTTTCGAAGCTCAGCATCCTTGGCTTTAATGCAGGCATGCCGATGCGTGAAGAGGTGGCAGGGGGTGGCTTAGCAACCAAATATCTGACGAGTCAATGGAGAGTGAAAAGGGGGAAGACAAAGGGCAGGGTTTGACGGGGGAAACATAGTAAAACGGTGGCATATAGGATTATTTCGCACATAACGATGGAAGAGAAGAGCTGATCTGGTGAGGAGAGTGTGGCCATGCAAGTCAACAATGCTGACGCTGGAGGATTGCTGCTATCGTTGGTGGGCGCTAGGAGCCACATTGAATTTAATCAAGTAGGAATCAGATTCTTTGATAGGCTCAGCGTACCACTTGAAAGTGATTGCTGTGAGGTGTATAATGCCACTTGATTTCTCTTGGCTTTTTGAAGCATATCTGGTGTTCATTAATCATCGACCACGATGTTAAGGCTTTGGGTGTTGGTTGTTGACCGCAGCCGAGAAGGCACATTGCAACATGCTTGCTTACCTGGACAGTGCCAAAATGGACTCGCACTGTAAACTCGCACGCACTGTACAAAGTATTCGTACTCGGTCACCTCGGGTGGTCCACTGCACGGACCATGCACTAACAATAATCCAGTGTCCAATGTCGTCTGGATCAGCATCGCGCGGTTGCATCATCGTTGCCAACAGTCCGTCTGACCCGACTCCACGCCCTCCTCCTCGTCGACACGCTGGTCGCAATGCCGCGATGCCACGACCCGTCATCAGCAACCGCGCTGAGACCCGGTGGACGGTGCGCATAATTCCCTTCTTCATTGCCGCCGCCTTCGGCTTTGCGACCTTTGTGGTCGTGCCGCATCTCTGCGGTATGCGACCTCGACTCCCTTCCCACCACGGCCCGTCCGGGGCCCGCTGACGAACATTCTGTGCGCAGTCAATTACCTTTACCGACAGGAGCACAAGACGGGCACTGCGATAACACTCATTGTGCTGTACCTTGTCTTCTTGATCCTCACCCTCGCGGCATACCTCCGGACCTTCATCACCGTCTCCTTCGGTCCCGGCCTCGTACCCCTTTCTGCCGAGCGACAGGCCCTCGAAAAGGAGCGGAAGAGGAAGAGATATCGAGGAAGAGATATCGAAACAGAGCCATGGGTGCCACCAGACCCGAACCCCGACAGCCCTGGGCTCGAGGCCTTCTACAGCAAGGATATCTTCGTCTGCGAACTTGATGGCCGGCCGAAATGGTGCTCTGACTGCCGGTCGTGGAAGCCAGATCGCGCTCATCACTCGAGTGAAATCGATCGTTGTATTCGCAAGATGGATCATCTGTGTCCATGGGTTGGCGGCGTCGTATCCGAGACTTGTGAGCTGCCTATTCTGAACTTTATGGACCACTTGCAACGATTGCTAACAGCTATTAGCTTTCAACTTCTTCGCGCAGTTCACCTTTTATTGCGGTATACTCTGCATAATTTGTATCGCAACAGCTGCATACTCTCTGCAGTTGCAGAAGAACGAGGGCCGGTCTCTGGATGGCCGAACAGTCGCTGGCCTTGCTATTGGATGCTTGTTTGCCCTCTTCACAGGCGCCATGACCATGACTTCGGCTCAGTTTATCTTCACCAATATCACTAATATTGACATGCTGAGAAAGAATCAGACTTTTCGATTGGCCGTCCGTCTGCCCTATGATAGCCCGCCGACTCAACGGTACCAGACAATCACATATCCACTCTCAACTCCCGCTTGGGGTCAGAGTGGTGTTGCAATGAACCACTTCCACGGTTCCTCGATGGGTACAATGAGTCCAACATCGCCCCGCGACGAACAGGCCACGCGGACATTCGCCATTCTCGAAACGGAACCCGGGGAAAACCCATGGGATCTTGGATGGTGGAGGAATTGGAGGTCTGTCATGGGCAACTCTGTTATTGAGTGGCTGCTCCCTATCTGGCACTCGCCTTGTTGCAACCACGATAGCATGGAGAGCGACTATGAGCTCGGTCCCGTGTTAGAGAAGCTGAAGCAGCGTTACGGGATTCCACACGATGGAAGCTCCGGAAGTGATGAGATTGAAATGCGCAGTGCTGGAGCACCGAGGCAGTAGGCCTCGATCTTGATACCCCGTTGACTTGTCTGGTTCTGGCGTATAGAGGAATATAGGAGAAACGTTGTGTGCATAGCGTTTGACGGGACATAAATGGTATATGCAGATTTTCTTGAGTTTCGTGGAGGATATGGGAATAAGTGGCTCGTAATATGTGAGGGGGTGTCGGTCGCTACATGAGAGAAATGATAGTTTGACTTCGACCTTGTAACTTGGTCGCTGAATTATTGTACATGGTAGAATTTCGCCTTGCAAACTGTAACAAGAGCGATAACTGGGATTGTTCCGTCAGTAAGACTGAGAGAAGAGTACTGCTATCATTATCATCGACTTTTGCTACTCACATGAGCAGGGCTGCTGCCGGTCATCTTCACTTCGTAGTGTGCCCTCACTTCTCAAGCAAGTTTTCTGGCGGCGGGGATTTCGAGCTGCGAAGTGAAGCAGATCATGATGTGTTGAGATGTGCAAGGCCTAAAGCAACTCGTCGATGGCTGACTGAGGCGAGATAATGGAATCCTCTCATCTGATCTAGTCCTCAAACCCTTGCGATTTCATACTTAATGGAAATTTCAATAGGTCCCGTCGGAGAGGGGGGGGAATGCACAGCATGTTTGGCATCAATCGATATGGCGTCGTAAGTGCCTCAGTTTGTTGCAAGTATTGGCATCAACACAATAGTTGCGTATATCCGGTAAGCTTGGAACATCATGATTGAGTTCCCTGCTGACGGAATTTTCAGAGAGAAAAAAAGCCAAGGACCTCGGTCTCCGACGAACAACAACAGATCGAGAGCCAAAGGATACTACCAACTTGTTATCTCACGTTCATTCTTACCTAGTTTCCATAGAATTGAAACCGGCCGAGGTTATCAAGATAAATGGTGGGGCAGTTCTTAGGTGGCGTTCCTTCCTGCAGGCAGCGCCAGTGGGGCCTAGGAACTCAGGCCTCCCTCGACCAGTAACAAATCGCGGCCATCTCAATTAGCAAGTCTTGACGTGCACCACAACCAACTCCTGCACGCGACCGTGAAGATGCAATCCGACCAGACGAGTCAAGTTCGCGTCGAGTTAAGCTGAAGAAGAGGGCGTGACACTGCCGTGCCGTCCCGATCAGTAGACCGGACTCCTCTATCAGCTTTGACTGGCGGCTGAATCGTTTCGCACGAATCGCGATGCCGCTTGTTCCTCGTACCGCGTCGCCAGCACAGTTAAGATGCCCTCGTCGCCGCCGCTCCACCGCCACGGAGCCTCCTCCCCGCTGCATGGAGGCGGCCTTCGACGCTCGCAGTTCACGTACCGTCAACTCTCCCTGCTAGCATCCTCCAGCACTTCGACACCCCTGCGTGTGGTGGCCCACGTCGACCTGGATGGCTTCTACGCTCAGTGCGAGATGGTGCGGCTTGGGCTCCCCAAGGACCAGCCACTTGCTGTTCAACAATGGTAAGTTATGATAGGTGGGCTTTTTTTAATGTTGCCATTGGTTTGTAGACTGGTCAATTCCTGCAGCTTTCCATGTTCTCTGTTAGTTGACGTGGCTGGCTTCTTTCAGTCTTCATTACTTTTTTGGTACTTTGTCCAGCCAGTTGTCCCTGTCTCTTTCCTTTTGTCTTCATCATCTTTGTTTCACTTAAATTTCTTGAGATTTCCCACACTGCAAGTGTTCATGGCAGCGTTGCCATTTCTTACCGAGTCGTCTATAGACACCCAGTGGATGTCGATGACCTTGATTCGGTATCCAACAACTCATTACTATGGATGAGTTTCATTCACTATCCCCTTTTCTCCTCCTGTTTTACGGCATCAATTTCCTGCTCGGTCTTGCGTTTCACGTTTTTCACTCACGCTCTACCACTACCGAGCTTACTTTAACCACTGCAAGATGTGGCTTGTCGCTTTCTTCTTTGCTGGGTATGATACTAACATTGCTCAAGGCAGGGACTGATTGCTGTCAATTATCCCGCGCGGGAATGGGGTATTGGACGTCACTGCGATGTTGCAGAAGCCAAAAAACTATGCCCCAATCTCATTGCTCAGCATGTAGCAACATGGAGAGAAGGCGACGACAAGTGGGCCTATCGAGACGACGCTGCTGCGAACATCTCAACGGACAAAGTTTCTCTTGATCCTTATCGTCTAGAATCAAGAAAGATTCTGGCCTCGGTCAAGGATGGTCTGCCCACCGACTTGCAAAAAGTAGAGAAAGCAGGTATAGACGAGGTCTTCTTGGACTTGTCCAGTCAAGTCCACTCTATTATTCTTGAACGCTTCCCCGAACTAAAAAACCCGCCGCCATATGATGACCCCACCGAAAAACTCCCTCTTCCTCCCATTTCTGCACTCAATTGGCAGGCCGATGCTTTGGTTGGATTGGACGAGGAGCAAGAAACCCTCGACCCCGACTGGGATGATGTGACCATACTCATCGGGTCGGAAATCGTCCGTGATGTCCGGTCCAAGATACGGCAGGAGCTTGATTACACCTGCTCCGCAGGAATAGCGAATAACAAGCTCCTCAGCAAGTTGGGCTCCGCGTTCAAGAAGCCCAACCAGCAGACCGTTGTACGCAACCGAGCCGTGCACTCGTTTCTTAGTGGCTTCAAGATTACAAAACTGAGGAATCTTGGCGGCAAGCTTGGTGACCAGATCGTCACTACGTTTGAAACAGAGAACGTCAAAGACTTACTCGCGATCTCCTTAACCACAATGAAGGCAAAGCTTGGCAATGAAACTGGTCTATGGGTGCACAATACCATCAGAGGCATCGACAATAGCGAGGTCAACTCCCGCACTCAGATCAAATCCATGCTATCCGCCAAGTCTTTCAGACCTACGATCAATACCCAAGAACAGGCTGTCCGCTGGCTCAGGATCTTTGTAGCTGATATCTTCTCTCGGCTGATTGAGGAAGGTGTCCTGGAGAACAAGCGGCGGCCTCGAACCATCAACCTGCATTTCCGCCATGGTGGTCAGATGCGATCTCGACAGGGACCTATCCCACAGGGAAGAGCTGTAGACGAGGAGTCACTTTTTGATCTCGCCAAAGACCTCCTGGCCCAGATCATCAACGAAGGAAGAGTCTGGCCTTGTGCAAATCTGAGTCTCAGTGTCGGAGGCTTCGAGGATGGCATCAAGGGAAACATGGGCATCGATGTGTTCCTTGTCAAAGGGGACGAAGCAGAGGCCCTCCGGTCTACTACGGGGGAAAGCCGTCCGGCGTCTGCTGGAACCAACCGGCCAGTCAAGAAACGCCGAGTGGAGGGCGGAGGAATACAGCGGTTCTTCGCAAAAAAGCCCTCCGCTGATGGAAGCCTGGCTAATGCATCCGAGTCCCCCCTTGCCGGCGGTGAGGCCGATATCCCCTCTCGTCCACTCGGTGTGTCGGACTCGACCCTGTCTGTCGGTCAACCAAGCACGAGTGATTTTGCAGCCGCCGAAGCTGAGGACGGTCTGACATGCGTTGAGCCCTTTCCCTGTTCCCGCTGCAAGGCCGGTTTCGCTGACCCAGATGCACTGCAAAGCCATGAGGATTGGCATATAGCCAAGGACCTCCAGGAAGAAGAACGTGTCGGGCCTGCATTCGCTGAACGGCCACCCCCTCCACGCAGCTCATCGCAAAAGGGGCCAGGTGCATCATCGAAACGCGGTAGAGGCGGGAAGCTAGAGCAAGGACAGAGTCGACTGAGATTTGGATAGGCAGGGATAGACCATGGCACAAAGCATGACCGATCACAACACAGATATGGCGCGGCCCATCCGGATGTGATAGTCGCACTTCCTATCGGTTGCGCAAGAATAGCCACTCTCGAACTACTGGAGACGAGCGCTGCCGATCGAACCAAGACTGCAGCAGGGGAAAGGCGTACGCGGCTGCGGTTGAAAAAGAGTTTGGCTGTGCCAAATTAAGAGCCGAGTGAGGACGTACTGAGTTTGGATCAAATCCTCGGTGAGCGTGTCGTCCGGTCCGGTCTGTCGGACGGCGGGATGAGTTGCGTGAAGCCAGTCACCGACACCTTTCCTGAATAGTCATCGTCATTCAATATCCGTGGAACAAGGTACGCACCAGCGGACAACTACTGAAACGTTGTTACATTGGATGAAGACGGGCGCCTGACGACGATACAGACCGGGGATTTGCATCCGCGTAGCAGCGCGGTTCATGTCGAACGTCTGTGGCAGTACAAATGGGGCAATGCAGTTGTACGTGCATCAGGGGGACGATGCGGATTGGGATATGCTGGAGCAGGATTGACTTGCCTAGGTTCCCATGGCCTCCTGAATGGGAAATGGGACCAGCGGCAGGCAGGTGAATTCAGCCAAGGAACTTACTGATCCAGGAGGGCCACCCAGCTGTCATCTGCTGCAATGCAGGAAACATTTTCGTGTGTGCCTTTCACTTGGTTGGCTGGGAGCGACATGATTGGGTGGGCTTGATTTGGGCATCGAACATATGGAGCGCGACAGGTAGCGCTGCATTGGGCGGCAATTTGGTGCCAGGCATTGCTACCCAACCCAACTACGAGAGTGCAGGCGACCAACCCAGACTGGCAGAACTCTATCAGCCCCTCGGGTGCAGCTGAGGTCATCCTGGAATCCCGCAGCACATGACGGACGGAGAGGGTGGAAACACGTCGCCTGTCATTTGTGGACCCAGCGGCAGGCGGCGTTTCGGTGGACGGTATACTCTGGACGGCGCATGAGGGAGGACGGATGCCCAACTCTCCACGGAGGCGGCTGGGCATAAGACGGTGCAACCAGGAGAAGACACGGAAGCGGTGTCCGTCTGAGACAGGCAACCGGCCGACAAGGATCGTGATGGAGTCAAGACTGCGTCCATAGATGGCTCGGGACGGATCCTCATCGACAGACGTGTCTCTTGGAGATGTGATTCGGTGCGATGTCAACTGAAGTTGAGAGTCCCAGATACCTGGCATGAGATATAAAGCGCCGGCACGGGATGGTTCCGGAGAGTTGAAAATCATACCCGGTCACCCACCATTCACTCCTCGTTGTTCCTCTACCTTGAGCAGTTAAGGTAGACAGTTTACCCTCGCGCGAAATCGCGGTTTGAGACAACTACGCGCTCCCAGACGCCGGCAACTCTTGGCCAAGCCCGGCAACACCTTGCTCAACGTTTTTACAGCGATCAAGCCTGGACACATCGCCAACGTACCCGCCATCTGGACTGCTGATCCATCAAACCCTCAGCGACAGCGGCCAAGGTCCATCGTACAATGCACCTTCATCCCAGCCAGCGGTCGATCGTAACTTCAAGAGTGTTGGTGAGACTACGGCGCACGCGTTGCCTAACCTCCTGAGAAGCCCACATCGTCATCATCAATCAGCCCAGCAGGTAGGAAGCGAGGCTAGGCCTTGGGCATCGCCAGTACAGGGAACAGCCTTGTTGCTGCGAGACGGCACAGACTCAACTTCTGGCTCTGCCGCCTTAGCCAGAGTATTCACAGACCACAATACGGTCAATGAGCAGGCTTGACCTAGCACAGACAACACTGTGATCTGGACTGCTCGGCGGTTCGGGTCTGGTGGTCTCGGTCTCTCATAAACGGCTGTTGAGACTTGAAACTCGAGACGTCCGTGGCTCACAACTATCTATACATTGTATCTCGTACTTTTAATCCGTCTCTTTTCAGCCCACAGCAGGGGACCACGTCACAAGCTGAATAACCCCAATGAGACGGACTAGAGAAACTTGCTTGCATTTGGGTCCGTCACACCACGGCACAACAGCAAAGGCCAGCCACCAAACAGTGTGCGTCAGAACCCGTCAGAGCCGGGTACTTTGCACGAGACGCTCTTACTGCGTGACTGCGCAGCTGGCAGGCTGACCGGCCACCACCGCCATCATTGCACGTCAAGGTCGCAGCGGGCTGCGCTGTGACTCGCCAATCACGGCGGGGCCATCGCAGCGGGAGTCTCGAGCAACAAACGTGAACGTGAGCGTGAACAGGGCGACGGCATCAGCACCGGAGGGGAACTCGAGAGCCAGGGCAGCTGCAGCAGGCGCGGAGAGGGCGTCATCGACTACGCCAATCACAGCAAACAGCTTGAAAGGCGGCGGAAAAGGCGAAAGCCAAGGTCGTCCAACCGCGATCCCCGGCCACGTCAAAGCCCAACAAGCCCAAGCTAGAAGCCCAGGAGGAGGCAGAAGAAGCCCAGCCCCAGGCCAGGTGGCAGGCCTCGCACCTAGCCCACGACCAGCCAGTGCACCACTGGCCAGCCCGCGTCCACGTCCACGGCCGAAACCAAGTCTTGGAACGGGTCCAGCCACCTCGTCGGGGTTGAGCGGACTAGGATCTGAGGCCATCGGCACCGCTGGCCCAGCCCAACGGTCCACCATCATAGGCCGCCACTCCCAGGGCCAGGATCAGGGCCTCCACCCGCGGGACGACCAAGGCCACCACCCCCCAACGCAGATCCCGCGTGTCGACGTTGGGCTCGGTCTAGGAGAGGGCCAAGCAGCAGGGAACAGCGCATGGTTGTCCCAGCTTCGCCAGCAGTCCAGCCCAACCTTCGCGTCCGCCACCGCCGTGCCTCCTGCCGGCCGTCGCGCGGGCTTCGGCCACGGTCGTGTCCAATCTCACGGCGGCAACACGGCAGCGACAGGCCAGGGTGAAAAGACGCAGACGGAGACGCAGACGCAGCAGCAGCTGTACCGGAACCAGTCCCAGACGCAGGACCAGCAGTCGTACCAGAGCCAACCCCAGCCCCAGACGCAAGACCAGCAGCAGCACTTGTACCAATACCAAGCAGGAAACCCGGAGCACCAGGTCCACCACTTCGACTTCGACTGGGACGTGCAAGCCCAGCGCCATCTCAGTCGTCCGGCAGAAGCAGCGGCAGCAGCAGCTTCTACAGGGCACCAGCGCCAGCAATCAGCGTCGTCGCCACCTCCTCCACCTCCACCACAACCACCAAGACGCCGCCCCCAGCCAACAGCGAGCCGCCGCCAGGCCCTGTCCCACTGTCGCTCCAGGCGCCTTGCCCCTCGTCAGCGCCTAGACCCACCCACTACCCACCGCCGACAATCGCCTTTTCTTCCTCCTCATCCTCCTTCTGCTCCTCCTTCTTCACTTTCTGCCTGTTCCCCCCCCTCTGACCTTTCTCTCCCTCTCTCGCTCCCACCTTCGCCCTCTCCGTCTCCCGCTCCCAACTCTTCTCCCGTCAACTTACACTCGACTCCTTCGTACTCTCATCGACACTCCCTCTCCTCTCCCTCCCCTCTTTCGGTCAACTCTCTGTCAAACGCTCCTCGCTCCCCCCCTCAGACCATGTCGAGATCCTCCCGAAACCCGGCCCCCACCGCCGGCACCACGCGACAGAACGAATACTTCGTACCTCGCGATGGCATCGACCGCGAGGTCATCTCCGCCGATATCTGTCGCTACCTGGGCAACGATGCCCTGGTGCGTCCCGGCCACTACGAGGTATGCTGTCCTCTCCGCCGTGCGGTGCTCAGAGGGGCTTGGGCTATTGCCCAAGCCCCCCATCGTCCCACCTTGCTCACCGCGGAATCAAATGGCTCACTCGACCACCGCAGAACCCTCAGACCGGCCAAGGTGTCCAAGGCTACTACATCACAGCCTACAGGAACTTAACAACAGTAAGTCACAACTCTGCTCGAAAATAAACACGCCATGTTTTTTTGGGGGTTTTTTTTGGCGTGAGCGGCTTCCCTCGATGATCACCAAGCTAACGTTGCCCCACTTCACAGGCCATGATTGAAGATCTCAAGGCCGACTCGGCTCGTTGGGACAGCGAAAGACGAGCCCAAACATCTCGCAATACCACTGGAGGTATTCATACCTCGAGAAATGCCAGTGGCGTTCCCGCGAGACATTCATCTAACTCACCTGTAGTTCAATATCGCTACTCCGAGACGCACCAGTCTCGTCAACATCATGGCCCTACTGAAGCTCCCTACCAGGCGGACCCCTACTCCCGTGACTCAGCCTATGATGGTCCCAGATACCCTGGCACTGGCGCTCCTGGATACACTGGCGCTGCCGGCTCATCATACACGCAGCAGGGCTATGCCCCCACAAGTGGTGGTGCGTACGGCGGCTACCCGCAAACCGCCCAGTCTCCTCCCCCAACGGATCCCAGATACGGCTCTACTCCCCAGGGCGGCTCTGTTTTGAACCAGGCCTACCAGCCAACCCAGGACCCCTACACTGCCATGGGAGCCAACTCTCAAGCCGCGAGAGCTTACGCCGCCAGTAACCCTTATACTAACCAGGCCGCTACAGCTGCTCCCTCCCAGCAGGCCGTCTATACCACCTCCGGTGTATCCCAGCAGAGCTATCCGGCCACCACTTCTCCCTTCCAGTACTCCGCCCAGGTTCCTCCCGCGGGTGCTCAGGCGTATGCTACGATGCAGCCCCAGGACCCTTTCTATGGTCGCGGTGCGTATAATGCCTGCCCATTGCCCACTCTACGAACAGGATCTGACAATCTAGCGTCCCAAGCAGGCCAGTCAGCTCAGCAACAACAAGGCTACGCAGCCCAGGGACAACAGTATGATGAAACCCCCCGCGCTCGCGCTTCAGCGACACCAACAAATACTCAAACAAATCCCAGTGGTACGAGTAGCCGACGTAGTGAACGTGAAAGCGACAGGCACGCTTCCGACCGACACCACCGGGCCCCCCGTCGATAATCGCCTGGAGAGCCGAGGCCGATTCCCTCCCCTTGAACTTGACGAGGCTTCCCGCCGCCCTCGCGAGTGTGATGATTTCTGCATAATGACCGGGTCAATGGAGTTCGGCTTTTTCCCTTGGATCGGCGTCTTTCGTCCCGTCTTTTTTGTCCCACGGATTAGGCCCCGGTTTTCTTTTCTCTGGCTGGTGCCACCCAGAGTTGCAAGTTTGCATCTCGCAGGAGTTTTCCCCTGGAGGTATCCTATTTTTGGTGTCCTGCCTCATCCTTGAGCCTGGACCCTGATACGAACATCCCGGATTTTCAACTACTGCCACTTTTACTACCGATGCCTGGAACTGGAACCGGAACTGGACCTTTTACGCATACCCTTTGAGGATTTTTATTTTAACGACCTTGCATTGTGGATGGGCCCTCCCCGCTCCCGGATGAGGATACCGTCGACTACCTTTACTTTCCACGGATGAGACATGCTGCACACGTTTTACATTGGGACAAGGCGCTGGGCGGGAAAAGTAGGGTGTGCCGACCGGTGCACCCGTGGTGGTTTTCGTTGTCATCAGATCAGACCTTGCTGTCCGGATCCGCCGTATGGGAGAATTGTGTTTCGTATCCTGGACCTGGTGCTTTCTTCCTATTCCCCCATGTCTGGCAGCCGGGATTCTACGGGTTATGCCGTTGACAGTCTTGACACAGACTGGCAATGTCGGCACCCGGACAGCAAGGTGAGTTCCAAAGAGCTTGTATATATTAGCCAACTCTCAGAGGATCTTCCCCCGTTCCGCCTTATTTTCTCCCTGTCATGGACTTGTCGCCGCGGATATTCTTGAGCCTTTTCCCAACGCAGAATTTGACTGAGCAGTATTCACTCATACAGCTAGACGCAAACACATTCCATCCCATGGCACCTGTTATGGCCTACTTCAGCGTGCTCGCGGACTTCTCTGGTTTCCCTACCCTTTGGATTCGGACTTCTTGTTCCCGAGAATTGAATTGTCCATATCCTGGTACATTCTGAATCGTGGATCCCCACCTCTTTGGATTGATTCTGCTTCGTGCAGATTACTGGGCAACAGGTCACGCCCGGCCTGGCAGAATTCAACTTGGTTGAGCTGCAGCTATTGAAAGAAATCAACACCATACAAGGTGCAAGACAATTTGCTTCGGTAAGACCCCGTCGGCATCTGGGTGCCCTTCTACGCCCAAATCCAATGGAACGATCAGTCCGTTCCGGGACTGCAATGTCTTTTCAGTTTAGTGGTTCGTCATCACCATCCACCTTGAAACTCCGGATACTGGCTCCCAGCCACCGCTCCTGGATTCCCTTTCCCTGGATATGAATGTCAACTACGAATTCCTAAGGACTGTTCTGCTTGAAATGAGCCTGAGGAATATTCGCCGAGGATTTATGACGATAATTTGCTCATGGGACAACATCTGTTTGCTAGTATGCCTCAATTGTTTCGGCACGTCTCCCGACTTTGTTTAGACCGGCCTGATGCCACACTGGAAGAGCTTCGCATCCATGGTTTAGGATTATTTGTACTCATGTTATTAAACTTGGTTCTGGTGGGGAGATGGTTGGTTTGCCTGTGTGTAATGGATTGACAACAACTAGCGGCTTGTATTTTCTTTTATATCCATTGTCTGGACTCGGTATTGATGGCCTGAGATATTTTTGTTAAGCATTGTGGACAGCAAATTTATTGGAAAGTTATTGTGGGAATACAAAGTGACGCGACGACGTTTCATTGATTCTGCGATTCAGCTTGCCTCTACACCAGCGTTGTGCTTTTACGAACAAGTCAACCTAGCACCCCCCGAACCAATTTTGTCGAGGTTTTGCCGAATGCACACTGGTATAAAAAGCCAAAACTTAGTGACCTGGTGAAGACTTGTAGGGACACATAAACGGGATGGAACCGCTGCGAAGTGAAACATGGAGCCTTTCTATTGGGTTTCCTGCCATCGTAAACGTAGGAACACGCTACATACCTCTGGTGAGGTTGTTCGTCTTGGTCACAAGAGCGAGATGGTTAAGGAGGAGGATGAGAAAGAAGCTGGTAAGCATCAACTGATGGTTGCTGTTGACAGAGTACCTCGATCCATGTGTGACGCCTTGTTGGAGGAGGTCCCACAACCGATTGGAGCCATGCAGAGAGTCAACACCAGCGAAAAGGTGGTCTTGATCTAGACTCGACCGGGGTTTTGGGAAGGGTTTGCATGGATGCCATGGCCAAAACCCACGTAAGCAGCAGCCCAGTGTTACACAAACCCACGACAGAGGACTTGACAATGGGGCGATTATTCCTGGGCGGCCACGTGAGGGGAGGAGATGCAAGCAGGCATACTTGATCGACCTTGTACGGATGCACTATGTGCCCCTAAAGGGCTCGAGGGGTGTTGCAGAGGGTTGGGCTGTTGAGCTACGTCGTTGTGCTGCGTGACCAGTCTGTGAGACGTGAATATAAGCTGGGGAAGCATGGAGAAGGCAGGTGGATGAGCTTACGGACGTGTCGTGAAGAAATAGAAAGCCGGAGGTACTAGAAGAAGAGGAACGATTCAAGGCATCAATATTGAGACAGTTGAAGGTGCTTGGCAACATTGATGCCTTGGATACCGGCCGCACGATACCATAGTTCCCAATACTCCTCGTCTCACACGATATGCGACATGAAACGGATTTGTCAACTGACGGAGTGCCCCTGCATGTATTCTGGCAATGCCATGATCCACGCCTCTTATGGATATGCAGAATATGCAGCGTCGTCTGTCACTGAGGTCATCGCTGTCATGCTCGATTCCCGCAGCCAAGCAAGCCACTTTGGAACTCCCCGGGTCAGGTGAATCCTTCGTGTTCCGCTAGTCCCCTCGTTCCCCCTCCAGGCCCAAGACATTGAGGGACTGACCAAGGCGGTGAGGGCCAGCGGTGGGGACGGCGGGATTCTGGACCCTGGGATATGCGATTTTACTGGATTTCGCGGGGCGGCACAATATCTTTTTTTTTTTTTTTTTTTTTTTTGGCACCATCGCAGTCGTCTATGGACCTCGGGTTGGATGCATGCTCTTTCCCGGGAATTAACCGGTGCCACCGCAATTTGGGCAAGGCAGCAAGCAGTTTTTGGGTGCCGTGGGTTTTCTTATGTGTGTGTGTGTGTGTGTGTGTGTACGAATGCGGCTTCTCACGCTGGACGAAATGACGGTATGACGAGACCTCGATGACGGGAGGAGGACGGAGGGAGGGGTGTTCACGTCCCTAGGTTGGGCTTGGGGCTTGGGGCTTAGGGGACTGGGGCGCTTCGGTCCCTACAAGAGAGGGATCGGCGGCCTGTTGTCCACTGTCAGGTTCCGTGACGCCCGCGCCGCGAATCCGTTGTTCCAGGGATTGAGCCTCTCTCTCTCTACAGTGTGCACGTCAGCAACCGCCAGCAGTTCTGCTTGGATTGTGTGGTTTGGGCCTTTTTCGAACTTGTCTAGTTTCCTTGAAGGCAAATTGGAAACTCATAGGTAGGACTAGGACAAACCCATCTCCCCGTGTTTTCCCTACCTTAGTCTACTACGTACAACCTATTCGTAGATAGGTGCCGGCCAAATTGCGTCCCTCCAGACCTGCGTCCCACACAAACCCGCCCAGCCCAGCCCAGCCCTATTGGGTCCCAATCACAGCCGCCGTTGCAAAATCCAATCCCCATCGACGTATTCGCCCTGGCCTCGGTCACCGCACTGCTTGGAGTGGGGGTTGGCATAATTCAATAGGTTGGGTTTATTCGTACAGGACTCGAGTCGGGCTGCTGTCCACTCGAGAACTCCTAGATGCGCCCTAATGGCAGCCCTTCTATCGAGGGGCATCGCACTAACAACGACGCTCTGTTTGGTCCCTTGAGAGGTCTTTTTTTTTGGGGGGGGGGCTGGCTGGTTCTTGTTGACTTGGCGCTGGTCAGTTCTGGTCGTGTGTCTGTGTGTCCCTCTCTCCTCCTCTCTTCTCTTCCTCTGTGACTGTGCCTGCAATTGTTGTGTGTGTGTTGTGTGTGTGTGTATTTATGTCTGTGTGTTTTCTGACAGTGTGAGCCTGCCCGAGCTTTGTTGTTGTTGTGTCGGACAGTACTTACCTACCTTACCTTACGGAGGAGTACCTGCTACTAGTAATTTAGTAGTAGTAGATGCTGCCCCGCCATCCGCTGCCCGCCGCTCCCCAAACCTGACTTGACAGATTCTGCCCTCCTCTCCCACTTCCCACCTTCGTCGTCGTCGCCCTCCGACGTCGAAAAAAACCATCCGCCCCAAGATCACCATGGATCCCGCTGCCGTGAGGTCCTTGCTAGCTGCCAGCTTGGATCCCGATGCCGACAACAGACGCCGCGCCGAGCTGCAGCTAAAACAGGTGCGTTTTTGCCTCCCCTCTCCAGCGTCAAACTTCCCGACCGTCCTCCCGAGCATCCCCTCCGCCACGCCCGCCTTTGACCTCCTTCTCGGTCCGCTGCGGCCAGCCCGTCGAGCCTCCGTCTCCCGTCTTCCGGCTCCGGTGTGAATCACGCTGGCCGAGGCGTTGGGGGAGGCAGTGGTTCCGAGGCGTGGTCGTCTCGGTCTGCCGTTTTCCTGTTCACGGCACCGCGCTTGATCGACTCCCGTCCCCGTCCCTTGCGCCGCCTTGGACGCTTCCAACCCCGATACCTTCATCCATACTGACATGCACTTGCTTTCTCCCAGATCGAGGAGCATCCCGGATTTCTCGACTGTCTGCTTGACATCCTCCAGGCCGAGCAGGATGCCAGCGTCCGCCTATCCAGTACGTCTTCATCACGTCCCTCCTTCCCTTCCCTTCCCCTCCATCGCGACCCCCACAGTCGCCATCCCACCTTTCTTACTCATCCCTCCAGCCGTCATCTACGTAAAGAACCGTGTCAATCGCTCCTGGTACAACTCGGACTCGTACACGGCCGAGTCCCCCACCACCCTCATCGCCGAAGATGAAAAGGCGCGCGTCCGAGACCGCCTCCTACCCATCCTCGCCTCCTCCGAGGGCCTCGTCCGCCAGCAGCTCATTCCCGTCCTCCAGCGCATCCTTCAATATGACTTCCCCGCCCGCTGGCCGCGGTTCATGGACTTCACCCTCGAGCTCCTCAACACGAACAACCCCAGCTCCGTCCTCGCCGGTCTGCAATGTCTCCTCGCCATCTGTCGCGCCTTCCGGTACAAGTCCAACGACAGCGATGACCGCCAACACTTCGACAACATTGTCGAGGCCAGCTTCCCCCGCCTACTGGCCATCTGCAATGAGCTGGTGAACCAGGAGAGCGACGAGGCCGGTGAAATGCTGCACCTGGCCCTCAAGGCCTACAAGCATGCGACATGGGTTCGGCACTTCCCTTTTCGCCCTCCCCAGTCCGCTTCATTCGAGCTGACCAATCCCCTCTACAGTTGGAGCTCGCCCCCTTCCTACGACAGCACGATGTTACCATTGCTTGGTGCACCGTCTTCCTCCAGACCGTCGCTAAGGCTTGCCCCGCCAATGCCATGCAGGGCGACCAGTATGATCGCGAGAAGCATCACTGGTGGAAGGCCAAGAAGTGGGCTTACTTCAACCTGAACCGCCTCTTTATTCGGTACGACTGCGCCAGGTATATCTTCAAAGGGAGTCGGTACTAACTTTTCCTCTCTAGACACGGCAACCCCGCTAGCCCCGGCAAGGGCGAGGAGGCCCTCCAGTTTGCCAAGGACTTCACTTCCAACATTGCTCCCGAGATTCTGAAGCACTACCTGCAGGAGATTGAGAAATGGGTGGCCAAGACGTCCTGGCTCAGTCGGCCCTGTCTGTCTTATACTCTCGTCTTCCTTGACGAGTCGGTGCGGCCCAAGGAGATGTGGACGCACTTGAAGCCACACCTGACCAACCTCGTCACCCACTTCGTCTTCCCCGTCCTGTGCCTGACCGAGGAGGATATCGAGAAGTTCGAGGAGGAGCCCGACGAGTACCTTCACCGCAAGCTCAACTACTTCGAGGAGGCATCCGCTCCCGATGTTGCCGCCACCAACTTCCTCGTCAACCTGACCAAGAACCGTCGCAAGGAGACCTTTGAGATCCTCACCTTCGTCAACGCCGTGGTCAACGAGTACGAGCAGGCCCCGGACGACAAGAAGAACCACGTTGCCAAGGAGGGTGCTCTGAGAATGATTGCCACCCTTGCTCCCGTCATCCTCGGAAAGAAGAGTCCCATTGCCGACCAGGTCGAGTACTTCCTTGTCCGCTACGTCTTCCCCGACTTTACTAGCCCACAGGGCTATCTCCGCGCCCGTGCCTGCGATACCATCGAGAAGTTTGAGCAGCTCAACTTCCAGGACCAAAACAACCTCCTCACCATTTACCGCCACATCCTGGACTGCATGGCTGACCCGGCGCTTCCTGTCCGTGTTACTGCCGCCCTCGCTCTGCAGCCCCTCATCCGTCACGACGTTATCCGTACTAGCATGCAACAAAGCATCCCTACCATTATGCAGCAGCTGCTCAAACTGGCCAACGAGGCCGATATCGATGCCCTGGCGAATGTTATGGAGGACTTTGTCGAGGTCTTTGCTACCGAGCTGACCCCCTTCGCCGTGGCCCTTAGCGAACAACTTCGAGATACTTATATGCGAATTGTCCGAGAGCTTCTCGAGAAGGAGGGCAAGGTTGGCGACGACGGCGAGGTGTACAACGAGTACGACGACAAGAGCATCACCGCCCTCGGTGTTCTGCAGACTATCGGCACCCTAATTCTCACCCTCGAGAGCACCCCCGATGTCCTGCTTCATATCGAGGCTGTGCTCATGCCTGTCATCAAAGTTACTCTGGAGAACAAGCTCTACGGTAAGTTTTCCGACTTGGCTGCTTCAGTGTGAAGAAACTCGCTAACATGGGAAGATCTTTACAACGAGGTTTTCGAAATCATCGACAGTTGCACCTTCGCTGCCAAGGCTATTTCGCCCACAATGTGGCAGGCTTTTGAGCTCATTCACACCACTTTCAAGGCTGGCGCCGAGTATTACCTTGAGGACATGCTTCCTGCGCTCGACAACTTCGTCCAGTTTGGTGCTCCCCAGCTAGCCCAGAAGCCCGAGTACACCCAGGCCCTCTACTCGATGGTCGCGGACATGTTCACCGATAGCATCCAGGGAGGCGTGGAGAGGATATGCGCGTGCAAGTTGGCCGAGGCCATGATGCTCAGCCTGCGTGGTCAGATCGATAGCTGTGTTGAGGGATTCATCAACATGGCCATGAACATTCTTGCCGCCGAGGACGTCAAGATAAAGAGCTACCGCATTCACCTGATGGAGATGATCATCAACTCGATTCATTACAACCCCCTTCTAACCCTCCAGGTGCTCGAGACCAAGGGCTGGACCAACCGCTTTTTCAGCCTCTGGTTCGGTAGTATGACCTCGTTTACCCGTGTCCACGACAAGAAGCTCTGCATTGTCGCTATCTCTGCCCTGCTCAACCTCAACCACGAACAGGTGCCTGCCAGCGTCTCGGTTGGCTGGCCACGATTACTTCAGGGCATCACAGAGCTGTTCCGAACCCTGCCCAGCGCTGAGAAGAGTAAGTTCCAAACTATTTGCCCGAGTGCACATGAAATCTGACATGATTTAGACCGTGAGGAGGCCCTGAGAGATGACTTCCACCTTGAGTCCACCTACGACTACGGCGAGGAGGATGAGTGGGACGATGATGAGGCCAACTGGAACGCAGAGGAGGAGGTTAACGAGAGTGGTGAGACTTCGGAAAACAAGGATGAGAGCACCGCTTACTTGGAGTTCCTGAACGACGAGGTGAGCATTCCACTGCCCCACGGTATTCAGAACATGTACTGACATTGACTGTTCAGGCCCAGAAGTTCAGCCGTGCGCTTGACGATACTGAGGAAGACGATCTCGGCGAAGACAGCGTTCTACTCGAGTCTCCTCTGGACAAGATTGAGCCTTATCAGCTCTTCCGCGGTACCCTGCTGAGTATGTCCACCCATACCTCGAGATAGCTGAACTGTTCTGACAAATTGATTCTACAGAGATGCAACAAGAGCAGCCCCAATTCTACGCCACCCTTGCCGGTCACCTCTCAGCCGACGATCAAACGGTGATCCAGAGCGTCATGGTCAAGGCTGACGAGGTTGCCGCCGCGCAAGCTCAGCTCCTTGCGCAGCAGCAGGCTGGGCTCGCCGGAGTACCTGGCACTATTAATGGTGGTGCCAGTTAAGTTAGTCATCAGCGATGAGCGACAGGAGAATGCACGGTTGGAGTCGTTTACCCCTTTTTTTATATCCCCCTTCCTCTTTTCACATCACGGCAGGAGCCAAGATTCCCCGGGGACGATGAGACGAGTGATGAGATGCCCGATCAAAAAGAAACTTTTAGAACGTGCAAACAAATGATGCCTCCATCTACTGGAGATCCCCCCCTCCCCCCCGAGAACGTGCCGCGGGCGTGATATCGTCGGTTGGGCAAAATTGCAGCGTCGGCGTCGTCGCTACATGGATGGCAGAAAGGAAGGGTTTGGGAATGAGCGGGGCCATTGTTCCAGTCAACTTGGTCTACGACGGGTGAAGGCTCTTGGATGGTGTAAGATGAGGGATGTTTGTGGCAACCTCGTTGAGGGGTGGAGGGTGAGAAGAATGAGTATAAGGTATGGGACAGGGTTGGTAGTGGGATGTCAATTGAGGAGCAAGAAAGTCACTAAACACCAACAATACATACAGCACAAATTCACAGGATAGTTCAATATCGTGACTCGTGAGCAATGATTCTGAGGGTTGTCGGGCAGAGATTGGTCTTCGTCTTACTTCACAGCACGCACACTACCGATGAACAGCCTGTCACATGTTGAAGCTAGGTTGGTTTGAATTATTTGTATTATTAAAGTTTCTTTTTTGCTGACTTTGCTTGTTTTGTGACCATGGGCTTTCATTTTCATCTTCATTTCATCGCTAACAAACCGTCCAGATACACTCGTTCTCTGGAACTGGCTCAAAGTTATGCGTCATATCGCCAACTCGTTTCCGCCAAGGCACGTCGACGAGGTCCAAGGTAGTCACCTCAGCCCCTTTGGTAAGATTGAACTTGGTCACGTCGTACCAGAAGGTGGCCGGGCTCGTGGCACTCTCGTAGAGGATGACCTTGTCCAGCGTGTCGGTGAACATGCGCCACACCGTCGACCACACCTCTGCGGCAGCGTCGTCCCGGGCCATGGGCGTGCTGACGGCGCGGATCATGCCGGCCGTGTTGGAGACGGCGGTGTCTGAGTCTACGGCCGGTGGGGTCTCCCGGTTGTATTGCGAAAGGCGGACGAAGCGGTCTAGCAGACAGGTGGGTTAGCGGGCGAGCTATCGTGGGAAAGGGGATGACGAACCGGAGGGTCGGGATGTTCCCGGCAGGGAGGTGTTGGAGATGGGAGCCCAGCGCTTCTCCAGGGCTCGTTGCTGCGCGAAGGACGGCTCGTCGGTGACGACGGTGTAGTTGGAAGAGTGGTGACAGGCCAGCTTGCCCTTGACGAACTCGAGGACGAGGTTATCGCCAGTCGTGTCGGAGAGGGAGAGGCGCAGGCTCGTCGCCAGGCCGGGAACCACGGACCGGCCGCGGACCTGAAACTGCTCCTCGCTGGCGCAGTAACCGGCGTGGGCGTCGGCGACGGAGGCGTACGAGTCGGGGAAGTACTGCAGCCACAGGCCGACGAACAGCGCGGGGCGGCCCTGGTCAGGCTCGCCGTAGTCGGTCTCGTGGCCGTACAGGGCGCTGGCGGCGAGGCCCTCGGAGTTGAGGCCCTCGGAGTAGACCTGCTGCAGCACGACGGCGGTGACGGAGCCGAAGCGCGACGTCCAGGTGAAGGGGTTGCCCGAGACGCCGCCGAAGCGCCGCAGGCCGGCGGGGAAGGTCCAGATGGTGGTGTTGCCGGCCGCGAAGTCGAGCGAGCGGCCGATGGTGATGCGGCCGGCGGCGGTGACGGGGACGGGGTTGTGGGTGACGACGCGCGAGCAGGCGCCGGCGGAGGCGATGAGGCCGGCCGCGATGAGAAGAAGGGAGGAGGAGGAGGAGGAGGAGGAGGAGGAGGAGAAGGGGGAGGAAAAGGAAGAGTGCATGTTTCTAATAAGACAAGTGGCACTGGGGAAGAAGGGTGGATGAGGAGTCTTGGGAGGGCATGGCGATGTGGTTGATATGCGGCGATGGAGACGAGATGTCATATATCTCCCCGTCTTGGTTGAGCGAGAGGGAGAGAGAGAGAGAGAGAGAGCATGAGACCCCGGAACCCACCAGCTGAAGCAAATCCCATCCACAGCAAAGCCACCGAGGAGATGCTAAGCAGGACCCAGACTCGACGAAAGCCAGAAGCCACCCACAGACGCCCAGTGGCGACGAGTTTTGCTGGCAGAACCGAGACGCGCGGGGGGGGGAAACCCAGATAAGAAGGCCTCAGATGCCAAGCAGTCGGCCAGCAACGCTAGAAGCATCGCAGAAGCCCCCCCCCCCTCTCAGGACAAGTCAGGTTCGATAAGGCGAGCGTCGACGGCCCCCCCAGGAATGAAGACGTGCAACGCTCTAGGCCTCCACAGCCACGCGAAGACGCCTTGAATGGGACCAAGCCACGGCGAAAACAGCTTGGCGCATTCCTGACGAGGCCGGGGAGCAATGCTTTTTCCCGGTTGCATTCTTTGCCTCTGCGGGAGGGTATGTGATTGCTCTGGTTCCCAAGGGGGGGGTCGAGACTGCTGCGAGCAGGCATGTGACTTGTGATGGGTTTCCGGTGCTTGGCGTGTAGAAATGCCGTCCTTGTTTCTTATTCCTCTATCAGAAAGTCCATGTTGGCTTGGAATGGGGGAAAACTGTTTTATCGCTCCATCACCGACTAGTTACACCAAAGCAACCGAGGTACCGGCTCCTCGGTGCCAGCCGCCAAAAAGAAACCCGGAAAATGCTGTTGCATACCAAGCCTCGTGAAGAGATTTGAGCCTGCATTGTGTGGTTTTGCTAACAAAACAGCCAGTCTCAGAGGCAGACAAGTTCCTCCCCCCAGCCGGTTGCCTGCTGACCCGACAAGCTGGGCCCGGAAGCTGGGGAGGAGGCCCCGCAGTCAGTCTCCGTGGCGCCTACTGTGAGCGCCTCGTTCGAGCAAGTGTTTCGAGGCGCTGGTAGGTAGGGAGGTACTGGAGGTACTTGGGCTTGAGAGCGGTAGGCTTAAAGGGGACAAGCACCGTGATGCCAGCGAGTTGCCAGCGACGGGTGGCGGTTCATGCTTGTATCCGAACCAGGCTTTTTACCCCCAAGCAAGGACTGACTGCCCAGGGTCTAGACCGTGACGGAGGCGTTTGAGCAGGCGGTGGAGGAGACGCGGCGGCTGGTCGAGTGGCAGCTCCATGTGAGCGGATCAGCAGGGAAGGCTTAGAAAGGGACGTGGCCGCCGGAGGGGGGGGAGACGACAAAGCTGGACGCGGCGGGAGAAGAGAGCGCACGAGAAAGGGGACACCGTTACAGCCAAGAATCTCGGCATCTTGCAGGGTTGATTCATGCAGAGAAGAATGCCACTATGAATCCTGAATATTCTGCTACGTTTCATGAACCATGAGTTTGCTTGCGAAGTTGTGAAGACTATTAAAACGTTGGTCAGTAAACGCAGAGCAATTCCGGTGCCAGCAACCACATACCTGATGTCCTCTCGGTGCTCTGGACCCTCCGGTGGCCCGTCGGTAGGTCCCGAACTGACGACCACGCTTCCTCCCTCATTCCCACCAGCCGTTATATTCGTCACAGCAATCTTTTGCCCGCGCTTCCCACTTCGAAGGTCGCTTAGGCGCTCGAAATATCCCTCCGGGAGCCCTGTGACATACTTGCCACAGAAGACGCCCACCTCAAAGTCCTGGACCTGAGGCGTACCCTCGGCCGCCTCAATGCACGCGGCCTTCAATCCGTTCTCCCCGTCAAGGTCCCCGAAGATGACGTCGTCGGCACCGATGTACTCGGCAATTTCTTTCCGCGTTCTGCCGTGCGCAACCAAATCTTGACACTAAGAGTTAGCATAGCGTAGGCAACTCTACTGAGGGTGTTGCTATCTTGGAGGTGAGGTCTTACCAGCAGGGTCCGCGAGGTCTATGCCATACTTTGCGTGTCGTTAGTATCATGTTCAATCCGGGAAACGATATCTCAACTTACGATATGTGGATTCGTGCACTCTGGGGCGCACGAAACGAACACGACGCGAAGCGCTCCTGCTTCCCTAGCCATTTGAACCTAGAGCATTCCCCTATCAGCGGTACTTCTTGCAGGCAAGACTGCAAGGAATCGACTTACGATTTGTCGTGATGTAGCTGGTATGTTCTTTAGCCCAAGTTCACACTTCAAAACGGCTTCACTTACTACCACGGACGAGGCTGTCGTCCACAATAATCAAATTTTTCCCTCGGAACTCTGATTCGATAGGCGAGAGTTTGCGACGGACACTCTTCTGCCGCAGGGCTTGGTTAGGAAGGATGAAAGTCCGGTGGACGTATTGGTTCTTGATGAGAGCAGTCACGTACGGCTTCCCTAGCTTGCTAGCTAAAGCTGCTGCTGCGATGTTGCTTGTCTGCAGGCAAGAGATTAGCTCATATTGGACGCATATGGTTAACATGTGCCGGAGAATTACATACCTCAGGAACTGGGATGACTAGAAACTCGATTAGTACTTTCTGAAAGCGAAAGAAAATGTGTACAAATACGTACCGGCATCGATATCCTGAACCCCTTTCTCTCCAAGGATGTCCCTGATCTTCTTGGCCAACTTCTCTCCCATGTTTTGCCGACTACGGTATACAGAGATACCATCTATGCAAGAGTCCGCGCGAGCGAAGTAGACGTACTCAAAAACATCCGGTGTGTAGGATTTCCTCTCGACAATTTGGCGAAATTGAGGGGCTCCCCCCTTCTCCAAAAAGACAGCTTGGCCAGGCAATATATCCACGATATTACCAAAGCCAAGCTGCTTCAAGGCAACAGATTCTGAAGCCATAAAGTAATCTGTCGCTCCGGGCAAGGTAGCAGAGGGTCGTGATCCAAGGCAAAGAGGGCGGATTCCATTGGCATCTCTGCTCTAATTAGATTATGCGGACCAGAACAGCAACACGTAAATATAGCTTGCCTGAAGGCCAGAATTCCAAAGCCCGCAATCATCGCAGTACATGCGAATGCCCCTTGACACATGGAATACACGTCACCTAGTGCAGTAAAGATGTCGTCTGAGTTAGCACGAGTCTTGCCGAGCTTTTGTAGGCCCTGTGCGAAAATGTTCAGGCTGGAGGGCACAAGTCAGTACGTTCTGGTCCAAAAGCCAACAAGTATAAGTCTGGAGTACGCACAGGAGCTCCGAGTCCGAATCAGAGTTGACGTGTCGGTGAGCTTCCTCATCCAGAAACTTGCGAAGGTATTCTGTGTTTACGAGGTTACCATTCACACTCATCGAGATTCCGAACGGCGCATTGACGTAGAATGGCTGTGCTTCAGACCTACAGTCGTAATTTCTGTCAGTGATACTACAGAGTGTGGTCCTGAGGGTAGCACGTACGCAGATGAAGTTCCAAAGGTCGGGTAGCGCAGATGGCCCAGCCCTGATTACAGTCAGTTTCTGTACAACGTACGGACCATGTTGACTCACCCATATAGCCCGGAAGTTGTTGGACCCGTCTGCCTCCGGAAAAGGTGTCGAAAACCATTCCCAGACCCTTGCACATGTAGACTCGTCCGCCTTGGCATACCGTGATACCCGCAGCTTCCTGTCCACGCTGCTCCACCCGTCAGTATCCGGATCAGAACCGTCAAATAGTATAAACAGAGAGCCATGGGGGGGGTACTAACGTGCTGTAGCAGGTAAAGAGATTCATGCAAGTCGACGGCGGCCGTGGTGGCCTTCGTGTCGCCCAGCTGAGAGAAAATCAGCATTCGGCTGAGTCGTACTAGGACTTCATAACGGGGAACAAACCAGCAGGGCAGCAATACCGCACATGTTCGAAATATCTTGGTGGGTTGAAACAAGAGATCGGGGATTATGCAAATAGGGGTGATTTAGCCGAATGAGTTGACCGAGGAAGTTGGTAGGAAAATTCTATCAGCGTTGCGGCTTATAGGTAGAATCCGCACGTGACACCCCGAGGGCGGATCCGTCTTAAAGATTTGCGGGCCTACCTCTATTCCACGTTCGGTGAGGTATTTGATATCCTACATTTGTAAGCTTTGAGGTGTGCCGGCCATGCTCAGAATGCTTGCACTTTGAGAAGCTCAAGCCTACGAAGAGATCTGCGGACCTACTAGTAGCTGAGACACGAAGGGTAAGCTAACTCTTGCTCATTAATAAGAATCAGTCATTCTTACCCGAGCAGGGAAACATCTGCTTGCACGCTATCATGGATGATTTCCCTGCCTCTGCTCTTGCTGCTGGTAGGTAAATAAATCAACTTTATTGGTAGAAGTCGTCATGCTCCCGTTCCTATACATTACTTCACACAATTCCCAATCTAAAGAGAACAGCAACTCTGCTTTCTCTCACTTCCACAAAAACGGTCTTCGTTGCAGGTTCACTCTACCGAATCGTCTCGCTGGTCTCGCAACGGCCCTAGGCGTTCTGTCCTCTCCGTCGTCCTTGCCACCGGTCGTATCTTCACGCCTCCCTGCCTCCCTGAATTTCTCAAGGCTCTCCAGCACCCTACATTCTTCAGTCGCGCTTAAGCACCACCCGCTTCTACACCTCATAGATTCAAGGGAAGAGAACATATCAATCTTTCCAGGGAGAGGGATATCCAGGACCTTACGGAGGTAGGTCTGGGTTAGACGCATCGCAATAATCACATCGGCATCTGAGGTATGGATGCGCAGGGTTAGGCTACTGTCCTCAGGTAAAATAATCCAATACAAGTGGCTAAGACTAAGGGACATAAGCTGCTAAAGGTTTCAACTTCTCCCGTAGTTGCTACCACTATGAAATCAGATACACTCGTCTACTCTTGTATGGTATTTATTCCAGACAATTGTAGCCACTCTTTGTTGTTCCCCAAGTAATCGAGCTTTTCAAAGGGCCATGTTCCTTCGGAAGCCGGTTAATAGAGAATCAAAATGTAAAATTCAAAAGTGAGGTCAAACCTTGGTGTAATAGTCAGTTAGATCAGTGACTTCACAAAGTTAAACCCTCCGTGACATCCTCTAACTGATGATTGTAAAACTTATGGCTCACATTCTTGCCTCGATCCCAAGAAGGTCTCTAAGGAGGTATATACATCCTCTTAAGTAGATCCCTACCTATGCTCCTCAGCCCATAATGTCATACCTAGCCACTACACTTACTTCTATTCCATCTTCACAAGTACCCAATAAACTCATCCAGTAACTATTTAAACACTATAACATAGGTGGCGGGGTGTGAATCTCACTGTATGAGGTAAGATCGACAGCAGTAGGAGTCCACACGCGTTCTCGACTCGGTTTATTCAACTTCCGACCTAGTTCAAATTCTGTGCAACAACAAAATTAGCCTGGCGTCTCTAGCTCTTATGCTCGGACCCCTCAGCAGTCGCCGGTCCGCAATAGTCTACTGCATGTCTCACTCAGACTTTGATGGCGGGCACGTCAGTGGCTTGGAGCGGGCCGCGAGGACTGGGCCGTCACAGAGACATTGTGTGTAACAATTGGGAGAAACTCGAAATTAGAAACCAGGGTTATTTGAATACAAATTTGCCTCATTGTGCACTTCCGGTCTTGCTACGGTGCCCACCTCCAAACTCCTTCGCCCTCTTGAATACTTGAAAACCGTTGTGTTGATCTTAGCCTTCTCCTACTTTCTGACCTTGTACTGGCTGTAGAGTGGTCTTTTACTTCTCACCGAACCGTTCTCACCGCCAATTCTCCTCACTGCCCTGCCAGAGATCATGCTGGTAGATCTGGGTAGTCCTCTCCCCCCCGGAGACAAACATGTGAGGATTGATTACTGCAGTCTACAGAGCTCCTTTTCAACGTGCACTGACATCTGGAATCAAGGCTGTGAGCGTGTATCTTCCGACTTGGAAAGATACTGTAAACTGGGCCACGAGGGAGCCAGGGCTTCTGGCCCAGATGAAAACCGGATATCCGAGGTTCTTCGTCCCTCTCATCGTCAGTGAGCTGGCAGAGCGCCTGGTCCACTGGGCCGCATCGAAAGAGGGAACTAAGGCGCCCAACGAGGACTCAGTCAAGCTCTTGGCTGCACCGGGCCAGCTGGCTCTCCTCACAGTTGGTGAGAACCATGCCGAATGTTGCCGGGTATATCTGGAAGCCCAAGGAAAGGGACCCATCATCGTTCTCCATATCGGCTTCTCTGGAGCCCTGGACATCTTCGATGGCACGCACTCGACCGGCTTTCCACAGACCCATGAAGATATCTATGCGGTAGTGTATCCTAGCCAACTGGCTGTTGAGGCCAAGGCCTTTTGGCAGCACACCGGATTCGGCATCTCCAGTCGATGTGCCGAGTTTTGGCTGAATAATGCCCCATTTCTGCAGCCGGATGGGGGAAACTCGGACACATTTGAGGCAATACTTCCTGTGAAGGAAGCCGACATCTCAAAAGATATCCTCCGGAAACGAATTGGCGATTCGCTGTCCACTCAGGCGAATGAGGTACACGCGGGGGCGGTATACCTGTATCCAACAGGCATGTCTGCCATCAGTCACTCGGCAATGGCTCTAAGGAAAATGCGAGGACATGATAAGACAGCCAACCGAGTCGTAATTTTTGGGTGAGTTTCCATGAAAGACTGTAACATAACAGCGAGTCATAAACGTGGTGCTCACCAATCTGCGGTCAGATTCTTGTATGTCGACACTTTCAAAGTACTCAGCAAAGTCTACGGTTTCGATTGCAAGCTTTACGGCCATGCCACGCCCTCAGACCTAGATCATCTCGAAGAAGATTTGATAGGAGGCCTGCAAATTGGAGCACTGTACACGGAATTCCCGGGTAACCCGCTCCTTGGGTCTGTTGATCTGGAGAGACTATACACGCTGTCGAAATGTCACGACTTCCTGCTCATTGTGGACGATACAGTGGCGACGTCGGTCAACGTCGATCTTCTCTGCTTCTGCGATGTTATATGTACCAGTCTGACGAAGATGTTCAGCGGGGGCTGCAACGTCATGGGAGGAAGTGTGGTGCTCAACCCCAAGTCGGAGAGGTTCGAGCTGTTACGACAGACACTCGACGGGCAGTTTACTGACACGTACTTCCCCGAAGACGTCCTGGTGATGGCGAAGAACAGCGCAGACTTCGAGAGCCGGGTCGTCAAGGCCAGCCGCAACGCGGAACGTGTGGCTCAGCTGCTGCAACAACACCACACTGTCGCCCAAGTCTTCTACCCCAAGTGCAATCCGACTCGGGGCATTTACGACCGGTATAGGCGAGCTGGAAAGGGATACGGTTACCTGCTCTCGGTGCGTTTCGAGAACCCCGAGGCGGCCATTGCGTTCCACGACGCCTTAAACGTAGCCAAGGGCCCAAGCCTAGGAACCAACTTCACACTCTGCTGCGCCTACACGCTGTTTGCGCACTTCTCGGAGCTCGAGTGGGCGGCTCAGTACGGCGTGGTCGAGCATCTGGTCCGTATCAGTGTGGGCATCGAGGACGAGGAGTTTGTTGAGGGACTTGTGCGAAGAGCTTTACAAGCGGCGACAAAGAAGCACTCAAGCATGAGTATTTTGTGAGATGATGATCCGGAGGGTTTCGGGACTCTGGGAGTGACGATGCTCCCTTCCGTTGGCGCGGTGTCCGCGGTGTGGGGCTGCATCGTGTCAGGTGGTCGGCTAATTCAAGGGTCGGAGACTGCCGGGTGTTTCAACAGCCGATCTGCCTAAGGTACCAACCCCCTTAATTTTAGTAGTCACTTAAAGATGTGCCTGTCTTCCTCATAACCAATTTGACTGCCCTCACGCAATATCCTGGCCGCGAACAATCCCTCACTTGGCCTGACCCAGCCGCTGTGACGTCACAAACCGGTACCTACTACTTGCTCGTGTCCCCTGCCATCCCGTCCCGACGGCCCGGCGCGCTTGCTGCAATGGACGAGACGACTCTGCCGCTGCTCAAGGGAGCCATCTCGCTGGAAGACGCCCTGGCCGAAGACGACGACATCCTACGTGAGCTGTCGTACCCTGAGAAGCAGGTCGACTTTTGGTTCCGCCTCGATGAGAGCCGCTCCGAGATTGGGGGCATTGTCTCGCGGCATCTCAACATCTCGCAGTCCGACTTCACCCTCGGTGAGACCGAAGAATGGGTCCATGGAGGCTTCAACGCCTGCATCCCCATCCACATTGCCGAGAACAAGCACATGACGCTCCCTCGGCAAGCCCTGATCCGGTTTCCCCTTCCCTACAAGGTCGGCGAGGACTTTAACCCGGGAAACCTCGATGAGAAGCTGCGTTGCGAGGCTGCGACGTACCTCTGGCTGCAGAAAAACTGCCCGGCGGTTCCTGTTCCCCGCCTGCTCGGGTTTGGCTTCCCCGGAGTGCAATCGGTATCACGCCCCCGACTCCGACTCGACTAGGTCGATTACTGACCCGCCGCGCAGTTCACATCAATCCAGAATGAATCCTTCTTCCGCCGTCTGGTATGGGGCGTCCGCTATGCACTGTCACTGTTTCTGGGGGGGCCACCATCCTCATACGTCCCTCACCATCGCCAGGCTCTCCCAGATCTTGGGTACCTGCTCGTTGAGCGCGTAGACAAGGGCCAGATCCTCTCCGAGACGTGGGAGGACCACCGATCCGACCCGGATCGAAGGGCCAACCTCTTCCGGGATCTCTCCAAGATCATGCTCGGTCTTGCCAAGCTCCCACTTCCCCGCATTGGCTCGTGGACAATGGACAATGCGGGTGCTCTCACTCTGACGAACCGCCCCCTTACATCTCTCATCCATCAATTGGAGAACCATGAGATCCCGACCAACATCCCACGGGACCTTACATACACCACCGTGGAGCCTTATCTCCTGGACCTCATCGCTTGCCAGGATAACCGCATTCGGCACCAACCAAACTCCGTGCACGACGAGGTCGACGGCGAAGCACAGCTTGCCGCGCTGACAGCCATGCGAGCCCTTCTCCCCAAGTTCACCGATCGGAAGTTTCGTCAAGGGCCCTTTGCCCTCTCCCTAACTGATCTTCAGCCTGGCAACATCTTCGTCGACGAAGACGGGCACATCACGAGCATTATCGACCTCCAGTGGGCATGCGCCCGGCCCGTACAGATGCTGAGCCCACCAGATTGGCTCTCCGGTCGTAGCCTGGAGCAGCTCATTTTCCAAGTTCATCTGGACAAGTACACCGCGTTGCACGAGGAGTTTATGGAAATCTTCGAAGAAGAGGAGCTGGAAGGCTACGACGCTAACACACTGACCGAAATTATCCGTACTTCTTGGACGACTGGAGGGTTCTGGTATGCCCAGGCGATGGACTGGCCTGGCATCTTGGTCGGTCTCTACGTGGATCACATCCTCCCCAAGTTCGCAAAGCTCAGCAGCGCCTCGCGAGAGGAGTTCAACCATGTTTTAATGCGGTTGTGGGATCAGAGCAGCCCGGATTTCATCTCTTCCAAAATCGAAGAGCAGGAGGAGTACTCCAACGAAGTGCGGGAGATGTTTGCCACTGCGCAATCTCAAGATGATGGTAGCCACCGGGGGGAAAACAGTGGTATCCTCCTATAGGAATATGACAATCAAAAGTAAATTCCTTGTCTCCCGCTCAGCTACCAATGCAAGAACTTGAATTCATCGAGGCCCTGGTCGTTGACTTATTTTCGAATTGTCGACAACCCAAGCCGAAAGGCGAGCTAATCCAGAAAATAAACGTAGACATGAGCTATCTACGATGAGACGAGAAATATTCACCGCTTGACTAGGTAAACACCATGCTATCCTATATTTTTTCAGGCAATAGTCCCTCAAGCTCCCTACACTGCAGGTACTAGACTATTTTTCTTTTATCCAAGACGCTATCCAAAACTCACAGAAAGATGAATATTCATTTCCGAAGTTGCACCCCGAAAGCTGCCAGGGGCTCTGGAAGCAAGCATCGTGTGCTTTTTCCTGTCCAAGCCACAAATTAGCTGTGAAGGGTCTTATATAGACGGGCCAGGCACTTACGCAAACGCGTCATTCATATAGGAGTAAGCAATCAACGAGAGAGCGGGTGAATCTGCAAACTCTCTGCAAAGCCCACCAATGCACTTGGGTTCCTGAGGTTCATGGTTTGAGAATGAGGCGTTCGAAGTTACTTTCCGAGCATTGACGAGCTTCCGGTAATGAGATGCTGTCTTGGCCGAGGATCTCTGTCTCGTTGCGTGTTTTCGGATCGGCGAAGCGTGGTTGTTTGCTGGATACGCGGCGGGTTAGATGGCTGATTGATCCACACTAGCGGCTGCAGTGAAGGCTTCGTCATCATAGCCGTACATTATAGTGTCTTCGTCTTCTGTAAGAGCAGTAGTTGTCAATGGCTCATACCACATGTCGTTTTTCAAAGTAGCAGTTGCAGGTTGGTGGCCGGGCAAGGCTGTAGAAGAATGCGACTACCGTGAAAGAGTAGTGACTGGTGATATAAATACGTTGAATTCCCGAGTTATTTACCAATTACGTACATCATTGAACTCAAAGCCGAAAGGGCTTTCTTTGTTCGATGCCCGTGCCTAAAGTAAACCGCTTGGCTCGTACCTTGCACTGTGTGGACGACGGGTTAACTTTGAACGATCAAATTTAATCCCCTGTGATCGATCGAGCCACCCTAGACAACTCTGAATGTGCAGGGGTTCGCTCACCCTCCCCTAATCAGGTGTTGAAACTTGCCGCCAGGAATTGGTCTATATTAAACCCGGGCCAAACTGTCTACTTGCGCCCACTGCAACGATCCCCCCCTCAAAACCAGGTCGCTTGAGGCGACTGCAGCTAAGTCAGCATTATCATCGAGATTCGATCCAACTACGCAAAGAAATTGAAAATCTGTAGAGAATATATCCTACCATCTGTTTATAATTTGCTCTACGCAGCTCAAGTCCAAAAAAATAAACAGGACCAAAAAGTATATGTAGAAACCAGTCGTCTAGGAGATTGAGACTGCACTTACCTAGTAATATGAGAAGGAGCGATATTTTTTCCGATATTCTGGCACGTCCCGTCGCGACAACTGCTCCCTCACGTAAAAAGTATTGCCATGCGACCAATGATCCAAATTCTTGCTCCAGCTCCATCAACAGTCTCATCCGAGCCCATCCTCGCGAGAGGCCACTATGCCTAGTCGACCCACTGCGCTGGACCTCGCGTCATCTTCACCTCCTGAACTGCCACTTCACATCCGTCAACCCTGAACCCGCTGGGACCACCAGGTTGCACAGCACTACGCCGACGACGCCTCTATTCTCCCAGCGTCGTGAGCCTGGCTGTCACGACCCCAACAGCCTTCCTCAAATAGCTTATCTTGACTATGCAGACATTCGCAGTGGCCGCCGTAGAATGCTGGAGCCTTTTCGGCCCCGAGACGGTCATGGCAATGCCGCAGGCCAAAACAGGTTTCGCTACCAGTTGGCAACAGTTACGCCCACGGATTGGTCTGAAGACCCGTATACGGTGTCCGCCTTGATATCTATTGCGCAGGGGCAGGAGCGCTGTCTGAAAAGACCTACGTACACGGTTTGTTCCTGTCCATCTCATATGGTTACAAGAGGGCACGAGCTGATTTGCGCAGCCCCGACTTCTCGTGACTTGTAACTCTGATGGAGATTCCATCCATCTATATGACGCTGAAATTCCCGTTCTGCGGAAGAGCAATGAAGATGGTAGGAAACGCAAAAGGATAACCGAAACAGGTGAGATGTGCTACAAAACGAAACGGAAAGAGTAGCATCAATAGAAGATTACCCCTGCCTACTTCCAGAAAATCAATCCAGCTAGCCACGCCCACCTGGAAAAGAAAGAGTTAGCACGCCTGACTAGGTTCGTCGTGTCTCGTATATTCGGCCACCGCACATCACTGATAGTTTAGCCAGCCCCTGTTTCTTTCTTGGCGTGATACTATAACTTTGAATTTTCCGACCCTAAAAGCCTTTTTCTAATTCCCTAGACCTCATTTGAAAGTCAGGCTCTCTTTCTAACTCTTCAAGGTCATGGGCTCGGCCCACGTGGTTAACTAGTGCATCCGCAGTTGCGCAGATGACATCGCCATCGCGATATCTGCTACAGAGAACACACGCGTACTCCCCATCTGCGGTGTGGCACTTTACCACAAAGCGCTGATCGACAATGAACTCGATATCTTCGTCAATCTCCCTCCTGTATCCTTCCACCGATATCATCCGCGAGGCGCGCTTCCCTATCGCCCAGCAGTCGTCGGATTCGACGGCTAGCTGTATCCCGCAGGCTGGACATTGGCAGTCTCCACCGGGAGCGAAGCTGGCGGCGAGCGGCCTGTTTTGGACGTACTGCAGGTCGAGGCTGTACCGACAGTACAGAGGATCGGCTTTGACGACGGTGGAGGCGCGCTTGGGGGGGCCGAGAGCCAGTTGCGACTGCGACGAGACGGTAGAGGAGTGCCTGGGAGGACCGAGAGCCAGCTGTGGTTGTGAGTGGGATGAGACGATGGTAGGGGAGCGTCTGGGAGGGCCAAGTGCCAGCTGCGGTTGCGAGTGCGACGACACGCTGGTAGAGGCACGCCTGGGAGGACCGAGTGCCAGCTGCGGCGGCGGTAGACGCTGCGTATCATCGGTGGCCATGAGCAGACGCTGCCGCTGCTGGCGGAGGGCACCGAGAGAACCGTCGCGCGCGGCGTCTGAGGCGGCGACGAGCTTTGCCATGTCGGCGCGGTCGAGCGAACGGCCGTTGTAGAGGGCGTCCTGGAGGACGTTGATGACGGTCTGCTGCAGGGCGATGACCTGAGCCTGGAGTTTGTTCTCGGTGACGACGTCTCCGACGGCAAAGTCCCGACCGAGCCGTTCATATCCCTCTTCGAACTCCCGACTGATGAGAGCCCCAGACCTCTGGAAGGAGGCGCCGACCTCGTCCCTGTCCCTGTCCCTGCTCCCCTCGATCGCCCGGCCTTGGTGCTTCTTCTGCTTTTCCGAACGCTCGACGTAAGCCTTGAGCTTCTTGATGTCTTCGTCTTGGGTCGTGTCGCGGTGCTGCTGCTTTCGTCTGTCCTTGACGCGGTCCCAGAGACCCATGGACGAGGTAAAGGTGCCGACCAGGGTAGAGCATAACGTGGCGATGATGAATGTTTTCTACGTCGAGCTTTTAGCAGATGGTCAAGCGGAGAGCACCAGGAACGGTACCTTGAGGTTTTTCTCCTCGATCATGTTGGCTAGGTTCATGGTGGGCGATGATATCCGTTTGATAACAGTATAGACGCAGTCAATGTCTCAGATCGGCGGCTGGAAGACTTGGCAACGACGGGCCGGGAGAAGGGCACGCAAGCCATCTATATACCAGAGCTGCAAACGTTGTCATCGTGCATGAAAGTCGTATCAAGGGTTGACGTCTGTCGTCGCACACCGCAACACTTAGTCGCGCGTTAATTAATCCTACGCGCATTAACCACATCACCGCATGACGTCACGGGAATCTTTCCCAGTTTGGGGACAGCGCTTGGATGCCGAGACGTCCGCGCAGGTCCGTTAGCCCGCAAAGAGGTGTCCTGCTAATTGGTGGAGACGAAACAAAAAAGGCTTGTTTCCGAGCATCCCGTCCCGCGCGTACGAATAGTCGAATGCTTAGCCTAGGAGGCTATCACGACCTCTACCGGCTAGTTATCCTCTGTACATGATGAGCCTCAGTCTTAGATGTGGGACGCTATAAAGCCGGCATCGGTGATTCCAAAAGAGAAACCCGGGCCCAGGAGCCAGAATAGATTTTGACGTTGCTTCGGGGAGTTTTGTCTTCCAGAATTAAAATCAAAACCCTCACTCTGAACAATTGCACCATTTTGCTTTTCTAGCAGCCCAGTGAAGCGCTGTTTCCAGAGTTTGGTAATATTTGGGCCACAGCCTTGATGACACTCGCGTGCCCGGCCCGAATCTCGCTCCCTTGTTGTCGTGAATATGTTGAAGTGACATCGCCCTGTCGATCGATTTGCTTCTTTACACTGGTCTATTTACTACCGATTTCAAGTTGAGCGCTGTTACCGGCTTGGGATGGGCATGGCTTAAGAAGCTTGTGCTCGGGAATGACTGAAGTTATTGGTGATGAGTGAGTAAGAGCTGCGCAATCGTAGCCTAGTAGGCGATGAGAAGTAAGGTCGGCCAGCAACATCTTTGCCCAGCGAGGCTCCCCAGCTCATGGCCCCAACCTGGTGATATTGGCTCGTTTTGTATAGGCGTTGCTGCGCCAGTAAGCATCATGAAAGGCCGGGGACTGGATCTGCGGCATGCTACCAAGAGACTGCTGTAAGCCACCGCAGAAGAAGTCATCAGGGGACTGACTGTATGATGCATCAGTCAGAGACCATTCCGCATCAACAAATCACCCGAGTCCAGTACAGCCCTACTAGGAACGAGCAAACTTGAGACAACCCTAGACATTGATGTTCACTGCGCATGATGATATTTATCCATAGGTAATCATTGGTTCCAGCCTTCGGGGCTCCTTCACGACGGGGGCGCAGCACATGACATGGACTCATTCTATTCAGGTTCTCCCCGCGCGCTCCGGTAACAGGTAAAGAGTAATCACCATCACCTCCCAGGTCTATTGCAACGCTAAAGGCAATCAGCCCTCCATCCCAGAGGTTGAAGGAGCGTAGCCCAGGCACCTCGTTCCGACGGCGGTGTCTAGACCGCGACGCGACCTTTTGTCATCATCGTCTCTCGCCGGGTCTGGCAGGTATCTACTCTTCCGGGAAGAGTGCCGGTACGTTGGCTTTGGATGTCGCTTTGCTGCCAGACCACAGGGTAGCGTGTGCCGACCGATGCGTATGCTCCTCCTCCTTTCACCTCCGTCATGTTGCTTGTCTGCTAGCGCATCTTGCACCTTTTTCGGTATTTCCTGCTTTCTTCTCTGAAGCGTTCCCTCAGCCTCAGTTGGCGAAGATTCTCAGTTTCTGGTCGACGCCTCCCGTGGCGATGATGCAGCGAATTTGCACGTCGGGCGCAGCTCTCTCGGCCCCATTTCGCTTCGGGGTTCCGACTTCACCATTCTCCGCATCGATGGGACCGCTGTCTTTGACAATCCCAGGAGCCCACCTCAAGCAGGTGATGAATCGCTCGTGGACGTCTGCAAGCACCTTGACGCACTTGCCGCCCTGGTTGAGGTCCCAGCATCTCAAGGACTTATCATCCGACGCCGAAATAAGATATTTGCCACTGGGATGAAAAAGGATCGACCGAACCCAGTTGTCGTGGCCCACTAGGGTTAGGAGGCAGGTTCCGCGAGCATCCCAAAGTCGTATCGTTTTGTCTCGCGATCCAGTGGCCATGAATTCTGCCGTGCTGCTCGCGGGTGGAGGCTTCTTCAATCCGGCCAGCGGAGCCAAGTATTTGTATGAGGTGGCCGGAGCAATTGCGCAGCATTCGTTGAAGTGCTCGTGGCCAAACATGATCTGCTTGACCTCCGGTTCCGACACTGAAATATCCCATAGTCGAACGGACATGTCATCGCCGGTGGAGACAAGGAAACGTCCATCGGGGGAGGGGCAAACATCACGAACCCAGCCGGAATGTCCGTTGATTGTCCGCATACAGTATCCAGTGGTGACATCCCATATCCTGAGAGACCTGTCTCGACTCGCGCTGACGAGCAAGGTTCCGGATGACGGTGCGCCCGCAGCGCCCGAGGGGATGAAGCGAATAGCGCTGACGCTATGGTCATGGCCTGGTAGTGTCCGGATGTTCTTGTAATCGTCCGCTGGATCCCACAACTTGATCGTCAGATCTGAGCTGCAGGATGCCAGCAGATAACCGCCCCGGGGGCCGCCATAGTCGACGTCCAGTACTGCCCTGGTATGTCCCTTGATTGTCTTTTCCAGCTCCCCCAGTTCCCAGTCCCAGATTTTGATGGTATAATCGTCAGATCCAGAAGCGATTGAGGAGAATATTGGATGGAATGCGACGCAATTTATGGTGTCCCGGTGTGATTCCAAGGTATGACGAGGAGGGGCTTTGGGTAGCCAGGATGCGGGGTCGTTTCGTTTTGAAAGGGAGCTGGGCGTCGCATTGTCGAGTTCGGTCTGCAAGGACTCATTCCGGCTCTCTAGATCCATGATCTGTGGGGGGGGTCTGTTAGATGTCGGTGTGCACTTGTGGGAGTGGGAGCGGGGCAAGCTGAACGACAAGAGCGAAGCTGTCGCGCAAAGGCAAATGCAAACGTGCCTTTTTCTGTAGCCGCACAATGCTTGTCCATTTCTTCTCTAGCAGTGTTTCGTACTTCTTCGCCGTGGCGGCGTCGAACGTCTCCTCGCCGAGGTTGATCTCTGTCCGGAGTGCGGTGGCGGCATTTGGGAGGTTGTTGGCGGAAAGGTATGCGATGATGGACTTATGACTGCGGGCACCATGTTAACCCCCCTCCGGAGCATGCGAAAACTTCTTCACCGCGGGATCCTGTACGCACAGCTCTTCCGCCTGCCTGGGTGACAGCATGGGCGCCATTGTAGCGACGGTTTGCGGTCCGGCACCACAAAAGCCGATCGTTGGTTGTCCTCCAGACCGACCTTGCGGCGAGCGTCCCTCCGCTTTTCGGGGTTGTCGTCGTAGAGGCTAGGGTGCCGATTCGGAGCGGATAAAGGTGTGAGCTCAGAACATCGCCGTAGATCGAATCCAACGGGATCTTCAATTTGACGGGTCGGGCAATTAGGATGGATAGAGAGGAAGCCAAGGCGCTGGTTGGGCTTCGCTGTCCAGCACCAGCGAGCTGTCATCGCAGTGCGTCAGAAAGTGGGTTCGGACCCGGCAGAATATTTTCCCTTGTGAGATGCAGTTTGTGCTGCTTTACCAAACATTTCCTGCAGCACGACAGGAACAACACATCGCGGTGCATGACATGCGATGCTGGGAAAGAGCGCTTGGGCACTGTTGAGCTGTCTCTCAATTCATGTCATGTGGTGTGATTTTTTCTCTCATTTTGTTACTGAACGGCGCGTGCATGGGCTTTTGAAGATACTCGTTCCACAACGCCAAAGGCCATCTCAGGGTGGATGATACGAATCGCGCTTTCTGGTACGAAGTATATCATGATTAAGATAAAGAGAACCACGGCACAAACGGGAGTGGTAGCTGGACGGTTTCTTCCCAACCAAGCCGAGGGTTTGAATCGAACAGCTTTGAGGTCAAAACAACATTGCCGTCCGTGTTACGCAACCATCAGATCCCCGACGGGCTGGTACCGATGCCGAATCGGCCGGTTGGTTCGACATCGGGTTGGGCTGTTCTGCTGGCGGTAGGTAATATTGGCAATCACCCTGGCACAACTTGCGGTCTGGCAACCGGCAACCGACAGTAAAGGGTATAGTGGCAAACTTGTCTTCTTTGCTGCATTCATGGTGAGAGAATCCGGGCGTTTATCTTCATCGTCAAGGTATGTAGGAAGCTGCTGAGCATCAGGTTAGATGATGTGCCGTTGAAGATGATGATCTATCTTGTCCATCCCCACCGATGCAGATGGTACTAGGGACTTACATGTTCAGGCCAAGCCAAGGCACTCGCATCATTGTTTACTTCACTTTGCAACTCCAAAGCATGAAGCTCTTTATCACTTCACTGTGCAAGTCACTCTTCGACTCACCGAACAATAAGCATATCCGGAGTTTTGTGTGGATAAACCCATCACCGCCTGCCTATGACGAAGCTATCCACCATGCAGGGCGGCATTCAGGGCGGCATTCAGGGCATCAACCAGGGGTATCGTTGGAGCCGCGGCCAATGGCATCGCACATGGCCGTCTCCTTGGGGCAATTGGATAGCTCCGTCGGCGTTCCCCGCCCCACGGCGCCTCCCGCATGTCACCCGGACGTCTTGGGATTCAAGTTCCCCTCAGCTCGAGTCACCGACACCGACCGAACCTTGTCTTCACCTTCCTCCCGTTTCTCTCTCTTCTCTCCCTGTCTTTCTCTATATTGACCTCCTTTACGACTATCGCATATACTTTGTCCTGCGCAGACTGCGGCATCAAAGCTTGAGATAGTCCCCACAGCACTCTCAAAGCCACCATGACGACCCGCTATCGCGTCGAGTGTAAGCTGACCCTTCCCTGCCCCCTCAAGAGCCAACCTCGGCGGCTTGCTACCAGAAAACTCACTCACAACAACGTCTAGATGCCCTCAAGACGCACCGTCGAGACCAATTCATCGGTATGATTCTTTTTCACCACCTGGCCTGAGCAGCATCGCAACAAATGACCCTCACCGTGACCTCCTTCCTTTCCCGTATGCTGCTCCACTCCGTTATCAGCGCTACCTTCACCACGTTCAAAGCCGCAGTTGATATGACAGTTAACATTTACACTCCACATCGCACCTGACATCATCCTTCCCGCCGTTGCTGACCTGACACGCTGACACCTGAATGCAGAATGGGTCAAAGGTCTCTTGGCCGGGCCTTTTGTCCTCTGCTCGCAGCCGACCGGCGTCTTTGGGGATGGGCCGAGCGTCAAGGTCATGGCCGAAGAAGCTCACCGCCGCTACGCTGAAGTCATGCTCGATGTTGAGCTTCTAATCAGGGATCACGGTGCGTGCCTCTCTCGTTCCTATTTTGATGTCTAATGGTCTGATCTTTTCTACTTAGCCAAAAGCCAATCCAGCCAGAATGGGCTCCCCTCTCACCTGAGGATGCTGGTGCCCACGGCAGGCCCTTTCTTTACTGAGCTACCCCTCAAGGAAGCCTTCGAGTATCAAGACACGAAGCGACACATCTCTTCGAGGAGATTCGTCGCGCCGTCGTTCAATGATGTTCGACAAATTCTCAACTCGGCCCAGATCAGGGCCGTCACCGATGGATCGCTGCAATTAGCCACCTTTGATGGAGATGTTACGTTGTACGACGATGGAGAGAGTCTTCTCCCTACGAGCCCCGTCATTGCCCCCCTCCTCGGTATGTTTGGCTGCGTTGTTCTATCGGCTTACTCTCTAATTGACCTGTAGACCTCTTACGCAAAAACGTCAAGATTGGCATTGTCACAGCCGCGGGCTATACTACGGCTGACCGCTACTACGAACGCCTCAAGGGGCTCCTCGACGCCATAGCCACGGCTAGTGATCTAGAAGCCGCTCAGAAGCAGAACATCATCATCATGGGTGGCGAGGCCAACTACTTGTTTGAGTTTTGCGAATCATCACCTCACCGACTGGCACCCGTTCCCCAAGACGACTGGCTTACGCCCGAGATGGCGTCGTGGTCCGATGCCGACATCAAGAAGCTGCTTGACCAGGCGCAGTCGGCTCTGGAAGACTGTATCGAGTCCCTGTGTCTTCCTGCCGTCATCCTCCGCAAAGATCGCGCAGTGGGGATCATCCCAGAGCCGTCCGACGCCCGCATCGCCCGCGAGAGCCTCGAGGAGACGGTGCTCGTCGTCCAGCGCATCCTAGAGCTGAGCAGCGTCGGCTCGGCCCACGGCCAGCCTGCCAGTCGGTCACAACCCCCTCCGGAGCCCGCGCAGAACCGCCCGGTGCCGTTTTGCGCCTTTAACGGCGGGCGCGACGTTTTCGTCGACATCGGCGACAAGAGCTGGGGCGTGACGGTCTGCCAGCAGTGGTTCGGTAGAAAAAGCGGGAACGGGGCGATCAAGGGGGAGAACACCCTCCACGTTGGCGACCAGTTCTTGAGCGCCGGGTCCAACGACTTCAAGGCGCGGAGCGTAGGGACCACGGCGTGGATCGCGAGCCCCGCGGAGACGGTGGAGCTCCTGGATGAACTGGCGGAGCTGATGCGGAGGAAGGCAGGCTAGGAGTTTATCTCCTTCTCACATCGGCTGGGGGAAATATCAAGATTCATTGTGAGCCATGCTGAAACAGTTTACCAACCATGTAGTTTAGATAGGTTCCTGTGATCAGCACACCGGGACGATCCGTGCTAGCAGACCAGAAGTTAGTCTACCGAAACTCCACAAAACACCAAAAGCGGCGACTCGGACCGCAGCACGGCTGAAGACAAGCCAAGACAAGCCAAGCCACGCCGGCCCACAGGATCCAGAATCCTCCAAGAAGGATCCGAAAGTCTGCCTACCGAGCCGGCCGAGTTGGCTTTTATTAGTGTTTCGCGGAGCTGAGTGGGTGGGTGGACGCTGGTTTGGAATCTGGACGGAGCGGCTTATGTGAGCTGAGGCTGGCCATGACGACTCGAAATGGACGACGACACCGAGAAGACCACTAGCCTAGCGTAGGCCTAGTCAGATCCAGTGCAAGGTACACAGTAGCAGACAGGGCCCAGGATTGCCTTAAACTCAGCCCTGCAATGTCACGTCCCCATGCTGCTCCATGTCACTCCGTCCCTTGTTGGATTTAAAGCTGGTTTCTGGATCCAGGGTCAGCACTTCGCCTTGGAAGGCTGGCTGTGCACCGAGTGTCCACGGAGCAAAGTCGGTTCGGTCGGTAGGTATCCAATTAACTGCCCTTGCCACTTCCACGATCTGTCACGCTGTCCGTCTCGGAAGGTTTAGATGCCGGGAAGGACGCCAATGCCAAGCCCCCGTCTCCCCAGTAGGGCAAGTAGCCGTTCTCGGAGTGGCGATAATCGCTGAGGAGCATCTTCGAGCCAAGACGGCCAAGACGGCCAAGCCCTCGACTCGGAATGATAATGACTAATTGCCCTCCAAGGACCAAGCTACCCGCTGAGAATGCAGGGGGCAAGGACTTGGGAGAGAAGCCCGAGACGCTCTGCCTACGCGCGGGGGCCATTGGCCGCAGGGGCTCTGAGCGCGAAACCACTCGTCGCGGTGGCAGCGCAGCGCTACCTAAGACGCAGGGGTCCAGGGTGCATGGGTCCTAGGTAGCCCCCGAGCCCCCGGGTGCTTTTTCTTTTAGTGGTCTCTCCAGCTGCCTAGGTGCCTACCTACTTCCAAGGCCGCCACTGGCCCGTCCCGTCGCAGCCTATAACATCCAGCGCCCACTGCCCCGGTCCCGTCTCCGTCGCCCACCTCACCTATTCTGCCACCCCCCGTTTTCCTCGTCTGATCGTCAGCATCATCACTACAACGCGAACGCCTCTTTCTGTACAATTTGCGTCTTGTTGCTGGTGGGAATCCGGGCTTTCTCCTTTTTCTTTATTTCCTTTGCCTCTACCTCTGTTACGTTATTGGGCCCTTGGATTTTCTTCATCTTTCTTCCTCCGTGTAGATTCTGGGCGTAGCGCACGCAGGCATTTGAGACATCGATTCGACCAAAAGCTTTCCCAACCAAGACTTTCTTTTGCTTCGACGACGACGACGACGACAACAACATTTACCACGACTCCAAACCGCCTTCATCATGCGCTCATTTCCCTTCCTCTCCCTCGCCGCCACCTGCGCCTCGGCCGGCACCCTCTCCGTCGACTTCTCCAAGTTCAAGCTCGACCTCGCCCTCAGCATCACCAAGCGCGACGACACCCTCGACCTCAAGGCCATCAACAACGTCACCGGCGGCGGCTACTATGCCGAGTTCCAAGTCGGAACCCCCGGCCAGAAGATCGGCTTCCTGCTCGACACCGGCAGCAGTGACACCTGGGTCAACTCGGTTGACGCGGATCTGTGCAACAGCCTCACGCTGCAGGACACCAACGGCTACTGCATGACCACCTGTGAGTAGGCCTGCGACGAGTCGCGAGCATGGCTTCAGGCGGCCGTGATGCTGACTCTTGGCCGCGCAGTCAACCCCGATGATAGTTCTACTTACGACACGGTCGACAAGGGCGGTTTCGATATTACCTACCTCGACAGCCGGCGAATCCGCGGCGACTACTTCAACGACACCGTCACCATCGATGGCAAGTCCATTAAGCGCCAACAACTCGGCCTCGCCACAAAGTCGGTGCGCCCTACGGGCATCATGGGCCTGGGCTTTTCCGCCAATGTCGCTGCCGACGTCCAGTACCCCACCGTCCTGGACAACATGGTCTCGCAGGGCTACATCGACACCCCTGCCTTCAGCTTGTACTTGGTATGTGGTTATGTGGCGCGCGCACTCAGTTGCGTTCTGTGTTTTTATGTATTCTGCTTGTTTCCCCAGAAGCCCAACTAACGCGGTGCCCTCTAGAACGACCTCAGCGCCAGCTCCGGCACCATCCTCTTCGGCGGCATCGACAAGGCCAAGTTCGTCGGCAAGCTCACCACCCTGCCCCTCAAGCCCGATTTCCAGTCCTTCTCCAACAACATCACCTCCTTCACTGTTGAGCTGGACTCGCTCGCCGTCTCTGGCAAGAAGGTCAGCCTCGACTCGCTGAAAGCCGACGCCATCCTTGACTCCGGCTCCACCATCTGCCTCCTCCCAGACTCCCAGGTTCAGGACATCTGGGATGCCTTCGACGTCCGCACCGTGTCGGGTCTTACCGTGCCCTTCATCGACTGTGCCTACGCTGGAGACAAGGGCGACGGCATCAGCCTGGACTTCACTTTCTCCGGCAAGAAGATCAGCGTCCCACTCGACGAGATGGTCATCGACTCCTTCGCCTCCGTCCAGGGCCAGATCATGAACGACCCCACCCTCAAGGAGGCCTTCGACGGCTGGGACAGCGCCTGCATGTTCGGCATCGCCTCCGCCTCCGACTACGGCGTCGACGACGACAGCTTTGCCCTGCTGGGCGACACCTTCCTGCGCTCCGCCTACGTCGTCTACGACCTGGCCAACGAGCAGATCGGTATCGCCGAGGCCAACACCAACGCCAACGACAGCAACGTCGTCGAGCTCAAGGCCGGTGACACTGCTTTCCCCAATGTCTCCGGCGTCGCTAGTAAGTCCACGGCTGATCCTACCTCGTCGGGCACTCGTCCTACCGTCACCGTCACGGGCACTCCTGACGATTCCGCAGGCCAATCCGGTAGCGGAGACGACGACAGCGCGGGCGGCCGCATGGTCCCTGCCTTGATGGCGGCGTTGATGATGGCTGTGGGAGCCGCGGCGGTGATGCTGTGAGCGAGCCGACGTTGGAGCTGCCATGCGGATGTGTGTTTTTTTGCCCGCCCCAATTGTGCGGATGCGCGTATTTATCAAGTGCATGTAACAAAACGAAGAAAGATGAGGATCCTCCCACGGAAAAATCCATGTATGTATGATACCCTCGTTGGAAATAATTCTTCTTGTTTGACATAGTATTTCGCCCACATCGGCCTAAGCTCACCGAGTTGTACATGATGCATGAGCTGCCTTAAATATAATTGTCCGCCCCGCAACCGGGTTATGAATCCTATGACTTGTGTCTACCGTGTGTCCTACCGAAGGCCTCGGCTTGTAGCCCCCTTTGCCACCAGTGCCATCCTATTCTCGCAAGTCGCATACAAGTACAAAATAAAGCGAAAGCAGCAAAAACGCCTCTGGGATGTTTGCCCACTCCTCCCCTCGATGAAGCAGCGTGTCTAGCCCATCTTGTTGTACCGCTCCCTCGCCTTGTCCTGGACTGTGTTCAAGTAGTCGCCATAGCTATTCTTCGTCTTGCGTTCCGCCAGCTGCGCCGCGTCCCCCAAGTTGCTCCCTTCTGCGCCGAGACCGACGCCCTCCTGATAAGCGTTGGTGGCGATGGCCTCGGTCCGGCCGTCGCCGTTGGCGCCCAGGCCTGCGCCAGTCGACCAGCCCATCTTGGCCAGCATGCCGGCTCCCTTGGACTGTGCAGGCTTGGCGGGCTGGAGGTTGACCTCCTGCTTCGGGGCCTGCTTGGGCTTGTTCTGGTGTCCCTGCGTGAGCGCGACCTTGGGCTTGGTGGGTTGGTTGTACACTTGTCGTCGTTCCTTGGCTCGGTCGCGGTACTGCGAAGTTGACTGTGCGGCATCCGGGTCCTCTTGTGCTTGCTTTTGGAGCCTCGCATCGCGGGTTGCCAGTCGAGGCAGAGCCGCCTTGACCTGCTCTTCATTTTCCGTAGCGTTCTTGTGATTTCGAGACTTCTCGTGGATGTTGACTTCATCCACCGATTTGTATTTGCGCATGCAGACCAGACACATTAAGCGGTCCCGGTCAACGTAAGACACTGTCGTGTTGGTGGACTCAGTTGGGGGTTGCGGCTTTTGCTCGGACGTAGTGGACGGTTCTGGGGTCACGGACTTCCTCGCGTTGCCGTCTTGAGGTGCGCCCAGTTTCGTGGCTCCAGAAAGCGATATCTTGATGGGACCTTGAGGCCTAGACCCATCCGCCGAGGGTACGTTTCCGGAAAGTGATATCCGTACAGGTGTCCGATCCTGGCCCTGTCTACCATCAGTCTGTAGCCCATCGTCACTTGGGCCATGACCATCGCCTCGGAGCTCGCTCCTCTTCCGCTGCCACATGGCCATGGTGCCAGCCATAGGTACTAGCTTCTTAGCCGAAGATCCCGCAGTGGTTCCTTCAGCCTTCCGCTTCTTCGACTTTTTACCGTCAGCCGCCTCTTCCGCGGCTGCCTTGGTAATGTCATCCGCACCGGGAGGGTGAGTCGTCACGACTTGTTGGCTGGGGTACACATGAAGGTCTCGATACCGCACGCGGAGACTCGGGTTGAACAGGGGGTTGAACGACATGTGTCCGATGGCAGGTGTCACCTCCCGTTCCTCCGGTACAAAGACACCCATGTGGATAGTGGACACTGTGACTGGACATCCTGCGACGGTGAAGGATCGGGACTTCTGAAACTTGGCCACAGCAGCAGCAGCGTCTTCCATGGTCCAGAACTCAACGAAGCCATATTTAAACGATTCGTCCGAGTTAGCGTCACGCATGAGAAACACACGATGCAATGAACCAGGCCGAGCACCGTATCGTGATGTGTCGCCAGTGGGTGCTGTTGACTTGAGCTTTGGCGCTCCGTTGGAGTTGTCCTTTGCGTTGTCCACCTTCTCCAGCTCCAGCCTCTTGATGTCATTTGTGAACATGTCCTCGGTGACAAAATGAGGCAGAGGGTACACGACAAGAATCTGGGACGGCACATTGGCAGCGTCGGTTACGCCTGTCAAGCTCTGTTGCCAGTTCGAGGCTTCGGCTCGGTCTCGTTAGCCATGTGATAAGCAGTCAGTGCGAGGGCGAACAGGGACTCACCAGGCTGAGGGCCACCGCAAATCTTACACCTGGCCCTGGTCGCATAGTTGGAGAAGTCGCACTATGAAATGTTAGCAGTTGTCATACACATAAACAGACATACTCACTGTCAGGCAGACCCAATTACTACTACCAGCTCCCCGGGGGTCCGCGTCGTCCCGGCTCTCCCGGCTACGGGCATAGTGTATGTATGCATCATACTTGCCGTCTGGCGTGTCATCAGTGGAGTGCGCGAACTCAAGGTACAGCTTTGGAAAGTGCTCTTTCATGAATGTAACAGCGTGGTCGACTTCTTGAAATTGAACGAACGCCCGGCAATGCCCTGTGACATGTTAGACACGTGCTAGGTGTTAAGAAAGTTCAGTGGAGCTGCCTGACCCTTGGAAGATGTTACGCGAACGTCTATCGACGGTAAATCGGCGGCGACGGAGTTGTTCAGGATGCTTTCGCGCAGCTGGAAGGCCTTCAATTAGTCATTGCGAATCATGAAACAGGCCGTTTATAGAACACGTCGCGGCGACCGTGGTCGTGGTCCGAGGACAAGGTCCGCGGGATCGGTTCAACGGCCATGTGGGGAGGAGATGATGCTGGACAACTGGCTCTAGGTCGGTGACCAGAAGCCTCTCCATTGGTGTTGGATGAATTGATCAGATCGGCAGGGCACCAACCTCACTCGACGACAGGCTAAACGGAAGGCCTTCAAGGATGACCGTGTCGCTAGGCCTTCCAGCTTCCCGCGTTGGACTGCGGGAGCGACTCCGGTTGTAGCGACTGCCGGATCGCGATCGCAATTTTGTGTCATCACCATCTTGGTAGCTTGGGCGTTCGTGTTGGTAGTTCTCGTCTCCATATCGGTCGCAGCTTTGATCGCCGCCGCCCTGGTAGCCCTCGTCGTACATGCCACCATAATCGTGCTCATCCTGGGCGTTGAATCTCGAACCGCGCGAAGCACCACCTCTATTCGCGTATCCCTCGTTGTAGTGGCTATAGTCCATTGCGTGGCGCATGCCGTCATCCCGATACCGCGAGTCTCTGCCCCTTGAGTCGTCGGGGAAGGCTTGTCGGGGCGGAGACCTAGATTGGTCTCGCCGTCCCGTGGGGAAGTCAGCCGTCAAGTTCAAATGATCCATGATGGTCCTTCGCGAGTGTGTTTTAATCTCCTCCTGAGGCGCGGGCTGTAGCTTTACCCTGCCGCGATCGGTAGGCGTCCTGTCGCTCTTGGAAGTCCTGGTCTTGGGTGCCCCGATCTGAGTCCCTCCCGCGATCTGTGGATCGCGCACGGTGTTCGTCGCGCATAACGGCGTCGACACGCACGATCGTGGGGAGTGGGGGAGCTATGAGTCGTCGCTTGGTTGTGGAGGCGGTGTTTTGGAACGACCGCAAATAGTTGGAAGAAGGGAAGAGTCTAAGGTGGCATGTCTAGCTAGGTGTGAAGGAGGGCCAACTTGCGATCGGTTGGCTTAGTCATTCCCGCATGCGTCACCCTGCAGTTGAAACCTTGAACCCAGCGTCATGGTGCTGTAAGCTATTCAAGCCACCGACGGAATCTTGTAAGAGTCATCAAATTTACGACAGTAGGTTGGTGCAGAGAAACATGCCGATTCTTGGTCCACAGACGCTCTCGTCGTGAATTTATGGAAGACTTCGAGAACACTGAATCACCTGTGTCCAATGTCTCCGGTACTGGCATAGGCGGCGACCTCCAACCTCTCTCGGCGAACCCCCCCATTTCATACCTATACTGTAACCTCACATCCTCTCGGAAAGCACATTGAATTTCGCCCCAGCACTGCAACGTACCAAAAATGGCCACATCAGTTTGGATCCAAGGTCTCCGACCCGACGAAACCCTCAAGGAGGAAGAGGCCAAGTGGGAGACGACCTCGGAAGGTTGCCATGTGGCTCTCACGCACGACCACCTCAACGTCCAAAACATCATGGACAAAGTCCGCGATCCAGGCGCTGGAGCCATAGTGATATTCGCAGGCAAGCCTCCACCGCCCACATCCACTCTTCTCCGCTGACAGAGCGCGGCAACAGGTACCACGCGTGACACCTTCGACGGCAAGCCCGTCAAAGAGCTGCAGTACACGTCGTACCACCCGCGAGCGCTGCGGTCCATGCTGGCCATCGCGCAGGCGCTGCGCGACAAGCACGGCCTCAAGGGCATCGCCATGGTGCACCGCCTGGGCACGGTGCCCATCGGCGAGGAGAGCATCCTGATCGCCGTGTCGGCGCCGCACCGCCAGGCCGCGTGGCGCGCGGGCGAGGAGGCGCTCGAGGAATGCAAGGCGTCTGTCGAGGTGTGGAAGCGCGAGGAGTTTGAGGGCGAGGAGGGCGTGTGGCGGGCCAACCGGGACGGAACTGCGGGACAGCGGGAGCATGTTTGAGTTGAAGGTCAAATGGTCTCCTATTTGCTGATTCAGGAGACTGAGGAAAAGTAACATCTCTATCAAAGTGTACACACGAATTATCCTGCACACCCAAGCCCTGTATCCTCCTGGTATGAATACTGCATGTCTACCCTGACACGCCGTGTTCGTCATCGTCACCGTGAGCCCTCGTCGTCTTGTTTGACTTCTGGTAAACCGGCGGCGGCTCCTGCAGAAACTCGAACGGACACCGGGGAGGATGATTGCCTCCGCAGCACGTAGGAAACATCACTGCGACAGACACACGTTAGCATCAGGTACTATCGGTAAGAATATGCTTGGTGGCATGAACGTACTGATATGTCCGTAGTAGGCCTCTGTAAATGTGACGTCGGTGCCCAGTCCCTGGACCTCGACATCCTCTGTGAATGCCGATGGGTACACGACGATGCCATACTCGGCATGCAGAACCCGCCAGAATTCCAGCGGTAGCCTTGGAGTTCCCGATCAGCCTCCGTCTTCCGTACCGGAAGCAGTCAAAGCACTCACTTGTATTGGCCATGCTTGATACACGCGTGCATAAACAGGCAGATGGTCTCGAGGACCACTCGGCCCTCGTTGACAGCGTCCTCGAGCTGGTCGCACTCCAACTCAAAGACGCGCTTTAAGCGCTCCTTGGAGTAGTTCATGGCGATGGACCAGCCCTTTGCGATTTTCTCCATGTCCCGCTCTGGGATCTCGGCCATGATGGACATGGTGGGATGTACGCGGATGGGAGGAAGGGGTGTAAGCGGTCGAAAGATACAGAAGACGTGGTTGAAAGCGAGAAAGGCAGAGACGGCAGTTTGAAAAAGCCGACAAATTCGAGAGAATAGCAGTGAATAGAAGCAAGAAAGAACAGAATCTAGTATTATGGTGGTCTCTCCGGGGCCGGCGCGTGAGGTTGGCCATCAAGGTGCCTCCTAGCTTCACCCGTCCTGACTCCTCCACAGCCTCAGTGATGCACACCCCCTGACCGACAGGCGTGAGTTTGCCAATCACCATCGCGTCATCCTCGCATTCAGCTGCAGCCCGCATGCGGCTCTGGACAAGGTGGAGTCGCTATGGCATCACGATGGGAACCCCTTTGGCTTCTCCCCCACGTCGACAGTCAACCCCTCCGGCCGACAACGACACCGCTTCTCATGGAACACGGCGATGCAGCAGACATGACGATGAATATGAATAGATAAATAGTAGATGATTAGGTGGTATAGATAGGTAGTCGTATGGCCCGGGCTTGCTAACCCGTCCATGTATATAGGTAGGTATATCGTATCGTTGGTAATAAGCAAAACACATCGCTCATGGTATCTCTCGTTCTCGTCATCCCATACAAGTACAGTCCCGTCGTCATAAACACCCCTTTCGTCTTCTACAAGGCATAGTTCTCCGTATGCAAAAAGATCTCCTCTAGTTCGTCGTCTCCCCAAATCTCCGCCTGCAGCCGCGCTACCGTGTTGGCAACGCCGACTCTCATCGCCGGCGGTCCACACACAAACACCGCCGTGCGCCGACCCAGGATGCCCCGTCCGTCGGGACCTCCCGTCGCCCACTCCTTGAGCATGTAGCCCAGGTCTGGACGTCCGTATTCGACGCTCCATCCTCCGTCAATCTGGTGCGGCACCGGAAAGGCGAAGCGCATCAAGCTCTTTTGGAAATCCGTAGGTGTTTCGGGGAATCCAAAGTCAAAGCCTGATGGCGGACCAAAGGTCGATGTAGGCCGTGGTTTCAAACCGTCCGTATCAACCGTCGGGCGGAGATGGGCAAGCTCAGGGGGATTGACAGGGAAATTTTCGGCAGTAGGACTGGGCCCGGGTGGTAGTCTACGCGGCGAAGATGGTGCGTGGTTGAAGTAAGGTCCATTGTCCTTCTGCATGGCCCGGAAGTGGAACTCCTGGTCCTGGATCGAGTTCTGGTGGTCCTCGGCCGACATCTTCTTGTCTTCAGGATAGTCACGGCCCTCGAGTTTCTGGAGCGACTCATCGGTTGCCGAAAAGTGGTGGTTTGGTGGAGGTCCAGAAGGCGGTGGAGGCAAGTGAGGCTGGAGGTACTTTTGCTGCGGTAGTGCGGTAATGCGATCCTCATCCTCGGCGCGTAATTCACGTTCGCGCTCGGGATCTCCTTGAGCCTCGGATTGAATGAGAGCCGAGTTTCGCTTGGATGCAATGCCCGCCACAAAACCATCCAGCTTGTCGTGGAACATGTGGCTCAGAGCTCTGGGGTTGCCGGGTCCCTGCTGGTCGCCGAAGGGGGCAGTCATCTCCATCCCTGGGCGCTGCCTCACGGCCGAGGTAACGAAGAACTTGCAGGTGACACTGTCAGGTGGAGCAGCTTCTCGGCAGATGCGCAACTCTTCTCGAAACCAGTCCATCGCCTCCAGTCGCTTCAGGGCCCAGACAACAACTACCCTCTTGGTAATTGCCTTGCCGTCTCTCATCCGCTTGATAAGATCTAATAGCTGAGACACGAGGGCGGTGATACCACTGCCTCCCGCAATGAGGATGCAGGTATCGAAAGCAGCCAAATCACGTCGCATGCCACCATAGGGTCCGTCCAGAAACGCTCGGTACGTGTGGAACGGGCCCTTTTCGATGGCGGTATCCAGGACCTTGCGAGTGAATCCGCCATAAGGTCGGAACACAAGGGTACAGTCCCGATACTGCTCACCGTAGTCGGAGGGGAAGTCGTCGCTGCAGAGCGAAGAGATGGTAAAGGGGTGGTTCTCGAGAAACGAGATACCGGGCATGCGCAGGTAGACGTACTGCCCGGGCTTCCACCTCATCTGCGTCGGAATAGTAACCTTGATGGCATTCTCCGCCATCAAGCTAATGGCGGCTTCGTCGCCAACCATGAATGATAGACGCCATGGCCTTATCCAGTTGAGTTTGAATAGTCTGAGGAAGTAGCAAAAGACCCAGATGCCCACGGTGGTCCAGAGATAGCTCCAAGACATGAGGAAGTTCTTGGTATGCCAGAAGAGAAGTCCAACGTACACCATGGAAACAGGAATATGGAGCATGACAAAGACCTCATAAGCAATCTTCCTGATAAAGGGAAGGGAGGCAACACAGAGCCACACAAGAGGTACCAAGCAAGCGATTCCAGTGCCGTAGATGACACCGCTGCCACCGGGAAAGAGACGCTGATACACCGCCATGCCACCGTCATCCCAAACGGGCTGGATGTAGAAAGGGATGGTGTGAATGAGGGAGAGAAAGAGGCAGAGATAGCTTGCCCATCGATGGAAGACGTTCAGTCGATCAGGGCCAATGCCGATCAGAATGCTCAGCACGTTGGCCTTCATACTGGTTGCGACAATCCATGGTGTCAGGGCGACAGCAATCATTCCGGACCTGATAGCCAGAGGCGGTGACCCATACTGAATGCTCTGCCAGTAAAGAGGTTGCTGGAGGAAGCAGTACAGCGTGACAAAGGCGAGAGCGATGAAGCCGCAGGCGATGACTGCCAACGAGGAGAAGGTGAAGCGGTGTCTGCCCAAGGTGAAGTCGGGGATGGGGCGATAGAAGATCCATCGGAACAAGGCGAGCGTGTCGTTGACGATGTTGACGGAGGAAAAGTGCGCCTTGGGTCGGAAGTTCTTCTCGCCTACCGTCTCGTGTTCGGGGAAGAACTGCTGGACGGTTTGGGCGGTGTGGCCTGTTTGGCCGGTTGGTAGGCCTGACATGCCATATTCCGCTTCAAGGGCGTAGACATTGCGGTAGTGCTCCTCGATTTCCTGCTTGTAGATGGCCTGTCGAATCTTGTCCTGCCAGAAATGCCATATCCGCATGGCAATGACGCTTGCCATGAGGGCGAGCGCAAAGTATGTCCATCCGCGAGCATACTTTCCCGATTTCTCCCAGGGATCGACGGTGTGCGCCTGGACCAGACCAGCGGGGCTTGTGGGGGTTAGAGGAATGCTGATGCGCTTGACGAGGTCCGAGAAGGTCTTGGAGGCGTCGGAGACGGCGCCGTAAAAGGCGGGTTGCAGATGAGAAGCCATTTCGACCAGCGATTGAGCTCCTACAATGGGTATCAAGGAAGTTGGCGGCGAAGCGCAGAAATAGCTCCGTTCAGTTCGACATGAATGACGGATCGTTGGAAAACTGCCAGGTTCATGTACAAATTCTACTGTGTGTACGCGAGGAGTGAGACAGAGGGTTGACAAGTTTAAAAAAGACTCTTGTTAACTTGTACAACAGTTCGTGTGGGTTGCGATATGACGTGAGACAGTGAGGGACAAGCTGACGCGGACCTCATAGAACCGAAGGATGCCGGACTCCTCGATCAATGAGACAATGGCCAATATATTCGGTAGCAAACAAATCCAGGGTCGTGAACGAGGGGAGGGAACTTGAGCTTGAGGGCAAGTGGCGAGGATGGGGCGATGAAGAGGTTAAAAACGAGGTCACGGTAGGGTCGCAGGTGGGCGCTGCGGCCGGATATATGACCTTGGACGATCAAATCCTGGACGCCTGAGCGGAGCTATGGATGCACAAGGGTTCAATGGCGAAGCGGCGGAAGCAAAGAAAGAGGGCGTCTAACAGCGTGTGATGGCGGCGACTGGCGCGAGGCTTCGAGCATGGGGTGGAGAGGTGATATGCGAGATTGCCATGTGGACGAGGCCAGTGGAAGACGACCGGACATGCGGCCGGGCAATCACATCAGGGAACAGCTTGGAAGGGACGGGGAGCGATGGGCAACCCTCCAGAGCCAGCGGCAGACGGGGCGTCGATATTGGCTGGGCCTGGAGATGCGGTCGGTCCCCCGCCAGTCGAATGTGGACCGTGGACCGCGAGCCCGTCACACAGCCGGGAGTTGGGTGCTGGTCGAGAGAAAAACGGACGCAGCGGAGCTTGGTTTAGGTGGGTGACAATGCAGGGAAGCTCGCGCCAGACAGAACCAGAACCTCGCACAGACGGCCAGAGTCGAGACAAGAGACGGCCCGTCAACGTTGCCGGCAGACGGTTGGTACTTGGGAACCTGGCGTGCCGGGGTCCTCGGACTCTGGGGCTGGGGCTGGGGGCGGAGAGGAGCGGAGGAGGCGGGATCGACGGCCGTACGTACTGACTGACTGGGGCGGGGGGGCTGACTCGATGGATGGATTCCCCATCGTTAAAGAGAGATGGCTGAAGCTATTGCAAACGCAGCGCACAACGAACGACAGTTATGAAGCAATCGTCGAGGCGTTTGACATGTCAGAGACCGGACCATTGCCTAGCTCGACTCGAACCCTTCGAGGACATACGAGTCCCAGACATTGTGACGAGGAGGGACAGTGACAAGTCGACGAGAACACCGCTCTGGGCCACCGTTGGCTCGAGCAAAAGCCACCCGTGCAGATGAGCGTTTGAGACGGCCGTGGGATTGGCCGCATCAATGCAAGCAGCCACAGGGTTCCTGGCATAGCGTCCGCCTGTCCTTGCGACATTGCATGGCCCCCTCGTATGCGGATGGCTAGCGGGTGATTGCTTGTTGGGGGCCGCTGGTGGCTTGCCTCTCGGGTGGTGGATCCGGTGAAAGTGTCTGCGCGATGGTGTGTGTTTGGTGTGTGTCGCGGTGAGAAACGTTTGGCCGAGGCGATGGAGATGGAGCGTGGTGGTGTGGAGCTGTGAGTTCGATGCGGTGATGAAGCCCCGGCTTGTGATTCGTCCAGAGGCGCGGAGACAAGCCTGGCCCAGACCCTGCGGCGGGCGGCAACAGACGCCGCGTGATTGGTCCGACCCAGCGGTAGGATCATCGTGTGTGCACTATTGTCACGTTACAGAGCTACAGTGGAATGCATGTTGGATAACATAGTAAATTTTGCCTTATCGTTACAAAGGAAAGGGCGGCGTTAGCCGCTTTTATGTGTGCTGGGCTCTGCTAGCAGCCAAGCTCAGTTGAGCTTTCGGGTTGTTGTTACAACCCGAGATTACCTCGGTTAGGCTTATAAATCAGCATTCCAAAGCTCGGCACATAACAACGGCACTTGTGCTGGTGTTATGACTGTTAAGTCCGGACCAAGCATCCTTGCCCTTGCTATCACCACGTGACCTTTATCCGCAAGAATTGTGACAACTATTTACTCGGCACCACTTTGCACCGCTTCATACAGTAGTCGACGACCGCCATTATGGCTTTCTGCTCGCTGTTCAGAAATCTCCGATGGCCATCGTGCGTACCTGAAGACAGCGGGGGCTTACCCGGAGCGGCGGGCCACGGCGGCTCTTTCGGTCGTTCGATGGTCAGGGGCAAGACATGCGATTCGGAATTCCTGTGGCTTGCTGCCATGAGTTAGTTACCTGCCTGCGCCTGTGCCGCTCTTGTTGGTGATGATAGACGGTGGCTGCGGAGCATGTATGTATGTCTCTCCGTTTCCGACACGCGGCATTCATGACCAGTTTGTCCGTCGGCATCCACGTTGAGACCGTTTTTTCTATGCTGGAAGTACTCCGAGTTACTACGTAGGCTCCTGCTGCATCCCGCCCCCATGATCCATCCCGCCCTCGGCATCCAGCGCCACTTGCACTCTTCGCCCTGGCCCGAACCCTGAATGCGGCCGCCCGTGGAACGACATGGGACCAGGAAGAGACAGGCCCAAGCTTCCGACTGTTCTGTATCCCCCGCCTCTTGGCTTCGTCACTGGTCCGGCGTTTGTGGTGATCTTGGTTCTTTGTACTTCGGAAGTCCGCAACACAGATTCAGACGGGACAAGTCGGCTAGGTTCATACCCACTATGCAGCCGTCTTTGTGTGTCGCACCTATCCCTTTGACAGTCCTAAGGCAACACTTTGGCTTGGCGCCCCACATCACCCTAGCTTTAGCCGAGGTACCTAGAGTGACGAAGAGTGCGGTCAGAATCAACCCCACCTAATTCCTCATACAATTCATTCTCTGCATCCTTATGGATTCCCAACTCCCCCCTAGCCAAGCAATCAACGCATACGATGACAATAGCTTCATTCGCGTTGATGACAGCAGCCGCCGCGAGCAGCCGGCTGATAACATGTGCCGGCCAATTGAAAATCCGGTCCTGGATCGCGGCTACAACTTCGAGCCGATAGACCTTCCAAGCCGGGCCTCTGCGATAATGACCCTACCCCAGCAGCCGCTGCTGCTATTCTAGGAATTCCTACCTATTTCCCTAGTGGAAAGATGGGTTAGCTTTACGAATAGCTAGGTCAGTTACCTATTGCAACAGCATAAAGCTAAAAGCCACCGGCTATAGCCATAAGCTCAGCTGTTAACTTAGAAGCTAACCTCTATTGCTGAAATCTACACATAGATCGCAATCCTAATTTATATGCAAATTCATATAGAGCTATAGATTGAGGACTATTAGAAGGTTTCTAAGCCATAGGAAAATATCCCCTCCCATCTAATGACCTAATGAATGCCTTATTATTAGTTCTATTTACTATTATGGTATATCTATCTCTTTGACTTTATAACTGTTGATTAAGGCCCTAATGTCAGCTTCCTAGGATGGACCTACAGCCAGGTTAACGCCTAGTCTAACTACATACAGCATGCGTCTATGATTTTCCTTATCCCGGGCACATCTATTACTGTAGATGAGTGTATGGTCCGCTTCCTTAGCTGGTCCCTTAATACAATAACCGTCCCTAATAAGCTAATACCAACAGGCTTCAAAGTCTAGGCTGTGGCCCAATAGGGCTATTTCCTACGGTGGATTTGGCACAGGCCGGGCCGGAAGTTCAGGCCCGTAGGGATCCGGCCGGCTCGATGGCTCTGGCAAGGGTCACAGCTACAGGAGAGCCAGCAGCAGATACGAGAGAGGATAATCCATCTGAACCCGACCTAAGCCGTAGTTGTTGCCCTAGTAAATCTACTGCTGGCTTCCACATATCACATCTTTCTTGATAACCTATTCTCTTCTGGTAATCTCTTTCGCTGGCTTCGTCAGCTAGGTTACAGGGCCATAGGCATAGCCCGCTGTAACTGTGGTCTTCACACATCCCTCGTCAAGCTTAAAGCTTCCGATAACACTACTGCTAGCAGCCTCGAATTCAACGCCCTTAAGGCTATCCCTATAGTAGATAATTAGGTCAATTATAAGGATAGAATTCTACTGTATTTCCCTTACTAATTTGTCTGCTGCTAGGTTAATTAGATTGTGTGGAAAGATAATGCCCTTATGCTATTCTTATCAACTGCGTTTATAGGCAATAAAAGAAGCAACTATAAGAGGAAGAGACTAATAGGGGACCAAATGCAGTTATAGCCGATATAGCGTTTCTTTAGTGATAACTATATTAAGCTAATTTCTATCCTGTCTATTGCAGCTGCTTATAATCTTAAGATGAACACAATAGACTGTAGTAATCAGCTATAGTCTTATTAGGGCCCTAACTGCTGTATGCATAGGGGCAACTAAAAGGCCCTTGCTTAGGACTTTCTATTAGAAATAGCCCTTATTAACAGCTTCCTTTTACAGCTAAGAGGGCAGTCACAGTAGAAGCCAGAGTCATTGCAGAAGAGTTAACAGTAACGCCTTGTTGATGACCTTATTGCAGCGTACACAACCTAAAGTCAGGCATAACAGCGGTTTCGAACAGGAGACGAATTTACGCCTGTATCACAGCACAATTGGGTCTAAAATAAGAATCTGTTGGCATGCTGGGCTTGTAAGAACGTACGGCTAGGCGAGGGTCGGCCGCGGCAGCCGTTGCAAGCAGTCAGCGGCAACAGCCGCCCGAATGTGCGGAAATCACAGTATCAGTGCAAGCAATGTGATGTAGCTCTATGTAGATTAGGGAATTGCTGGGACTTCTATTACCACCTAAAATAGGTGGGGGCCGAAGTACCGTTCATTTGCATTACTCTCGTTGGCCCGCACCCCTGCCACTAGCGTATGTGTTGCCTTAGGACTGTCAAAGGGATACTACGTAGTTTGCATCAAATTATGCTCGCTGCAACGTACACACATGAATTATGTATGCACTTTGGCTGATTCGTGCGCGGGAGTTGGCGATATGCCTCCTCCGCTTTCCAGCTGCATTGGTGCCTTTTCGATAACACCTTACATTTACGTCTTTCGATGTAGGTGCTTCGCGCGGTTTTGCAAAATCACACGTAGGTATATTCCATCGTACTACGTGCGCATCGCGCTTAACTGACGCTCTAACATGGGTGTTGAAAAGCGGCAATCACTGGCCGTCTTGCTGGGTGAAGCGGATGCTTGTCGTGAGTTGAGGTGATAGCAAACACGGAACTCCTGGTGAGCCGGGCATACGAATCATCGGATATGCGCTCAATATGCAAGAACTTCAATCTGTCCCCAACATGTAAAATGCGCTGTTGGCTCTGTCAGCCACCGCTTGTCGTCATCCTGGACGCTCCCACTGCCGCTCCACCTCATGCATCTCTCCGTGTCTTGCACCAACACGCCGACAGGGAACCCTTCCTCCGTTGGTCGCAAGCCAGCTTCAACGGTCGGCTCAGCCCATCTTCCCGTTTCGATGGCACTTTTTGTTTCCTCCAAGGGTCAGACCTGAAAAGATCATCAGGCGAGGCCCCGCCGAGGCAAGACTCTTTTACGGGCGTCTACCAATGGCTGGGTGAGCCTTTACAAGATCCTTGAGGCTTGCGAGGCCCTTGAACGCCGGATGAATTGGAGATGCAGATGGCTTTGGTGGGAGAGAGCTTCCAAGCTCCCCATTGCCAGCCTTGTGCCCCGCGGTCTCGTCATTGGCTAGCGGCTTTTTCTCATCCACCAATAGTAACTGCCAGGCCCCGCAAGGCTATGGCGCTCTGCAACTTTTATCGCCCAAACCAAAACTCAAGGCATTCGTTCACGGCTGCATCCAAACGTCATTCTCGCCGCCAAATCGTCGCCGTTCCCTCTCAACACCTGGAAAATACAGACGACGGCTAGCTTCCACCAAATCTAGCCAGAATGGCCCCCGCCGCGGGTCTCTCCCGCGCAACTTTTGCCAAGCTCTCCCCTCATCCCTACCTCCTCGCCAACCTCGAGCCGTCCTCCGACGATGTGCCTCCCGCGCGAAGCAATGGCCGCGCTCCGCATGAAGTTAGACCCCCCACGGTCAACTCCTCCAGCCTGTCACATGCGCATGGCAGCGCCGTCGTGCGCATGGGTGACACTACCGTCATCTGCGGTGTCCGTGGCGAGACCATCTTGACGTCCAACATCCCGAGCTACCGTGCCTCCAATACCGAGACGGAGCTGAACGAGTACGACCTCCTGGTGCCCAACATTGAGCTCGCCACTGGTTGTGCCCCCCAGTTCCTCCCGGGCGGCCCCCCCATGACTCTAGCTCAGACTCTGAGCACGAGGATATACTCCCTCCTACACAGCTCAAAGGTCGTCAACCCCGACGACCTGCGGATATGGCAGACGGGCCTCGCAGAGGATGGGGCGGCCGACGATGATCGCATGGAAGACGACGAACCAGAGATGGCCGAGGGGAGTAAGGCGGTGGCGGCATACTGGGTGCTCTACATCGACATATTCTTCATCTCCTTCGATGGCAACCCCTTCGACGCTGCCTGGGCCGCTACAATGGCCGCCCTCCGAGACACGAAGCTCCCACGAGCGTGGTACGACGCAGACAGAGAAATGGTCATCTCTTCGCGAAAAGAATCCAGCCCTCTCACCATCACGGACATCCCCATTGCCTGCACAGCGGTTGTTTTCACCGGCAAGGAAACGGACAGGCCTGCTGCCAACGGCAAGTTCTGGCTGCTGGTCGACCCGGATCTACTCGAGGAGTCGTTGTGCGACGAGAGCGTGACGATTGTGGTCGACTGCAAGGGTGGGGACGTGAGGATTCTGTCCATCTCTAAGCACGGGGGCACAGTCTTGACGCCTGGACTCTTGACTTCAGAGCAGTTCCTCAGCTGGGCGAGCAAGCGGTGGGAGGAGTTCAATTTAGCGATTGTTCAACCATAGATAGATGATACCCTGGATGACCAAGACGGAAAAGACAAACACAGTTCTGTTCGGTTCAATCCAGAAGTCTGGTTTAATCCCAACTTCATTCGTGGCATTTTCAGGATACGTTCAGGCCAGGGCTTAATAAGTGTCTACGAAAAGGCATGTGTCAAACCATTCGAACCACCCCATCAGATTGAGAATCCAGGGCAGTAGATACCGGCAGACAGGTTCGATCTACCACTCAGGAAGCAAGTAGTAATGAAACTACTCGCGCCGCTGGCAATGTTCCGTTAAGAGTACGAAGACACGACGTTTCGGGCTGAGCGGGTATAGTAGAAGGAGAAAAAGAGAAGAAAGAAAAATCTCGGCGAGCTGTGGAAATGGGCCAGACTCTGTGTGCACGGACCAGTCAGACCCACCTCGAGGCTCCCAATTTCAAATCATCGACCAAAGTATTTTTTATCCACTTCTACGTTTTCCTCTTCTCTCCCTCTCCTCTCCCTCTCCAACCTTCAATCTCTTCACCATGGAATCCCTCTCAGACACTCAGTGGGACGTAGTGATCAGCGGCACGGGGCTCCAGCAGTCCCTCCTCGCCCTGTAAGCTTTGGATTCCATCGTCGAGACGCCCCCGCGATCAGGCTGACCTCGGCCTTCGTTGATCCCATGAAGAGCCCTCTCGCGATCAGGCAAGAACATACTCCACGTCGACCCCAACGACTACTACGGAGGCCCCGAGGCTGCCTTCAGTCTGCCCGAGGCTGACGAGTGGGCGCAGAGACATGGTTCGGATGGCCGGGACGGTTCGCTGTTCGCCGGTGCCGAGGTGAAGCGCCAGGAAGATGGGTTGGCGTCGCCGCGAGCATACACTCTGGCCCTGGCGCCGCAGCTGATACACTCGCGGTCGAAGCTGGTGTCGCAACTGGTCGACTCCAAGGCGTTCCGGCACATTGAGTTTCTCGCAGTCGGCTCTTTCTTCATCTACCAACCGCCCTCGGAAGCCTCGGGTCCTGAACTCAGTCGGATACCCTCGACGCGGGAAGAGGTCTTCTCCAACACTGCCATTCCCGCTCGGTCCAAGCGCTCCCTGATGAAATTTCTCAAGTTTGTGCTTGACTTCGACTCGGAGCCTCAGACCGAGGTGTGGCAGTCACACGCCGACGCGCCGCTAGATGTGTTTCTTGCCTCCCAATTCAAGCTCGACAGCTCGCTGCAATCATACATCGTTACGCTCACCTTGAGCCAGGATGGCAAGATATCTGTCAAAGACGGCCTCACAACCATTCATCGGCACTTGACGTCGATGGGCGTTTTCGGACCGGGGTTCGCAGCTGTCTACCCCAAATGGGGCGGCCTCTCAGAGGTGGCTCAAGTGGGCTGTCGCGCTGCTGCAGTAGGCGGCGCTGTTTACATGCTCGGTACTGGTATCAAAGAAGTACGAGAAGCTCAGTCTGAGGACGCTCAGACTGAAGCCAACCTGGAACTTGAGCTCACCAACGATGTGGTGGTGAGGACGAAGCGACTGATCAAAGGCTCTGAACAGTCAATGGCCGGGAGTCAACGTATCAGTCGACTAACTACAGTCACAAAGTCGGATTTCTCCTCGCTCTTCGAGCTCCAGACCGAGGGTGCCCCGATACCTGCTGTGACAGTTGTTGCATTCCCTACCGGCTCAGTATCATCTGAAGACGGGAAACCCTCAGAGTACCCGGTCTACGCACTGGTGCATTCGAGCGATACCGGGGAATGCCCTTCTGGACAATGTGAGTACTAAGCACTTTTCTTTCATCTTTCGCTTGGTGTTGGGATGATTCTCATCGAATACTTATCTACATTGTCTGAACTACAATGACGACGAAATCTCTGACAAACTGATACACACCTCTCATACATATTGCTTTCTGAACACAATTTCGAGAGTCATTGTGCTAACCACAACTCATAGTTGTCATCTATCTCACCACCATCCATGATGCCTCCTCCAAGTCCATCCTCGAGAAGGCTCTGTCATCCCTTGTTGCCGCTGTAGAAGGTGGTGACGGAGCATCTCCATGTATATATCAGCTATACTATGACCAGTGCAAAGGCACGCCGTCTCTAGTCTTTGACGACAACACTGCCACGTTCCCCTTGCCTCCGGTAGATCTTGCATTCAATGACTCTGTATTGGATCCTGTCCAAGAGGCCTGTAACATGGTCATGGATGGGTCTAACCAAGAGGGTGCGGAGTATATGAAGTTTGAAGATCGCGAGGGTAGGGATGATGATGATGATGCTTTCGATTAAACTTGAGCAAACCATAATACAGTTAATGACATTTTCCCATTGAATCTTTTGGTTCCGTTCCCAATGTGGCTAAGTTTCCCTTTGTTCCGTGCCGACTCGGCATACCAATATTATCGTGACCCCATATGATCCGCATGTGCATAAATACCTTCAGTCCCAACCTATCCATCCCATCTTTCCATCAAGACGAATGAATGGGTTCCCTTGTGCTCGAATGACGTCCCATCCTGGGTATTGCTGTAAATCAAATAAAACATCAACGCCGGATTTTCCCGATGATCCCAATATCCGTTGATATGTTTGCGTTTCTTGCTGCAAGCCCGAGTTGGTCGCCACGCATAAAACTTGAAAGGCACATATCGCAGATGTCCGCCAAAATGGAGAAAGAAAGAAAATGTTCAGTTGCGCCTGGGGAAAGGAATCAAGCTAGCTCATCAACCGTATCCTCAGCGTCCTCAGGAGGTGTAAATCCGATGCGTAGGGCGCCAAATGGCTGCTGGTCTGCGATGCCGTCCTGCTCGACGGCGATGACATCCTTGGTTGCAAGGGAAAGGACGTGCATGAACGCCTGGGCTGCGGTTCTCTTGTCATGAACGTTTGGGTCGGCGAGGTTCTCGAAGTCGACCCATTGACGGTTACGACGGTCGTGAGGGCGAGCATGGCCTTCGGCTTGGGCCTTGTCAGCGGCGTATCCGTAGAACTCAAGGGTGGAGATGTCAAGGCCCTGGGCTGAGCCTTGAGTATCATTCTCGCAGTACACGTCCATATCTTGGACATCAAGTGAAGAGTCCTGAGAGTGAAGCTGGGTAAAATTGTCAGAACCGTGGCCTAGGGCGGGAAGATCGCTGTATCGCTCAATCGAGTTGACGGCCCTTCCACGGGGGATGAGTGGACTCGGAGCTGGGTGGATCTTCTGTGCACTTCCAGGAGCCCGAATAGATGAGCCCGGGATCACAGACGGAGGGCGGCTCCAGGGCATCATTGTTGATGAGTGATGGTCTCTGAGACCAGGGGCCGCATCAAGTCCCATCTCGGGCATAGATTCGTCACCCAGGATGAGTGGACCGAAGTCGTCAACCACGCCTCGTCCAAACTCATTTTCCTCGTCCATCTTCTGGCGTACACGTCTGTTTTCGTCTTCGTCATCTTGGAATGCTTCAGCGGAACTGCGGATCTGACCTCGCTTCCCCTTCTCGTCGTTCTCTGGATGTTTCCCCTGGAGCCTCGCCTCGAGCGATGGGCCCGAGAAGTCTTTGGCAAGGGGATGAACTAGGCCAGCAGCGTCCTGAAGAACCCCAACGTTCGAAAGGCCATTGTTGAACAGAAAATCGAGAGCATTCTTGCGTGCCTGTGCTTTGGTGGTGGCTCGAGGTTTCTTGCGATTGGCGTCCATGTTGGCGAGGTAGTTCTGCGACCAGGTGCGAAACTCCTGCCGAGAGATATGGTCGGTTCGATCAATCATTTGGAGGACTTTCCGAGGGCGTCCTCGACGAGCGGGCGCAGTGGCTTGGTCGCTCAGCGTTGATTCAGAGCTTAGTGTAAGAGAGGTGGCAGCCTTTTTAGCCATTGGTAGTTTGGGAAAGGGTTCCGCGTCAGGAAGCGCATCCTCGCCCATGATGATGACATTGTCACCTCCGAACATATCACCACTCTTCCTTGGGCCGACTCCCATCATGTTGATATCCTGGCTAAGAAGTTGTGCGTCGTATGCCCCTGATCCTGGGAGGGCTGGCAACTCTGGTTCAGGTCCAACAATTTCAACCAAGTTACCATCGGCGTCAAAGTTGAGACCGACACCAGCGATAGGATCAATGTACTCCTCTCCGAAAGGGTTGAAATCGGGCATCGCGTCTTGTGGGTTGAAGGGCTTGATTAATGGCGAGTTTTGGTTCAAGTCGGACGGAAGGCGGTAACTGCCTGCGGAATGGGACGACTGCGGGAGATCAAAAGGGAGAAACGAAGGGTTTCTACCAGATGAAAGACTTCCCTGAGTCAAAGGAGTCAGTTGTGAAACCGATTGTGCTGAGTTTTGACTCGAAAGAAACGCCAGCTCTTTGTTTGCGCTAAAGAGATCGAGTTTTGGGAGGATGCTTGCCAGGTCGAAACCAGGGTCATCTTGCAGAGTGATTTGGTGGCGCCTTTGTGTATTAGCAGGAGTTCTTAGGGTTAAATACAAAGGACAACCAGAACAACCTACTTTGCTTTGCCAGCCTTTGGGTCGAGTTCACTTGTTTTCATGACGCGGAAAAAAGCCAGCATGTCCGACTGCGTCTTCTCGGCATCTGACAGAACATAGTGGCACTGTTGCGCGAATACGCGGGAGACGCCGTAGAGGAGATTTCCTTGAAGACGGAGGGCCAAGGGGGCGCCGGGATCGATGATCTTCTCGCAGGCCTTGGGGACGTTGACTTCCTGGATGGCCTTTCGGGTCACCCGGCGATGGGCCGTCTTGCCCACAGTGGCCACGAGCCTGTCGGGCTGTTAGCGAGTGCGGATATGCAATGCAGCTACAGTGCAATACACACCAGATGGTCGAGACGCCATACTGGGTGTTGCTGAGGACTGCCGAGTGGGTTAGAGAGTTGACGTGAGTTGGAGAGGAAACTCGGCCGGCTCACTTTCGTGGCTGTAGAACATGGTGCCGTATCGTGACTATGCGAGCCCAGACCTGGACCAAACCTCCTGAAGATGACTCTGAAGATGCCTTCGGGGAGGGAGCGAAGAGGGATTCCGCCTAGATGCCGAGTCTTGATGCCGCCGTTGTAACGATGCTGCGGGGGATGGGAGGTGATGGAGTGGGATTTCTCCGGTTGATGGTGCAGGAGTTGGGTTGATAAGTCACGAGAACGCGGCGCGACGCGGGTAATTACGCGCCAGGGCATATTGAAGCAACCTTACTGGAGCCTTGTTTGACAGCTGTAAACGGGACTGCGAACAGCTGGCAACTGAAGACGCCGAGTGTCAGGTGCAACCGTCACTAGAACCGTCAACTGGCTCAGGGGCAATCGGGCGCAGGTCTGTTGCCTCATAAGCCCACAACCAACCACTTACTCTTTCGAAAGGAAATAATCCGGCATGGTTAAGCCATAGAATACCTCTCACTGTTGCTGTGATTGGAATATACTGATGGGACCGTCTCTGGAGTTCCTGACATGCCCTGGAGTCTTGGTCCCGGAATCAAAGGCACACATCAGCCCCGTTCCTACAACGCTCTTGCTAGGCCCTTTTTTACGCCTTGTACAATTCAAATCAACACCTTTACAGTATGAATTTCCGTTCATACATCAGATGAGGCACCTGCTCTTCTCTGCTGCGTGTATAGGCTGCCTCTCGAGCGGAACGAGCAAGCAACCTCATTGGTTGGTTGGTTCCGTGGTCTAGTTGGTTTATGGCATCTCGTTAACACCGAGAAGGTCCCCGGTTCAAGCCCGGGCGGAATCAATCTTTTGCCGCCAAGAGCATTTCCTTTTTGTCATTCAACTGCTGTCCATGTGCCTGGAAGATATCTGTGGCAGCTGGGTTGGTAGTTGCGAGGAGAATCGTTGCGCCCAGTACATTTATCGTTGGCCCTCGTTGAGCATTATTCTAAAACCAATGCATACCCTGCGGCATGTTCTATTCTTTTGTGTTCATATCCAAGCTGTCTTGTAGTGTCCTAGTTGATAGACCACCATTAACCCCTGAGCTCAGCTCACAAGCTTGCTCCCTGCTTAGTCCTTACGACCTGGGAGTGCGACCTTGAAGGCGCTGCTGCGTCGCTTGTTGGAAGCTTCCACCTCTTTTCTTACGCTCAGTATTTGATTGTAGATGCCCGAGAGAAAAGAGCATCATTTATGGGTTGTTCGAAGTCCAGTCCCGGTAGCAAGAAAGGCCGCAACGATACCCAGGCAAGCTACAGCGGTCGAGGCCCCAAAGGCATACCGAAGCCCATCGTAGTAGACGAGGCGCGCTTTGAGCTGCACATCGGGCGGGAGGTGGCGTATGACGTCCACCGAGTGGCGGATCTCGTCGATGATCTAGAAGCAGCACGAATCAGCACCCAAGTCCGGCATCACCCCCTCCAGCAACTCAAGAAGTAATAGGGGCGTACTCTCCATTTATCGGGTATCTCGCTCAGAGCATCCGGCAAGCGGACGCTGAGCGTGGTTTGCACTATGGCCGAGGTGACTGAGACGCCCCAGACGGTACCTAGCGAGCGGATGAGGTAGACGGTCGAGGCCGAGACGGCGTGGTCTGAACGGTTGCGTTAGCCAGCCCGGGACCCTCTGATTTGCAATGAACACGGCCTACCAGCGTGGTCAAAGGAGGCCAGGGAAGTGAACAGCAGCCCGGGGTAGATGATGCCCTGCCCCAGGTTGGCGGGGAACACGTAGACGAAGTACTTCCAGGTCGAGTCTTCAAACCCGAGAGAAGCGACCAGGGCATTCCCGAAGGCCATGAGTATCGCCCCGGTGCGCACGAGCCCAATCAGCCTTCCCCAGCGAGACATGACGACGCCGGCAATGACGCCGCCGATGGGAGTCGCCAGCGAGGGAATGGCAAGACGCGCGCCGGCCGTGGTGGCCGAGTCTAGCAGGACGACCTGGAAGAAGAGCGGGAGCATGAAGAGGTACTGGGCAGCACAGTCAGTCAGGCTTGGGGTGGGAGGGATGTGAGGTGCGCGAGACGTCGGGTACTTACACCGTAAGCTGCTACTCCGGCGCAGACGTTTGTCACCTGCGTGGCAACGGGCAGCCTGCCGCGAAGCAGCCGCAGCGGGATCACGGGGATAGCGGTCGTCCTGGCCTCGACGAACAGGAACAAGGCGAACAGGCCGAGGCTGCCGACCAAGGACCCGACCACCCACGGACTTGCCCAGGGCAGCTCGTTGCCGCCCAGGCTGAGCCCGACGAGCTGCACCGACACGGCGACGACGAGCAGAACCGCACCGGCCACGTCGACGCGCTTCCAGACGGCGCGCGTCCCGGCCTCGCGAGAGACGCCGCCCGGCTGGTTCGCGACGACCTGGGCGCCGACGGCCAGGGCGACGACGGACACGGGCACCTGCAGCAGGAAGCACCATCGCCACCCGATGCGGTCGGCGATGGTGCCCCCGAACGAGGCCCCGGACACGGCGCCGAAGCCGTAGATGCCGTTCTGCAGAGCTTGGTACATGCCTCGCCGGCGGAAGGGGATCATGTCCGAGTTTACAATGGTAGCTGGCGGGTCAGGTCAGGTCAGCCGCGTGGAGCACAAAGGGACGGAACTGACCCATGGTCATCAGCCCTCCGCCGCCAAAGCCGGTGAGGGCTCGCATGCAGTTGAGGAGGACCACGTTGCCCGCGACGCCGCAGCCGAGACACCCGGCGGCAAAGGTCACCGTCGCGATGAAGAAGCACGGCCGCCGCCCAAAGATGTCCGACACGCGCCCGTACAGCGGCTGGAAGGCGGTGCTGGTGACGAGGTACGACGTGGTCAGCCAGGACGCCGTGTTGGCGGCGCCGAACTCGGAGCTGATGACGGCGTAGGTCGAGGCCGTGATGGTGCTGTCGAGGCCGTACAGGAACACGTTGGACATGATGGCCAGCTGGATCCAGACGAAGCCGCGCGGGGGTTTCCACGAGGCCGCCTCGTCCGGGGCGCCGAGAAGCGGCTGGTCCTCGCGCGCCATGTCGCCATCGTCGCCGTGGGATTCCAGGTCCGCCGCGCTGGAGTCCGACGGAGGGTCACGCATGACGAAGCAGTGCAGCGGCACGGGACGAGCAAGCCGAGAGAATATAAGTCCGCCTGGGGTGGATGCCTGCGAGGTAGGTTGCAGAGAAGTGAGGCTTTGTGCGACCGAAACTCCAGACCAGACCGACTATCAACTAGCGACAGAGCGGGTACATGACCGGGTCGTCGGTGGCTACCTAACAAAGAAAACAGGTTGTTACAACGGGTGAAAACCCTTTAGCTAGCAACCCTGCTCTCTGATGTTGAAATCCTGGCCCGGGATCACGCATTCCGGGTTCGGCAGGGCAAGTCTTGGTGGATCTCGATAGTGAACGCGCCGAGACGCCAAGATCTGCGCGGGGAAGAGATTGCAACACGGTGGAGGTGTGTGATATCAACATGAGAAACACGGTGCAACTGCGTTAGACTACACATTACAAAGTGAGTTTGTGGCTTTGTGAGCATTGGGATGGACTGCTGGCATGGTATAAAATCCGAATTGGAATCATCTCTACATCTAACACGGTTCCAAGTAGATTACCATTCTTACAGAGAGCCAAGGTATCTATCTACTTGACATATAGATAGTGGCCTACTGGTAACTAGCTGAAGTAGCCAGCTGCCGTCTCTGATGTCTTCCCATTCCGCCTCGGAACCAAGTCACTCACATCCAGTCCCGCAATCCCAGCAGTCGTGGGTGGCAACGGCCCAAGCTAGACAAGCCAAAACACCAACACTTCTTGATAGCTCGGCTCGGCTGTCCCACGAGATCCAGTGTAAATCAAATACGCATCGTCTGGATTTCAAATCAATATTCTTGTCCTTCCTTCCTTCACTGCTCCAATGCCATCTAGAAACTCCCCATTTCGACACGTCACACTGCTGCAACGCTGTGTACTGTAGATGAGCGATCGCCAACAGCATCACCACCATCACGCAATCCAACCGTCCAACAAAGATTGCGTACGCATCTACAACGATAACCTATCCCCTCACACACAGTCTATTCCCCCGCTCTCTACTTGACCATTGTCCAATGAGGCCTCGAAAGTACCCATGGCGTGCTCTCCTTGCCCATCTGCGATATCGCAATCCTGCTACACATCCATATCAAGCCCAGCAACCCGGCAATCCTCGCGTCTGGGCCTTCGACAGCAAGAGCATCTTTCAACGACTGCACTAATAAACAAGCTATCCAATCTCATCTCTCAACTCAAAAAGGGCTGTCAAACTGTGGTGGAATCATAGGGCTTGTAGACCTCCCTCCCCCCCTCCCCCCCCTCCCCCCCCCTCGAGGTGAATGTACCTAATCTCGTACAGGATGCAGATCCAGGCCGCTGACGCTGCTAGAACGACTTGCCGTCCGCCATGAAGTCCTCCATCCCCCGCATCGCGGCCGCGGCGTCGCTGCTCGTCCCGCTCGTGGCCGCCGACTGGCAGTTCCGCTCCCGCCCGGACCTCGCGCCGCCGCGCCTCAACATCACCGTCCCGGCCACCGACGCCGCCGCGCCGGGATATCTCTTCCTCGCCCCCTTCGCCGGCTTCCCGGACACGCCCACCGAGCAGCACGGCCCGCGGCAGGCCGCCCCGTACATCTTCCGGGACAACGGCGATCTGGTCTGGTCCGGCTACGGCTTCTACAGCATCTGGTCCACCAACTTCCAGGCTGGGCGCTGGAAGGGCGAGGACATACTCTTTGGTTTCGAGGGCGACCACAACGCCGGGTATGGCCACGGCCACGGCCACATCACCATCTTGGACAAGCACTATGAGACGATCCGGGAGTTGCGTGCTGGGAACCACAAGTTGGTCGACAAGCACGAGTTCCACATCGTCAACGAGGAAACCGGGCTCATCCAGATCTACCAGCCGGTGCCTCGCGACCTGGCGGAATGGGGAGCCAGTCCCGAGCAGCAATGGATAGTCAACGCTATTATCCAAGGTCAGCATCATGAAGTGCTGCTCGCGAGTGTCGGCCACGTCAGAGCTGACGAGGATCCTCTTAGAACTTGACATTGCCACCGGCGAACTCCTTTTCGAGTGGTCAAGCCTGGATCATGTCCAGCCCGACGGTTAGTCCGCCATATCCCTTCTACCCTTACCCTCTCCGATCGCCACGCTGACCAAACCCTCCCCAGAGGCCGTCCTGCCCATCAACCCCGGCCAAGCAGGCTCCGGCTACAACAGCTCCGACGCGTGGGACTACTTCCACATCAACAGCGTCGACAAGGACGCCGACGGCAACTACCTCGTCTCGGCCCGCGACGCCTGCGCCGTCCACAAGATCAACGGCTCCGACGGCTCCATCGTCTGGCGCCTCCACGGCAAGCGCTCCGACTTCCACATGGCCGACGGCACCGCCTTTTGCTTCCAACACCACGCGCGCTGGCTCGACCAGCACCACGACGTCGAGATCATCAGCCTCTACGACAACTCGGCCCACGGCACCGAGCACGCCGGCGGCCACCAGGTCCACACGGCGGCCACCAGCAGCGCCAAGATCCTGCGCCTCAACACCACCGCCTGGACCGCCGAGCTGGTCGCCGCCTACTTCCCGCCCGACGACCTGCGCTCCAAGTCGCAGGGCAGCACCCAGGTCCTCCCCGCCGGCAACGTGCTCGTCGGCTGGGGCTCCGAGGGCGCGCTGACCGAGTTCACCGCCCACGGCACGCCCGTCTTCCACGCCTACGTCGACTCGGGGGACCTGCATCTCGGCGCGGAGAACTACCGCGCCTTTCGGTACAACTGGACCGGCCTTCCCAACGAGGTGCCCGCCATCGTCGCCCTCCAGGGCTCGCACGGGACGACGGCCTACGTCTCCTGGAACGGCGACACCGAGACGGCCGCCTGGCGCTTCTACGCCGACTCCGGCTCCGGCTCCGGCTCCGGCTCGCTCGAGTTCCTCGGCCAAGTCCAGCGCACGAGCTTCGAAACAAGCCTGTTGATCCGCGACTCCGACGTCACCAACATCGCCGCCGAGGCCATCGACGCCACCGGCAGGGTGCTCACCTCGACGGCGTCGGTTCGCGTGGAGGCAGAGATCCTCCCGGCCAAGCTCAGCTCTGCGGTTCCTGAGCCAAAGACGCAGAAAAGCATGGATGAGCAGAGCGTCTGGGACAAGTACGCCATTCTCAAGGTAATGCGTCTTCGGACGACTCAGGGGGCTGGCCTCTAGGCTCTAGGCCTATTCCTCAACCGCTGCCAATAGGGTATCCGCTAGTCACGCCAAAGAAACCGAATACTCTTCCGCGAAAAGACACAGTCCATTGGAGGGTTTGTTCCGTTGTTGGGGCAGGGGAGAGTGTCATCGCCGCAGCTTGAAAAGGGATACGGTTGCTTTTGGCCTTCTCCAAACGAAACGGGTCTGACCACCCTCCCATTTACATGGCCAAACATGGCTGTTTTATGTTCTGTCACTCATTTAGCTAGCTGTTTCAATATGACTGGTTGTCTTTGGAACTTGTCTCCTGGTCTGCTGTTTGTAGCCACAGGGGCTCTAGTGAGGTTTCATCTTGCCGATCATGATCGCTAGCCATCCCGACTATGTCGCTCACTGATTTAACACACTTCACGACACAGCAGGTTCATGTAATGTAGTCAAGTTACTCAAAGCACACAAGGGAACAGAAAATCAAACATCATCTCTAGCTTCATTAAGCTCTATAGAACGCTAGCATGCATTTACAACATCTCTTGCCACTGCAGATGTAACCCCCCATTGCCGCAAATATTTACGTCGAAAAATGTCCCCAAAAAGTCCAAAATAAAGCCCACTATTGCTTGCTTGCTTGCTACGATGCAACAGCTACCACGTAAAACTCTCCTCCACAAAATCTACCACGCTGCGTCCTTGCACCGATCGGACTCCCCCTCGCACGTCATCAGCCAGGGCACCAGGGCCGCAGACTGTGACGCACATGGCGCCCATCTGCTCCTGCACTTCCTTCTTGAGAATGAGCGGGACGTTGGGTCGGCCGGGGAACATGCGGACGGTGGAGCTGGCGCTGACGATGTCTCCGGGATTCTTAGGCCGGGTGATGAAGATTTGGATGCGGAGGACCTCTCTGCGGTTCGGGATTCGAAGGATGGTATCCATGTACGGTCGTACCCATTCCAGAGACTCGAAGTCTCGAATGATCCAGATGAGAGTGATTCGGCGAGTCGCAACAGTCCCCTGCTCGTGTCCCTCCAGGAGGTGACGGATGTACGAGATTTGGTGCGTGATTCCGGTTGAGCCAGCAAACAAGACAGTGTGACCGTAGGAGTCAAGGCTATTATGGCCAGCGTATGGACCTTCCATTGCAGCTTTGAGGACCAGCGGCCGGTGGAAGTTGGCAACTCGGTCGTACAGCTTGCGAGTCATCCCAGTCTGGGCGCCAATGAGGAAGGAAACGGCCGTGGTCATTTTGGACTTGTCGACACAGTTGAGGGGCTCCTTTTCGTGAACAGGCAGGGAGCTGTCGACCGAATGCTCTACCCAGCAGATGGAAAAGGGGTGGTTTTCCCACGCATTGATACCCCAGAATCGGAGATAGGCGTGGGTACCCGGCTCGATGTCCACGTATCGGGGCAGCTGGAGGGTGACGCGGGTGACCTCGCCAGGCAGGGGCTCGCAGATGGCGTCAGTGAAGCCCTTGGCGGACCAGTTGACGTAGAGGATTCGGAACATGCGAGCGAGGCGGTCAGCGAACCAAAGAGCCACAATGGCCATAATCCAGGGGAGCTGGGGAAGTCCACCGGCGAGATCGGTTGACGCGCAGTGAGTCCAGGTCGCAACGAATGAGACGAAGGCGAGAACGATGTGCACATTGAGGAAAGTCTCGTAAAAGGCGTGTCGTAGTGGTGAGACGGAGAGCACCATGAGAAGCACCATGGCAACGGTGCCAACCATGCCGGAGCCGATGAAGAGCTTGGAAACGATCTCATCGCCGACACCCTTCCAACCAATGTCAGCTACGCAGACAATGGCCCAGGCGAGAGTGTGGATCAGAGCCTCGAGAACCACAATTCGGCCGATCCACCGATGCAGCAGGTTGTAAGTGTCGAAGCTGATCTTGAGCAGTCCGATGAGAGGGTTGTTGCGTCCGGCAAAGATGATCAGGGGCACCATGTTCACCAGCGACAATGTGCCCGAGCGACCTCGGAGCTCAGCGCAGAACTCGTAGCGGTTCGCGACGCGCCAGTTGAGGATGAACATGTAAACGAAGTTGCTGCCCAGGTAGATGAAGAGGATGAGGGAGTGGAGGCGCGAGGGCAGGGTGCCCATGCTGATGGCCGAGGAGAAGCGGAACTCGCGGTTGTGACGCTTGTTCCACAGCGGCGCATACATCATGTGCTTCTTCAAAGCCGGCATCCAGCTCCACTGCGCAACCCGCCAGTAGCCTTGCTTCTGCCCAGAGACAGACATGGCAGAGACCTGACGAAGCCTCGCCCACATGATCTCGAAGATACGCACGACGAGAACGATCATGGCAGCAATACCCAGGGTCCACCACAGCGCATCCTTAAATAGCAGATTGGTCTCCTGGCTTACTCCGTTGAGTGAGGTATGGTATTCGGCAATGGTAGACGTAGGCTCTTCGCTGCCATTGGTGTTTGTTGTGCGTTGAAGGAGGGTTGAGGTTGCTGAGAGCGGCTCTGCATCGGCGAGCCGGCGCCGGAGAGAACCCACGACGTCCATGGTTGAGAAAGGTTGCGAAAAGTTGAGAGAACGGGCGATCGGCCACGAAGGGGTATTTTTTGGTGGATGCGTAATCGGAAACCGCTTTAAGAGAGTGAGAAAAGCCGTGGTGAGTCGGGCGATGCGACTATAAACCCGGGAGCTCCGAACAATGCGCCCGAGAACAAGCGGCCGTGGCCAAAGAAGTCGTGTTCCTTGTCGTATGTTCAGGTGCTCAGAACATGCTTGGGCGATCGGCAGACGGTGATGGGTAATGGTAAAAAGAAAGAAAGGTCTTGTTCGGAAACACAGGTGTTCAGCGGGTGGTCGCGGTGGCAGTGAATCAAGGCCACGGAAAAGATTGTTGTTGCTCCAGGCAGAACAATAAGTTGAGTTGGTGAGGGTGATTTTGTTTCGAATACCAGATTCGATGAGTTCCTGTGGATGTTTGGTTCACTTGTACCGGTGATCCCAATTTGGATCTGAGGCCCGTGAAGAAGGGGCTGGTGCAGGTATTGAGTGAAGCCGACCAGGGCAAATGAAGGTGAAAATGAGGGTCAAGGTGAGAGTGAGTCAGTGTGCCTTAAAAGAGAGGCGTCCGCAGCAACACTCTCGGAAGGAGAAAATCGCAGGAAACACGGCAGGCGGCAGAGGCGGCTTGTTATGAGGAATGCAAGTTCAGGCAAACAAAACACAAAGTGCTGGGGCAACTGGCAGCGGGCGGCCAAGTGACAGGTGACGCGGGTGCAAACAGCTGGCGAGCGGCTGGAACGAGTCGATGACGGCCGGCGGCGGGCGATTCAGAAACCGAAAGCTGAGCAAGAATGAAGAAAACCGGGTAACGGCCGCAATATCGGACCAACCAGCCCCGGACAGAAATGTCTCGAAGAACGAAACGAAGAAAGAAGGGGCAAGAGGCCGAGCAAGACACTGGACACACGAGGGAGAGAGATGTGCGACGGCCGCCGGGGGTGGCAGGTGCGAGCGTCGTGATAATAAGTTCGGTGGAGAGAGAGAGGCAGGCACCCGATAGTACAGGACGTGGGTACCTGCGGCGGCACCGCCAACTTGCATGCAGTCCAAGTACCCTGGTCCAGCTGTCCCGTCTCTTTCTCTCGGCCTTTGCTGACCTTCTTCCTTTACCTTACCTTAGGTCCTCCCACCCCCCCTGTGCTTGTGCTGTGCCCCCTGGTGACAACCGCGCCGGCGCTTCTTGGCGGGGCCCAGCGCTGAACGGATGGATCCTCGGGCTCGCGGATCCTCCATTAGCAAGCTCCGCAATGCGGCAATGCCCTTACAGACCTCCGTCTCTCCCCATGGGCCATACTACTTACTGTACGAGACTTGACGTCTTCTCTAGGTAGGGCGGGGGTGCGCTGGGTTCGCGTGGCGGTCCAGGGGGGGGGGGACTCCCTTGAGAATGTCGTTTGGATCCATGAATCCCTGGGTCCCTGGTTGGGCAACGCTTTCTCGCACGACTTCTCTACAGTGCTCCCTAGACTCCCTCTAGACTCGTCGCCACAAACGCAGCGCAGCTGCACGGCATTGAGACCCAGCGAACCACAGTCCCCGAAGCGCTTGCATCTCGTAGCTTCTGCTGCCGGTCTGGCCGCCACTGGCCTCCAGAGCCCGATCAGCGCCGCACTACAGGGGCTCACCGCGAAAGGCCTCCGGGCGGCTCAGCCTATAGGACCACAGATCTCCCCAGCGATCTCAGTTATCGCCCCCGAGCGGAACGGCGTCGTCGCTCACTGGCCACTCAGCGTCCACTCCGGAGTTGCGCAGCTTCTGAAACCGCGGGCTTAGCTTCAGGGGGTTGTGGTCCTGCAGGCCCTGATTCTGCCACTGCCTTCCAGGGTGGTTAGGGGAGGGGCTTACGGGGGACTGGTTGGCGGATGTTTGTACCACGCAGCAGACCGTCGGCCTCCGGCCAGTGACCGCTCGAATGTCCCTCGACCACTCGATGTCCCACGACCCAGCCGCCAGCAAACAAAGTCCAGGAGGCCGTGGACATCACAGGAGGCATCCGGCAGCCTCAATGCCGGAATGGAACCGGGGTCACCGGCGCCACGGCATGTGTCTGCTGTTAGCACGAAAAGCGCGACTCTTCACCAGTCTTGATGCCCCTCCGTCGTCATCCCGAGCTGCTTGATACCCTTCTGCACGCGCATGCGCACCCAGGAATGACCTGACGTCGCGGACCTGCTGTAGTGAGACATCCCAGCGCGCCGGCGATGGATCACTCGTGGATCACGGATCACGGGTCCACGGCTATGTAATAGGCAATCGTCAGTGGTCAATGGTCAATGGCTCGCTGATCCTGGGTCAAATCCATCTGAACTATCTTCTAGGTAGACTAGTATGTCCCGACTCCCTTCCATTGTTCGGGTGTTCCAGACTCTTGCAAACCCAGTCGTCCCCTCTCGTTCCCTACACCTGGACAGGCTTTTCTTCTCGCCAAGACAACACCGTGGCACAAGCCAGTACTGTTCGGGGAGCAAATATGATGGGTGATGGATATGTCATCCTCAGCGCCGGGAGGGGTTGACGCCCATGGCAGCCCTGTAACAGCCCGTCATCTTCATCAGGGGCTCCTGGCCCGCTCACCGATCAGAATCGTGCCCTGTGGTTGATGGAATTGATTTCGACCTCACTTGCACGCATTCCGGACGACGGAGTGACGGGGGCGCACCCCCACCTCCACCGCCATGCCGGAACACCACCGCTTCTGGCATGGGCCAATGACCTGCGAGGCTCTGCATCCTTATTTTTGAGAATTTGGCTGAAAAGCCAAGACGAATCTCGAATGACAAGCCTCTAGCACGTCGCAAATAAAATGACCAGGCGTTCGACATGCTCGGTTACAACCTACGAACTCGTTTCTACGCCTGCGGCGGGCTGGGAGCACGACAGGTCCCCACGAGCGGCCGCAGCCGTGTTTCTCAAAGAGGAAACAGCTTTGTCGCCTATCTTGGACGCTTGGTTAATCATAGTGGTGGTTGGCTACAGGTGTGCAAGTGTGCTCGCGGACTGTGGTGAAGGGGGTGGTCATCGCCGTCTTGTCTACTTAGTCTTTTGAGTCATGCTCCCATTGTTCGCTGTCTCTGCTGCCAGGATCCGTCCCGCCAGCCAAGGACCAGTTAACACGGGCGCATAGAGCAAAGACGAGCCTGACCTAGGTTCTGCTGTCTCACCTTTGATTCGCTCCCCAAGATATCATCGTCAACAAGTCGTCGCCCTCAGCCCATTCTCTAAGACGTCTCGTCAGGTCGGCTGCCGGAGCTGCCCGCCACCTGCTCACTTCTCTCCACGGCTCGCGATTCGATAGTTGAGAGGATCGTTTCGAGTCGCCCTGTAAAACCTACACGGACAGGATCGAATATATGCCAGATCTCATCTGATGGCAAGCGAAAATGACCTGATGTTCGGTGAGCTGTCCAGCGGGTCGTTGTATTTCGGTCTGCGCAAGGTGAGGCGCGCGCCACAAGCCGTTTGTGCTCAGCCACATGCGGCGGCGCTCCCCTCGGCCAGACGGCCGCACGGCGCGCCCCAAGATGTTGTAACCTAAGGCAGCCACAGTCGCTGCTCCGTGATGCTCCCGAACAACGCCGGAAATTTCCAGACGGCTATCACGAGCCGCCATTGAACATCCGTTGAACAGCCATTGCGCCCGACACAATGGGTTCCGCCGAGTCGAAACCAGTCTCCGCACACGTGTGGAAGGCGTACGTCCCCCCCGATCCCCAGAACCTCAATCCTAGCTCCAATGGACCACTGACGGCGTGTCAATAAACAGCTCAGCGCCGAACGGCCTCTCACAGGATCTCGTCGACTCCCTGCAGTCCAGTAGCGAGGTGATTTCACCCCTTCCCGACAGCATCCCGACCGCCTGTTCACACCCTCGGAGCACCGAAAGCTAACTCTATGGTGTTCCTACTCTCTTTAGACCGATGCTTCCCGCTCCAAGATAGTCGAGCAGCAGATCCAGGCCCGCGTGGCCGAGGAGCTCAAGAAGTTGCAACAGCAGGAAGCCGAGGCGCTCAAGGTCGCACAGGAGAAGCTCGCGGCCGCCGAGTTCAAGGCCGACGACGGCCCGTCGAACCACACCGTCAACAAGGAGATTGAGGAGATGCGCAAGAAGCTTGAGGCGCGCAAGCAGGTCCGTCCCCTGCCCGATGCCGTCGAGGGCGCGCGCAGCGAGGTCGTCCGGTGTCTACGGGACAACGACCGACGGCCGCTCGACTGCTGGCAGGAGGTTGAGAACTTCAAGGCCGAAGTCAAGAAGCTTGAGAAGGGCTGGGTGGAGAAGGTGGTGGCGTAAAGATAACGAGGAGGAGGCCTAGAAAGGGGGGAAAAGCTGTCCACCTGGTGGTTCCGGTACTTGGGATCCTATATAGATGGAGATGGTTTCGGTGGCGGGACCGGCATGTGCGTGTACATTACGGCATCGGCGGCGGTAAAAGCTGCATACAGAGAACAATGTACGAAGGGACTCATAGACCCAGGGGCGGCCCTGTTTGCCATTCAGCTTCTGACCCCCTTACTTCACTATTCGGCCCCGTGTTCGTATCTTGTCCCGCCGCTTGCAACTCGGCCTGTCGCTCAGCCTTTTTTCTCAACCCCTCAGCACGCTTCCTCTCTCGCCTCGCGGCCGGGTCCTCCCACTCGTTGCCCTCTGGGTTCAGCTTCGGAGCAGACACACCACTGACGGCGTCACGGAACGCGGCCCGGAACCGCTCAATGCGTTTCGTGTTCTCGGTGAAGCGCTCGTTGGCGATCTGGACGAGAGTCTGGAGGTACTCGGAAGAGACGAGGCGGCGGCGGCTCCCGTTGACCTCTTGCCCGACGAGCGACTCAAAGGCGAGCCCCATGGAGCGGATGGCGACCATGGGCGTGGCACCGTCCTTGCCGTTGGGGAGCAGGTTGATGGCGCCGGACTCGCGGAAGCCCGCTTGGAGACCGCAGCGCAGGAGTAATTGGGCGTGTTCTGGGGATGCAGTGAGGACATGGAGAATCTACGTAAAGTCTCAGCATCATGTCGAGTAGTCTCGTATCACGGGGGCCCTCGTTTGGTCTGTCCATCTCCGGCTGAGCAAACACATTGACGAGCTTGCTTACCATGGCCTCAAATTTGAAGTGAATAAGTCTCCTCTCCTTGACCACCCCCGCCGCACCCTGAGCGTCGTCCGACTCTGCCAGTCCCAGAACACCAGCCCAGTCCACGTTTTCATGCTTGTCATCTGGCACCGGGTCATGCGAGACAAACAGCCACGTTCCTCCCGCACCCTTACCACCCACACCCGCGACCTGCTCATCCTCGGCGTCTGCATCAGCCACACGCCGGCCCTCAAGGAAGACACTGACCCGTCCCGCGCAGCTGCTGGTGGTGACGACGCCGGTGGCCTGGTTGATCTCGTCGATGAGGTCGCGGATGCCCTCGTCTACAGAGCCCTTGGGCGACGCATCGGCGTAGTCGACGCTCGGCACGGCGAGCTGGTCGAGGATCCTCTTCTTCTTCTCCACGAATGCGGGCGCGGCTGCGGCGAGGCCCTGCATCGTAAGGGGGTTTGAAGCTCCGGGCTTGTTGTTAGTGCGGTCACGAGGCTGAGATTTCGGTGCGCTGCGATTGTCGTCGGAGGGGCATGAGGGGAGCGGGAGGGGCCGGTCAAAGTGGGCAGTTATTTCAATATCAAGGTATCGTGGAGACTTGAGTGAAATAATGTTAGACGGCCAACACAGCCTTATCAGCGCGGGGTAGCAATACGTAGTCCCGACGCGCACTTGCGGCTCCAACCTCGTGATCCCGGCCATAATCGAAATCCAACCTCCATCGACCATTATCAGCGAGACCATGTCACAGAGTCAGACGCCCAGGAGAGTTGTTTATGATCCATTCTTTTCGTATATTGTCTATACTATGGTGCAGCTACTTGCTTGCTTTGTTAACCCAAGTGCAACCCTGGCCAGCTACGATTTACCCAACGCCAAACGATGAAATCCCAATGCTAAGGCCCCGTATGTGGCCCAATCCCAACTGTCAACTCGACCAGTTTTATCCCACAACGCCTGATACAATGCCGTGTTCATCAAATCATCAAGACATACTTCTTCCTGTACAAGCGTACTTCACTGAACGGCCTGAGTTTGAGCCACAGCCACCTTTTCCAATGCGGTAGCCAGTTGCTCCTCCTGCTGTTTGCGCTCCATCTCAGCGAGGAACTCAGAGTACCGCGACTTCTTGTTGTGGATGCCGCACTCGGTCTTGGCCTGGCCCTTCCACCGGCCGGCACGCTCGTCCTCGCCATCGCCGACAGGGACGGTCGAGTGCCAGTCGCCGATGGACTTGTATCCCTGGTCGAGGAGGGTGTTGTACGGCACGTTGTTCTCCTTGATATAGTTGTTGACCTGGGTGAAGGACCAAGTGGCCATAGGGTTGATCTTGACAATGCCTCGCTCATCATCGAGTTCCATGATGGGGATAGATCCACGGGCAGCGCCCTGGGATCGTCGTCGACCGTTGAGGACGGCAGCGATCTTGAGCTCCTGGTAAGCCCGCTGGAGGGGCTCGACCTTGACGATCCAGTCATACATTTCGGATGAGTGCTGGTACATGTCCTTGCCATAAGTCTCCTCAAACTGCTCGACGGTGTCGATGCCGTCGGGCTTGTAGATGTGGACAGGGACGTTGGGGTATCGCGCCTTGACACGGTCAATGAGCTCATGGGTCTCATCAAAGTGATACAAGGTATCCAGGAAGATGAGGTCGACGGTTGGAGATTCGGGCTGCTCGGCCTGAATCTTGGAGAGCATGTCCATGGTGGCGAGGCCGGTCAAGCCGAAGGCGGTCGACTGGTACAGGTTGGGGAACATGATCTTGCAGAATCGGAGGATGTCCATGGGGTGCATGGGCTCCAGCATGTTGTTGAGGTGGTTGATGTGAGCCTTGGTGAGAGAAACCTGAGGGAGGGTTGTCGACGATGAAGGCGAGGAATACTCGGACGAGTGGCCCGAGGCGTAACCTGATTCACACTCCATCTTGATGTCCTGGAAGGATAATTGAGAAGATGACTGGGTGATAGTAGCTGGCATCGTGGCAGCTGAGGGAGGGTGGCCACGGGAGAATGGTTGTTGGACGAGGGTTTTCGAGGGTTGGGCTGTGTTGTGTGAAGAGCAGAGTATCCCAGGAGAGGGGCTTGGGCTATGAAAGCTGGGGTTCCGAGGTAAGAGATGGGATGGCTCAGAGGGGGGCTGTCGATGACGCAAACAATGTGCTGACTCGTTATAGGACACAGGACGAAAGCACGACAGGAAGACGGAGGTTGGCGATGATGTGATGACGGCAACGAGCACGAAAGCAAGCGAGGACAGTCGGATTCTTTAAGAGAGCCCAGTTATGCTGGTGAAGGGGGGGGGGCTTACATGTTAAGCCCCGGGCGACCGCCCGCACCCCCCGTTACAGGCAGCCTTAGTAATTGGGGATACGGATACTTTGGGCCAACCGGACCCGAAAGCTACGAAGGTCCATGGCGCCTTTGATGCGCTGGGCAGGAATAAGAGGGGAGTCGGAATTGCGCCATCGCCGCCATGAGAATTGTCAGTCTCCGGGTTGTGTCTGGGAGCGATCACATCATCGACGCTATCCCTTTCGCGATGGTGGGCGCTGCGGCTGATTGGTTTAGACGCCGGGCCTCAACTTGGCGGCTGGTCGCCGGGACATGGCTCACCGCGCTGTCGGCAGCAACCGCAATACTACACAGCCGCCGAGCCGGAGGTAGCGAGTACCTGCCTACCTTTCTACTTTTTCTACACTGCACAGCCGGGCACCCCCGTGCTCTTTCTGCTTATTTGGTGGGCGTGGGCGATGTTTTTTTTTTTCTCCCACGGCGCCGTCGGAAGGGATTTCATGGGAGGGGGAGGAGAGTGGCCAAGGGAGAGCCTGGGATCACTGGGACCTTGCCTAGAAATGGGCCCTGGCATCGGCGGTATTGGAAATGAGATGATCTCATCGTGGAAGATTTGTGATTTGTGGTCTGGCTTACAAGATACAAGATCCGCGGCGGTCACGGCCCATGCTCTGTGGTATCACCGATCAAGGGCGTGGGACTGGACTCGGAAGCGTGGGATTGTGGGATCGTGGAGCCGAGTCTCCTCTCTTTATCTTTCATTGAAAGGCAAAAGAGCACGAAGGTGGCTTCCCCGCGAGCATGCCATCGCAGGCCTGTGTTGCGTATTTGGCCGGCGTTTGGGTAGTGTCGCAAGAGACCGGTGCGGTGTCGCCACCGGCCTTGGCTTGGCGGGAAGAGGTGCTAGTGTCGGTGTCACGGTTATGCCAGCGTCCAGAATTTGATCCATGCCGGGCTCTCGCCAGTCGCCACGCCTCTAAGCACGATGACACGCATCTGGGTCCAGGCCTCGACTGTCCGACGTCCGGTTGCTGGTTACGGGATTTGATGTGATGCGTCTCAAGTGTCCAAGCGCCTATGACGACCCTCGCTCGGAAACGCCGTCTATCGGGCGGCAATCAGACGGTGAGGTCGTTGCGGCATCTCGCTGGGCTAGCCGCCGACAGCCCGACCGAGACAAGGAGGCTGCCGAGGTGCCGATGCAAGGCACCGGGGCAACCCACTCGTATTCTGTGGGCAGAGTGGGAAATGAGGGGAGGGAGAAACGTTGCTCCGCTCTCGAATCTTCCACGCGGACCTCGGGCGGCGACACGCCGAGATCCATCGTCTCTTCCAGAGCCGTGGCACTGTCGGATTAGTCATTGCGATTGCCGCTTGGTTCAATTGTTGGCAGCCAGACAGACGGAAGACGTGAATTCCATCTCCAACAGCGCCTCGTATCATCAAGCGATGAAGGTGCTAGATCTTTCGTCTTCTTTTGATGTTTTCCAACGAGGTTCGTTTGTCATCGCCATGATGACAGGCCCTTCCTCTCTCGTAGGCTGTTCCCCATCGGTACGGCCTGAGCGAACAGGCCCGTCGGGCATATTGGATCCCACAACTGAAACGATTAATCGTGTATCCGTACACCTGTGAGTCTCTCCATGTGACGACAGCAGCAATGACGTGCGAATTGCTTCGTTCCGTGAAGACAGACGCCTACCCTCAGCACGGGCCTATCAGTCAGTCTACCAGCATCGTCCTGTGTGTGCCCGTGTGCTGGGAGCGACCCGTGGGCCAATCAAGTTGGACCAAGCCTGACAGGCGCACGGGCCACCAAACTTGGTTCCAACGGTTTGGCGGGGCTGTCCGCTGGTGAGGGAATCGCCGGGACACAATCACTCAGCAAACCCGACTCTTAGAGATCGACACTTTGGCCTCCTCGGTTCGTCTCTGTGGCCTCGTTCGACCTGCGGCTTCACGGATTTGCCCGCTTCCCCCTTCAACGCCCTGCCTCGCCGTGTAGAGCTCGCCGTTCCCTCTTTTGGCTCTTACTCCCCCCGCGCAATCCGGCCAGGCTTGAACAAGACAGAAACAACCCCCGCTCCGTTCCGCCTCGCAACAATGGCAGACGACGCGAGCCCCGCCAAACACAATGCTGTTCGCCCGCAACTCACGAGCTCGATGAGGAGCAGCTCCTACCTGAGCGACCACCAACAGTATCGCCCTCCCAGGCAACCGGACCAGTTCCAGGGCATCGACACCGTGGTTGAGGACGCCGGCAATGCCTCGCCCCCCAAGACGAAGCCCATCCTGCCTTTCAATGGCGTCCCGTCCGAGGACAACCCCCCTACCGTCGTGGACAGCGGGTTGAGCCATGCCTACTCCCACCCCAACTGCGCGCCTGGCCCCGACGACAAGACGGACCGCCTTATCGCGACTCTATTCTACAAAGGGAAGAACCTCGGGAACAACTCGCCCGTCAAGGCCTCGTTCAGTGATAGCAGCGAGGCGCTGCCCGCCAACCTCGCGCCCACCGACGATTTCAACGAGTTCCCTCTCGAGCCGCCGACGCAAGAGTCGGAGCAGCTAGATCACATCTATGGCTCTTACATCTCGCCGCTCTGCATCGCCTCTTTTCTTCATCTCATGTCCACCTTTCCCCTAGAGCGGGATGCCCCCGAGCCGTACTCGTCGCATCGGTGCCTGGACAATCACGAGCACCCGCGCATCGTAGAGCTCACCCTGTCCCCCGTCCCATCTCCGCAATATCTCAGCCTGGATGATTTACGGAAACACGAGATGATCTACCGCTTCGAGCAGGAGTGGAATGTCGACGTCGTTCTCCAAAAGGATGCCGTCTGGAGGCGACACCCGCGCCTAGTTGTGTTTGACATGGACAGCACTCTCATCACCCAGGAGGTCATCGACCTCCTTGCAGACACGGTCAAGGAGCCCCCTGGTCTGCCAAAGCGTGTTGCTGAAATCACCCACCGTGCCATGATGGGCGAGTTGGAGTTTGAGGAGTCTTTCCGTGAGCGTGTCGCTCTCCTCAAGGGACTCCCCGCTACCATGTTCAAGGATCTGCAGCCTGTGCTGGACGTCACCAATGGTGTTCCAGAGTTGATTAGGGCTTTGAAGCGCCTGGGCGTCAAGACGGCGGTCCTCTCTGGTGGCTTCCAGCCTTTGACTGCTTGGCTCGCTGGGCAGCTGGGCATTGACTACGCGCACGCAAACGAAGTCGTCATCGAGGACGGCAAGCTCACCGGCGAGGTCCAGGGTGTCATCGTCGGCAAGGAGTGCAAGCGCGATTATCTCGTGGAAATTGCCAAGAAGGAAGGTATCGACATGTCGCAGGTCGTGGCCGTGGGCGACGGCGCCAACGACCTCCTGATGCTCGAAAAGGCCGGTCTGGGAGTCGCTTGGAACGCCAAGCCGCGGGTGCAGATGGAGGCGGACGCGCGCCTGAACGGGGAGAACTTGCTGGACTTGTTGTATTTGTTCGGTTGCACGAGCGAGGAGATCGAGGCATTGGTTGCATAGTGGGTGGCGTTGGATGGAAGACGGGGAGCCGCAAGGGCACAGAATAGTGCTTGGATGCTTCAAAATACATGAGATGAGCAAGGTGTCGGGCCGTTACGATACCAGGCAACAGAAATACAAAAGCATTCAGAGGAAATCAGCGATGGAGTATTCGAGGCGATTATCCTCGAATTTCAGTTACATTGCTCTTCTGATTTATTTGAATCATTCTCAGTATGCATGGTGATGAGCTGGCCAGCAGAAGCTGTATATGAATCGGCCGGTTGTCCGAGCGCTGGACTGAGAACCGAGGCACGCACACAATCAACGCAGCAGTTAGGATACATCAACTCAGGGATACAGACGCAAAATTAGAAATCGTATGGTGCGCCGCCGGTCAGGTCAATCATATGGAATCCAATGCTCGGGCCCAGTCAGTCCTTCATCTACACAAAGGGAGCGAGAAACTTGGTTTCCCCAACTCCACTCCCCCTCAATTCGCCATAAACACATGCATACCTGCGCATACACTCCCTCGCTGATCGGTCCATTCTCGAGCTTTAAGGGTAGCCCTCCTTGCCCCACTTGTTGTACTTCTCGTGGAGCTCGGCGGGGAGGGTGACGTTGGGGACGACAACGACGTTGAGGGCGCTGGGAGCGTCCTTGGGCTCCACGCTGGTGTCGCCGCCGGGGTGGTACTTGTACTTGCCCGCGCCTGCGCCGCCCTCCCAGGGGTGGCCGTCCTTGGCGATGTTGACTTGTGTCTCAGAGGTGGCACCGGTGGGGGATTGGCCTGAAGGTTCGCAGCGTGGTCAGCAACTTGCGAGTGGTGGTTTTCGGAGATGGAATTTCAATGCATTGCCGTACCGAAGTAGTAGCCGGCGCCTCCGAGGGCAGCGACCATGACACCGCCGAGGATCTGCAATGCGTCCATTCACGTTAGCCAATGCTGTTCGCGGTTGCTTCAATCGTCGCCCAGGCGTTGTTGTCGAGGGTTGGTTGGGCCCGAGGCATTATGACGCACCAGAATCTCGGGGTTCTTCTTGGTCTCCTTCTTGAGCTCGGCCTTCTGGGCGTCCTGGAGGCGACGGGCGGTGGTGGAGAGGAAGCGGCGGGTGACTTGGGAGGCCATTGTGATGGTTGCGGTTTTCTGCGGAGCGGGAAATGCGGGAGAGGTTGCGGGAGGGTGGTTTCGAATGGGTTTGGTTGGAGTTGAAGCTTGGAGGTTCTCGTATGATTTCGGCGAAGCATCAGCGGCCCAGTTTACAGCGCACGCCATTGGCCAATCCGACCTGGCTTCTGTCACGTGGACGATCACGTTGTTGAAAGTCGGATGACGGTGACGTCTGGGTTCGGCATGCAGCCGGTCCCCCAGTCCCCTCTCCTCTATTGGTGCCTGAGGCGCTTGTCTGCGTCCAGGCATGAACAAATTCCGGCGGACTGGGCTGAAAGGTGCTTGGGCCTCCTCCACTTGGACCGTCTCGTGGACCAGCGGCCGTGACCTGTGGCCGTCCGCTGCCGCCATGCAGAGAGGAACGAACCCGGGCGTCGCATGTAATGACGTCTACAAATGGGCTTCGTCATTCGTCAGACACAGGACAGACGCAGTGCTGCAGATGGATTCAACTCGCTGTAGAGATGTGACGTTGACCAACATATCCGACGATCTCCGGTAGAGTGCGTACATACATGTCTCGACTCTCTCATGACCCCCCTCCCCCCTCCCGTAGTAGGTACCGTTACATCCTGCATGTTCGGTACGGTCCAGGAGCACGTTCCATTGACGCACCAAGAGGGAGTGCCATTGGTCCTGTCGGCGCTAGGACGCCCTCTTTTGCAGGCAGAGATTAGGTTTTCTTCTGGACGAGGCAGCCAGGTCTCACTGGCAGGCCCGGCCCCTTATTATTGACACGACCTTAGGTCTCAGGCCTCTTGGTTTCCAAGTTGCAAGGCACTAGGCTAAAAGGCCAAAGGGGCACGGAACGCGAGTGGCACCTCGACTATCCCCAATGCAGTAGTTTAGTCAAAGGTCCGCAGAAAAAGGAACAAGCATCGCATCGTCTCTTTCTCACCCTCTCGTTTGAGTCTGATGGTCGTCCGGTCCCGTCTCGGTTTCCCTTCTTCCAATCCCCCCTCATTCCTTTCTTCTTGTGAACTGCATCGCTCCAGACTAGCCCACTCTGCTCTGACACACTCCTTCCTCACTTTCCCTTTCTCCTTCTCCCCTTTGCCCCCGCCTCTGATTTCTCAGCCCGAGACCTACGTCCACATACGCCCGCTCACCCTCACGCTTCGCCCCTGATTAAGTTGAACCTTGGGCCTTTCATCCAGACTTCCTGCAACACGAGCCACCTACCGATCCTCCCGAAACTCACGGTTCACCGACGCGCCAGCCTTCCCGACGAGCTCACCACCCCCGAAACCCGACCCGGGTGCGACTCTTTCATGCGATCCTAATTATCATTAAACGCGTGTCCTATTGCCACGCTTCCGGGCGACACAAGCCATCGCTGTTTCGGGTAAACGGGCAGTCCCGGCCGCCACGCAGCCATCGCCATGGCTTCCAAGAACGACGATGGCGCCTTTCCAACACCTCACATTCCCCGTTCCGAGGTTCCCGGCCCACCTAGCATCATTTCCTCGCGGATGACAGACATTGCCAGCGAGGATGGAGACGACCACGACACGAAGCAGCAGAGAATGAGCCTACCCAGGAGCATCGACGTGGCATCTCGGCCTGGCACTGCTCGCACGGGAGTCTCTTCCAAAAACACATGGCAGGGGCAACTGTCGCGAAAGAACTATGTCTCCGGCGTCGCGGCCAAGCGAGGAAGCACCTCTAGCACGGCTGGGGGATCGACCAGTCAGACGCCGAGTGTGTCTGCTCGCAGCCATGTCCCCTCGCTGACTTCGCACGCTTTCTTTCGTCCTATGAGTTCGCAAAAACTGCAGGCACAGCGAGGAGGCCCGCCGCGCCCGTCTACCATGAGCCAGCAATCCATGAATTACGACGATCATGCGACCGAGACGGGTGGCAGCGTGGCACGGCATAGCATCAACTCGAACCCGATTGCCCAGGTCCAGCACACGTCGATAGACGAGGACAACATGCAAGCGCCGCCATCGCGAGGCACCGAGATGACCGAGCAAGAAACCCTGGACAGGATCACGGCGAACACGAGCCCGAGCCATGGACACTATCCCGCGGGAAGCTTAACGGATAGCGTCCGTCCTCTACAGGGAAAATTGGATCAGAACCAAATCGTACAGCACAGGATCAATGTCGACAAAAGCTACAGGGACATGAGCAGCCTGCCAAGTCCCGTCAGAACCCCACGGTCGTTCCGCTCCAGCTTCCTTATCCCAAGCAAGAATGATCAGGGCCAGAGCCTGCCCAACCGAAGTACCGAGGGCGCAGAGAAATTGCCATCATCTGCATCTTCGCCTCAGCTTCAACCAGTCGATTCTCAACGGAAGCAACCACAGCGGGCTCCTCAGCCCCAGACTCGACAGCCCGGCCTGGGAAAAGTGCACCAATACTTCGATGGAAATACGGTATTTTGTCTGGGTGGTCGATGGCAGAACACAAGGCAACGGCCCATCAACATCGCTACCGGCTTCTGCATCGTTATTCCCTGCGTTCTGTTCTTCGCTTTTGAGGCCCCGTGGTTGTGGAAGAATATTTCACCTGCGATTCCAATCGTCTTTGCGTACCTCGCGTACCTCTGCTTCTCTTCATTCATCCACGCCTCTGTCTCGGATCCAGGGGTAAGCACTCTGCTCGTATAGCCAACTTGATGCGTTTGGCAACTGACATGCAATAGATTCTACCACGAAACCTGCACCGGTTTCCACCTATGGGGGACGAAGACGATCCCCTCCGACTCAGCCCACCGACTACTGACTGGGCTCTAATCAAATCCGCCGAGTCCAACACGGCTGCCATGGAAGTCCCAGTTAAACACTGCCGGACTTGCAACATTTGGCGGCCGCCGCGTGCTCACCACTGCCGCCTCTGCGACAACTGCATCGAGACCCATGACCACCACTGCGTCTGGCTCAACAACTGTGTCGGAAAACGCAACTACCGATATTTCTTTGCTTTTGTTACATCTGCCACAATCCTCGCCGCCTATCTCATCGGCACAAGCATCACTCAGCTCCTGATTTATAAGCATCGGGAGGGCGTTTCTTTCAACAGGGCCTTGAGTCATTTTCCTGTTGCCTTTGCGCTCATTGTTCTCGGCTTCATATTTTTCCTGTATCCTGCTGCGCTGATGGGATACCACATCTTCCTCACGGCCCGGGGCGAGACCACGCGAGAGTACATGAACTCTCACAAGTTTGTCAAGAAGGAGCGCTTCCGGGCGTTTACCCAAGCAAACATAGTGAAGAACTTCCTCGTCGTATTTTGTCGTCCCCGGCAACCGACCTACTACCGGTTCAAGAGCGAATATCAGGACGGCGACCAGCGCCTAGGCATCCGGAGGGACAAGCGCCCTCGAACCAACTCTTTGGAGCTCGGCAGCGTCAAGCCGGCGGCGGCAAGTTTCCAAGGTCCGGTGTCGCTGAGGTCCGAAAACAACGTATGAATGCGGCGCATATGAACCGGACTCTTGGAATCATTCTTTTGCTCTTATTCTTTTCTTGATATGGCACCGGCGCGACTTCTGGGAAGCATCGACGATTTATTTTCTACAACAGTGAGAGGGGAGCCCCCTGTAATGTTTTCTTCTTATACCCTTGATAGTTGGTTGAGCTCGTGTATTTTTGTTTGTATTATGTATGGTTTATGGAATGCAGCCTAGGCTGGCAAAAACGGCGCTGACGCCGATCAGTGGAAGTGGAAGAATGGTAGTGATGGAGACGGAGAGGAAGATGGAGTTAGTTCTTGGGTGGCATGCAAGATTTAGATTTCTATCGAAATGAGTTGGACTTGGTGGTCCGACGTGTTGTCTCATTCAACCTGTTCTCGAAGTGAGGTGTTTCGAGTTTTGCCTGATCTATGAGATTTCTGTCGCAATCAGAAGCGTGATTGGGCGAGTTGGCTTATTGGACGCATGAAAGAAGGACAGCAACAAGTGTATATGTTCACAGTCCATCACCACCATCAACCATCCGTCTGACCGGATATCTAGGGTAAGCCTTCAAGCACGTGGAAAGCGATTGGGTGGATTCCAGTGGAGCGCTGTTGGCGCCAGTTCGGGATCTTGGCGAGGGGCAAGCGGAGACGCCGGGGGCGATAAGGCATTGTTCGGCTGGGTCGCAGACTGATAAGAAAAAAATTTCAAGGCGCTGCCACAATGCTGACCATTTACGGAGCGTAGCGCAGGTAGGTTAGTGGCGGCAGCCCAACCCAAGCGAAGTCTCTCTCGCCGTCTCTGCGTTCTATTCTTCTTCCGCTTCCACCACCTTTTGCAAGCCGCACACAAAGGGCCTCGTTGGTTTTGCTTCCTCCCAACGTTCCCCAAGGCTACCATCACACTCACCGAGGCCGTCTATTCCTCCCCTCCTCCTCCCCCCGGACGACCGCTGTATATCGCAGCGATGCCTCACCCGGTCTCGCCGCCGTCGGAGCACCCGACGATGGTGTCCAAGGACGCCCCGCCCCCGCCATCGCAGGAGACGGTCGCCGACCTGCTCAACACCATCTTCACGGCCAAGACGTCGGCCGTGTCCGTCGACGCCTGCTACGCCCTGTGCGAGGTCATTCTGTCCTCGGTGGGCTTCGCCGGCCTCACCCAGTACGGCATCCTCGCCGAGGTCAAGAAGGCCGCCGCCGACAAAAAGTCTGGGCTCCGACGTGAGTCCGGCCAGAACCTCCTCGGCGCCATCTTTGAGCGCTTTCTGCCCCGCCAGCCCGTCAGCCAGGTTGCTCTGCTGCTCCAGGATGGCGGCATGGTCAGCATTGCCCTCGACGCCCTCGCTGACAAGGGCGCTGTCGTGCGCGATGCCGCCCAGTACGGCCTGGACGCCGTCTTCGTCAACCTGAGCGCCGAGGCCCTCGTCGTTGGCCTGCTGCCCGCCCTGACCACCTACCTGTCCAAGAGGACCGGTAAGTGGCAGGGAACTGTCGGCGCCTACAAGCTGATACAGAAGATGGCCGACAAGGCCCAGCCCACTGCTGGAGGCACCAAGGAGGAGGCTATCGACAAGGACGTGCTGCGCGAGGCCATGGGTGCCAAGCTCGCCGGCCTCATTCCTCTTGTCGAGGGCGGCATGCACGACCTCAAGGCCGAGGTCGAGAAGCAGGCCGTTCAGACCATGACCTCTCTCACTTCGCTGCTGTCCAACGACGATGTCGCTCCTCGCATCGGTCTTCTTATCGACACCATGCAGCACCCCTCCACCCAGACCCTCCAGAAAGCCATCCACGCCCTTTCTCAGACTACCTTCGTCGCCATTGTCACCTCCCCGGTCCTGGCTTTGTTGACTCCTTTCCTCGAGCGATCCCTCAACACTCCCTCTACCTCCCAGGAAGTCCTGCGTCAGACCGTCGTTATCGTCGAGAACTTGACCAAGCTCGTCCACGACCCCATTGAGGCCAGAACCTTCCTTCCCAAGTTGACTCCTGGTGTCAAGGGTGTCTGCGACCGCGCCTCTCTCCCCGAGGTCCGAGAGCTCGCCGAGCGAGCCCTCGCTACCATGGAGAAGGCTATGGGTGACGACAAGGACATCATTGCACTTGCTCGTACCTCTTCCGACGATGTCGCCAAGGTCCTCGATGAGCAGATCAAGCTGAACAAGGGTCTCACCGGACATGCCGACTTCTACAAGACGGCCGTCCGCCCTTACATCTCTGACATGGTCGCTATCGATGTCAACGACCGCTTTGTTGCTCGCATCTCCGCCCACATCAGCCCTTACCTCAAGAGCCTGATGCCCGAGGAGGCTTCCCAGAAGGTTGCCGACGCAGTCCAGAAGCACTTTGTTGAGGAGGATGAGAGGCGGTACGGTGTCCCCGAGAAGGAGGATGACGGCGAAGTTGAGATCGTCAACGCCGACTTCTCCTTGGCCTACGGTGGCATGCTGCTTCTGTCTCACACCAACTTGCGACTGCTCAAGGGTCACCGCTATGGTCTTTGCGGCCGCAATGGTGCCGGAAAGTCGACCCTCATGCGCAGCATTGCTAACGGCAAGCTCGAGGGCTTCCCTCCCCAGGATGTTCTGCGCACCTGCTACGTCGAGCACAACCAGGGCGAGGATGCTGATATCAGCATTCTCAACTTTGTCGCCAAGGACCCCGAGATTGCTACTCAGGGCATGAAGCGCATCTCCGAAGTCCTGGATGAGTTTGGTTTTACTCCTGGCCCCGAGGGCCGACAGTCCCAGAACGTTGGTTCCCTGTCTGGTGGTTGGAAGATGAAGCTTGCTCTGGCCCGAGCCATGCTCCAGCGCGCCGACGTTCTCCTCCTGGACGAACCTACCAACCATCTCGATGTCACCAACATCGCCTGGCTGGAGACCTACCTGAAGACGCACCCTGACATTACCAGTCTGATCGTATCTCACGACTCTGGCTTCTTGGACAACGTCACCACCGACATCTACCACTACGAGCCCAACAAGAAGCTGGCCTGCTTCAAGGGCAACCTGAACGACTTCGTTCAGGTCCGCCCTGAGGCCAAGAGCTACTACACTCTCTCGGCTTCCAACGTCCAGTTCAAGTTCCCTCCCCCGGGCATCTTGACTGGTGTCAAGTCGGCGACGCGAGCCATCATCCGCATGACCAACGTGAACTTCTCCTACCCCAACGCCCCCAAGCCATCCCTTTCGGATGTCTCTTGCCAGCTTACTCTCTCGTCCCGCGTTGCCATTATCGGCCCCAACGGTGCCGGTAAGTCGACTCTCATCAAGCTGCTCACCGGCGAGACCATTCCTTCTTCCGGAAAGGTCGAGAAGCACCCCAACCTCCGTATCGGCTACATCAAGCAGCACGCGCTGGAGCACGTGGAGATGCATCTGGAGAAGACTCCCAACCAGTACCTCCAGTGGCGATACCAACACGGCGATGACCGCGAGGTCCACATGAAGCAGACCCGCTTGGTTTCTGAGGCCGATCGTGCCCAGATGGACAAGTGGATTGATCTCAAGGATGGTGGTTCGAGCAAGCAGATCGAGACACTCGTTGGCCGACAGAAGTACAAGAAGACTTTCCAATATGAAGTGTAAGCTACCCTCATCTTCCTTACTGTACACATTCTCGATGCTAACAAATATATAGCAAATGGCGCGGCCTGCTGCCCAAGTACAACAGCCAGGTTTCTCGCGAGACCCTTCTCGAGCTCGGTTTCAGCAAGCTCGTCCAGGAGTTTGACGATCACGAGGCCTCGCGTGAAGGTCTGGGTTACCGTGAGCTCCAGCCCTCCATCATCTCCAAGCACTTTGATGATCTTGGCCTCGACCCCGAGATTGCCAACCACAACGAGATCGGCTCCCTGTCCGGTGGACAGAAGGTCAAGGTCGTCATCGCCGGTGCCATGTGGAACAACCCCCATCTTCTGGTGCTCGACGAGCCTACCAATTTCTTGGATCGTGACTCGCTTGGTGGCCTCGCCGTCGCCATCCGCGAGTTCAAGGGCGGCGTCATCCTCATCTCCCACAACGAGGAGTTCGTCGGCGCTCTTTGCTCTGAGCAGTGGCACGTCGCCGATGGCCGCGTCGCCCTGAAGGGCACCGCCGCCATCAGCCTCGATCGCTTCGAGGACAGCCGCCCCGGCAGCGGCGTCTCCAGCACCGCCGTCAGCACCGCCGTCAACTCGGTCGTCAGCAGCGCCGTCAACTCGGGCGTCGAGGACAACTCGGAGATGAAGTTCAAGGCCAAGAAAAAGAAGAAGGTCACCAAGAAGGAGCTCAAGGAGCGCGAGGTCCGTCGCCGCCTCCGCCACATCGACTGGCTCAACAGCCCCAAGGGCACGCCCCATCCCGTCGACACCGACGACGAGGACAACTAAAGGCTTGTTTTCAAAGCCCGTTCCAAAAGAAAAGCTAGCCCAAGTTTGTTTCCTCCCTGTTTTTTGTTTCCATCTTGGTCTGTTCAGGGTTTGGTTTGTATGTGGGCGGATCGGTTTGTCTTGATGCATTTTGCACGTTTCTGTCGCATCATGGACGACACGCAATCATGTTGGACGTCTTAAACACGTCTGGAATTGATGGATCAACGATACTGAGATACTGCTTTCGTTCAGAGCATGCACCGTTGTGGATGCACACGTAGAAGTAGATAGACCAGATTTACGGTATTTAGACTGCACGGGCGGCATAGAGGCGTTAATTGGTATAGACGAGATTGAATGACTCTCATTCTTACTTCACATCTTTCTACTTCCGTGCAACAGTTGATAGTGATATTAATATGCTCATATCTATACCTGTCGGGCTGCATGTCACTCGAAAGCTCTCGATACGGACATGGTGCACTGAGATTGAATCTATTTTGACAGTTATTACGACTAAGGCTTGTAACCAAGCTAATAAACCTGCGAACAATCGTATTCTACAACGGTAGCAACAGACGCATGGAACCCTTCTGACTTTCTCCAATTATCCCCAAAACTCCGCTCCGTCTATAGATGAATAGTGATTGTATATTGCTTTCGTATCCAAAAGGACACAAGTCTAACCAAAGAAAAGAGCCCCACATTGTTTTAGACAGCCTCCGTCTTCTTAGGTGAAAGTCATCAAAGCAGGATTGAGAGCTAAGGGGAGAAGGAAATGACTGGCCGAGACAGTGGCTATGGGAAAGATGGCGACGAAGTCTGTAATGCGCCAGCTGTAGGGCACAAAGTCCGCGGTGGCAAGAATGACGACGACAACAAGAAACATCAGTGACAGAGACATGGAGAATTTGAACTACAGTAGACGAGTTAGCACGTGTAGGTCGAGCGGAAGGACCGGGGTGAAGTGCTTACCTTCTTCAGAACCTTGGGCACCTCGATAAAGAAATTGGAGGCTTCAGCCTCCTTCGATGTAACACCCCAAGTCATGTCAATCTCAAACATGTGGGCCAAAAGAGCCTGGCTGACATGGAGCGATAGACCACCGAGGAAGATGGCGAGCATGAGAGTCCACTTAAAGTTCTCGAACAGGGCTCCGAGCAGGCTGCGCTCACCAGTACGGTACCGCATGACAGCTAGGGCGACGTTTCCGAGACCATTGAAGACAATGATGATGGAGAGCCACACCTTCCACGAGTCGAGATAGTACTTGTCGAGGTAACCGTTAAACCAACCCATGATGAAGTAATTGGCAGAGATCATGATCCAGGCAGCACCAATAGCGTAGTAAGTACCAATGTAGGAAATGATGGTAACCTTGGAGGTGAACCGAATGTTGGAAAAGAAAAATCGTCTGAAGAGAGGAGTGAAAGGGCCACGCCAGAGCCAGGTGCGGATGGGGTTGAAAAGAAGCTCGTTGCAGCCATAAGCGTACTTCTCCCAACGAGCCAGCTCATCATACACAGTAAGGGACACGCCCTCCTTGAAACCATCACCGGACCAGGCGGCTAAGCGAATGATGTAACCACTGCATTGCAAACGAAGAGACATATCGAAATCCTCAGAGACATGGCTCTCGGACCAGAATTTGTCGTAGCCATCCTCATCCTGGTAGGAAACCTGCTGGATAGCAGACCAGCGAAGAATAGCATTGTGACCGACAAAGGGAGAAACGTCGCCGTTGGACACAGTGTAACGAATGGCGGAATAGATAAGATTCGTGAAGAATGTGATACCGTTCTCAAAGTAGGTGTGGACAACCTGCATGACACCGGAAGAGAACTGAATGATGCCAACGTCGGGGGACTGGTCCATCTCAGAAACAGCATCGAGAAGGCAGTCGACGGGGACACGGGTATCGGAGTCAACGAGGACAATGTAATCGCCAATGCGGATGTTGCCATCTGCCCAGGCACGGCCATCTTCTTCAAGGACCTCATTGAGGGCCTGCTCGTATGCAAAGGCCTCATCGGTTTGGCTCCAATCGGGCTTACGCTTGACAAGCGATAACTTCTCCTCGACCTTGCAAGAAATCATGAGACCAAAGTTCATGTTGGAAGCCTTCTTGAATTTGCCTTTGCGTTGAAAGCCGTCCTCGCCGTGCTTGGGGCGGGCAACCCAACCGATGCTGTTGTCGGCGTAGAAGTCAATGCGGGCATCACGCTCTTCCTCCGCGATCAGCTGAAGACCGTCGTCGTGGATAAACATGTTGGCAGAACCGCCCTGGAGCTCGTAGGTAGACATGGCCTGTTTGAGAGACCTGACAGTGGGTAGAATGACACCTGTGAGACCCTCTTTGTAGACAGGGCACTGAATGGTAACATGAGGCAAGGTGGAGCTCTGCAGTCTTGGGGGAGGTCGCGCTGAGAAGAACTTGGAGTTCGTGGTCAACTGAGCGACGGGGCCGAAGATCTGAGCCAGGCAACCGATAATAACCTGACCGAAGAAGAGGGTAAAGAAGACCTGGATAGGAGCGAGGCAAACGAGGGCGAGGCGAGTGTAGTTTCCGTCGACTGAAACTTCCACAGCCAGCTGCCTCCAAGCAGAACCTAGAGAAGCAGTGACGAGGATGAGGGTGAGGGAGACCATAATGGTGTTTTGCAAGTGAACTGGCCGCACCTCAGGCTTAATCTCACCGCTCTCCTCATCAATCTCATATTCAGTAACACGCTGAGGACCGCTGTCACCCTCTTCGTCATCATCGGGGTTGCCGGAGTTCCACACTAGGTCCATAAGTTCATTCTCGATGACTTTAGCTCTAGTGATGAGGTTCAAGGCATCATCGTCCCAGACAACGAGCAGACCGACATCAGCGATGAAGGCTGCGAACTGATGTTTGCGAGCTCGAGGAATATCCGTGACACTGGGAAGAATTTGTACGCGGAGGCCGTTCATCAGAGGTACATCGACAGCATCGGGAGACCACTGGAGGAAGGTCTTGATAACTCGGGAGTTGACAGTCATTGCACACTATAGAGATGTCAGTCTGAGATCAAAGGAAGGCGCAGTTGTATTCTGACCTGAACATTGAGAGCGGCGCAGGCAATGGCAAAAGGTGATGCACCTAATTGCGGGGGGCAAGCCATGTATTGACCGCGGACCTTGCGTAGAAGGACACCTTCAAGCTCACCAGAGTCATCACCAACCCAGAGCTGGGAGCATTGCTGCTGGTAGAGGTAGTTGACCATAACCTCATGCTTGATGTCGTCGATCACTCCGTTGCTGCCGCTTGACCTTCCTGAGATGGAACGGGGCACAGAAACAAATTGAGCAATGGAAGCTCGAATCTCAGTGATGCTGGGGACGGATGAGTTCCTCTTCTCGTCTTCTATTGGAAGGGGCGGAGGTGCCATCGACATGCGCGACATGCGCGACATGCGCGACAGCCGCTTGCTGGCCCTCCTGTTCTCTTCGGCCTCCACCTCGGCTGGAGAGGGAGCTTTGACGTATTCGCGGATACCCATTTTGAAGGTTATGAAACACCAGGGGGATGAAATTCGGGGTATAAGAAACCTTCTCCCGGGATGGATAGTTGAAAGGCAAACCGCTATCGCTCAACAAAATGATGGAGAATTTAAAGAGAGTCTTGAAGTTGGATGTGGCAAACTCGATGTACTGAGGTCTAGAGCTATGCAGATCTTAGTATATGACACATTTAGATAAGACGGCGAATAATCGATGTGACACTATAGGAAGGGGGTGCACGGTTCTTTGGATGATTGGTGGGAGGATAGAGGGAAGTATGACTTACAAGAGACGAAGTCTTTAAGAGAAAGAAGACTGTCCTGCCAAGTCGAGACGTTGTGGCCTGGAGAGAAGAAGAGAAGGGAAGAGGGAAGACGAGGCTTTGAAGACGTTAAGAAGGATTGCTCGCGAGGTTACAGCGCCACTAAGGCCGAGAAGTACGAATACGTTCACGAAAGGGAATGGACGGGGTGGCGGAAACCTGCAGGAACCGGATCGCGAAGAAGAACAGAAAAGCAGCCACCAACGGATAGGCTAGGGACTGGATCCGACGCAGGTCCCGGACCAGGACTAAGCCGGCGCGGCATGGGCATGGGTGTGCAGAGAATGGAAACAATGGGAAGGGAGGGGGGTGAAGATAGACGGGCTCGACGACGCTCTGGGGGTCTAATGGCTTCGGCGGGCGAATGAGGCGTTTAGGCGAATATATGTCTTGGGACCAGGACGCTTTAGGACTCGGAAGAGGGGAATTGTCTCGGCGGGAGTGAGTCGAGAACGATAGACCAAGCCGGATGCCGGCGAGGAAGAGATAGACAAGGCCAGCTTAGAGTTGAGAAGAACAGTGTTGAGATAACTGTGGGCATGGTAAGTTGAAGCGTATGAGGATAAGCCTGAGGAACGGATCAACGCCCTAGAGAGACGGCTGATTTACTGGAAATGGAGGAGATACTGCAGAGCTGCAAGCCGGAGAGCGCCATTGTTCAACTTTCTTCCTGGCTTCCGTGGGTCTCTGGCGGATCCCGCGTCTCTGCGCAGCTCGTTGTCGGCTGAATTGTCTCATGGTGAGGGTAACCATCGTGGAAGCTGTGATGCCGGGCTCAGTGATAGGCAGAACTATAAAGAACTGGGGAATGGCGAGACATGGAGAGAGACAAAAGCGACTCATGGCGCTTGTTCCAATGCCGTGATGGTGTAGTTGCGATTGGAAGGGTCTTCCAGTCAACCGGGGGGGGGGGATTGCTAGAGACGGCCAGAAGGGGCAAAACATCAGTCTGGATGGATATGGGTCTCTCTTAAAAGGATGAGATGATGCTTACCGAGTTGAGACTAGAGAATGATCTGATTGAGATGTTGATTCTGGCCTGAAGAGATGTGTGGAGACGGAGACTTGCAGTTGATGGACAAGGTCTAGCGAGTTCCTACCTAAGCTCGAAGCCTCTGCGCACCTCAGGCAGTGAGTTTGTGAGTTTGTGAGTTTGAACGGACGAAATGGGGGCAAGTGCCATTTTCGAATTGGGCCCTTCCTGCACTATGACAATCTGGGTGGTGTGTGGTCCATGAATCCGGTCGAACACTCAAAGATGGAAGGCACAATGCAGCGGGACAGAGACGGGCATGGAAGCAACCAAGGGAGAGCTTAAGAGTTCTTACTTCCTTCCATCCATCCTTCCGTCCGTCCTTCGTCCCGTCCCAATGGAAGGAAGAAAGTACAAAACAGCATGCACCGGGCGGGAAAACCCGCTTCATCTAAGTAGGTATTCGGCAGTGATTAAGTCAGACATGATTAACCTCATCTATAGTACGGACCGGGCTCTCGACCTCCGGCTTTCTCTTTGCATCCCATCACATGACATCGCATGGCATGCAATTGGATTGCACCATTAGCAAACCTCGATTGCTTCCTCCTCGTCCGTATTCATTCTTCATTAGCCACCAGCCACCAGCCGACTTCAAGCTTCATGATTACCTCCTGGTACCTACCTGGACCTAACCGTCCCTTCTCGGTCGTCGACTATGATGATGGCGCATTCCTCACCCAGCACGACGCTCCACTGCTCGGGCCAGAAGCTTTCACGCCGTCCCGCCAACCTGCGAGCACTGTACGAGCCAAAAAAAAAAAAAAAAAAGGTCTTGAACAAGGTTTTCACTAATTCCCGAGTCACTTCATCTTCTCAATAAGGAAAAGTCTGAACCCTCTTTGGGTGTGGCCGTGTAAGTGGGATGTTTAAAGCGGTCATCCATCCATCCATCCATCAATCATTTGCAGTCCCTTCCCCACGCGCTAAACATCTGGCAACCAAGACACTCAGCTTTCCGGAATAACATGCGCGACGCCAAGCGGAGATGGCGCCTCTGAGCCATTGCCCACTGTTCCCCATCGAGGAAACTTGGCAATTGCAGATCATCGTAGTTGTCGATCCGGACCTAGCCTCACTCTTTTCCCCAAAAATTCTCCTTTTAGACTTTCGATGTAAGCGTGCTCATCTTGAGGTCGCCGATTTGTCCTCTGAATTGAGCAAGGCGGCAGAAGCCGGTTCCCAGAGCCGAATCAGCTTGGCCATACTCCAACGATCTTGAGCATTCGACGGCCTTCTGCAATTTTCATCTCGCCAACGTTTAAGCTGCATGGTCGTATTTTCACTCTATAGCCTACTGAGTAAACGTGTTTAACCAACATGGTGCATTAGCTTGTGCGTTGCCAATCTTAAGATTTAGGGAGAGTGAAGTGGAAAAAAACGTTCTGTATAAATGATTCTCTTCTTCTCCATGAACTGATAAACTCCTTATCATGGTATTTATACTTGCTACTACAGTCTATAATTGAGACAACTACCAGTGCTATCACTCCCTGATAGGCAGTCAACCCCCAAACAATTATGTTGACAACCTGTTGAATGCCCCACATCACATTAGCATGCCGTGCCAAGATATCTGGGCAAATACTACACCATCAAGTCAGGCAAAGAACCGCTTTTGTGCCGTCTGGCCTTGTTCCTTAAAATCAAACCACGGCGCCTCCGGCTCGAGGGGCCCACTCCATGAGCCATCCCGTGGCCAGAGTCGTGGATCCCGGCTATCAGGCTCATGGGCACAGCCAAACGCCACGATGTACGCTCCCGGGGATAAGAATTCCCATCGCTGAATTGATCACACATACTAATGAGCGATGATGGCATTGAAGGTACCCATGGTTCTGCGGATCCGTCAGCTGGGAAGGCTTCGGCGCCGCCGGGGGCTTGGATAACGGGTTCCGGCCGGCGACCCGCCCGACGTCCGAAATCCTTGATTCATGGATGCGAGTGCGGGCTCATGGCGAGCTTTAGACTGTTGGAACTTCGGGGGTTTTCTTCCTTTTCTCTTTTGCGGTAATCAAGAATACGTATGCTGTAAGCTGTCGATATGAAGAGAAACCCCTGGATTGAAATGTAGCTGTGCCTAAAACGCACAGTGTCGTTACTTTCTTCTGGCGGCCCATTTTTGGGCAAAGTATTTAGAGTCAAAATATACGTAAAACAGACGTTCTGTCGATAATGTCCTCTTACTGGGAGCTACAATAGCCGTATTTACTTTCAATTCTGCTTTCACAAATCACATTACCACAAGGTTCACTACAACAGGCTAATCACTTAGATTCTACGTCTTTTAATCAGCTCGGAACTGCATCTACGCGGTCCCGCTCCAACTTACCCGGTAGCTGCAAGGCACCATTCACTAACTAGCCTTACAACATGCGGTGCCTAGTCCAGGGCCTAGCACGACGGGTAAAAGTATATAGAAGAAAGTCCTGATCTGTTATACTTGTTTATCCACAGAGATATCTATGACGAACTTCTCGTCAGAGGAACTGCGCCCGACTGGTCATCCGCTTACAAATCTCCACCCATCCGCCCGCCGCTACCCCGAAGAGTCATGGCCACCCGCCAGAAGGGAATCAAGTGCGAGATAATGGAAAATGCAGAAAAAAAGCCAAAGAAGGGGAGACAAAATCTGCGGGGTTTATGGCTGTGGCGTATCAAGTATAACGCTGGGTTACGATGTCCGTGTGATTGCTGTCCGGCGAGATGGCTAATGAATGCACACTTCGACCATCGCTCACACCAACTGCGTGTAAGTCGCCTTCATGCTTATTTCGTTCTACGGCACAATCACATCGCATCAGAATCGCAGGCTGGACGGTATTTGACATATAAAAGACTTGATATTAAGAAATGAAACAAAATATCCGCCTATCTAATGGTAGTCTGGTACTTCTCACAGGACCGCTGACCATAGTGCCTCGTCTCCAACCCATTTGTCCTCCCATTTATAGCGTCTATAGTTACTCTCCTGAGATAGCTTGCGAGGAATACACGCATAATGGCCGTAGGCACAACTTGTTATAGATCCTCATTACCGTCGCACTGCTGCTTCATGACGACTCGAGAAACCTCGAGCGTTGGTGACTTCCAGGTAGGGTACCATTGATCGCGGGCCTCCCAAAAGTCCCTCTTGGCCGTAGGCGAGTCGTCAACCCACGGCTTGCCAGATTTGAGGTCCTCAAACCAGCCGTTGGTACCACCGACAGCGATGTCGAGGATCAAGTAGAAGGCCTTGTTAAAAGGCGCGTTGTTCTCTCCCGTCTCGGTCCATGGATCGACAAGACGGGTGCCATTGGTCTCCACGTCGGGGAAACCGCCGCGCTTCCACATGGGCTTATTGAAGTTGGTGTAGGTGATTTGGAGCAGACGGTTGTTGATGAAAGTGAACAAGTACTTCTGAGACCACTCCAAACCAAACGTGTTGAAACCAGCGCTATAGGTAGTGTGCAGGGCCTGACGCTTCTTGTTGGTCTTGTACCAGGCATCGTTGGCCGGCTTGGGGCCCCAGTGGAGAGCGGAGGAGACGATGTTGTTTCCTCCCTGGGCGTAGGTGTGGTTGTTCCCTCGAGATTCGACAATGTCGATCTCTCCCGAACGAGGCCAGGAGCCATACGTATTGTCGACGGGCAACATCCAGATGGCAGGCCAAAGCCAATCGCCTTCGGGGAGTTTAGCAGTTACCTCGACTCGTCCGTATGTGATGCTGGCACCCTTCTTGGTGTTGATGCGGCCAGACTTAGTTGGGGGCACGACGCTTGCGTTCCCCGATGTGGTGTTGGTCGCGGCGACGCAGTTCTTGAAGAGTTTGGAAGTGCAGGTGCCGTCTTTGAGCAGGTTAATGACGTTGTTCTTCTCCATCAAGGCTGCATCTTGAAGGGTGGCTTTGATGACGAGTCGACCGTTTTCCACGTAGACATTATCGTTTCCACCGGTCGTCTCCTGAAACTCGCCGTTTCTGTGAGGGTCAGTTAGCAAAGCCGGTGACAATAGTAAGAGCGTGCTTGGGCATACCCGAAACCGCCTAATTCAACCTCCTTGGTCCAAACGTTAGGGTCAAGATCGGAGCTGAAGGATTCGTCCATGATAGGGCAGTATTTGTGGTGGACGACACTTCTCAAGCCATCCCAGATGAGGAATCCAGAGAGTATAAGACCGATGCCAATGGCCATGATGGGTAGTATCGTCACCCATTTCTCCTTGGGGTCGGTTTTGTCGAGCCAAGGCTTTTCGATATCGCCTGGCTTAACTCTCCTTGAGTGAAAATAGGCCTGTACTGGTGCACTGGGTCGTGTTGCAGCCGTGGTGTTGGACTTGGATGACCCGAAGCTTGATTGTGGCCGTGATGAAGGGATGACGCCGATCTGAGAGGTCACAGCTCCGTCGTAGACCAATACTGAATCTCTCGACTTCTCCAGCCGCGCAAGAGCTTCTGCCACGGGAGAACGAGAACGAACGGGGGAGTTGGAGGGTGAGTTGCCGCTCGAGCCAGAGCCTTCCTCCATCTTCGGCAGGTATGAATCGCGCTTGCCCATGGTCAAGTTGGATAGGTTGATGTCGGAGAAGAGTGAGAATCGAAAATTCTGAGGGAGTAGATATCAGGAGAATGGGGAGTAGGGAACGAAAAAGCAGTAGCCCGTCAGTGTGCCGTGTCAGAGGGAGAGACCATGTCCAGGTAGTGTTGGACAGCGTTGGTCCTTTGGTCGATTTACCAGCAGGGATATTAAGTTCGACCCCGGCAGATCAGGAATAGCCCAGTGGAGGCAATTATAAACAGAGTGGGCTGGCTTGGGTTGATGGGGAAGTATGGATGATGCAGCTGCTCTCGAGCTGATGGGTGTGTGAGAGCGGATGTAGTATAATAGAGCCAACAGTGAAAGCAAATCTAGTTCAAGAATACGAGAGTGAAGCAACTGAAAAGGAAATCATGCCAAACCTCGGGCTCAACTAAAAGTACGAACCCAGCCCGACCGAATCCAGTGTATGTAAGACGAACGAACCCGGAAAGTCGACGAGACGAATGCCTCTGGTGTTGGCCGGGGACGGTAACCATGGCTGCTTGCACAGTGGGACGGAGCAGCTGGTCTGCACAGTACGCCCACCCCCCAAGCCCGGTCCATGGCAACCACCCTATCTCCGCTGCGAGATACCCGCACCGCCCGCTACGCCGGATCCACTCCAGCGGACTCGGGGCGGTGTGCACCGTGCACTTCTCGAGAAATCAGCACTGTGCGTGCAAGCGGCCAACTTACATGCTCGTCAACCAGGAAGCCGCCTCTCGATTTCTTCATTCCAGCCCATTCCAACGCCTCATCTCCAATCCCCGTTCCCCATTCCCCATCTCTCCCCCACCCCGGAACAGTCTCGGTTCCGAGCAGCCACCAGAAGCTAGCAGCGGCCGAGAGTCTCGACGCCGAGCAGCAGAGTTTCGCTTCGTGTCCGGGCTGCGGCTGTGGAGTGTTCGAGCCCATTCTAAGCAGCCTCGTCAGGTCCAACATGGCCAAGATTCCCCTGGCCAGTCCGCAATGATGCAACCGATGGATGGAATCTCTCCGCAGACTGTGATCGAATGAAATATCACTGCCTGAGGCGATCCAGCAAGCCATTCGCTCTGGATCCTATGTCGGCCATTGCTAGTACCGAAACCTAGCGGGCTCCTTGTTCCAAGGTGATATCTCGAGACATTGAGGCTGTTGGTAGAGCTAACGGGATCAATAGTAACTCTAGCAAGACTCCAGCTCGCCACTTCACAGCAATATGAGCAATCCACCCGAAGTGTAACATCAGAATACCCATGGCAAAAGCGGCAACAGAAACTACCGCGACGGAGCCATGGTGGCTAGGATGCCCTCCCCATGCCCTCCTCTATTCTCCAGCGCCCCGGTCACCCGATTCAAGTCCTACCGATTTAATAGCACACCACTCGCGCTTCGCGCCCGGTGTCAGGTCGACCCCTTGTTTGGCGAACATCCTCGTCGATCAGCGTACCACCCTACCACACTTTTGAGCCACAGAAACTCTATGGCAATTGTCTAGACTCCCATGATACAGACCACAGCCTTTCTAGGTTGAAGTCAGATCAAATATTAGAAATCCATGTCAGTTAGGCCGTCAGCAGGAACACAGTCCCTGAAGCCACTACGGGCCACTTATCAGGCTCGGTTGATGACAGTTTACTGTTTCGCTTGACTTGACGTTCATGGAAGTTTTACCGTTGAATGAAACGACGAGACAGCCACCATAGCCTTCTAGTCGGGATTGTCTACCACAATCACGAGAAGACCATGTCTCGACTGCGGGGTTTTAGCCAGGACCCTCAACCATACACATCGCCTATTCTGAAGACCGACTTTGTACATGTTGTTTGACGCAGCCATTCTATTGAGGGGCCGGGTATTAGATGGGCCACGATTCGAGAAGACGACAAAGCCATAACGCTAGTCAAAGGTCGCCAACACGGGGCGCCTGCCAAACAGAGTCTCCTTGATCAACTACAACAGGGGCTCTATAACAACGAATCTTGTGGGAGGTTGAATTGGTAGAGGCCCTTCACGTTAAGGCTCAGCTCTGATACCTACGCAGCCTAGGCATCACCTAGAGACATATTAGGAACTCAGTGCAGGCTGCTCATGTCTCGGGAGTGTCCAGATCTAAGTCAGAACGGCTTGATCCGAAAACGTGGTCGACTGGAAATATTGGACAGAGGAATAGGAATGTGCCGTACCCGACGGCACCCGTTCTCAACGGCTTGTCCGAAGTCTCTTCCAGTCCCAAATGGACGACAAGTCCCGTTCAACGAGCAGTTGCCATGTGGGTGAGCAGTTGCATACCTTATCCCACAGGCTCATCCATTTTCCAGATCCGCCACCGCCGCCACGGGCCTCAAGTTGTGGGTGGACACTCCTGCTCAGGCGCTTTCGGACTTGGAGTAACTTTATTGATATTTGCATCACTGGAACCATCTCCTGCTCGAATTGGTTTGGCAGTAAAAGCACGCTCGGGGTTTCCAGCTGTTTCGACGACGGCCGTGGCGGTAGCGTTCTGCTGTAGATTTTCCGATGATTCACACTCATACGAAGCCGGCGACGATACCATCTTCTTCTTTTGACAGCGGAGTCCAGAGATAAGGGCTCGGTTTTAGTCCCAGACTCAACGACCAAGAAACTCACGCGTTAGGTTGAGGGATCTCATGATGGTGGTGTTATTGGCAAGTAGCCGCCCGGGTTGTTCTCGTTGTTTCGAGCAACCAACAGCATACCGTCAGGATAGGCGATAACATCGGAGGCCCGTCGCCTTACTACAGCGCGATCTTTGCATATAGCTTCTACCGAATTCTCTGGACCAATTTATCTTAGACAACCAAGATTACCTGTCTTGACGCCTGGTAGGAAGAGGCTACGGAGCCTTCAAAGTTAACCAGAGACAATGCTAGAGGGACTTGTCGTTCGTGACAAGCCGGTGCGGCTCGTGCTCACTCCCAATCCGGAGTTTTGGACCCTGCTCACACATGGTTAGTGCTACGGCTAGCAGGGTTCAGGGTTTATGTTTCGGAGGCTCCGCCGATCCATAGATCCCAAGGGACGACGCCAAAGCTGGTCCGGAGGCTTGGCCCGGCCCTTCGATCATGCTCGAGACGGACGGGACCGACACGCTATGCTCATTTCATAGGCACTTTTCGAGGTTCGCCAGAGTCTGACGGGCTTCACGGGCAGGCCGTGGATAGTCCGTCTGTCCACCATTCCACGGGTCCGATTTGGGCTGCCCAGAAGGTCAGCCACACCTCCAAGTAGCTCCAGCTGTCAGCTCTCCGGGCACTTCGCGTAGCATGCTTCACGAGAATACATATCTGCGGATGAATCCCCCTTACACCAAGCGATCAGAAACTTCAGGATTCTTTCTTTTCCCATCAGCTTCGACAGCTTCGCCTTGCATTGAGCTTCGCTCAGCTCCCCCACAGTCCCTTTACCTTCACTTGTTCTAAGTGATAGTGCCTTTGACATTCTTTCCACGTCTACATTTATCCTCGATCATTACTCTTAGCTCAGCGGTGACTCTTCGCCCCAGTCGAACAACCTAATATTTCTGTTCTCCTCCGTCCTCCTGCGGTATTGAGAGCTCTCTAGCTTAATCAGCTAGTCCAATCATTAGACCTCTTTCAACAACATCACATTGGTTTTGCCACTCATTTTCGATCTGAGAGCATATATCGCTGATTCATTTGACACTTCATACCTCGCATTCGAACAACGCGGTTCTCGGCTTCCTCGTCGGCCTCGCGGGCATGGTGGCGTCTGTTGTGGCTGAGGACGGAGACAAGCAAGACCTAGGGACCGTCCTGTCCCGGTACAAGACGCTCACGAACTTTACCAGTTTGATCAAGGCATGATACTGCGAGCATTTTTGCGTGTTGAGACCCGTCACTAACTTCTCGACTAGAAATACCTTGAGATCTTGCTCGAGTTGCCAAGCTACGACGGAGTCACAGTGAGTTCCCCATTGTCAAGACAAGTCATCATTTTGCCAGATACGTTTGCTCCGTCGACTTTTAATCCCAGAGCAAAGATGTATTATGCATTCCTCGTGCTAATTCCTGCCAGATCGTTGCCCCCAATGACGACGCCTTTCAGCAAATCCCCTTCACTTCGTTGAAGAACATCTGGGACCCCCAAAAACAAGGACGTCACGGTCCCTCTGATCCTGTATCACATCCTCCAGGGCACAGTCAATACGCAACAGCTGGAAGCGAGGCCGACCTACATCAAGCCGACGCTCATGACGGACCCGAGGTTCACAAATGTCACCTCTGGCCAGAACATCCTCGTCCCCAAGCAGTCTGACCAGATTATCTTCATCACCGGCGTGGGCAACCGTGTCACCCTAGTGGACAACGACATCCCGTTCCAGGGCGGTCTCATCCACATTGTCGACAACTTGCTCACTCCTCCCCAGGGCTTGAGAGAGACGGCCGTGACCTTCCAGGTCGACTCTTTCCTTGGAGGCTTGTTCGAGACTCACCTCATGCCCAAGCTCGCGGACCGCAAGAACATCACCGTCTTCGCTCCCTCAGACAGGTCGTTGCGGTACGTCGGCGGAACCCTGTACGAGCTCTCGGCCGAGGAGCTGGCCGATGTCATGGGCTACCACATCGTCCCCGACCAGGTCGTGGCGTCGTCTGGTCTCACCAACAACACCGAGTTGAGCACGCTGAGCAACGACGCGTCTGGCCAGCCGAAAATCATCACGATCCACGAGCTGGGCGGCGGCCTGTACGTCAACTCGGCGCAGATACAGCAGGCCGATCTCCTCCTCGCCAACGGCATCATGCACGTCATCTCGGGTCCTCTCAACCCTGATGATGCCGTCGAGCTACCCGTCCCCACGGTCCAATCCCAATTACAGGTCTTTCCCGTGAGCAAAATCGAGGATGAGCCTTTCACGTCGGCCATTCCTTGCACTTCTGCCTGCCCGATCACGACGACGCACGAAACGACTCCCACCACAACCCCGACACACAAGACCTCCGCCAAGACTACCACGTCGTCAGCCTTCGCCTCCAAGTCCAGCACGGGCATGGCCGCCGCCAGGGCCACGGGACACATTGCCGGTGCAGCACTGGGCATTGCGGGTCTAGGAGCCGGCTTGGCGTTGTTGTAGATAGAGGATTGCGGTACTAGAGGGCGTTTTGGCCGCGTCATGGGTTCGTGGTTTTTCATCTTTGATCAACTTGGCATACAGATGTGTTTCGAGTAGCCAGCAATGGTTTAGAACGTCATACTTCCATGTCAAGCTTGTTCCCCCACAGAAGCTACTACTACCATGTTCCACGTAGTATTGCATCTACCACCTACCTATCTATCTTACTTGCAGCAGTCCGTGCACTCGGAAACGCCAGATGTCGTCGGATTCGGGCCTCCTCTTACTGCGTAAATTGAAGCACTGACTTTCCGGGCCTGACTCGGCGGTGCTTAAATCCCCGAGCGGCACCGTCCGAGATGACGTCTTCCGATAAGCGGCCCGCGGGCGCATGGCACACCCCGAAAAAGAAGAAGAAGGAAGAAGAAGGAGGAGAAGAAGAGAACACCCCGAGAGGTCGTCGCCAGAACCCAGTCCGGATGGAACACGGCACGGGAAAGGCTGGAGGGCCTCAAGGCCAAGGCCAAGGCCAAGGCCAAGGCCAAGACCAAGACCAAGACCCGTGGGTAAGCGGCCATTGACTGACCGGTGCCAGACAGCTAAGCCGAGCCGTCGTGATTCAGAGCCAAAACGAAAACGCGTCAGAGCGGCGCAGGGCGAGGCAAGAACAAGGCGGAGAAAGCTTCCCGGCCGAACCCCATCTCGGGTCTAGGGTAGGGAAGCGGGATGTGTAACAAGGGACGAGGGTGAAGGTGACGATGAAGATGAAGAGGGGGGGGGAACGGTTTGTGGGGAAGCGTTTGCAGAGAGGTTTCGGAACCAGGGTGTGCGTCTAGCCGGTGTTTACTATCTGCGTGTTGTTGTGGAGTGATGTCCGGGGCGGTTCGGTGTGCGAGATGATCAAGACATGGCATGGATACGGGACATGGGGGGTATGAAGCCTGGTTATTGGTACATACTAGACACCGCCGAGAGTCTTGTATCGAGTAGCATCTGTACACCGGTCCATACCAGACACCCCCATGACCATCCGCCCTCCGCCGTCCGTCACCGGTCCTCCGTCCTCCACCTAGATACGGATACTGTAGATATGGACATGGCCCAGTCAGTGCCCCTACGCACAGGAAAGAAACCGGCTCCTCCCCCCACCGCCGGAACCTGAAGCCGTGGTCCACCCACTCTCGCTGTCCCAGACGAGGTGGATAGGCTCGCATCTTCCAAGCCCAGCCCAGCCCAGCCGGGGAAAAGACGGGCAAAAAGACTCCCACCACGACGCAAACCTGCCCGCCCTCCAGCATCCCGGGGCCTAGGCCCAGCTAGCTACAATAAAACACCCGATAGTTAGCGCCACAGGGGACACACACCCACGCTCATGCGCCAAGCCCATTCACCTGGCTCCAGGTTGCCCGTGGCCCGTGGTTTGCGCTTGCAGGGCTCTTAGGCCGGCGTCCCCCCCCCCACAAGTTCCATCACTATCCCGTCACCAATCCCCCCCAATCACGCAGATCTCGCAATCGCGGCCTCGATCCGCCGTCGTATCCCACCCTCATTTTGGAGGAGAGGGACGAAGAGGGCGCCATCCCATCGTCGAACCCTGGCGTGATCGCCCCACGGGAAACATGGGCATGGATGGCAATGGACGTGGATGGGGGGGGAGGAACAGGGACGTGGAAACTGAATCGGAAAGTGGAAGCTGAAAGGGAACCCGAAAGCAAACGAAACAGGGTAAGCTGCTCCAACAGTGACAGGGTGACGACGGGCGGGAGAAGGTGTCGGCCACCAAGTTTGGCGTTGCACTTTCATCCTTACCCCTCCCCCTTCAACTTCCCTAGCTTCAGAGATCCTCCGTCCGTCCCTCCATCTTCCCCCCTCTCTGCGTCGCACTCAGAGAACCCAACGTCTCTGAGTGGCGGAGTCAGGGGCTGGTGGCAGCAACAGCAGGGCCCTCGCCGCTGCCGCCCCGGGGAGCTGGGCGAAGCTCGGTACGTAGTGTGGGCTATGCGACGGCTGAGGGTCGCTCGGCCGCCAAGCTGAGGCGCGGACATGGCGGTGATCCAGCGCGAACGTATGTGGCGGAGAAGGCGGCGGGTTTGGCTGCGGAGGAGGGACGCGAGGTCCTCCTGGGGGGGTTGGTGGAGGGTCAGGGTCTTGGGCGAGGTGACGAGGCAGAAGCGGTGGTGGTGTTTGTGTATCCATGACGACATCTGTGGTCGAGAGCAGGATGCCGTGTTGGTAGCCGTGGTGATCATGGTCGTCTATATGGAGGAGGCTCTCCATGGCGAGGGATGCGGCGGTCCACGTATGTAGAAGAGGTGGAAGATGGCGAAGAGGAGTGGTAGTAGTAGTAGCAGTAGTAGTAGTACCAGCAGCAGTAGTACTGATAGTCGTAGCAGGACAAGGAAGAAGATCAAGTCTGGATAGGCAAGGACCGAGATGTCGGCGACGGGGGCGAGGACGGCGTGCCGATGGCAACAGCAACGGCGCAAGATCCAGCAAGTCCAAGTACAAAACAGAGACAACAGGGCATCCGGCTCGAGGTGTAAGCCCGCACGTCCACCGGGGCTTGTCTTGTCTTGTCTTGACTTGTCTTGTCTTGACTTGTCTTGGAGAGGGTAAAGATCCCGGGGACACGCGAGAGAGGCTGCGGGCGCGTGAGCCTTTGAGGTTATATTCGTCCCTCACCGGGCGGTCCTCAGGCGGTTCTCGGGCGATCCCAAGCCATCGCATCACAGATTCAGGATGCGACGCACTTCCTAATGAGGCTCACATGTCGCTCCTCCGCGGTGCAGTGCCGCATCATGACACGACCACGCAGCCCGACCGGGATGTTGGGATGCCTCATTCTCCAGATAAAGCCCAGAAATACTTGCCCGGTCACCCATTTCATCCTTTGCTCAACGCGGTCAGCCGCGCATGGCCCTATGCGATGGCTTCGTCGCCTACGGACAAATGTAATCCAATGCAATGTAATCCACCCACGCCCGCCCGCCCGCCCGCCCACACTGACATGGACGCCGACACAGACGCAACCCCGGAACCACGGAACCACGGAAGCTGGGGGGGTGGAGGAAAGAAAACTTGAGAACCAGAACAGCGAGGCCCATCCGATTCCATACCCGAGGGCGTGGTTCAGGATATCCCATGGACGTCCGGGGATCCATCATGTGGCCCGGAGGGCCGGCCGGCCTGGGCAGCGCGCGAGACACCATCTCGCTCCGGGCGTGCCGACCCGAATGGCTGGGTGCGATGTGCGATGGGTGATGTGCGGTGTGCGATGCACCTTGTGCGATGTGATGTGTGCTACGTGATGTGGCTTGCGCGCGCCATGGCGGTTTGAGGCTCAAGCCTTGTATCCGTCCTCCCGGGAGACGCCATACCGTTGGTGGTTTTGCTTTGGCCTGGCCTGGTCTTGTCTGGCCCGTCGCTGAGCTGTGTGTGCGTGTGCGTGTGCGAGTGCGAGTGTGCGGCGCCTTGTAGCTGAGGTCTTCTCACGGCGCTGAGGCTGCTCCGTGATGGTGTGGTTCACGGCCGAACTCTCCAAGGTGGTGGGGCCGTCATGAGCTGGCAAAGCTGGCGAGGCCCCATTGGAACAGAAGCGCGCAGCAGCCAGGGATTCTCAATCAAAGAGCACAGCCATTCAGGCCAACCGGCCCTTGACTACGACGCCGACAGAACCATGAGCTGGTTCTGAGCAGCCAGGACGCATACTCCTCACCCTCGCCCTCACCCTCCCCAACGTTGGCTGTCCTGGCTGGCGACCTGCCGTGACCCGGACAGCCCAGCCCACGCGAAGAATATACGCCACCTGCCTGCCTCGGTCGTACCATGCACGACTCCTGAAGCGGCAGTACGGGGAAGCGGTTCGGAGAAGCCGAAAACTGACCAACCCTGCTTTTGTTCCATCTTTGGCCCTTAAGGAAGGCTCCATGCAGAGCCCCGTCGCCGGAAACCCCTGGAGCGCTGGATGGGCGAGGTTTGCAGCGCTGAGAGAGACGGGAAACGTCAACTCCAGAGATACTGACACACTGCACCCTTGCTCCCATATGGCCCCTGCCATTGGCTACCATGCAGATGGATCACATGCCTTTGAGCCTGCAGTAGCTTCTGCGCGCAAACCCATGGTTGCAGATCAAGTCGTCGCCCGAAATATCCTCAGTGATACGCGATGATGGTATCCTGCTGAAGCTGTCCCCGGGAAGTGGCGACTCGGATGCGAGGCTGGATGCAGCCTCCCATGCTTGGATGGCACCCTGACAGGTTGACAGGCCTCTAGGGGCAGCTGTCTGTGTCAGACATGTTCCTGTATACAGCCTAGGCATTGCCATGATCGCCGTCGACTGCCAGCCTGGGCTTCCTGCTTGATGCTTCATGTAGTTGCTTCATTCGCTGTTCCATCGTCCACGGTCCTTCATCCGTCATCCGTCATCCGCAATCCGCCATCCACCGTCCGGCCGCTCCTCTGCCCGAGCGGCTCATCATTACCGGCGGGGTGAGATGACGAATACTGACTGTATGAGTGGCACTGCTCCACGGCACGGCTCCATGGCACGGCTCCGTCTCAAAGGGCCCCCCCGGAGTAGAGTCGCATCCAGAAGTTATCGGCCGAGTTGCCCCCCTCTCCTCCCGGACCTTGACCTGCACGGCCTTCGTCGCAGGTTCGCGGCTGGGTGACGACGATATCACTCAGCCCTATAAGCCCCGAACGCCTGATCCGGACGCGGGTGAGCTGAGGTCATGTTTTCTGCAGCAGCCTGCACATGGGTGCTTGCGCCACGCCGCTTAGTCTTGTCACTGATGCGATACTGATGCTTGCTATGTGTGCTGTGTGGTGCGTGATGTGCGATGCAGGCCCCTTCACGAGCCGTTGCGGCTAGGCGTGAGCCAAACCTCAGCTCCTAGACCCGCCAAACGTACCACATCTCCACACCACTGTCCCTGGCTGTGGAGAACGATATGACAAATGGCAGATGCGATCTGGAAGTCCTTGAAGGGCCGATACCTGTTTGTTTGCTTGGGGGCTAATGCGCCAGCGCGGCGCGGGAGAGACTTGACCTTGACAGTGCGCCTGACCGATGATCCATGATCTGCGCGAGATGAGATGAGATGAGAAACGAGCGCTTGCAAGCTCTAGGGGATACACCCTTAACCGTGTTTCAAACGCAAAATTCACGCAGGCAGGGAAACCAAAAATCAATATCGGGGAAGGGGAAGTGATAGTGCGTTGGCATCAACATAAGAGGAAATATGTCCGAGCTGAATTTAGGAGGACCAGGGTTCCGGGAACTATCTTGCGGAAAACGTGCCCTATCGAAGCTTGTCATGCATCAATCTCCATCTGGAAAAGTGTTAGCTAGTCGAGGGTAGAGCGCGTCAGTAAGCACAAACTTGTTCGTGAGCTAAATAAATCCTCAAAGGACCGTCTCCCTTGTCTGGTCTGCCTGGTTGAACGCCACCCATAATCCCGGTTTGGGGCTTTTTTTTTTAAAGTACACCTTGACATAAGTCTCTGACCAAGTCTCCGATCGACCTGTCTCTAGTCGACCCGTTTCTGACTGACTAGTCTCTGATCGGCTTGCTTCTGGTTGACCAGTCTCTGACCAGTCTCTAACCAAGTCTCAGACCGGCACATCTCACCAGTGGCCGCGCTCACCGGTGGCCGCGGCCCCGGCTGCGAGAGCGGCTCTTGTTCCCGTCACTGTCGTAGCTGCTTCGGCTTGCGCTCCGGCGTCTTGTGTTGTGGTCGTTGTGCCGGCCTCCCCGCCGTCTTGGCGCGGCGGGGGACCTCGAGCGCGATCGCGACGAATACGAGGCGTTTGAGTGGCTGCGGTAACGACTCCCACCATTCCCGCGTGAGGGAGGCGGTCCGCCAGGTGATCTCGAGGGCGAGCGCGATCCTGGGCGGTAAACGTCCGACCTTGGACCATACCTGTTTCCTGGTGACATACGATGACGGCCGCCTCCGCCAACCACGTTGCCGCTACTGCCTCCAGCACCTGCTTGGAGAAGGCCCCCACGTGGCCCCGCGAAAGGGATTCTGGGATCAATGTTGGCACCACGTCTGGCCGTCGGGGGAGCAGGCGAGAGCTTGCGACGGGGCAGGACGATGGAGACGTTAATGGTTGCACCATCTACCTGCGCCTCGTGCATGTGCGCAATCGCGGCCTCTGCGTCGGCTTCGTAGTCGAATAGGATATACGCCGTGCCACGGTTGGTGCCAACTGTGACCAATGATGATTAACCGATATTCAGGGACCGGGGCTCTGCGATCAAGTCGGGGCCGACTTACAAGTTCTGTTGATGGGTAGATCTAGGTCCTTGATGCGGCCGAACTGGCCGAAAATCTCGTGCAGGTGCTGCTCATTGATGTTCTTGGAGAGGCGCTCCACCACAATCTGTTTGTGGCCCAGTTAGCTCGCTGCAATGCTATAGCTCGTAGAGATGAAAGGAACACACACCTTGGTGCTCTTTGCAGGCAGAGAGTCGCCACGGTCTCTGCCGTCGCGGTCGTGGTCGCGTCCTCTGCTTCGGCTGCGGCTCCGGCTGCGGCTGCGGCTTCTGAAGCGGCCGTTGCGACGCGGGGAGGTGGGCGAACGGGCAGGTGATCGCGAGTCGTAGCGACGGCGGCGACCGGGCGAACGCGAGAGTTCGGACCGTGGAGACGGCGAGCGCGTGCGCGTGCGAGAGCGGGAGCGATGGTGTCCTGGAAGGGGCGAAGGCGAGGCCATTGTAGTCAGACGTTGACGCAGATGTCGTGTGTCGTCGTAGGTTGAAAGAGCTATCGAGTATCTGGCAGGTAGGTACGTAGTGTTGTGAACGTTTGACGGGTGATCACGTGCACGCGCAGCTACTTTTTTGGAAGGTTATGATCGAGGCTACAGGGTAAGTCGGTTGGACTCTGACCCGATCTCACTGCACACGAGTCAGGCCCGTTGCTTGATGCAGCTCTTCATTCTCAGCCTGCTACCTATACCCCGGCAATAAGCACCTTGACGGCGCCCTGCATCTATTTGTCTAGCCCCTAACATCCTGCAGATGCCCCCAGGTTCCTCAAGACGCCAATGCAAGTCCCCAATCTGTCCTAGACGAACCAGGTTGTTCTAGTCGGTTGCCTCTTAAGGTAAGGTAGATTCAGCTCCCTTGAGCCAAGTCCCTGCCCCCTTGGATGAGAAAAGGCCGGCCTCCTACCTGGGCACCGTCGATTTGGGCATTGAGAGGCTCTTCCCTCGTGGTGCATTTCCATGCCTCCAAGAAAACAACCGGAGGCCTTCATCCGCTATCACGAAGCACCTCCGCTGTGCTCACCAACTGCTTCACTGTTTACGCACGACTCAGTAATGTGTGCTCACTCCCTACCCGCTCGATCCCATCGAGCTCGGCATCTGGTGTGAGGTTAGGCTCGCGGTGAGACTGGCGATCCGGCAGCGTTCCGAGCACAACCTCCTCGGTCGGTTCTGTGATCGATATCGTCAGAGCCAGGTTTTCCTCTCTCGTTCGGCGCCTTTCACACACAACTTACCCTTCCTGTCCGCCTCGAGAGAGCCCCAGAAGTGCCTCTGACCCGAGTCCCGCTCGCCACCAAGCGTCTGCTGCAGTCCTCGCCCCTGCTCTCGCCGCTGAGGCTGATCCTCCGGTCGTCCGGCCCCACCCTCCTCGGCTCGCCGCATCGCACGCTTGACTTTAGCCCGTTGAGCCCGGGTGCGACTGACGAAGATACACACGATGATAATAGTGAAGAAGAACACGGTACCAGTGATGACTCCGATCTCGAGCCCTGTCATCTTGGGGTGTTCTACGTCGGGTGCCTTCAGGGGCTTGTCGGCCGGGGTTTCGTCTGACATGCTGGTACCTATTATGACGCCGAAACGGTTTCTGTGGGGGATTTTCAGATCAAAGAAGGTTCAGAGAAAGTGCGACGTCCTGCTAACTCTTTAAAGTGCCGACAACTCTTGGAGTCTGGAGAATTGAAAAAGAAAAAGAGAAGAGAACTCAGAGTTAGCCTGGAGTGTTGACAAGCTTGTGCAGAATGTGTCTTTACCGGCTAGGAAAACAGCTCTGAACGAATTTCCGTCGCGTTTTGAGAAATTGGGGCTTGGGACCTGCTCAAGATGACGGTCGTTTGCCAACTGGCAACCCCTGAACGGGGATATTACCTTGGCCGTGAATCACAAGAAGCCAATACTCGTGTCAAACATCTCCAGCAAACATTAGAACGACCAAGGCAAAACAGCGGTAGGATCACTGGTCTATCAAAACGAGAAGCGTTCCTCGACGAATTTCGTCGAGAGAGGACCGACCGTGAATCCGGGTTTGCACCTCACCACACAACGCCCCTCAAACCGCTTTCATCTTCACCCAGCATCCCCCCACAATCTTCATGGTCGTGCTTACCTCCTGCACCATCGGCCCGTCGTCTGCGGCTTCGAACTCCGTGAACGTCTGCAGCAGCCTCGTCACCAGATATGACATCTGCGTCAGCGCAAACTGCTGCCCAATGCAGATCCGCGGCCCGCCGCTGAAGGGTAGATATTCCCACCTGGATAGAGTCAGTAAGGCGGTGGGGAGGGGAATACATATAAGAGACGGCGAGCATGAAGGGGAAGAAAGGGGTTGCGTACGTCGTTCGAAGCTTTTCCCAGCGTTCAGGTCGGAACTCGTCCGCGTCATCTCCGAAGATGTCTTTCCGTCTATGCAGGCTGTACAACGACCATCGGCATCCCGTGCCTTTGGGGACGAAAAGAGGTGACTGCCCATCTGGTCCGCCTCCTCGGGGCAAGACGGTATCAGCCGTTGCCGTCCGCATGTTGGTCGACACTGGAGCCCACAGCCTTAGAGCTATTCATCCGATCAGCATAACCTGTCTTGCCGTATCAGGGGAGATGCCTTCACACCTTCCTTCAGCACCATGCTCAAATACTTCAGCTCCTTGAGCTCCTCCCACGTCGGCCGCCGGCCCTCCAACACCGCGATCTCCGCCCTCATTTTCCCTACCACATCCGGCCTCCTCGCCAGCGTCCAGAACAGTGAGCTCAGCGTGCTGGCACTCGTGTCCCGGCCGCCCAGGATCATCGCAAGCAGCTGGTCGCGCACGTAATCGCGCGGCGCTCCCGAGGCCACCATCTCCTTCATGAAGACGTACGACCGCTCCTTGGCCCGGTCCTCCCGCAGCGCCTCGTCCACGTAGCGGTCGATGAACCGCTTGCATGTCGCCACGCACTGGTCGAGCTTCCGGTCTGGCACCAGGAGGGCGATCCAACCTAGGCGTGCGCGGCTCGCTGCGGAAAGCAATGCGTAGTCGAACGATTCGGCGAACTCGAGGGCTTCCGGCGTTGGGTGAGCCAGCGTGTCAGTCGAGCGTCCGAACCTATGCCCGTAGTCCGTCAGTAACGAACGGCATTAGCCACTAGCGGGCGACACTTACATGAAGTCGGTCGCAACGTCCATCGTGAACATGTAGAACAGCTCCTGCAAGTCCACCCTCACCCCATCACGGGGAACCCTCTCGGCGAACTTCTCCACATGCCGATCCGTACACTCCAAGTCGGCAATCTGGTTCCGCACAAAGCTCGGGCGGATCATGGCCCTCGCCTCATGCCACTCGGCGCCGTTGACCGAGAAGATACCCCTAGGCCCGATGGCCAGGCTGAGCACCTTCTGCCGCACGCCGCGGATCTGCCACGTCTCGAACTGGCCCGACAGCAGCGCCTTGACGTTGTCGGGCTCGTTGGTCATGACGATCCAGGCCCCGATGTTCTGCGCCCAGAACGTGGCCCCGACGGTGCGGAATAGCGAGTCCCAGACCTGCAGGATCGTGTGCGCCCGCACCGCCCGGCCCATGTCGGCGAGCCAGTCGGTGCCCAGGATCGGGTCGCGGTGCGGATAGACGGCCGCGGGCTTGGTGTTGTGGGTGCGCATCTTGTGCAGCCAGAGGTGCTTGGAGCGGAAGAAGAGGGCAAGGATCACGACAAGAGGCACGGCCCAGAGCGGGAGTGTCGGCAAGGCATGGTCGATGCTGGCGAGTTGTGATAGCAAGTGTCCTCTGATGGCCAATGCTGCATACGCCCCGGTCGCGATGGCGAGGAGGAGGTATGTGAAGTCCTTGACAGCGTTCGACATGATTCAGCAGTCTCAACGAGGATACTGGGTGTTTGACTCATCACCGTCGCACCAGCATTGGTTTATATACCTACTTCAGCCTAAACCTTCAGTACCTAGGTACCCCAAAAATGGCGGAACCTCGACGCCTTCACCACACCAGCACCTATCCTTTGTTTTCTCCGAGCCATCGTGAGCTCAGCCCTATACGCCATTGATCCAGTTCCAACCAGTCATCACATCATCCTTCACTCAACAGAAGGTTGTGCCGAAACGGCCTCGGTCGAGACCCGACCCCGTGGTTTCTCCCCGCAATGGCGCTGATTACCTCGTGGGCATGTGAAGACGTACTTGTTTTTCTACGTCGCATTGGATCGGCAGCGCCACATGCGTATGTAGGCATTGAGACCCCGAAACGAGCTGAGACGCCCACCTGTCAAGAAAAGACATGGTTGAGAATCATCCTTCACATGATTATGGTCTCAGCACATCGTTGGGCTTGGGTTACATTTGGTGAGAGGGCGGTGTCTCTTGCATATGCAAGCTGTGAGACATTCCTAGGGCTCGTATGGCGGCGTCCAATGACACGACGATGAAAACAATCATCACACCGTACAGGATACATGCAAGGACAGGCACAATATGCACACAACAACTGGATGAACAAGCCAAAAACGAAGCCATGCACGCCATCATCGCAAACAAGTGCTGCTCGCTGACGACGATCTATATACAACAGTGACCCTGACAAACCCATGCCCGGGCGTGGTTAAGCTGATAACAATCCTAATGAACTCCCGTGGACAACCCCAGTCTAATCCTGCTGTCGACGCCCATCCCCCTACATGGTAGGAATGCCCTCAAACTCCGCATAGCCCAAGGCAAGGTTGATGTTCTCTGTCATGGGCGTTAGTTATCATGTGTAATTATATATAAAAAAGAAACTTGGGGAAAGCACTTACGCAGGCATTGGGTGGCAGCACCCTTGTTCAGGTTATCGATGCTGGCGCAAATGATCACTCGCTTGCCGCTGCTGTGTACGCCGAAGCCACCGATCTCTACGCCATGCTTGTTCATAATATTCCCGATTAGAGGGGGCTCGCCGACCACCTTGACCAGCTTCTCGCCGGCATACCGGTCCTGGTAGATCTGGCGGATGTCTCGTGAGGTCATGGTCTTGTTGAGGGGAATGTTGATGGTGTGGTGGATGCCACGGAACCACGAGGCAACGTGGGGAATGAAGCCAACATCAGTACCCAGCTGGGTGCTAATCTCGCGCTCATGGATGTGATCTGTCAAGCTGTAAGGGATGAGAGGATTTTCGGCAAGGAAGGCTACGTCGTTCTTTTTTGAGGGCTTAGTCCCAGCGCCAGAGTAGCCAGACACACCAAAGCAGGTAGGTTGGCCACCCAGGTGCTCAAGAATGGGAGAAATGCCGAGCTGGGCAGCAGTGGCGTAGCAGCCGGGGTTGGCGATGCGCTTGGCCTGGGTGATCTTGGAGCGCTTGACGAGCTCAGGAAGACCATACAAAAAGGTGTCATCGAATCGGTAATCGGCCGAAAGGTCGACAATGACGCTCTGGTGCTCCCGGCCACTCTGAGCCGCATCAATGGCATCGACGAAGGGTTTGCACACGCCATTGGGCAGAGCCATGACCCAGCAGTCAATCGAACCATCCTTCTCGAGCTTGCCAACGTCCTCGGGTGATAGGTTCTCGTAGATGATCTTGCGCTTGGTGTAGCCCTCAAGCTCGGTGCCAGCAAGCTCTCGAGACGACACATGCTTGAGGTCCATGAAAGGATGCGAGTTGAAGAGGTCGATCAGGGCCTGGCCAGTGTAGCCTCGGGCGCCAATGAGACCTACGCGAGCGGGAACATCGTTGGAGGCGTTCTTTTTGCCCAGGGGAGGGTTGGGGTTGGTGTTGGTAGCATATCCTCGTCGCTGCTGGCCGAAAACCTTTTGGGTGGCGGGGAGTCGGCGGGCCAGAGTCGAGTAAGTCCGGCCCTGAGAAGCGTTTAGAGACTTGCTGGAGGACTGAGCAGCGCTGCGCAGGCGAGCTTCCAGGTTCGAGTCACCGAGCATGGTGCGGCCGTGCTCGATGAAGTGCTCGTAGGCAGGGATCAGAGCATCGGAGCGAAGATCACACCCATAGTAGAACAGGACGCTGCCATTCTTGTTAAAGCTGCCGTCGGCCTTCTCGAAGAACCAGGTCAAGTTCTCATCCTCCTCGCTGACTGTCCAGACGAGGCTAGGATGCTCCTTCTTGATGGCATCGAACACGTTCTCGGCGATGTTGCTCAACCAGCCGGCCTTGGTAATGTTCAGGGTGGCCAGGGTGGCGACGGATCGTTCTCCGCCGGCAGGCAGGACGACGGCCAAGCACTGCAGGGCATCGTCGTAGTAGGCGGTGAAGGGGTTCGCCTTGAGGAAGTCGATGAAGCGGTCGACAGTAGCCTCGGCATCCATGCCCTCGCGGTCTCGGATAAGAGTGGCCTTGAGCTTCTCAAGATCCTTGAAGTCCTCGACAGCAGATACTTTCTGGACTTTATCGCCGCGGCGGATCAGGGTACCGGCGCCGGAGTCAGTGAACAGCTCCTTTTGCAAATCACTGGGGTGAATGATGGCGACGGACGAGGTGCGAGGCAGAGTGTCGAGCAGCTCCTTGATTTCCTTGATCTTGAGGCGCGTTCCATATCGGCACCAAGGCTGGGCCATCAGGTGATCGAACTCGGCGTCGAGGTTGATTTGGGAGATGTGCTCACCATCGCCATCGAACAGGCCACCCTTTTCGGAGAGATAGACGACCTTCAATGGCTCGAGGGCACGGGCGAGCTCGGCGGCGGCGACGTCGGCATTGACGTTGAGGAGGCGGCCGTCATCAGATTCAGCCATTGAGGTCAGGATGGGGATGTAACCGGCGTCGATGGAGTTCTCGATGGCCTTCTTGTTGACCTTTGTGATCTTTCCGACGTACTGCCACTTGTCCTTGTCGAGGTAGTCGGCCATGAAGGCGCCGCTGATGGATCGAGTAGCAACGCCGAGCTGGTCGAGGCGGTCGACCAGCTTGAGGTTCTCCTCGAGGAAAAGCTTGCGAGCAATACCGAGCGTCTTGGCATCGGTGACTCGGATGCCCTCCTCGAACTGCGGCTCGACACCAGCCTCCTCGAGCAGGCGGTTGAGCTGCGGGCCGGCACCGTGGACGATGACCGGGTAGAGGCCCAGCTCGTTGAGGAAGAGCAAGCTGCGGCACAGCTCGTCGAGGTACTCGGTGAGGATGGCGCCACCGACCTTGATGACGGCGAACTTCTTGGACGAGACCGAGGTGAAGAGCTTGAGGTACTGCTGGCCCTCGCGCTTGCTGCCGATGCTGCTGACGGCCTGGGCGACGATCTCGCGGGTCCTGTCGCGGGCGGGCGTCGAGGCGAGGGCGCGCGACGCCGAGAGGGCGCGGGAGGCGTTGGGGCACCGGATCTGGGCCGACACAGCTCCCACGCGGGCGGCGGCGGCTCGGGGAGCAGCTCGGCGGGCACCAGCCCGGAAGGCCACGGCGGTGGCGGACAACATCTTCCTCGGGGGGCTACGGGACCAATTGGCTGCGCGGCGGCTGGTCTGGTGCGGTCGGGTGGGAGAGGGAGGTTTTGGTCCAAGGGCGGCGGATGGATGTGTTGTGTGGGTGGGAGAACGGGCGGGAAGGTCAAGCCTCAAGTACACCAGAAGACAAGACCAAATGTGGGGGAGGGGCAGGGGGACCCCGAGACCGCTCCCAGATTCTCCTGGGTAATACTACTCAGTAAGTAGGTAGGTAGGTAGCTACGTAGGTAGGTAGGTAAGGTACTTGGAGGAGTCGAGAGTCACTGTCAGTCGGCCGGTACCTCGTCTTTGGCTGGCGCTGCAGCGGGTCTCGCAGGTACATCCAGCCATACCGACGAAGCTGGAGGGCTCGAGACTCCAATCCATGCGATCCATTGCATGAAGAGGTGGCCCTCCGATTGCCGCAGTGGACTCAGTGGCGGGCCAAACCCGGTCTAGCATGGCCGTTGCCCTCCCTCCTTGCTTGCTTTGCTTGCCGACTAACGAGCCTTTGCAGGTTGTTGAGAAGCCCCCATTTGCGAGACAACAAGACCGCCTGCGGCCCGTCCAGCGAGTGGTGTGGTCCGGATGTGCGATGTGTCGCATCCAATCCACACTAGATAGAGTCCGGCACGGCAAACAAAATTTTCGTTTTTTTTTTCTTCTCCCACGCTTACTTAGGTTTGGAGTCTTCTTGCAGGTTGCATTGCAGGCCGGGGGTGGGGAGCAGACTCTACGCGTACCGCCGCCGATGAATATTTTTCTTGCCCTTTTTTTCCCTTTTTTCTTCCCCGGAGAAAAAACACCCCCTCCCCCCTTCAATCCCACTCTGCGCCTCATCGAACAGAAGCACCCTGGTACCTAATTAGTTATCTACTACGCTCCTAGCCGCCGCCTGCCCTCTCCGCCGGCATCACTAGACCTGCGTGCGGTTCCCAATCCGTGGTTCTCAGCCACGGAACCGCGTGGGATGTCTGCCGTCGCTGCTCACTCCTGTCTAGACTGCAGCAGTTCGGTCCAGGGACCGCACGGTAGGTAGTTGGCCTCGCCGTGAACCAACACCGTCTTCTCAACTTCTCCCGCCCTCGGCGTTCGTCAACCCCCAAACTACCTGTAGTCTAGTCGGTGCTCCCTCCCGAGCTAGGTGCGGATCGGATGAGGCATTATCAATCAGCTGGCATTATCAATCTCTCGCACCCTGCACGTGTAGTCCGGGGCTACCCAGCGCCCAAGCCCACCTCGAGATGACGCCAGCGCGAGAGACCCATGGCTATGGCAGGCTACGAGACGTCTTCCACGTCTTCCAAGCCTCCCAAGGCCTCCCCAAGAGCCGCCGCGAATGCACATAGGTTCCACCTTTGGCGTTCCCGCCCCATGTGGGATTTCGCCGTCCTAGGTTCCCGGGACCGGTCCTCATGCCTGTTCAGGCCAACGCGTTGCCATGAGAAGAGCCATATATATGGCCTCGCGTCTGTCCACGCACCTGGCGCCAAGCTGACTTACATAACTGCGACAAACCGAAGCCGTACCTGCAAACATACATCCCAGCCGCCCTGGGGGCCAGCGTCTCACCAATCATCAAAGGAATGACGGCACGACATGGCGATACCAAGGCATGCTCCCCACTCTCACCGGACAACCCGCCGGCTCAATGGAATCAACAATGAAAGGCAAACATCTCAATTAATCGGGGAACGCCTAACCTCAATCTTACATGTGGCCCGGTCTGGCATCTCCAGGATCAACGCCGAGACTGTGTATCATCGACGCCTGGGCCCTAGAGAGCAAAGTGGCCCGCATATCATGACCGGGCCCAACGTGAACAAATTCCACACTGCTCAAAACATATTTCCGTTGCAATGATGGCCCATTGCCAAAAGTTCCCAGTTCCCATGATCGTAGCTGTGACTGTTCCATGTCGTCAAGTCCGAGTGTAATCGTGAGGACCAATTTACCCAAAAACGGCGACAATCTTCAGCGAGTAGCAACAACTATCATCCGTCGTTAGTATTCACGCCGTCATTTCGAGTGCGCAACCGAGGCAGAAGAACGTACCGGCTGGGACAATAATGACGACAAGTAAAATGATTATGCCGATAATCAAGCACATCCGCATCTTCATGTCCTTCCACCACATCTGCTTGCGAACTCTGTTGGCTCCACGACGGAAGCCCTGGGCGGAGACGGCCAAGTTGTCCGTCTTGTCCTGGAGAGCATCGAGACGCTCGCCACGCTGGGAGACCTTGTTGATGTTGTCGCGCATCACACCAACAGTGTCGTCGATTTGCTATCAGCATCATGTTAGCATTTGTTGCAGCTAGGTCGTCACGCGAAGCTTGATCGAATTGCGTATGGATTGCAACAAGTCCGGTCCGACTGAAGCGACAAAAGGGACGAGACTGAGTGACGCTCGTCATGAGACAGCTCGTCGTGAGATTGGAAGCTGATAGTAGCCGCATATCTGAGCGTTTTTGCTAATTGCGATCCTCTCCGATTGAGCTGTCGCAAAATAGCCGCGCATCGTTGGACCACGACAAACTCAGTCCAAGAGCCAATTTGCGTCGCCTCGTCGTAGGGCAGCTATCGGTCTCGATGCGAGGATGCCGTCATTTCCGTCTCGTCCGCGGATGCCGGGTGACGGCCAAGTGGCAACGTATCGTCATCGTCGGTCGGGTCTCGCAATCCACAAGCATCTCCATCGCTTTCGTAGCGTGCAAAAAATCGAGATCGTCAACTTACAGCCTGCAGCGCTTGTGTCCTCGCGTTGCCGCCGCCCTGCTGTTGTTGCTGGCCACCAGCCTGGCCGCTGGGGATATAAGGGTCATAAGGGGCATCGTGCTCAGGCATTTCGGCGGTTGGTCTGGGGGGTATCGGGAGGGAGAAAGACGGTTGACGCGGCAAACAAAAAAACGGTCGATGGATGAACGATGAACGGCGCGCTGGTTGTGTCGATGTGGTATGCGGAGGGTAGAGGTTGGAGGAGCGAGTTTGGGGGATGAAGGTGGAAAGTTGATTGTGAGACGTTGCGCTGGCCCAGGCGAAACAAGCAGGTTAAAGGGACCAACTTAGGTGGGCTGGCACTGAGGCGCTGCACGGGGTGACGAGGCACGGAGGCCGCGGGACGGGGATCCTTGCTGACCTTTGACGGCTACCTAAAAGTCATGGAAGAGCACTACAGATAGTAGGCCTGCAGTAAAAGGTGCTGCGACAAAAGCTTCTTTCTACCAAGTCTCCGGGTTTCTTATTGATTGATTATTGATTACGAACACAGTGTCGACTGTCTGTGTTACCACCGAAGCCAGGAAGCCGAATTATCTTCTCCTTGATGCGACACGGCCTCGGACCTCAGACGTAGCTGGGCGACGGTGTCTGATGGTCCCCGAAATGCGAAATGCGAGGCTGGTGGCGCCGAATACGCCTCAGGTGATGCCTCAGGTATTTGTCCGGCTCCCGGAAAGGCTGGAATTCTCTGAGACTAGCCCGGTTACGTGGTAGCTAGAGGTCCCCAACCTCCACCGGCCGCCCCAACCAGCCCAATTAGAGAAGGTCATGGATGGCTTGGGTTCCTTGGCGCGGTGGCTGGCGAGATAACCCCACGTGACTTTGCAGTGTCTTTTTCCAGGAACCATGACGAAAAGTGTGGCTCGTGCAAGTTGCGGCCGATGAGGTCATCTTACTTTACGTAAGGTTCAGCCTTTCAGGAATGCCTTCAGGTAGTAAGTAGGCTATCCGTTGCTTTGATGTTGGCCAGGAACGAGGATGCAGGGGAGACGTAGCGACAGAAAGTGCATCAATGGTTCGTCGGTTTTTCCGGAAGCTTCCAGTGTATCGATCGAAGGCTGCCTGTTTCGCACTGGAGCGACTAAACTACATCGTCAGGCGCCTTTATTAAACGACCAATCCATTAGCAGCCCACCAGGTCAGTCATGTGGTCATTTTCCCCTCCCCGCGTTGGTCCTGTGCCGCGGAGGTGCTGCACTCACCCGCGGGCAGCGATACGCAACCCCTCTGCGAAGTAGTACTTGGTACCGGCCTATGCAAAGGAGCTGCCAACACGAATTCCCTAGGTTTGGGATACGAACTAGAATAAAGTCCTAGACCTAGGCACTAGGTTCTTGGATGGTTCTGCAATCGGAAGTGCAGGTGGATTACGAGTAATAAGCCAAAATTAGAGTAGTGAGGGTGGTGAGGACAACCAATGTGATTGGGCGGCGCGAGTGAGGAGTCGAAAGCATGTGCACTTGTCACCGTATTTACTTCCATCATGAGTTCGAGCGGACGCGGCGGGCGGGTTTATGCTTTCGTGACATGTTGGATTGCGCAAGTCAGGAACCGGCTGCCGTGTCATGTTTCTCGTGATTCGGCGCAAGGGGAGGAGGGTTGGAGGCAGAGACACACGGATGCAAGGCGGATGCGACAAAAGACGCAGTCTGCAGATCGCTTGCCTGAATGTTTTCGGAAGAGACGTGGCAACGGTGCCGACGCTGAGGTTGACATGATGGTGATGGAGTTGGACGACGATGAGTTTGAGGACGATGAGGGTGACAGCGATTTACGATGAATTTTCAGTCATCAGTTCAAGGTGGCAACTTGTAGCAACAGCCCGCCGTTACGAGTGAGTGATACGATTACAAGCTTCGTGCGAAGGTGATCCATAACGTTGGTTGCAACCATGCTCGGCCGGGCATCCGATGGTCGAGACGGATGTTCCGCCCAAACAGGCCAAAAACCCGGATTCCCCGCGCACCACTGAGTTAAAAAGTCGACTGGATGTTGAGACGTCGCCTCGCACCACAACGACTTTTTGGGACCAAGTGCTGACTGTGATTTTGCTCCATGCAAGCTGCAAGCCGACCTCGCCGGTCTGCACGCTCGCAAACCCTTTTTCTTCTTTTCTGGACTCTTGTCTCTCAATGCGGAATGCCCGGATACTTGCTCAGACCAGAAACAGAGGGATCGTGCTTGGCGGTTGGCACCTAGATTCATGAATGCCTCGTAGCAGACGGACAGTCTGAGAGATGCGAACACCCAGTCCCGTCTTGGGCAGTCTAAATAAACAAGGTGGATCAGGGCACCCACGTTCCACGCGAGGGAGAAAGGAACATCCTACAAATTGTAGAAGGCACCGACCGTCCCTAGGTACCTAAGTACGTCATAGAGAGCTACGTATATACATAGTAAGCTACGGATTTGCGTTGGCTTTTCTATGGCGGCCACTGAAGTCAGCCCACACAGGGTCCTCACCTCCGCGGCTTCGAGCCTGCTAGGTAATAGATAGTTAGACGACATGCTGCGCTCGTACGAACACATCCGTCTGTGTTTGTTGTTTCCCCTCGCCCCCGGCCGGTCCCTTTGCCACAAAGAAGCCCCTCTCGTGTGTCTTTCGATCCTTTGCTCTGACTGGCTTCTGTCTCTGGGACATGGGGCACCACGGGGCACCAAAGCAGGTCAGCCAGCTAAATGTAGCTAGACCCAGCTGGCACTTAGACTAGCATGCGCGCATCGAGCTTTGGCCCGTATCGGCCGCTGGGCCTGTTTTTTGTTTGTTTTTAAAAGGAGCTCCTCGTATTTGTTTTTATCCCGGGAAGCCAAGGCGCTGGGGGTCCGGCGGGAATGATGGTTTGGTTCACTGCTGGCCGTTCTGTCAAATTGCACTGGGCAACAATTGGGTCATGATCGCCCCTGCCGGACAAGCTCCACGATTGGCGTCATGGTTGCTTGGAAAAAGTGGCCGGCTGCAATTCAGGCACAAGGCACAAGGCACAAGGCACAGGGACTCGCACAGCCTACACTACTACTACACTACTACTACGTAGTAGGCGCACACACTCTGGCACGGCATAAGTCAAGGTACAGACAGGCACAGCTGCACTTGTACGTAACTTGGCAGTAAGTGCGTCCAAGACGTTTGGTGGGCTCGTAAACGGCCTGGAGGCCAGGTGAAGGATGGCGGATGGCTCGCAGCCTACCAAAAAGTAGCAAGTGCCTTCCTCGTCTGTTGGACGGCGTGTGAGGTGAGGATAGACGAGGCTCAACAACACGACGGGAGCCAGACCCGATTCCGCCTACACTCACCTGTCCCGGCCTCCTCTCCCTTCGTACTTACCTACTCTCCTCCAGCTTCTGCCGCTCGCTCGCTCTCACCTATCGTCGGACTAGTTTACCTACGGAGTCCCTGGTATCTTTCCTCCGTGTCTCTTGGCTCCTGCCACTTCCTCGCTCGCTCATCCCCTCCGCTCGCTTCGCCTGTTCGCCTGTTCGCCTGTTCGCCTATCTACCCACGGTCTCTTCAATCCATCTCTTCCGCTCTAGGTCGCTCCCGCTCCTGCTCCGCTCCCCCTTCTGCTTACCTACCTACCTACCTATCTACCTCGCCATCTCGCCGCCTCAGCGCTCGCTCGTTCCTCCCCATGTCTCCCAAGACTCCTCGCCGTCGCTGAGCACATCGCCGCCCAGGCACAACCATCGCCATGCTCCCGACTTCGGGATCGGAGCCGCGGCTCGGCTTTGGTGGGCTCATCGCCGCCTTGCTGCTCGCCCTGAGCAGCTCCGTCACCGCCTTCGAATTGGATCCTAACTCGACTCGTTCGTCGCACCTTACAATTGTCTCTGGCGCTAATACATGCTAACCTTGCTTCACTGCCCAGAATCCGTCAAGAAAATCGCAAAGACCATGGTTGCAGACCTGATGTCCTTCTACAAAGGCGACGAGCCGGGCCACACTCCCGGTCTGCTCCCCGATCCATACTACTGTATGTTCTTTCTCGGCTTCTTTCTGTGACCGTCACCTTCTGGGTCGTTGCTTACCGTTTTCCAGGGTGGGAGGCTGGTGCAATGATGGGTTCGTTAATTGGTATGTCTAGAAACTCTTGCAGCCCCGGAGCATCGGTTTGAGCTGTCATGACACCATGGATGCTAACTTGAGCCCCAGAATATTGGCACTACACCCAGGACGATACATACGTCAATGTCACCAAGCAAGCCCTGCTTCACCAGGTCGGCGAACACGACGATTACATGCCCATTAACCAGACCAGAACCGAGGGAAACGATGATCAAGGCTTCTGGGGTCTCGCCGTCATGTCCGCCGCCGAATACAACTTCCCCCACCCCAAGTCAGACGAACCGCAATGGCTCGCCCTGGCCCAGGCCGTTTTCAATACCCAGGCTGCCCGATGGGATACCGAACACTGCGGTGGTGGCTTGCGATGGCAGATTTTCCAGTGGAACAACGGCTACAACTACAAAAACTCCATTTCCCAGGCTTGCTTCTTCGCCCTCGGCGCTCGCCTCGCCCTCTTTACCGGAAATCAGACCTATGCCGACTGGTCCGACAAGACGTGGGACTGGATGGAGAAGGTTGAGTTCATCAACACCAAGAATTGGGCTGTCTACGACGGCGCCCACATCGAAACCGGCTGCACCAACATCGTTCCCTACCAGTTCTCGTACAACGCTGGCGGCTTCATCCTCGGCGCCGCCGCCATGTACAATTACACCGAGAGCGAGGTTTGGAAAGAGCGTCTCGACAACTTGATTGAGGGCGTCAAGGTTTTCTTCTCAGGTCCGAATAAGAACATCATGACCGAGGTCGCCTGCGAACCCGTTAAACTCTGCAACGTCGATCAACAGTCCTTCAAGGCCTACCTAAGTCGTTGGCTGGCCGTGACCACCCAGTGGGCCCCTCACACCGCCGAAACCATCATACCACTGTTGAAGACATCCGCTGTCGCTGCTGCGAAACAATGTGTCGGTGGCAAAAACGGGCACATGTGCGGCATGATTTGGAACAAGGACAAATACGATGGAACGACCGGTGTGGGTCAGCAAATGTCGTCCTTGGAGGTGACACTTTCTTGCATTGTCCAGAGTCGAGGTGCTCCCATGACAGCCGACAATGGGGGCACGAGCAAGGGCGATGCGGGAGCTGGTTCTGAAGATATTGGTCGAACAGAGCCAGACAACCACTTGAAGAAGATTACCGCGGGCGATAGGGCAGGCGCTGCCATTCTTACCGCGCTCTTCATTGGCGTCTTCATCTCTGGCCTTGGCTGGGTACTGGTTGACGAGTCATCGGACAAGAGCGCCGTTGAACAATTCCGTGGTTTCTCGGTCTCAGCCTATGCTACCGTCGCTGCCTTTGTCGGATTGGGAGGCGCCGCCGCAGCTGTGCATCAGAAGGACTCAACCGTGGTCATGGAAAAGGCTGCCGCAGGAGCTGACTCGAGCGGAGACGGCAGTTCTCGGGGCAGCGGGGATAAAGAAGTGCCTGCTCCTCTCGTTGTGATCAGAAACGTTCGCAACCAGGAGCTGGGCCAGCATCGCCGAGTATCTAGCATGCCCATTGGATGGCCGCACAACCGCTCCATGAGGGGAAGTATCCTGTTCAACCCCGACGGCATGTACCCTGTGTCTGGACGCCAGTCCCGATCAGATCTCGCAGACACTCCTAAGGTGTCAGATCATTCCCCAGCGGACCTTAGCTCAACGGGGAGACACAGCCTAACTTCCGAAAGCACACCTCCTATTGGTGGGAGGAGACGATCTGCAGACATTCTTTACGATTCGACCACCATCAGCGAGTCAAGTGAGGGAAAACAGCAGCCTGTAGATGGCATCAATACCAAGGAACACAACGCGTCGAATGAGACCAGCCGAAACATAGGGAATGGCCATCGACCTACGGAAATCAACTCCCTTGTGGAAGAAAGGGGCAAAGAGAGCGAGGCTCTAGAAACATTCACTGAACCTACAGTTGAAAAAACCGGCTCCATCGAGGAACACACCCATTCTAAAGAGACGGACCCTACACAAAAGGAAAAGGAAACGCCTATGGAAACGATGGTTCCAGAAAAGTAACCAACGGCGACAATTGGAAACCAAAAACTCACTTCCTACTATGTTTGGATCTTATGAAAGCTTATGGGTATGGGTAGCACACATTGGTACAGACAACATGGGCGCGCTGGTGGTGCATCTTTTGGCGGCGTTCAGCGGAGGCGGCGCAATTGAATTTCGGTCGGCTTGATTATTGATTGGTCAAACACGAACACGCATATTATCGTGGGATTGAGACTAAACTAGGGTATGAAGTCCATTTGAAAGGACCGGAAAATGATTCATATATATGCCCCCGATGGGCTTATATGTATGTAGTAACTATCTATTCAGCTGTTGATACTCAATGTCACTTTAGACTATCACTTCCTGAAGGACAATATATTATGATGTCCACATACAAGTATATCAACGTTCGACATCGCAACCTGTGGTGTGATGAGCTTTTCCGATTTTTACATGAGAGCTTTAAGCTCGTTTTCAAGTAACATGATATTGTCTACCCATCGTCTTACTACTCTCATGCCGTTTTCATGCGCCGCAAACCCACATTCGTAGATGAACGGCCTCAGGCAGGCTTGTTGTAAGTCTCATTCACCCGCTCATTTTCCCTCTCCAAGAATGCCTTGAATGTGCTCAGAGGAATTCCCCACCCCTTGACTTCGTCCATGTTCACAAACTGGGACATGTCCCGCATAGCCAGCTGGCCCTCAATGAAGATGTTGATTGCCTTCTGTTCCTCAATCTCCTCATCCGTAAGATACACGGCCTTCAACTCTCGTCCAGTGGCTGCCGAAAGCTCTGCCATGATCTCGTTTCCGCCCATCAACTGGTCCGCAAAGGTGATCTCCTTGCCGCTGAACCGCTCAGGCTCCAGAATCGCCGCCGCGCCAAAGCGCCCGATGGTCTCCGTATCGATCATAGGCAAGACTGTTTCAGCCGTCAAGGCGGTGGTCCACACGCCCTTCTCAACCAGCCCGCCGTACATTCGCACGAGCGGCGGAAGGTAGTTGGCCATGAAGTTGCCGGGGCGGAGAATCGTCCAGTGCTCGTAGCCCGCGGCCCGGACCTCGAGCTCGATCTCGTGCTTGGAACGCAGGACCCTGGCCACAAAGCTCTGTTGGTCCAGGGACTTGCGCTTCTCGATCTGGCCGACGCCGAAGCCGCTTGAGTAGATGACGTGCTTGGCGCCGGCGGCCTTGCCGGCTGCGAGGATAGTCTTAGCCCAGACTATCTCGGTGCTGAGGTCCTGGAGGTTGGGCATCAGGTTGATGAAGACGCTAGTGCAACCGGTCGTGGCGGCCGCGAGGGCTTCTTTGTTGTCGTAGTCGCCGTGCCACAGCTTCACGCCCAGCCTTTCGAGGGCTTTGGCTGAGGCGGAGGTTGGGTCGCGGGCCAGGGCGTTGACTTCGATGCTCTTGGCGCGGAGATGGCGAGCAATGGCACCGCCTTGTGTGCCGGTGGCACCGCAGACGAAGGCTTTAGTGGTGGGCATTTTTTGTAAGGTTTGTGATGTTGCGATGGAGTTGAGGGTGTGTAATTGTTGTTTTTTGGGAGTATAATTTGCTTGGATGTGAAAGGGGATTAATGTGACTTTGATGGTTGACGGGGCTGCTTAAATAGATAGCTCAGGCTGCATTTCTAAGACAGGCTTCAACATCTTTAGTGAACGGTGTCTATCCGACCGTCAGTGAGTGGAGGTCCGTCGACGGGCCTCCGCAGCTCCGCCAGGCCGGGATCTTGGTGTCCGGGAAGTCGGCAGTCCGCCGGGCGGAACTCCGCCCAGGGCCCACAATTACGGCGCAATGCCACTCCGCGTTCCCCTTCATACTTAACTTTGTGCATCCTCATCACGCTCACTCCATCGGATTTCCGCCCTCGAATTCCTTCCCTTACAAGGTCGAGCCTACAGGGACTATCTCATCCCCACATCCACGGCACAGCATGTCGCTTACTGCGCGGGAACGGCGGAATCCGCCTCCGCGGCGGAAGTCGTGCGCTGCCTGCATCAAGGCTAAGCGGCGCTGCGACATGGCCCTCCCGGCGTGTCTGCGATGCTCTCAGCGACGACTTCCCTGCCTGTATACCACCCGAAACTCTCGCGACCAGCAGCCCGCGAAGTCACCCGCAGATCCGATGCCGGGTCTTCTGATTGAGGATGAGGCGTGCATGTCGCCGTCGACGGCGGGACAACTTGCCGGGAGCAACCATGACTTCGACTCGGCTGCGACGACTATGGATGCGAGCTTCGGGGACTTGATGCCCCTCGAGTTTCCGGTTGACGGTGGTTCCTTTGGGTTTCTGCCGCACACGGCACTGGCTGCCCCGTCCACGAAGGAATTCGACGCGTACCCAGAGGCGATCTCAAACCGGCTGCAGTGGTCCTTGGATGTGATCCAGAAAGCGCCCTCTATGATGGTTCTGGAGAACCAGACGCCTTGGTGCCATCCGCTTCTATACAAGGATGAGATGCCTCGCTCCATGCAAGGTATGCAGCTCGTTTCCCTTGCGGGTAGCTTCAGCTGACAGTTGCGGCAGATGCCCACGCCTGTTGTGCGTTGTATCTAGCGAAGAACCGGGTGAATGCTCCCGTCATCTTCCGCTCTATTGAATCGCACGTCAACGATTTGCTCTGTTCCCCTGCCCCCAACACGCCTCGGGACTGTCTAGCGCACACCCAGGCGCTTCTCCTATACGAGATCATCCGTCTCTTCGACGGCGATATCGGTGCTCGAGCATGCGCAGAACGCGACCTCTCCGCCGTCGAGTCCTCGGCCATCGCCCTCTTTGCACACGCCAAATTTGACCTAGACCCGGCGTCGACGGAGCTGCCCATGTTCCCGATCGCACCGACCAAGACGTTCTGGCTGGAATGGGTGCTGCACGAGTCGCTCCGGCGCACGCTGCTGCTGGCCTTCTACTTCATGCAGGCGTACCGCATCATGACGCTCCAGAAGGGGCTGCACTGCGACGGCAGGCTGGGCCTGTGCCACTCGTGGACGGTGTCGGCGTACCTGTGGGGGGCACGGTCGCCTATGGCGTTTGCCGAGGCGTGGAAAACACGGAAGCACTTCGTGGTGACGAACGCTGTCTTCAACGAGATGCTGGAGGAGGCCATGGCGGATGACGTGGATGCGTACGGGAAGATATTCATCACGTCGTTGATGGGCATCGATGAGGCGGCGGCGTGGTTTGCGAGCCGGGGAGGGAGTCTTTAGACGGGCATTGGATGATGTCAGTCGGTGCATCTGAGGAGTTTTTGGATATCCAGCAATACCAACTTTCATCTGCTTCAATAGATCAGATGAGCCAAGTCACACAATATTTACGAGGGTCTCATATGACTGTGATCTAATCAACAACGGCTTCCTGAGTGCCAGAATGGGGAAAGACATTTCTTCGAGGACCAGCTTACCTTGAAGAGAACGCAGCATATCGAAACCATGGCTGTTTGTCTTGTTGGTCCACCTCAACATGACAGGATTCGGAGCTCTGACACCTCCAGCTACTTAGACCGGCTCGTGACACAATATCTTCATCAAACACGCGGGTTTAGCTCAGTTGGGGTATGTTCACACATTAATCCCTCACATGAAGCAAATCACTAACCTTCACTGACAGAGAGCGTCAGACTGAAGATCTGAAGGTCATGTGTTCGATCCACATAAACCGCACAGCTTTATTTTTTGGGCTCTGTCTTCTTTTTGACCTTAAGGATAGCAACCAGGGTGTCATGCCAAGCGTGCATGGGTTCATCACTCGCGGAAGCTAGTCTTTGGAGGGCCGTTTCGTGGTTGTGGGCATCATCTTGTAGTGTGACTTATACTCTGGCTAAGCAATCGCATCCACTAGGAAGTATTTGCAATGATCAATCTCAAAAAAAAGGGATAGAGCGTGGGCTCCTTCGTATGAGATGAGGTACTGGCATTAAAAGAGTTCGTGTGGCTCTCCACCAATGAACTGTGAAGCGGTCCGAGTCGAGTCGTGCTATTTCTAGGTCCAACCTTACCTGAGACGGCGTCGCCGGAGCGGTGGATATTTACCCCGGTCTCATTCGCGACAGTATAAGCTTATCGAGTTCAATGTCGCGGCCCATCATCCCTTTTCCACGTAATAGCGATATTGGATGTTTTCTATTTCAATCGTCTAGAAGGTCTCGCGAGGGCTTTCCGACATGCCTCCGCATAGCCTTGACACGAATCCCCCAAGCGGGGCTCGGGACAATGCCTCCCTCCTGTCCCCTATGGGATACGACGACGATGCCGCGTCCCTGCACTCTCGAAGCGACCAAGACACCGACAGCGATGATGACCAGCTCGTCTCTCGCGCGAGAAACAGCCGCGAGCTCCGCGCCCACGACCGCATTGTGCTGATGGAGGAGGAAGAGATGGATAAATTGGTCACCGACACCCGAAGGAAGCAGGAAAAGGAGCGTCGCGGATCCCAACTGGCCGTTCCCAACCCGCTCAAAATATTCGGACGACGTCCTAGTTCTTCCCAGAACGCAGATCTCAACAGCTCGACCGAGGACTTGGTGCTTGAAAAGAGGTCCGTTAGGCGCACGAGGAGACAGAAGAAGCGGGAGATGCTGGTGGAGAATGCGCAGCATGGCGAGGACGGAGAGCTGATGTACGAGATGGAGGAGGGAGGCATGAAGGAAGGCAGTTCGACCGGGGAAAGCAGCGAGAGGGACGACAGCGACGAGATGGACCGACTGCACCTCAATATGATTGCCGACGCAAAGGCTCAACGACGACGGAGCTGGCGCCGGTGGGTGTTCATCCACACCCTTATCGCCATCGGCTTCGCGATGCTGGTCCTGATCGCTTGGAAGCTCTCCAAGAACCGAAAGAGCGCGCAGCCCAAACACAAGCAGGCGCTGGTGAGCAACGGCACCGCGCTCTTCGCGCCTACCACCCTCCTCATCAGCCTCGACGGCTTCCGCGCCGACTTCCTCCAGCGCGGCCTCACCCCCAGGCTGAATGCTTTCGTCAAGGAAGGCGTCTCGCCCAAATGGATGCACCCATCGTTCCCCTCCGTAACCTTCCCCAACCACTACACGATCGCGACTGGCCTGTACCCCGAGAGTCACGGCATCGTCGGGAACAGCTTCTGGGACCCCGAGCTTCAGGAGGAGTTCTACTACACCGACCCTGACCGGAGTCTCGACCCCAAGTGGTGGGGCGGAGAGCCTTTCTGGGTGACGGCTGAGAACCAGGGAGTCCGGAGCGCCATCCACATGTGGCCGGGAAGCGAGGCGCATGTCCTCCATATCGAGCCGAGCTTGCTGGATGAGTTCAACAAAAAGGAGACGCTTGACGGCAAGGTCGCCAGGATTCTCGAATTCTTGGATATGCCTGGCATGGAGGATAAGACTGCCGCCATCAGCGACATGCGGCCTCAACTGATCGCCGCTTACGTCCCGCATGTTGACTCGGACGGTCACAAGTACGGCCCAAACAGCACCGAAATCCGCGACACCATTACACGGGTGGATACGATGCTAGATAAGATATTCAGTGGCCTAGAGGACCGCAACTTGACCAACATTGTCAACGTGGTCATCGTCTCGGATCACGGCATGGCGACAACAGACACCACTCGGCTGATCCAGCTCGAGGATCTTATCGATGTCGGCAAGATTGAGCATATAGACGGCTGGCCGCTGTACGGTCTTCGTCCCAAGAACCCCGAAGATTTGCAAGGCCTCTACGATGAGCTTGCGGAGAAGGCCAAGTCAAAGCCTTACTTTGAGGTTTACCTTCGTGATGTGAACATGCCCGAACGCTACCACTTTACCAAGGATGACCGCATCGCCCCCTTGTGGGTGGTGCCCAAGACGGGATGGGCGATTGTCACCGAGAAGGAGTTCTCGGTCAAGGAAGGTCTGGAGAAGAACCTAGTCTACCATCCCCGTGGCCTACACGGGTACGATCACGAACACCCGCTGATGAGGGCAATCTTCATCGCTCGTGGCCCTGCGTTCCCCCACCCGGCAAACAGCCAGATCGATGTGTTCCGTAAGTCTGGGCCACTGTCGGAGCGCCGAGAATCCGTTGACTAACGTGGCACAGAAAACATCGAAGTGTACAACATGCTGTGCGACTCGGTCGGCATCGAACCGGTGCCCAACAACGGAACGCTTCGGTTGCCGCTGAAGCCCATCGGACTCCACAAGCCGGAGGAGACGCCTGAGGAGCTGACAGATCCTGAGACGTCGGAGAAGCCCGATGAGTCCAAGGTGCCGGAGCGGCCTGCGGTCCCTGAAAAGCCGACGGCGCCAGTGCGGCCGAGCCTGCCTGCTGCGCCCTCGCAGTCAGCTCTCCCGACTGTGCCTGAAAAGCCAAGCAAGCCGGCAGAGTCAATCAAGTCGGCGGACACGACCAAGCCGACAGAGCCTGTGAAGCCCGCTAAGCCATCATCAAATAGCAAAGGTGATGAAGGCGGCGATGGCACCGATGACACCGATGATGAGGACGGCGGTGACGATGAGGACGACAAGAGCTTCTGGGAATGGTTGACCGATAAGGTAGGCAAGACATGGCACAAGATCACAGGGTCGGACTCAAAATCAGACTCAAAGTCGGACTCAAAGTCGGACTCAAAGTCAGACTCGGGTTGAGAACGGACACGTGTCTGCTTGTTGGTTGGTTGGGTGCTACTTGAGTTTATGTGTGCTTTTTCTACAAGGCGTTTCAAGCGGGTCAGGGTATATGGGCGTTTTGAGATCTCATACAAGTAACTTACGGGTACGGGTATCCGTACGAATAGAGCGGTGGCTTCATGGAAGTCTGCATCAAGAGACCATGATATTACAGTTGCGCCCGTTCGTTGCGAACACCCCGCTGGGCTGATCAAGTGCACTTTTCATAATGCGCAGTCCAATAATTATTGCCTCCGTATATCTGAGGCGGGTGGCCTCATTTCGATTTGGGTGCACCGTCTTATCCCATCCGATTGCAGAGGGTTATTTGGTCTGTGAGACGTGATTCGTTGCCTTGCTCGGAGTCAAGGTGCGACTTGCATAAGGCCGGCCAACCGCAGGTGCATCGCTGGATTAGGCTGCCACTGGAGCAGCATGCCGTCCGCTGTTTGTTTGCCTTGTACATGGATGTTGGCCTGGCTTGGCTTGGCTTGGCTTGCCTTTGGAGGGCATCCGTTGCGAATGGAACCCACTGCAGATGCACAAACGCCCTAAGCTACTAAGGCATGCGGTCCCGTCTGACTGGGTGCTTAGGTGGGTTGCGGGGTCATGGCCGCCTCAGTTGTACCTATCCCGCCGCCCGTGCAGGGCCCCTCTGCCGTCCTGTTTGCCGGGGGTTTTTAGTGCATGCATCCATCCCGTCGGGCCAGTGACGGCAGGCTTCAGGGCCTAGGTCCCGTCCCTTAGCGACTTATCACGCACCTGAGTGGCAGCCCGCCACTGTACGGGCTTTCTACTAGGTAATGGCGTTGCCCAGTCGTCAGTGGCCTTCTTCCTTCCCATCTAAACATCAATCAACGTGCACGCGTGACCGCGCGCCTCTTTCCTTTCTTTCAACCCCCCCCCCCCCCACACCACTAACAAGTTGCCACAAAGGGAACACCGGGATATCTCAGCCCGCGTCGCCCCCCGAAGCGCGACTCCCTTTCCCCTGCACCACAGGGCTCGGTATCACCAACTCAACCATCGCCGTCCACTCGTTTGGAGCCCGTCTACTCTACCCCCGACGGCTGCACGGCTCCCTGCCTGCCTGTTTTTGGCGACCCTCCCCTTCGAGCTCTGACCGCTGCCCGCCGGATGCCTGGTATTCAAGACTCCTTGTGCGCTGCTCGCCTCGCTGCGCCTCGCCCGCCATGGACGCCATGGACACCACGCCCATCATGGACCCCTTGAACGTGGAAGCGCTGACGGAGGAGCTGACCATTATGAATGTCATCCTTGATTCTCTGCGGGGCGAGACGTTCGAGGGCGTCGAAGAGGAGCGTCACCAGGCTCGCCAAGACATTGATCGCCTGAAGAGGCTTCTGCGTGCGGCGAAACACAACCAGAGCCAGAACCGTCGAGGTAAGGCTGCTACTTCACATGGTGGGGGATATTGCGTGGTGGGTTCAAATTGACCAGACTGATAGAGCCTACGCTTCCTCCTCCTGCTTCCCCAGCGCCTCGCGCCCATCAAACGCCATCCGGGCCGTCTTTAGGTACGAGTCGACGTGTTTCCTTTTGTTGCAGCTGGTGGCTTGGCCTTTCTGCGCCTCGCTCATCTCTGTTGGCCTGCTTTCTTCTTCCTTGTTGGATTTGCGTTTTGTCCCACATGGCCAACTCTCTTCAACCTGTCCTTTTTTCAACCCCCCTGCACCATCACCCAGCCGTCTGTCGCTCGTATTCATACTCGTGGACTCCTTACTCTGTGCTTGACCTTTGAACCAACATCGAAGCTCTTCCCATGTTTGTCTTCACTCGTCCCCTACGTCCATCCTTTGAGTCACCGCTGTAAACATCATGCTTGCGCATCATGCCTTCTTTCCACAATCACAGCCGCCTTGTTCAAGGAATGACTGACTTCACTCAGCTCCCCTACCCATATAACTGCTCTCTTCACGCAACCCCAGGCATTCCGACTAACATTACCCCACAAGAGGACGAAGCCCTAGATATTCCGGTGGCCATGTCCACCCCTATCAGGAACAACAACACATGGAACGACTTGGGCTCACGGTCTTTGCCCAGTCGCAAACGAAACTCCGAATCGGCCAGCCTGTTTGCACCTGTCGGACATAACAAGTCTCGGCGTACAACTCCGATCGCAGCTTACGACCCTTTCGGTTCCTTATCACAGGAGAATCACAACGGAAGTCAAGTCGACGTCATCGACCTTACTGGGTACGTTTTATTCATCTTCTACCTTGGCTTCTATCACAGTTCCTTCCAGCCGTCATGTTGCCTACTAACCGTAGATGCTCAGGGACGACGACGATCTAAGCTCTCACTTCATTAACGAGCAGATCAAGGTTGAAAAAAGACGCAATCAGGAGAGATCCGACCATGCGTTGGCAGAGATGCTTTCCAGTCAGGATTCTCCAGTGCCGGGTCCATCTACTCTACCAACCCAAACCAATGCTTTCACTCGGTTGATGAGCAGTCAGCCATCTGGCTCCGCCAACGCGGATCCGACGGGTGTGGATTCAAAGCCTGCTTTCGGAGCTCCCGATCCTAACCCCGTTCCTATGCCAGAGCCCATACTTCAAATGCCAGGGGGCTATGATCCCCGCTGGGATGCCAACTTTCCTCTTCGCCAGTCACCTCAGGTCCCCGCTGCGAATCCCGTATCTAGACGCTACGGAGGTTTCTCGACTCCTCAGGTGTCTTCCCAGGTGCCTCAGTATCCTCTTCAAGAGCCACACCGGGGCCCTCAAGAAAATCACGGCAGTCCCATATTTCCTTTCTATCAGAATCAGGGCCTAGTTCCAGGTTCAACCCCAGCTTCCACGTCGAGATTCCACACTCCTGAAGATCAGCCTGGATCTGTGGTATCGTCGTTTGGAATACCTTGGATGCCTGGATCTCGTTCAACGCCTGTCTTGCCGAGTCAAGGCAACACGGGCTTGTCTAGTATTATCAATAGGACGAGCCAGTTTAACTATGATCTTGGCATAGATGGATCAAACAATGCCCTCCCCGAACGCCTCACGGATTTTATCCAGGACGCTTACCACGATCCTAGAATGACTGAGAAAGACCTGGACAATCTCTTGCAGAACATTCGTCCGGACATGGATATTCCAGAGAGAAGCCGTGATGGAACCCCGGCTGGACTTAAGAGACCGCTGTACCCGCATCAAGAATTAGCACTTACCTGGATGAAGAAAATGGAGGAGGGGACGAACAAAGGGGGCATTCTTGCGGATGACATGGGTTTGGGGAAGACCATATCCACCCTTGCGCTTCTCCTATCCCGCCCAGCAACTACCCGCCCCAAGGTAAGTTACGACGCTCTTACTCAATGCTCTTAGTTCTAACCCCCGCAGACAAATCTCATCGTTGGCCCGGTTGCTCTTATCCGACAGTGGGAGGAGGAGCTCGCCACGAAAACAAAACTCTCCCACAAATTGTCGGTTTTTCTTTACCACAACAAAAAGGCAACGACGGAAGATCTGCTCAAGTACGATGTCGTCCTGACTACTTACGGTACCATTGCTCAGGAACTCAAGCGACTCGAGAAATTCATGGAGGAAAACAAGGATCGCAACATTGACTTCAATGACAAGACTCTTGCCGTGAAGTGCCCACTACTGCACCCAAACAAGGCAAAGTTCTATCGAGTCGTTCTTGATGAAGCGCAATGCATCAAGAATAAGGATACAAAAACTTCAAAGGCATGCACCAAGTTGAGAGCAACTTACCGATGGTGCTTGACTGGAACTCCAATGATGAATGGCGTATTAGAGCTGTACTCGTTGCTCAACTTTCTTCAGATAAAACCGTACTGCAAATGGGACCAGTTTCGCCAGGTACATTGTAAACACCGACAGTTGGCTTTCTCATGCTAATACTTGACGCAGTCCTTCGGTATCTTGTTTGGTCGCAATGGCGATCCGCAGAGTGTGGCCATGAACAGACTTCGAGCGTTGCTCAAAGCCATCATGCTTCGACGCAAGAAGAACTCGCAGCTTGACGGCAAGCCCATTCTGAAGCTCCCTGCGAAAATAGAGGAGATCGTTTACGCCGAGTTGTCACCCGACGAACACGATTTTTACAGCCAATTAGAGAAGAAGTCTCAGGTGCAGTTCAGCAAGTACCTTCGAGCTGGGAGCATCGGCAAGAATTACTCCAGCATCCTAGTTCTCCTACTCCGACTTCGCCAGGCATGCTGCCATCCACACCTCAACCTGGATGTCGACGATGCCGCCAGCCCCGTGTCTGATGAAGACAAGCTGGACTTGGTCAAGGCGTTGGACGGAATGATTGTGGAGAGAATCAAGGGGATCGAAGCTTTTGAATGCCCCATTTGTTACGATGCGGTGCAGTGCCCAACATTTTTTGTCCCTTGCGGCCACGACAGCTGCAAGGAGTGCCTCTGCCGCCTCACCGACAACGCTGCGACCCTCAATTTGCAGGAAGGAAACGAAGGCGGCAAGGCTAAGTGCCCTGTCTGCCGCGGCTCATTCGACCCTGCCCAGTGTTTCACTTATGAAACCTTCCAGAAGGTTCACATGCCTGGGTGCATCAAGACGTCAGAGTCCGACGGGGAAGCGTCGGATGACGATGACGACGACGACGACGAGACAGACTCTGAAGAGTTCATGTCGGATGATGATGCCGATAAGCAGGGCAATCTCAAGGGGTTCATTGTTCCGGATGAGGCTAGCTCCGACGACGAAAATCCCGACAAGAAAGATTTTGACGAAGCCAAGGAGAAGAAGGGGAAGAAAAAGGGGAAAGGGAAGGGTAAGGGGAAGACGAGGGGTAAGGGGAAGACGAAGGCATCGGATATCAAGCCTTCAATGCTCAAGACTCTTCGCAAAGAAGCGTACAAGAGCCGGGACGCATTCAAAAAGTACATGCGTTATTTGCGTAAGACGTGGATGCCTGCCGCAAAGGTAACCGAGTGCATGGAGCTCTTGAGGACAATCTCCGAAACAGGGGAGAAAACCATCATCTTCTCTCAGTGGACCCTTTTGCTAGATCTCCTCGAGGTTGCAATGTGGCATGAGAAGATGGCCAAGCCAGAGCGATACGACGGCAGCATGTCAGGTGTACATCGCAACATAGCCGCTCACAACTTCCGAGACAGCAAGGACGTCAAGGTTATGCTGGTCTCCCTCCGAGCAGGCAACGCGGGACTCAATCTAACGGCCGCCTCTCGCGTCATCATCATGGATCCGTTCTGGAACCCATACATTGAGATGCAGGCTGTTGACCGTGCCTACCGCATAGGACAGCAGAAGGAGGTCAAGGTGTACCGCATTTTGACCAAGGATACGGTTGAGGATCGAATTGTTGCTTTACAGGAGAAGAAAAAGGCGATTGTCGAGGCGGCCTTGGATGAGGCAGAGGGCATGAAGATTGGACGCCTGAGTGCGACCGAGCTAAAGTTTCTTTTCAATGCGCAGGGTTAGACGAGCTCGGACAACGGCACCAGCCCTCGAGACAGGATGGGCAGTTCACGGAATTCTATCTGGCAATGATACCGGAATGGATTTAGTTGGTTTTTTGCCTCCTTGGTTGGCCTGTGGAAGCAGGGATCTTGGAGGCTGATGTTGGACGGAGTTCAGGAGGAAATTCGCGATACCGAATAAAAATTATGACCTCACGGTGGTGGGTTGATGGACTCACTAGTTGCTTTCAAAAAAGATCACGTTCACTTCAGTAATGAGACATGACGACGCTTTCTCTCTCTGGCAGCGTATCCACAGATAGAGATATTGCGAGACTGCAATTAGCAACGAGATATTCCATGGCAGTGCTGATAAGAAGTGCCCGCAGGTCAGGCCGTTGTAGTTTACACCAAGTGATGTGATTAATGGGTTTACAGCTAGTTGCAGTGCATTCTTCATCTCCGTCATTGAAATATTTGGGCCATCACAAGCCATACCTGAGGATAGGGCGTTTAATAGAGTTAATGTGGGAATCACTTTTGGGTATCAATTTCCTATCGCTTGTCTTCTCCCACTCAACTTAACGCCGTAACTTGCCCCCTTTTCTATCCAGCTATCCTTACTGCCTTTTAGTATTATTCATTTCCTCTTTGGCAAGAGGAGCTTTGTGTATGTAATGGTATTCCCTCTCCCAGCCTTGCTATCCAGAAGCCAGCTTCCGGGAGCAAGCAGCTTCCAGGCTGGTGCCTACATGGCCAACGAACAAAAGGCATGGGCAGCTTGGCTCTTGCTTAAGACAGCACCTCGTTGAAGACCTTGGTGACAGTGTCCTGCACGCTGTTGGTTTCGCTGGCGGTGGCAGGGTCCGACGACCAGGTCCAGTCGCTGCTGGAGAGCCGGCCGTCGACAAGAGAGGTCTTGATGACGCGGAGAGACGCCGCGGCGTTGATGTCGACGATGTCGAAGCGCAGCTCGAAGTCCTCCTTTTCGAAGTCGCGGATCGAGGTGCCGCGAACGCTCTTGATCCATTCGGAGCCGGGCGGCGGTGTGGGCAGCTTGGGGAGGAAGTGCTCGGTGAGGGCGCGGGCGGTGGCGGTGCGCAGGTAGTCAGCGAGGGCCTTGAGATCCGGGTAGCCGTCCTTATAGGGCTGACAGATGGAGGCGAGGGGCGAGCTGGGCGGGAGGAGCACGTGGAAGTAGGTGGCGGTGACGGGGAAGAGGAACGTGCGGCCGCGGACGGTGAGGGAGATGTCCGGGAGGAGGGTGATGTTGGTGAGGAAGTCGATGGGCTGAAGCATGTTACGGATCATGATCTGCGAGGCCGAGGGCTGGTTAGGCCCCCGGGTGCCGGCATCGGCGTTGGCCAGGGCAGACGGAGTTGTGCGGAGGGTGAAGCGGGCGGGCACTCCGGCCTTTTGCAGCGACTGGACGAGAGCGCCGATGTGCTTGGTGCAGGCGCGGATGTTGCGCATGTGCATGAGGCGCGCGATGATGGGCCGCAGGAGGGCGCACGTCGACTGGCCGCGGTTCCGGGGGATGTGCGGAGGCATGGGCCGGGTCCGCATGAGCTCGTTGTGCCTGTGGGCGTAGCTGAGGAGGATGTGCAGCGCGAGAGATATCGTCTCGGCCGTGTCGTTGTCTGGCAAGCTGGCTTCCGAGGGCTGCGAGCCCAGGGGCACCAGCTCGATGGTGATGCTGGACGTCTCGTCCAGGGCGCATGTGAGGGTAGACCCGTGGGGCTTGGTGTCGTATGCGGCTAGTGTGCGTGCTTCTCGGGTGAGCTCGTGCCATAGTTCCTGCGAGAAGATGGTGTTCCGGGCCTCGAGGACGCGGGCCTCGAGGGGAGCGTCGTCGGTGGTCTGCGCCGGAAGTGCGGAGCGGCCTGTGACCTGGCCGTCCTTTTCGTACGTTACGACGAGGCGCTCAGAGACGCCGCCGAGTCGGCCGCAGTCGAGTTGGACCGCGCCGTCAACACCGCGCCGCATTGGCGCAAGGCCGTTGCTTCTGAACTCCTGGGCGGCTACTCGCATCGTGTCAGCAGGGGCAGTTGGAGGCGAGGAGTCGGAAGGGCCTACCTTCTGAGAAGCCGAACCGCACACCGAGACTGTGTCGTTCCTGGGGGACCCTGGAGATGGACCACCCGCTCTTCTGAACGGCGACAATCTCCTCCCAGTACTTGCCCTCGGCGGCGATCTCGCGCTGCAGGAACGAGCTGGCGGCGTCGGCGGCGTCGCGCGTCTTGTTGATCTCCATCAGGGTCCAGCCCACGGCCACCTCCTCCTGCTCCTTGATCTTGGCCGGGGTGACGTTGGAGTCGTCAAGCTTGTCGGCGCCCATGGTGCCGATGCCGACCATCTCGCGCAGGCCCTGCGACAGCGTCACGCCGGCCTGCGTCGGGTTCTGCTTGGAGAGGAGCAGCGAGAGGAAGTCGAGCGTGAGCAGCGCCGTGTTGCCCGCGATGCTTTTTTTTTGGATCCCAGTGTTAGCTCGGGAACTTGTGCCGGGAGAGATGGGGCGTCAGGCGCGGAGCAGGACGTACTCGATGTTCCTCAGCACCTCCATGCGCGCCTCGTTGGGGTCCTTGTCCTCGTCGTCCTCATCGTCGCCGCCGTCGGACATGTCGGCGTCGTCGTCGGCCGCCTCGCCGTCCCGGGCGCTCTCCTCGCGCACGCGGATCTCCTCGCGCAGCTTGGCCTCGGTGACGGCGCGGAAGCCGCCGGGCTGGGCGTTGACACGGGCGATGAACTCGGCGAGGTTCTTGGGCTTGCGGTCGGCGACGGGGTGCGGCCGCAGGGAGAGCGGCGGGCCATCGTCGCCGGACGCCATTGTTCTTTCGGGCGGGGAGCTGTAGAGGGCGGTGGCGGAGCGTGGGGAGGCTGTGCGGTGGGTGCAATGGATCGTGGTTGTGCCGGTTTTGAGGTTCTCGTCGACGCTTGCTTTGTTGGAGGGAGTCGAGTTGCGGGAGGTTCAGCCTTGCCTTGGAGGGGCAGCTTTTGTTGGTTTAAGCTCCAGTGTGGCGCTCTGCTGTGGCGCTCTGCTGTAGGGTAAGGTTTTTGAAGATTCCTCAACTCAATTTCAACGTGCATGAGAACCGACGTCATAACGCAGGTCAACAGAGGCGTCTAATGAGTCTATAGGGATTCGCGGGTTGGTTCTTTAGATTCAGCCGAAGTGTTACTTTTGTTGATTGAATTACTCCATGCACGATACTTCCGTTATCTCAAACGACACAGCCAAATTTACCACCCTAACTTAATCTTCAAATGCGAACAGAACCGCATCAAAGTGTCTGAAACAGATAGCTGATTGGTGTAATAATTAAAACCCCATACATATTCTAAAAATCCCGACGCAGAACGCTACACATCAGTACTCAATGCAACCAACGTAAAGTTAACTCCCCTTCGCCGGAATCTATACTCTATTTACTCTCAGGATAACCATTTAGACTTCCTTGGGTCTGGGACTGGCACACGCGCTGGCGGACGTGCTCGCGCCTCGGCTGTGACCAGGACGCTCCTCCTCAGCGGATTCGTCCGGCCCCGTCGTCTCCCGCTTCAGGAGCCTCCACCGCCGCAGCTTCGACCGCGGGTTGTCGCCCAGCATTGTCGGCATTAGATCGTCTTCGAGGATGGGTACCTCGGATAGCGGATCCAGCTGGTCGATGATATCGGCAATGTCTGGGGGCGGCGCTGCGCGGAACACGGCCTGTACGTCGCTGTATGGCGAGAAGCTCATGAACTGCCACTTGGATGGCTTCTTGGCGGGGCTGGTCTGCGCCGCGAAGCGACGCCGCTCGAAGAAGCTTATGAGCAGCAGTGTAAAGAAGTTGAGAGTGCGGATCAGCGCCACGTTGATGATGTGGAAGACACGCGCCGACACGACCAGCTTCAGCGGCAGGAGCACGAGGAGCGCAACGATGTTGAAGGGCGGCGGGTAGGAGAAGATGGAGTCACTCTTGACGCCCTCAAAGGTCAGCACCGCACGGCGGAACATGATCTCGGCTGTCTCGTCGGCGATGATCTTGGAGAAGGTGTTTGTGAGCATGGCAATCAGGATGGTCAGGAACAGTGTATTTCCCAGGAAGGCAAACGAGATCATGAGCGCGGGGCCGAGGATGGTGTGGAAGCGCACCGACTCTTCGATGCCCTCGCCGTCCAGCCCGAACCAGATCCAGAGCATCCATTTGCCCACCACGACCCAGCTGAACTCCTCGCGGCCGTCGTTGCCGGCGGCGACGAGCCACTGTAGCGCGAGCAGGAAGCCCGTGAAGCACCATGTCGCCAAGCAAGTCAGCACCGTGAAGTCCCTCATCATGGCGTGCAGGGAGATGAAGACGATGTTGTTGGGCAGCAGGTTGAAGGCGACACGGGTCAGCATGATGGGCGCCGCGATGCAGAGAATGGGCAGGCCCCAGCCGCTGTGCAGCTGGTCGAGTAGCAGATCGTACAGACGGGCGAGGAGGTAGGTGCCAAAGATGGCCGTGAAGGTGATGTCGAGGAAGGCCCACAGGTTCTGGGCATGGACCTCCCAGCCATGCTCGATGATGGCCGCCAGCTTCTCCAGGACCCAGCCGGCTGTGTAGATGATGAAGGCGAACTCCCACGGGTTGAACTCGGAGTGCCGGGAGACCATGGTCATGACGTAGAGGCCGAGAAGAATGATGAACTGGAGAAGCTCGACGAGGTTCCTCGTTCGGGGGACAATGAGACGGTGGTGGTTCAGGAGAGGGGCCTTGCGAGGGTCGTAGAGAGAGATGGGGCGGCGCTTGTAGTGATCTGGGAGGATGTCCATCAAGGACTGGGGCGTGTAGACGATCTCGCCATCATGGACGGCGTCGACGGCACGCTGGCACGCTGACGAGCTGATAAAGGTCTTGCTCTCGGACAGGATGGCAAGCTCCAGGGCAGTGACTTTCTTCTCGTTGGCGTTCTTCTCCTGACCGGGCCACTGAGACTGGCTCCCGCGGTTGCGGCCCCGGCGCGCGACGTGGTCCGGGGCGCCCTGGAAGGGATCGAAGCCTTCGATGAGGATGTGAGCAAGCAGCAGAAGACCCTGCGGCCCCGGGTTGTCCTCGTGGAAGCGGCGGAGAACTCGGCTGGCGAGGAGTTCACACAGCGTGGCGCGGGCGACGTTGACGCTCTGGTGGACCGTCTTGGACTGGTCTCGTAGGAAGGAGACGCGATTGGCTAGCAAGCAGTAGACTGCGATGGTATGTTAGACGAGGTTCTCTCTCGGGCATGATCGCATGAGCGAACTCACCGACGGAGATGTCGTCCGGGTTGTACAGCCGGTCGACCAATGGCCTCACTACGAGGGCGTTCATCTTGGGATCCCTGAAGTGTTCTAAGGTGTAAGGATCATCTGCAGGATTCCGTTAGTGACCACCACAACGTCCCGTCTCCTCAGATGCACGTACCAATGCTCGCAAGGACTAGGCGCCGAACTCTGCACTCAAGAGGTGTTAGCACGCTGGTTCCCTCGTGGTCATCGCTACGACGGATGGCCAAGATGTTCGACGACGCGGGCGTCACACATGTGGGTGGGTTTACCGGTGAATCGTCATGTACACGGGCAGGGCCTCTGGGGTGAGGTTGAGGGTCGATCTACTGCCATCGTCGAGGCATCCCTTTGCCTCGGCATCCTCAGGCCCGGAGAGGAAGGCATCGTCCTCTTCATCGTCGACGGGTCGTAGCCAGTCGCCGTTGCGCTCGGAGCTAGACCGCGTCATGGCGAGTTTCTACAGGGCACGAACCTCCAAGCTAGGCGGGAGGATTGGAGCTGGAAGCCAGAGTTCTCAAACGCCAGGAAGCCAAATGGATGCAAGTTCACGATGTCAAAGAAAGACGGAAAGATGAGACCCTGAATGTACCATTTGAAGCACTGTCGAACCCCTGAGATTCAGGGTCCACGGGAGCCAATCGGTAACGCGTACGCTACGATGATCCGCCCCACAGGTTCCGGCTTGTCACTCTTGGTCTAGCGGCCGGAAGAACTCTAGGCGGAGGTCTTTTGAGCCTTGATAATGCATGGCCGTTGTATGGTTTGACGCCTGTTACGTTTTGATGTTGAGGTTTCTCGTGCATTTTCGAGAGATGTTGGAGGCCGTCTGGAACCGGAAAGGACTTTAGGTTCAGGGGTCACTGCCGAGACGTTGTGTCAGACGGGGTAACCTGCCGTCAGCACGCTGGATCGAGATTGGTAGCGCGAAGCACTTGTAGCACACGTGCGAGATCGGGTGACACAGGGGTGGATGATCATGGCCATATGATGATTCAGGCGAGATGGCGGCGTGTAGCGATGGCGATGACTTCCTCAGCCAACTCAAATCCTGCTACCTCGAAGATATATGGAGTGATGAAGATACAGGCCGCGCGACTATCTCTCTAGTAGGAGATATGGGGGCATGCAATCTAAACCGCCGGGTAATTGCTATGCAGGAAAGGTTGCCTGGCGCAGACGCAAGACTGAGGGTACTCTCCGCTACTTGTCGGAGGTCGTGGTGGTGCCAATGCAAGAGTGTCTGAGGCTTGCTCACGGATGTATACGTAGTCTTGATCGTGCTGGGTTGTCGACAGCTATCAGAGCCTAAGAGCGTGGCTGTTCAGTATCGTGGCACCTGTTGAACTTGAGAATGAGGTTGCCATGTTAGACTAAATAAGCGCAACAACTATGGCTTACACTGCCACCCCAAGCCTACCCCGTAGGTCGGTTCTAATGCGCTGATCGGTACTTACCGGTGATGAGTTGATGGGTACATACCATGTACTGTGCGGTACTCTTGACTGTGGTGGTTCAGAACCTGCCATAAAATTAATTAATCAATTAATTAATTACAGCCCTACGGATATGGAGGAAGGTCTATGATATCTGTCCGAAGCAACATAGCTGAAGCTAAGAAGTTGAGCTCTCTTGCGCCAGGTACAGATCAGACTCAAAAGTATCAGTGTGGCAGTCATGTCCATCCACATCTGTATTTATACACAACTTATTATACATGCCAGACTACCTACGTAGTATGTTCCCGAAGACCTGTTGGCGTCGTCTCTTGGGGCAATGGGAAATTCGGCCAGGCATGGGCCCGCGAGTAATGGAACGCAACTCGGGACTAAAGCCTGTGTCCCAAATCGTGAATGGTGGCGTCAGGCCCCTCATTCGCGAGCTACTCTGCATTTCAAGCTGGTGTCTTGGTCAAGTGGTTCCCGAAGTCTCGGGGTAAGACGGCAAAGGCAAATTCGGTGGCACATGCCAGCAGAGAGGGTTCGTTGGTGAAGCGTGAATGGGCCGAGTCAGTCAAGCGAATCTGCACGATACTGCAACGCCGCATCGAGACAATGGTGATGCCGGGGTCGGATGCTCGATTCGGGAGGTTGTTGGACCTGGCAGGCTTGGGAGACCAGGTTGAAAAGTGTCCAAGCGGGCGGGGATGTGCATTGCCGAAAATTAGCTGCTTCTGTGCTGATGCAGGTGGGGAGGCTGGAGACCAGAGACCGGAGACTGCAGAATGGGGAATGAAGATGGTCTGTCAGCTGTTCCAAGTTGTCGAGGCATCCAAGGGAACGTCCAGCCAGAGACATCCAAAGACATTCGTCAGGGTTCCAAATGGTGCAGGAGTCTTGCAAAACCGGGGTCTTGATATTCGCAAGTGCTTGTGACAGCTACGAATTATTGCCTCCAGATTACGGAGATCGAGGGCTTGGCTCGTACTAACCAGACCTAGGCTGACACGGGACACATGTTTGGGGTTGGCAGTTACGTGCATGCATCGCCTCGGCTGGCTGGCTGGACATGATTGAATCACATTCACGACCCAGAAACCCACCGAAGAGAAGAACTTTGACGAGGCCAAGAAGAGGACAAGTAGAAGAGGCGGCGGACGGGCGGACGGAGGCGACGGAACAAGGGGAGCCTGCCTTGTGAACCGATCGACCACTGGACCAGGGACCAGGCCGCGACCCCGGCCGCGCAGCTTGGTATCGGAGTGGACGATGGATAGAGGGCGGCGGCACAGAAGGAGCTCGGCGGCGCTGAAATAAGCAAGCGAATCGTGCATACGGCTGGGATGTTTTGCCGCTGTTGGAATGGGAAACCGAGAAGAAGAGGGGGGGGAGGAAAACCATCCAGCTGTCGTCTTTGGGTTCTGTTCTCACACAGTGTTGACAGACATCCTGAATGATGGGTTTTAGGTAGAAAAGCGTTGGGGAAGATACGTACGATACACCTTTATTTCGACCTGACATTGGATGGCTGGCTTGGCTTTTCTGTTGACGAGGGGGAAAGATGCCAAGGGGCAAATGGAGCTAAAAGAAAGTGTGGCGTCTGGTGGGATGGAGAGGAGCCTTACTACTACGTAGCCTGGAGGTACTATGTAGATATGGAGTACCTTCCATGGTACCTCTCTCTGTACTTTCATGCCATGGCATTTACTGGATTGGTTGATGATGGATGACCTTCTACGAGTAATGCCACTTTCTGTTCCGTCTCTCGCTCTCTCTTTTGCTTCAATCTCCCCTGCCTCGCTCTACAGCTCGGGTCCGCACGGAATACTACCTGCTTTTTTCCTATGTACCGAGTTGCGAGGCTTTTTTCCCTCTCCCTTTGTTTCCTTTTGGCTTGTGATTTTTGCCCATATCGTGTCTCTGGGCTAGGGAGTTGCTGCTTTGACCCCTCGGCGCCGTAGTCAAAGGTTACCTCAACATGGGAGGATCTTGGCGGGTTGGACCTTGCGGAGTATCGACCAAACAGACAAGGCACAGAGACAGAGAGAGAGAACATGGATGAAGTGCTTGCATCCTCGCGTCATTGTGGGCTCTTCTGCCTCTGCCTCCCGTCTCTTCCCAAGATGGCCGACTAAGCGTTGAGCTGCCTGCGCATCGACCAACAACCAACCAGCTGGGGTCAGCGATGCCGGGCACCTGGCATGGGCATGGGCATGGGGTTGGGGATGGATGGATGGCTGCAACCTGAAGAAAAAAGATACATAGTATGTACATTCTTGGACCACCCGAAATGGAAATCGGAGAAGAACAAGACTTGCAGGCGTGAATTACCATGTGAATCAAAACCGAATGAAAATAAACCAGACCACATCAGACAAACCCAACGTAACCGCTCCAACAAAGCATGTCACGGTTCAATACATACAGCGCATCCTTCTTTCGCTGTAAGAACCTACGAGACCGTTAGTAGGTGGTGACGACGATGACAAGGCTACGGGGCCACACAAGGCGGCGGGAACACGTATGGGGCAAAATAAAAAGATCCGGCCAATTTTGCAGGTTCTAGGTCCCCATCTGTGACGCAATTGAAAACACCTCCAGCGGGGCGAAGCTCCCCCTAGCTCCCCTGTCCAGCAATAGCAGGCTTGCACTTCGCAGCACCGCATTGGCGCAGTCAGGGCCTCCTCACCCCCCTCCCATGCCGCCTAGACATGGAACCTAGCGGCTTGGGGCTTGCAAATACCCAGTGCGCTGTTGTCTGGGTGGTAGGTAGGTCACCTCAAGTGGGAAGAAAGCGGAGGAGCAAGCGCATGAGGGACGCTGTCGTGGACAGATGGGTACCTAGGTAGTAAGTAGTGGTAGGTTCTGACGACCTGATCTCCATGGCTTCCGGGACCCACTGTTTGTCCACTGGCTGGGGCATCGATGTATCTCGTGTTGTTGACCAGGTATCTCCCGTGCCTTGGCGACTGCAGTATGCAAATCACCCAAGTTAAACCCCGGGTTACTCGCCCATTCACTGCATGCCGGTTTTCCATACAGCTAGAAAACAAGTGGATGAGTGAGGTAGGGCAATTAAACCCGAAGAACTCGCTCTTTGGAAGAACAACCTACTGTACTGTACCTACAGAGTACTATACTGCACTCTCGCCGGGCCTCGTGCCGCTGGGGCCTTGTTAGTGGACACCTGGCCGGCCGCTGTGGCGTCGTCGCCTGGGACCGGACCCGCCAAGAGCTCTGGCTTTGGCCTCTCCACGAGCAGCCCCAACAAGAAGACCTGACGCCTGGCCCCAGCGTCCATACCTACATGCGGTACTGCTAGGTACCTGGGTATGTGCGGACATAATTGGCAGGTATCGGCACTCAGGTAAGCCAGTGAGGCTTTGGAGGGTCGACATTACCCCAGGCCTGAATCGTCACTGTTGCATTTGCTTGGGCGTACGGGCCGGATCTCGCTGATTTGGTGGATGACTGGTATTCGTAGCTGGTTAATAATAACGGAGGGTTTTTTGGTGGTTGGCGGTTGGCGGTTGGCGGGGTGGCACATTTCCACCACCTCGAGGCTACCTACCTTACCTATCAAAGGTACTTCCAACCCTACTTGAGGTACTTGCCCGCCAACCTTCCCATGCCTTGCTCACACTTACCTACCTTCCCTGCCGCGCAGAAGCCTTTGCTTGTCACGCCTCCGTCGCCTTCACCGTCGACGTCTCTCCGTCACATCCCTCTCACATTCATCTGCCCAACCTTCTACTCCTCCTCCTCCTCTTCCTCCTCCGCAACACCAAAGGTTACCCCTCCTCCCGCTTCTCTTCGCCCTCACCCTCTCGCCCAATTCGCCTTTGCCGCGTTCCTTCGACTCTCGGGCGCCCTTCCTCTTCCCCCTCTCCCCATCCGCAATACCCGGTTGCTCTGATCCGAGCATTCCGTCGCTGCCATCATGGACTACAAATCGGGTATCATGCCTCTGAGCCCTGTTCACAAGGCTCCCTTCACGATCGAGTCTCCCGGCTATGAGAAGGTCCCTGGCGAAACCCTCCCGCGCCGTCACCCCCGGGCCAAGGACGGCTTGCTCAACAGCCCGGCCGAGGGCGTCCATACCGTCTACGATATCGTCACCCGCAGCGCCCGCCTGTACCCCAACCACACTGCCGTCGGCGCCCGTAAGCTCATCAAGCTTCACAAGGAGACCAAGAAGGTCAAGAAGAACGTCGATGGCGAGACTCGCGAAGTCGACAAGGAGTGGCAATACTTTGAGCTTTCCAAGTTCGACTACCTGACCCACAAGGAGTATGAACAACGCGTCCATCAAATTGGCGCCGGCCTGCGCAACCTGGGCTTGACCAGCGAGGACAAGGTCCATCTCTTTGGCACAACAAGGTATGTCTTGGAAACATCTTAACCTCGTTCCTCTGTCCGTTGCCATTTTGCCCTGTCCTTGTGCGCTGACTGGCCTTGCTGCAAAGTGTCGGCTGGATCTCCATGTCCCACGGATGCGCCTCCCAGTCCATTGCCATCGTAACCGCTTATGATACCCTCGGCTCCAGCGGTGTCGAGCACTCTCTCATCCAGACCGGCTGCACTGCCATGTACACCGACCCTCACCTGCTCAAGACCGCCGCCGAACCCATTAGGAAATCCAACGTCAAGATCGTCATCGTTAACGAGGAGTGCGTTTTCACGGCCGGTGGCGAAATCGAAGCGTTCAAGAAGGATCACCCTGACGTCAGAGTCCTTACCTATGAAGAGCTCCGCGAGCTTGGCGAGGAGAGGCCGGTAGAGCCCAACCCGGCTAAGCCTTCGGACCTCTACTGTGTCATGTACACCTCAGGCTCGACTGGCTTGCCCAAGGGCGTCTGCATCTCCCATGAGGCTCTCGTTGCTGGAGGTACGTTGCTATTGCTGCCCGTTGCGATACAGTTTTGCTGCTTTCTCTACGCGACTGAGCTCAGTGCTAACTGCTGCCACACCAGTGACCGGTCTCTTCACCTGCGTTGAGGAATGTGTAAGTGACAGAGAGTGTATCCTGGCTTACCTACCTCTGGCCCATATCTTCGAAATGGTTCTCGAGAACCTCGTCCTGTTCATCGGCGGAACTCTCGGATATGGCAACCCCCGAACGTTGTCCGATGCGATGGTCAAGAACTGCTATGGTGACATGCACGAATTCCGACCCACCGTCATGGTTGGCGTGCCTCAGATTTGGGAGACTGTCAAGAAGGGTGTCGTAGCAAAGCTGGAGTCTTCCAGCCCTGTCCTCCGAACCTTGTTTTGGAGTGCCTTCAACTACAAGGCCTTCATGACCAGGAACAAGCTGCCAATGGCCAACATCTTCGATAATGTCGTCTTTAGCAAGGTCCGAGAGCTCACCGGTGGCCGCCTTCGTTTTACCATGAACGGTGCAAGTGGTATCTCTGACGGCACGAAGAATTTCCTTTCGTTGGTTCTGGCCCCTATGCTGGCAGGTTATGGTCTCACTGAGACCTGCGCCAACGGCGCTCTGGGCTGCCCCCTCGAGTACTCACCTAACGCCATCGGTCCCATCCCCTCCAGTTGTGACGCCAAGCTTGTCTCGATTCCCGAACTTGGATACTCGACCGACTCGAACCCCCCGCAGGGCGAGATCTGGTTCAAGGGTCTCCCAATAATGACCAAGTACTACGACAACGTCGAGGAGACAGAGAAGGCTCTCACCCCCGATGGATGGTTCAAAACCGGCGATATTGGCGAGTTCGATGCTGACGGCCATCTTCGAGTCTTCGATCGTGTCAAGAATCTTGTCAAGATGCAGGGTGGTGAATACATCGCCCTCGAGAAGGTCGAGGCTGTATACCGAGGTGCCCAGACTGTGGCCAACGTCATGGTTCACGCTGATCCCGAGTACAACCGGCCCATCGCCATCATCATGCCCAATGAGAAGGTCCTTGTTGAGAAGGCCAAGGAGGCTGGCGTGCATGAGGATAACATCCACACTATCCACCAGAACAAGAAAGTTGTCAGCTACGTTCTGAAGGATCTTCAGACGGCTGCTAAGCGAGCCGGTCTCGCCGGAATCGAAATCGTGACCGGCGTCGTCATTACCGATGCGGAGTGGAATCCCGATAGCGTAAGAAACCCCAAACATCCCAAGCTTTTTCTATTATGGAAAACCATAGCTGACCATGACTGCAGGGCCTTGTTACCGCGACCCAGAAGCTGAACCGAAAAGTGATTCGTGAGGCGTTCAAGAAGGACATTGACGAGTGTCTCAAGAAGTCTGGTTAAGCGACGTTGGCGGTGTCGGATGAGATATACACTGGTGACGCAGTGTGAACCGGCGGATGGACGGACGGACGGACGAAACGATCAAGGATACCAGGCGCGAGGGCTCTGTGATTTGCGTGGGCCCAGCCTTTCATGTTGGCACTGATGGAGAGTGCGGTTGAATGTGTACTGTAGCTTGTGCGGCGTTGGCTCCATGATGTTTTTATCAGACTTGTATTGAATACCTAAAGGCAGTGGCTCTCCCCATCTTGTTATGTATGGTTCCATATTTTAAAGACCCTGCTCGAGCAAGGCCCCGAATAGCCCGGACAACGTGATGTGATGTGATTGCGCTCAGGGTCCGTCTTCGACATGTGAAAGTCGTCCACCAGGGACATGTCCGGTCTCATTCGCAGAGAGATGGTTGACAGCACGGCGCCGAGTGGGGCGACGAATGAACAGCGACGGCCAAGAGGCGAGGATGGGGCCGATCCTGTCCTTCTACGTGTTTCTGGAAAGTGAGCTTCCCAAGCGTGTGCGTAGTAGTAGTATCATTTGGTCTTATCATGGGTTTGAGGTCATTATTTGACGGGAAATCATGGGCACGCTGGGTACGAAAGTACAAACACCAATATCTTTCACACCGCCCGAACAAGTTTAAAAAGAAAAACGGTTTGATGAAAACGCCTACCCCTTGCACCTTGCCATGCTTGCTACCTGCTTTGCTATATAGAGTCATAGAAAAAAAAAAGAGAAGAAAACCAGTGACGGAAAAATCAGAACGAGACATGAGAGTGACGACTGCTGCGGGTGATTGACACATGCGCGAAGGGGAACAGCAGACGACTGGGAAGCCGATGCGTGTGAGTTTGCCCGGGATGGTGGTTCAGGGGTCAGGGGATATGTGCATTACTACGTACGATGTTATCCAACGAGGATAGGGAAATGAGAGGGGACAAAGCTTAGCCTAGGAGGCTCTTCCGAGTGTCCCGACTCCCGAGGTTGAACGAAGAGGGTCCCCTCCGTGGCAGTCGACGAGTCGTCGCCCAGTCTCTCGGGAAGCTAGCCGTCATGAGGCTAGGAGGGACAAACAGCTGATGGGTACGTAGTATAGCATCACATCAGCCTTCACCGCATGTCCTTGCGGCGGAAGAAGATCAAATAGGGTACACGGTGCCCGGACTTGAAGAGATCCTTCTGGATGTCGTGTCGGTCGCCGCTGCCGATGCGGACTTTGGTTACCTTGGCGTCGTCGCAGTAGTACCAAGCGTACGGGTCGTGCGAGGCCGTATCGCGGACATAGGCGGTATAATGCCCTTGATCTGGCCCGGCGCCCGAGTGGACGACGACGGCGTACGTCTCGTAGCGGAAGGGCCCCGCAAAGGCCGGGTCGGTGGGGTCTGTTGGATCCGGCGAGGCGTGTGGGACGAAGACCTGCGACATGTCCATGTCGTTCAGGTCCCACGTTATGAGGGTTTCGCATTTACGCGGACCGCCGCGCGCGTCGAAGTTGAAGCGGCGTAGACTGACGCAGAGCAGCGAGGGGAGACGGGCGTAGCGTTGGAACTGGAGGGCCCGCGTTTTGCGGCGGCAGTTGTTGCAGTCGAAGTCGCTGAGCTGTGACGTCTCGGTGAGCTCCTTGAGGGCATGGCTCAGCGTCGGGCCGCTCTCGTTACCGACGAAGACGGTGATCAGATCCAACGTCGCGAATTGGTACGACAAGACACGGCACTCAAGGCACTCGACCGTGCCCAGCTCCAGTCCGCGCCAGTATTTGTCGACGATGGACTGGTTGAGCTTGCTGTGGTTGCGCCAGTACTCGGCCGCCGCCCCAAGCAGCGACTGGCGCTTGGTGTCGGGTTGCGCGATCGAGCCCAGTTGGTCTCGCCGTGTGTTAGTCTCGTCGTGGAGGTGGTCGACGAGGAAAGACATGAACTCCTGTGCATCCTGCTGCTTGGTCCCACCGAATTCCGCGACCTTCATCTGCTTGGAGACGTGGAGTGAGTATCTCTGTTCAGGGTTAGCCGTGCTCTGCGATTCATTTCGAGGGGGCGGGGGATGTATCACTTACCATCAATGTTTGCGCCTTCATGACCTGGAATTTGCCCGAGCTCATCCAGTGGAATAGGTTGCTGATGATTCGAACCATCAACTGAGGCTGATCGATCTTCTCGTCCTCCTTTCTGGGCGCCGAGAACTGGGATATCCAGTCCGAGTCTGCAAGCACCCTTCCAAACTCAGGGGAGGCCAGGAGACACTGCAGCGTGCTGTTTGCGTAGCACCAGTTTGAAGGGTTGTTCAGACCTGTGTAGAACGTCGAGGTTTCGGCAGTGGCCGATTGCTCAACAACCTTCGTGGGCACCCGGGTCAGTTGTCGGTTGGCTGGTGCTCCGCTGTCGTCCGCACCATCAGCCAAACCATTGTAGCTTGGTCGTGGCAGGGCCGGAGCTGGCCTAGTCGGCGGCGAAGGGAGGTCGGTATCCAAGTCGATTTTATGAGATAGCCCGTATACCGCTTGGTGCTGCGGCTGGTCTTGCGAAGACATGGACTCTTGTTCTGCCAGCACTGGCGGAAATCTCCTGAGAAAGTCTTCCTTGGACCGTAGGAAATTGGGGGATGATGCGGTCTCCATGTCTTCGTTTTTTAATCTCTCCTGCCAATCCTTGACATCCTTCTCTTTTAGGGGCTTGCCAATATATTTCGACTTCCTTCGCTCAATGGCATTGCTTCGGCTTAGTTGGCTGTATTGAGCTGGCTTTGAGGAAGCAGACTGCGTGGTTACTTGGAGAGAAGCCGGACCCATCAAGTCCACCCAGGCATCAATTCCGCCCTTCAACAGCTTGGGAGGGTTCTTCAGGTCTCGCCCGTAGTTGTAATCGACCAAAGCCCGCTTGAGCGATGCAAGAACTAGGTCTCCCGAATTCGAAGAAGACTTGGACATCGCTTCAGAATACTGGTCGTAAAAAACCACTAGATCATACTTGTCCCGCTGCTCAAACAGAGACTCTTCTTGGTTTGGGGACAGCACAAGACTCTCGCATATCTGTTCTGCCGAAATGTTGTCCCTGGTAAGAATATCTGGTTCAATGCAGATAGTTGACGAGGACATGATGTGCCCCTCGTTGAAAAGTTGCCGAAACCGAGTGTCAATGATGAGAATAGAACCCTTGGCCTTCATGGCTTGAAAGAGATCCTCCGGATTTATCAAGTCCCCTTCTGGAACCTTTATGGCGTTTCCTGGTGGTACGGGAGGTATTGAGTTGTTGAGGGAGTAACTTTGAGCTGGAGTAAAGTAATCAGCTTGGGCCTGTGAGGATCCTGTAGGAGTACCGGGGACAGAGGTCGATGATCCGGTTCGATTATATATATTACGGGGAGTGCTTGTGGGTGGCCTCGAAACTTCCCCTGATATGCTCCCACGAGCAGGGCTGTAGATGGCATCCGGCATCTTGGGTAGAATCGGAACAGCGCTATCTATGTCAATCTTTGGCGGTCGTGGCGGCGCAGGAGGCATCTCTCGTGGTCCGGCTGGCTTCGGGAGGTTGATCTGATGTGTCTTGATGCGTGGGTCTTGGCCTGGAGACGCCTGCGGGCCTCTCAGGTTGGCGAAGCGAGCGGCAAGGTCCTGGGCGGTAGTGCTCGAGAGGTTCAAGCTGGAACGTACGGGGTTGATTGCATTCCCGTGGAGGGCCTTGGGCTTCGGTTGAATGCTTGGCTTGGTTTTTGCTGAAGAGCCGTTTGTAGCTCGAGGTGGGGCATTAGCTGGCCGGTCTGCCGAGGACAGTGAGTTGCCATCTTGTGCTGTCTTGGTAGAGGATTTGAGCTGAGAGCTAATGGCATTCCTTTGGGCTGGTGCAGTTCGCTGGCGGGTGGGTTGGACGCCGGTTCTTTTGTTATCCGCAATGATTTCCTGCTTGATTCTCGCAAAGACAGCATCTTGCTGGCTGATCTTCTTCAGCAGCGAGTTGTGCGCTCGTGCCAGATCGTTGCGGTCGCCCTTGAGGGAGGTATAATCTCGGTGGTTCCGAACAGACTGGATAGCAATGACGGACGCACGAATGTAGTCCTTCAGAGCGAGAGCAGGTCTGTTGAAGTCGCGGCTCATCTGCGCTTGGCCCAGTGATGCCTCGGCAGATTCTAACAACTTGCGGATAGACTGGTTCATATCGATGTCTCTGGGAGCTGCCAGGATATCTTCAATGTGTGGTATTGGAGCCCCGCCGGGCCTGGGGTCGCCTCCGTTACGTCCTGCTGGCGGCGGGTGGCCCAAGGCGCCGGTGGTGGCCATGGGATGGCTGCGGGTGTCGACCAGGCTGGCCGATCGCGTGTGGCCTACGGAGGTCATCACGGTGGTTGGATCGGGAGGAACGGTTATCGTCGAATCATATCTCGTCGGAGGAGGGCGGTATGAAGAAGTCGAAGCTGGATCGGGTCGCGGTGGGTGCGGAAGCAATAAATATGAGGAGGGGATGATGGACGAGTCAACCGAGTATCGGGGAATAATGGAGGGGAATGGGATACAACGAATCAACGCTCCGTACACGATGTGTTCGCTGAAATATGTAGTATCGTCTAAGAACAAAGAACCCGTTCGAAGAAACGCTCAAAGAAACTCCTTGCAAAAAGACATGGTTCGGGCACGGAGTTGTTGAAGGTTGGGACTCGGCGGTCATGCCGATCATAAAGGAACCGGACATCGGCGCTCAGGCTTAGCGACAACTCTCATGGCCATGTGGTTCGCGGGGAGGTACATGATGATGTGGCCGAGTACCTGGGCTCATACTGCCGTAGTGCGGTAGCAGAAGTACATCATCTTCGTGTACTGGTACCCGCTTCGAGTTTCCCCAGTTTGGCGTCCACGAGCCACGTACGCCACAGCCAACGTCGTCATTTGCTCGCCGCGGGCTTCTGGAGGTTGCTGGTCCCAGGTCCGAATTGCTAGCGGGTCGCCCGCCCACTGTGACGCAGGGCAGACTGGCAGACAGCCCGTGCTGAGCTCACTGGGCAGCGCCCATGGTGGATCTCCTCGGGCCCCAGAACCCCCTGTCCGTTGGGCGCTACGGGGACCTGGGTAGGGCCTGGATTGCCTGGAAAGCGCTGCCTGCTTCAGTGGGTTCAAGGGTTGTTCGGTAAGGTTCCTTACATAATGATGCCATGGCCAATGGTGGAGGCGGCAGAGCTGGGGGCCTTGAGAGGCACCTAGTAGCGTGGGTTTGGAGGCTAGCCCGTCTTGTACCCTTACGTCGTACCTCATCGCCCTCTGACTGACTGAGGCTGGGGCAACCAACGACAGCCTGGAGCAAGCCTGGCGAACCCCGATCCAACATCCTCCACCATCACGTCAACTTCATCCATCTCTTTCTAGTGCTGCTCTTCTTGTCTCCCGCGAGTCCTCGACAAGACTCCCAGCTTACCCATCAGCCGAGCGCCCACCTCCCCTCCCTTCGTCCCGCCATCCCAGCCGCTACCGCCGTCGCCGTCGCCGTCGCCACCAAGATGATGAGCTGGTGGTCGTCCTCGGCCAACACGGCCTTGGACGAGCAGATCGAGAAGGCGACGAGCAGCAGCCTGTAGGCGCTCCTAGAGCCCAAAATCCATCATTTCTTCTTTGCTGACTGACCTGATACGCAGGGAAGATATTGCCTTGAACCTCGAAATCTCCGACATCATCAGATCCAAGACGGTCGCGCCCAAGGAGGCTATGCGCTCGCTCAAAAGGCGCATCGGCAATAAGAATCCCAACTCGCAGCTAAGCGCGCTGAGCGTACGGCATCCCCTAGCCGATGCGAAACGTTTTGGAACTGACCTATGCCTAGCTTACCGACACATGCGTCAAGAATGGCGGATCGCATTTCCTCGCCGAGATCGCCTCTCGCGAGTTTATGGACAACCTTGTGTCGCTACTCCAGGCCGTCGGAGGCGCCGCCGTCAACGCCGAGGTTAAATCGAAGATCCTCGAGCTGATACAGTTGTGGGCGGGAGCCACTGAAGGCCGATACGACCTTGGCTACATCGGCGAGGTATACCAGACGTTGCAGCGAGAGGGACACCAGTTTCCGCCCAAGATTTCGGTTTCGAGCAGCATGATTGATAGCAGTGCGGTAAGAGAGGACTGGTAAAAGTTGGCATGGCCAATGACTGACAAATCGCAGCCCCCAGAGTGGTCGGACTCCGAAGTATGCATGCGATGTCGAACTCCCTTTACATTTACCAACCGAAAGCATCACTGCCGAAACTGTGGAAACTGCTTCGACCAGCAGTGCTCGACCAAGACTGTTGCTCTGCCCCATCTAGGAATCCTTACCCCCGTTCGAGTCGATGACGGCTGCTATGCCAAACTCACCAGCAAGGGTTTCAAGGAGCCTAGCCCTTCCCTTGATCGATCGCCCACGTACCCCCACAAGACTCGCAGCACTTCAGCCATGCAGCCTCGGAATGCCCGTGTTGATGAAGGATTCGATGAGGACTTAAAAAAGGCTTTGGCAATGAGCTTGGATGAGGTCAAGACCCACACCCGCGGATATGCTGAACCCATTGCGAGCCCACCCAAGGTCAACGGGGACGCATCAGCTGCTAGGCAAGCCGAAGAGGACGACGATGACCTGAAGGCGGCGATTGCGGCATCGCTAGCTGATATGGAGGAACAGAAGCAGAGGCATGCCGCAGCGCTTAAGCAACAGACGTCGAGTACTTCCGCAGCCAGCACCACCAACTTTGTTCTCCCCAAAAACGACTATGAGTTGACACCTGTGGAGGCAGAGAACATCAACCTCTTTTCGACCCTGGTGGACCGCTTGCAAACACAACCGCCGGGCACCATCCTCCGAGAGCCCCAGATTCAGGAGCTCTACGATAGCATTGGAACATTACGCCCTAAACTGGCAAGGACGTATGGAGAGGCCATGAGCAAGCACGGTACGGTTTCATCTCTGCTTGGACCTCGGCGATGCTAACTTAGCTTCAGATACCCTCTTAGATCTTCATGCCAAGCTCTCGACCGTGGTTCGGTACTACGACCGCATGCTGGAAGAGAGACTGAACAAGGCGTACCACCAACAAAGCCTCGGTGGATACAATCTCCCTCCCCGACAACTAGCTGGCCCCTATCCGTCGATTCCTGCGCACATGGCTAGCAACCCAGGAGTGGCAGAGAGCTTTTACACGGGACAGCAACGAGCGAGTTATCAGGCCCCTCCGCAGCAGCTTTATCAGCACCAGCCGCTACAGGCAACGCCTCAACCTCAATACACATCGTACGGCCCTGTGCCGCCTCAGCCTGGGCAATACCTACCGGCTCAGCAGCTACCGCCACAACAGTTCCCGCCACAGCAGTTGCCGCCACAGCAGCTTCAGCGGACTGAAAGCTGGCAAGATAAGGCGCCGCTGGCACCGTCTGCGCCTCAGGATGCTTACCAACAGCAGCCCCCCCTTGATGCGACTCAGCAAGCCCAGACACCTCAGCAATCCACGGCCACGCCGCTGGCCGACCCTAATGCTTCATACTACCTCCCACCACAGCAGACGCCCCAGGCACTTCCCGTAGGACCGTCGGCCCCGGGACCGGCACCGACACCCGATGCAGCCCAGTCTCCGTATCCCAATTTACAGCAACCGATGCAGTACTCGGCCCCCTCACAGGCAACGCCAATTCAGACTCCTGCTCAGACAGTTTCGGCTACTCAACCTGTTCAGCTTCCCCAACAACAACAGCAACAACAGCAACAACAGCAGGCTCAATCGCCTCAGCCACAGCAGCAAGCACCACCTCCTCAGCAGCAAGCGTATTGGCAACCATCAATGCCGCAGCAGCATCAGGCGCCCCCGGCCGCACCTCAGAGCTGGGCGTACGCTGGTTACAACCAAGACCCATTTCCAGCAGTGCCAACACACGAGCCTGTTCACCAGCAGCAGCAGCCTGCGAAGGAGGAGGCGCTAATTGAGCTCTGATTGCCAAGTGGGGTAAACCGAAGGATTGCCAGAAGGTGTTGGCTTCTGCGTGTGTGCCGCAGACTGGGCTTTTATTGAACCGGCGTTGGGCGGGTATCCGTTTTGTTCGGCGAGACAAGAATGTACTGCAGGAGCGTCCGATAGGCTTGGACAACACAGGCGATAGCTACAATCCCGCGATTTATGATACCTTTCAGTTGCTACCTTGCGCGATTGCGACACGTTGTTGAAGCTGGCTTGCCTGTACTAGAGTGACGAACGTGACAAGCAGAAGTTACGATACAGCTATGACGGAGGCCAACTGGACCACATCCATCGCCGCTAAATATCAGGGGCCAGACTAGACAACAGCTACGCCCCTGGGATACCTTCCATAGCCTTCTGAAACAGGAAACGCTTCTTCTTCTTATTCCATTGCGCCCTCTGAGAGATGCCCGATATTCTGTGGCTACGTTGTGAATTGACATGTGAATGCCTGCGAAGCTAGCCAGCACGTTCAAGTAGAGGGCGGATTGATCCTAGCTGAGGAGATAGACGAAGTCGGGTAGTCTAATTCGCAAGTCAAATAGTGCTCGGGATCGATGCCAACGTAGCATTGTCGAGTGCGCACTTTGACTTTCAAGCGGGGTACGGGACCTGGGCGAGAAACCGGTAGGTATAAAGAGATATCCTTGATAGATCCTATCGCAGTTGATCCGGAGCGACCTGCCGACAGATGGGTGTGTCCTCGCGGTTCCCGCAAGTAGCAAGCCGAAGCGCCAAAAGCCCACCACCACCACCACCAACAACACGACGCTGCCTCCGCACTGGTCGCAACTGGCCGTACACGGCATGGCTCTAATGTACGGCGTGAATCCGGTGAGAAAAGGAAACAAAAAGAACCACCCAGCGGTCCATTCGCCGCGCCGCGCCACGCGGGCATTCCCACCACCCTCCTTTTCCCCTGCCCACCGGCCCAATTCGCGCATGACAGAGCAGAGTCTTCTTCCCTCTGCCCTTGCAAATCCAAGATTTTTGTTTGGCAGGGCCCACTCCCTCGGCCCCCTCGGCCCGCAGCACGGACCAATCGGCGCCGCGTGGCGGCCCACGCCCGTCATGGATGGCGGCGCCGGCTCCGGGCACCGGACGGGCCTTTTGAGTCACTGGTTGGCTGAGGCGTGGTGGCCGTTCCGGCGGGCGGAGGGAAGGTGGGGGGGGGGATGTGACGCGATGTATTCGTATGCGGGTCGAGAGGCTTCCGCCTTGGCTACCTTACCTAGACGAGGAGACTGATAAGGCGGTGCTTTTTTTCCTCTTCTGGTTCCTCTTTCCCTATCGTTGTACTTCCATCTCTGATCCTGCTGACGACTGAGATTGCCGGACTGCCGTTGATTTTTTTGTCTATATCCCGCACTCAATCTTACTTCCTTTCAGTCTCCCGTACTTATCAACTCACTGGGAACCCAGTCTCTCTCTCTCTCAGCATCACCAAAAAAAGACACAACTTCACAACCCAGCAGCTTCAACCAACCATGGCTCCCACCATCCACCTCGTCCGCCACGCCCAAGGCTTCCACAACCTCTCCCACGCCAACGAGCAACTGCACGATCCGGATCTGACGCCCCTTGGCGAGCAGCAGTGTGCCAATCTGCGCGCCGCCTTCCCGCACCACGCCAAGGTCACCCGCCTGATCGCCTCGCCCATGCGCCGCACCGTCTACACCTGCCTCAGGGCCTTCGGCACCGACGCTCTGCTGCCCATCACCGCGCTCCCGGAGTTCCAGGAAGTCTCCCTGCAGCCATGCGATATTGGATCCCCCGTCTCCAAGGTCGCCGCCGAGTTCGCCGGCAAGGCCGACTACTCTGGCGTCGAGGAGACGTGGACCGAGAAGGGTGCCGAGAGCCCGTACGAGCCCACGCTGGAGAAGCTACTTGCTCGCGGGAAGAAGGGCCGACTTACATTGAGGGAGGCGGCTGGCAACGGGGACGATCACATTGTTGCGGTGACTCATGGCGGGTTCCTCCACTTCATGACAGACGACTGGCAGGGTGTCGACGAGGCGCATGGTATGTATCCCCACTGTTAACGGCAAGAACAACAGCCAACAGGGTACATCTCGAGGGCAGCAACAGTTGCTAACGAACCACCTAGCCACGGGCTGGACTAACTGCGAGTATCGCTCATATCAGTTCGTCGACCCCACGGGCAAGGACGAAGAGGCCGCCCTTCGTGAGACCAACGAGAGCTGGCGCCGCCGACACGGCAGCCTCGTTCCGCTCACAGCGACGGAGCAACGCGAGCTACGCCCGCTCATGATCGAGAAGATGGGTCCCTACCTTCACCTCATCAATGTCAAGAACTAGACTCGACGTACTAACTTGAATCGCCCAACAATTGATGAGACAAAGGGGAGTTTTGGAACTTGATGTGGTTCAGAACATGGTTGGATAGATTTGAACTGGGCGTAGAATGGTTGGAATATGGAAATAGCATCAGAGACGGGACAGAAACAGAAGCGCTCGTCATTGGTTCTAACAGAAGCTACAGCGAAAACAGATAGCGCTGAGCGCCTAGGACTCCCTCGTAAGCAACATAGATCAAACTGAAATAGGTGCTCTCATACAATCGCATTCAATCTTATCGCTCGTCAAAGCATGGTAGGCTTTTTTGGCTCGTCCAAGTCCTTCCTCCCGAGCACATCCATAACGCCCTCGACCTCCTTCCAGGTAGTCAATCGGATTGACAGCACCTCAATAGACCACTTTGGGCTCGATCGGTTGTCCGGCCTGAGCTTGCACTGGCAAAAACACTTGGTACCTGCGACGTTGGGTTTCAAAAACTCCCGACTAGCGCAATCTAAAGGCGCTCCCAGTTCCTAGCCAAGGAGGGTACCATTCAGATATGGCGGGTATTCCTTAAGCAAGCTTCGAAACTGAAAGTACTGCTTATGATGAAAATTTTCGCGGTTCGAATAGACTACTCGGGCAAACAGCTCAAAGACGACTTCGGGTTGGTTCTTGAACAGCTCTACCTTGGCATCCAGCATTTCTTGGATGTGGAAGAATGTTTTGTGTGCCTTGAGGAGCATCTGCGGAGGAAATGGCCTAGGAGTATTCGGCTTACTCGTAGCCGAGGAGCGTAAAGTATGAGAAGGGGGTGCGCTTTGTCTCGGTTTAGAGTCGACCGACTTCAACGTCCGCGTCTCTTGAGAACCGACCGGTGAGTTGGCCTTTGGCATCTTCTGTGCACACTCATGCACATGGCTCCAGTCAGTTTCATGGTTAAGGAGTATGTCATCCTTGATCGGAGCGGTGAGACTTGAGCTGGAGCAGAGAGGAGAGTGCTGTAAATCTGGGTCAAACTCCTCGGCCGACCTAGAATCGCAATCGCACGCCCGCACCACGCTTGATTGTGGCATATGATCTGTCTTCCAATCGGAGTCTTCCAGAAGCTGTGCCATGGCCTCATCATCGAAATCCTCAAGACAAAACGTCTCTTCAGGTTCATGATGGTTGACTATGCTCTGCGATGTACCTGTAGTTAAATATTCACCTATATGATCTGGGATTTGTTCGACTTCGGGTCCCGGGGCATTTTGCCGTTCAATGCCGAAGGCTACTGTTGAACTGATATTGCCGGAAACATGCGGATAAGAGCCATGTTCCGGGTAATTATGGCCCTCTACCATCGCCTCGGAAGTCATGGAGAGACAGGCAAACAACGTGGGGGCTTGGAGATAACGCAGCGGGGGTGGCGGAGAAGCTGACGGTGGCTGGGTTTCTAGACACGGACGTTTACGTCCCGAGAGGCCAAGCTCTTCACCCGAGCCATCGAGTCGGACTCTTTTGGTAGTGCCCGAGTTGGGTGGAGTAAGTTCCGATGCAAGGTCCTCCTGTGAGAATCTCTTGCGCAGAACCGCTGGGGACAAGAGGCGAGGACTAGTGGAAGGACTGCTGAGACACGTCAGTTATGTTTATCAAACGCGCAACGACTTGACGATACTTCGGCAAGTCAAACCGTGCACTCACCTCTTGTCTGTGGGCCCGGGTCTCCCGGTCTTCCGTCTCTCCGAATGTGGATTCGGCATTGTCATGGCCTGTGTGCGTCAGTGAGGTTACCGTGGGGGTTGATTTAAGGCAGGTTCTGGTATGGCGTGCAAGTGGCAGTTGGTGAGAGAAGCGACGATACATACTCGGGTGTACGTGAAGCACGGTGGCGACGATGAAAAATCTTTAATTAAAAAGAAAGCAGAGGCTCGGTACGAAGTAGTCGTGTCAGTAAATTAGCCCATCGGTGGATGGAAAAGTTGGCAGTGGACGGTGGGCGGGCAGGAGGTGGGAGGCAGGAGGCAGGAGGTGGGCGGCTAGGTACAGACAGACATCGTGACCTTCTTCTTAGTCGAACCTTCCTTTTTTCCCTGCAGGCCACGTCTGAACGGGACTGGTCGTGACCGGCTTCGGCCGGCGGCTGAGTCTCGGAAGCACCGACGAGAGAAGGGACAACTGCAGCCTAAAAGTTAGGCTGGCATGGAAGGCAGGTACCAACTGCGCGGCTCCTATTGTTGGGCTGCGACTCCATATATTCGGCTGGATGAGTTGGGAATGCCGGCAAAGGCCAGAGAGAAGAACATCACAATGACGGCTTCACGCTTTATCCGGAGACCCACGCGCCGCCTGACCTCTGCACAAGGGTGAGACTGCGCACGCACAACAAATGGAAACGAGGTAAGATGCGATGAGATGAGATGGGGTCCATGCAGCTGGGCATCGACCCAATTTTGCCATGCCGAGCCATGGAAGGGCCCAAAACAAGACCAAGGTCCAGCTAACCGCCCGACAAGAAGCAGAACATGAAGCGATATCAGTTCTACATACGAAGTCAATAGTAGCTCGCCAGTCCAAGCCCCAAGCCGCATGCCGGATCCCCATCCATGCGCAACCCCCCTCCCCCCTCCCCCCCCCCCCAAATCTGATAGACCAGCAGCATTTCTCAGCATTTGGGGGTCGACTTGGGGGCAGGCGAGTCCTCGATTCCCCCATTATCTGGTTAGCCCCACAGATTGTCCACCAACCAGGCTCCCAAATTGCAGCCCCGCTGGTGATTTACGGTGATTTACCATCCACATGGATGATTTACTGCGAGGGCCCTCTGGCTTCTGGGGCCGGCCGGGGCTCCGCAAGGGGCCGGCTCCGCCGCGCCTGGACCACCCCAGCTCCCCGTGCGACCCGTGTGACCTGAAAGTTGGGGTTGAGTCTTAGTGAGATCCACCATGGCAAAAGCCAACCCGACGAAGTCCAAACCTGTCAGTCACGCCTGCCCGTCTTTGCCAGCCTCTGCTTGTGCGCGTGCTCAGTCTTGGACGATCGATCTCTCACCTCCGGCAGCGGCAGTGGCAGTGATAGTGGACGCGACGCAAGGACGGCAATCCTCCCTCGCATTACTCGCCCCCCTTCTCCTTTCCCCTCTTGGCTCTTGCCCTGCCCTCTCCGGGCCCCGACGTCGCAAGTCGCAAGCACATGTCAGCTCCATCGCTCCTGCCATTGGCCTCCCCCGTGCCAATGCTCTTGCCTGTGCCGCGCCGCTGTGTCCCGCGAGGGGGATGGCGAGGGCGGGCGGCCCTCCCCCACTCGCTCGGTCTCTGCCGTGTCCCGACACATTTATCCCGTCTTCCCGCTGCTCAACAGTTTCGTCTCTTCTTCGTTTCCTCCCTCTCCTTCATCTTCACTTCCCACCCACCTCCATCTCTGCCCTCTGCACCTACACCTAGATTCGCCCGTCTCCCAAACTCCCAGCGACCCAAATTGTCCCTCAAGTCATTGACATCATCACCCCTATCGCACTCCCCTTACCCAGCACGCAGCTACCAATCTCCCCCATCCCCCCCTTCACGTTCCTGCTAGGACCGGCTCCCTTGCCACGACATTGTAAAGCGTAGACGGTCATTTGTAACCGTGTCGTGCGCAAGAATGGACTTTACAACCACCACTGTCTCGTGTCGCCCAGCGTCTTACAAGCGCCAACTTGGAAAACCAAGCAGCTTCGAAAGCTCGCCGGAGTCTAAGCGGCCCCGCACCGCGGACGTCTTGCTCAAAGAGCAACTTCCCAACGGAATCACTGAGGCAGAAGAGGAACTTTCCAACGGGAGTGTTTCCGCAGACGAGGAGCAGACCCTTGAAGGAATCGCCGAAGTACAGGACGAGGCGCTTCCCGAGGGAATCATCGAGACCGAGGAAGAGAAACAGAAGCATTGGTTTGTTGGCAGCATCGATCAGGGCACAACATCAACACGGTTCCTCATCTTCAATGGCCATGGCGAGCCCGTTGCCAGCCATCAGATTGAGTTTGAGAACAAGTACCCTCATTCCGGGTATGACCCTCCCGCCCCCATACCTACCAATATCTTGCTAACCAGACTTGAATAGCTGGCATGAACACGACCCTACTGAGCTCTTAGAGTCTGTCGAGGCCTGCATCGACAAGGCCACCGAGAAATTCATAGCTCAGGGTCACTCCGCGTCTGAGATTCGATCAGTTGGCATTACCAATCAGCGAGAGACGACCGTCCTTTGGGATAAGAATACTGGCGAACCTCTATACAATGCCGTTGTTTGGCCTGACACTCGGACTACCTCGCTTGTTCGCGAGTTGAAGAGTCGCCCAGGCGCTGAGAAGCTCCAAGAGCTTTGCGGACTCCCTCTATCCACCTACCCTTCAAGCGTCAAGCTGCTCTGGGTCCTTCAGAATGTCGACTCTGTACGCAAGGCCTATGACGAAGACCGTTTGTCATTTGGCACTGTCGACTCATGGCTGATCTACCATCTCAACGGGGGCCATGATCGAGAAGGTGGGCCCGTTTACGTCACCGATTCTACCAATGCGAGCCGAACCATGTTCATGAACCTCCGCACCCTGGATTATGACGACACTCTCCTGTCGTTCTTTGGGATCGATCGAAACAAGCTTGGCCTCCCCAAGATTGTTCCGTCATCCTCTACTACTGCATTTGGCTCATTGACTCGCGGATCCTTGAAGGGCACGCCGATCGCCGGTTGCTTGGGCGATCAGTCATCGGCCCTTGTGGGCCAGTGTGGTTTCAGTCCGGGCCAGGCCAAGAACACGTATGGCACAGGCTGTTTCCTACTCTACAATGTGGGAAACGAGCCCGTCATCTCCAAGACAGGCCTACTTGCTACGGTCGCCTACGATTTTGGGCAGGGGAGGAAGCCAGTATATGCTCTCGAGGGCAGCATTGCTGTAGCTGGGTCAGGCGTCAAATTTCTCGAGAACAACCTGTCCATAATTAAGGAATCCGCGGAGGTGGATACCGTTGCCCGGACGGTCCCGGACAATGGCGGTGTCGTCTTTGTGACTGCCTTTAGCGGACTATTTGCTCCCTATTGGATTGACGATGCCAAGGGCACACTCTGTAAGTCGCCCAGTCCCGATTACGTTGTGTCTTTTTCGATGTTTACTAACATTACTTTTTCTAGTTGGCATTACCCAGCATACAGAAAAGGGTCACATTGTTCGAGCGACGCTAGAAGCAACCTGCCACCAGACCGCAGCAATCCTAGACGCCATGGCCGAGGATTCCGGCCATGCTCTTGAGACTCTAGCGGTAGACGGAGGTCTCTCCAACTCGGACCTGTGCATGCAGACCCAGGCAGACCTTAGTGGAATTCCCGTCGATCGGCCGGCGATGCGTGAGACAACGGCACTCGGCGCTGCAATTGCGGCCGGACTCGCCACTGGTGTGTGGAACGAACTCCACGAGCTCAAAGAGGTCAACAGCAAGGGTCGCAAGGTATTCAGGCCTGAGCTTGGGGTTGACCAGCGCAGGCGAATGCGCAAGAGGTGGGAGCGAGCAGTTGACATGAGCAGGGGATGGCTCAAGGAGGATGACGAAGAGTAGATGAAAGAGTAAAGGTGTGGGCGAGATTTTGAGACGGTGAGAGGAGGTAATGACACTGCCAGTTGTGTATGATATGTGTGACGAAAAGGAGAATCAAGGCAGCATGAATATGACAAGGGGCGAAGGAGCAACGTTTGGTAGAGAAATACGGAGCATAGCAGGTGGTCAAGGGCGGCCAATTGAAATGAAAATTTGGAAATCTGTCCCCGATAACTAAGTGCTCTCTACCATGTACACGTAGCATTGGCAGTTACCGACAGGCTGGCGTTCCATCAGAGACATGCAGAGGATAGACACGGACCCCGCATTGATGGCAGGTGAGGGAGGGGTTCTGGTGTTGAGCCCCACGCACGTGCCTGTCGACAGATGCTTTATTTAGACTCGAGCTGCTCCGATGACCCTAGTTGTGTGTACTATGTTCGGCTCCGGAGAATAAGAATAGGATTGAGTAATGGCACTGGAAGCACTAGGGACCACGTGATGAAGGAGCCAACAGGAATTACGGCTCACTCGTACGAACAAGGTCGTAAAAAAAGCGGTTGTGTGAAGAAGGGGGGGTAAGACCGGAGGACCGGTCGGCGTGTGTGGAGGGGGCGAGCCTGGCAGAGCGACATGGGGGACAAGCATCCGCTCGGTTCCCACTTAGGGTGCGGCTGAGCAACCATGAATCGGCATCCCTGTGCCTGTTTGCCAGGTTGAACCCCTGCAAAAAGGCGCCATCCTTGAAGAAGCCGTTGGCGAGGCCCTCAAACCACCACCATTCGAAACCCACCGCCGAAATGTGAAGCAAAAACTCGGGTAAAGAATTTAGAGGGGGGAGAGACACCGTAGCGGTAGAAAGATTGAGATGGCGACGAAAAGGTTTGAAAGAAATGCAGACAAGTGGGGTGAGCAGTCACGCATCTCTCGACAATAGGTGGTGATAAATATTTGCAACTTAAAATTATCGCCGTAGACCACTCGGATATCCATCCCCTATGGATAAGCAACCCTATGTACTTCCCAGCACGGTGCCACATGCATCGCGGCCCAGGCTTGATATCCAGGCCTACTTGAATCAAGTGGTTTGGGCAACTGGCACAATACGCGGAGTTGAATGGGTGGGTAGATGGATGGATGGTGGTGGATGTGTTGGTTGGATGCTAAGTCAAAGCAGGTCATGCCATGGCAGTCACATGGTTGGGAGCAAATTCAATAATTGGCAATACTTGCAGCGCCTTGCAGGCGGGATGGTGGTGCATTGTGCATAGGAGAAGCAAAATGAGTGATTTGTGTTTGCCTATCAGCGGAAGAAGAACGAGACAAGGCGAGCCTGATCTGGTAGATGAGCGAACGGCTCTAGCCTGGTCTCGACTTGTGTGGAGGCCAGGCCGGGACCAAGACCGGGACAGGCCAAGTTTCCATTGGAGGGCGGGACGAAGTCGACAAGGGATGGATAGCAAGCTTGTGCTGCTGGTAGTTGAGAAGCAAGGGAATTGACGGTTGCAATGCATCATTAAACGTGGATAAGGATTTCACCTGCCAAAGACGAAAGATAATCCAGACACGACAAACAGCATGCTCAACACCGTCGTGAATCACAACTATGTCCTCGCTTGTGCAACAACGTCAACTTGATCCCATTTGTTGATGACCATGTCGACCGACGCTGGCTTCTAAGGGGTGCCCAACAAAGGACGACTCAATCCGAATGACGTATCAGTTTGACTGTGGGTTCGGGATGAAGCGCGTTCGGCCAAGCGAAGGAAGACAAGAGTGGAGAGATGGTGCTGAGTTGAAGTCGGCCAGAAATACTCAAAAGTATGATTTACTCGGAGTGTTGCTAGGGACACGAGCAGATACATATCTAAGGTCAAATACACATCCAGGACGAAGCAGCCACCTAAATCCAAACAGCATAATATTCATATCGTTCTACCTTATGCTATGTATTTTGCTCGTGCCATTAGCGAACGTTGTTTGTGTCCCTGACAACAAGACACTTGGTGTGGATGGGAGCTCCCAAAGTTGGGCCAGCAAGTATCGGGCTCAAGGGTTATCGGAGGGCTGCTCTCTTTAATCCAGCTCACCGGGTTTGTTGTCAACATGGTGGCATGTCTAATAAACCCGTTCAAATGCCAATTTTCCCCTCTGGAACCCCTGGGAAACTAGAAATGAGAAGAGCTCCCAAAGGCGACGTCTCGAGTCCCCAATAGCCAGAACCACCCGCCGAGGCCCGTACAGTTGATTCTGTCCCAAGAAACACAGGCCATTAAAACTTGTTCCACGCTGGTACAAGAGGTGTCCGTTCCCTGCCAAGCGGGACCAGACCTTCTCCGTATAACTGAGCATTTTCGCCGGATAAGTAATCGAAACGGAAAACTCAATGTTGAAGACGAGGAGCTCTGAAAACCACTGAGCCACCACATCCCCGAGTTTCATTTGCATCGTCCCTTCTTCGCTGGACCGAACTTTGGTGCAACAGGGCTCCTTGCAGGCCGTATATTCCATCCGTCCCTCGCAATAGTCGCAGGCCTGCGCTTCGGAGTCCGACGACAACCAGTCCAGCAACGACGGGTCCAGCAACGACGAGCCACCCCGACGGCAGGGAGGCTGATAGACAAGTCGTGGAGCCCAGTCCGGAATCGCGGGCACGGCAATGGTCATGGCTTGTATCTGCATCCTCAATTGATCGCAGGAGTAGCACGACGGGGCATTAGGATACCAATAGCCGTCGTTATCAGGGGGGAGGGCGCCATCATGGTAAAGGACGTAGGTCCCATCTCTCTCCCCATACTCACGCTGGTCCCACGGGACTGAAAACTGGAGTCTTCAGAGTTAGTATAGCGCTCAGGTCGGGCCCAGGTGTCGATGCTAAGAAGCTCGTTGTTATTCTCGGGGATAAGGAGGGGCTCAGCAGATGGTATGGTTCCATGATTGATTGCTGGCCGACCGAGGCCCGCGACTGGCACCCCGAACAGATGTAGCCAAGAGCTTGGCAACTGAAGCAAGGGCCGTCTGCGTCGGTGAAAGCGTCAGAACTAGAAACTGTGTCATCAACCCACGACCTCAACGTTCCCCAATGTGGAGCACTCATGGCGTCCTCGTCAGCTCTGATGCTTTGCGGCTGTGCTTTTTCGAGAAGCGTCAACGCGTGCTCGTGATGGCAACACCTGATGCGAAATGACGGGTGCTGAGGCAAGTCAAGCGATGTGATGGGCCGTAGAGACGCGAGTAGGTAGAAGAAGATGGTTCATTAATATGGAACAGAGAGGAAGCTGGGCCGTTCAGACACACACACATATATATGCTCACCTTTCGGAGAAACCTTTCATTCGTGAACCTTATGGAGTGCAGATTCCCCCCCCCACGTCTTTTGGATTTGATGTTTAAGCTTTGGCGCAGTCTGTGATTCTGGAGCTTGATGTCCCGATGTGCGAGCACTACACCGTGTTTATGGCTTGGAAGCAACCGGTTGATGTGTCAAGTGTATAGTTGGGCACAGATTTGGTGTTTTCCCTATGCAACCAACTATGATAGAATACCGATGATTGAGTAAACAGTGGGTGAGGAAGGCAATATCGAGGAGAAACGGCGACGCCACTTTGCTCAGGCAATGCTCGCTTGCTCATATCACTTGCTTAGGCTCGACTGAGGTTAAAAACAGCACCGGCTCCAGATGATGGCCAACAATACGAATACCCGTGGAAACCCGAGATTCGGATGGAACCTTACCAAGTAGGTGCCTGCAGGCTACTGACTTATCTATCCATTGGATTACCTCAGATCAGTCATTTCCATCCAGTCGGTCCACCAAAAAGGCCAGCCAACCACCGCGGCGGGGACCCCACAAGGCCGCAGCCTCACAGAACCCGACCCCGCGGAGGTCAGACGGCTCCCAAAGTCCTAGACAACCTGGAAAGAGAGTCCTGGATTCGAGTGTTCCCACCGCCGTCGCGTCCCATGCCCAAGCCTCTGGCTCACCCCACTCCCGCTAAACAAAAGCAGACAAGCCTGGGCCTTACTTTACTATCGTCTCAATTGAGGATGCCCGGCAGACGTTGAAGCTAGGCTAGGTAGTAGGGGCGGTTTCCTCACGCTCGGTGTTGGCGATGGAGGATGATGATGGAAGGAGGCTGAGATTTGGCACCATGACGATGCTGGTGGGGGAGGGGACTTCTTCGTACCTGGGGCCATGATGCTGATGACGAACTGCGAAACACGGCCACCCAGAGGCGACAGGCGGGAGTATGACGCGGTCGACGGATAGGTACGGAGCCCCCTGTTGATCTTGTTCGCGAGACCCCAGACTTGCAGCAGCTCGGGCCTGTCTTTGATTCCGTGACTGTAGTAAATACCCTTCCACTACATACCTACCCTGGGCTCTCAAGCACGAATAGACTACGACCCAGCGCCAACACCGCGCAGGAAAGAAGGCGATGGCCACCTTGAGCGCAGTGGGACGGAATGGAAGATGAACGTTTTCGTGTGTCCCTAGGCCCACGCCCCCCTCGCCCCCTTCCCGACGCCTGCAACCCGCATCCAGGGCCTCTCCACCCACGCATGGACGCCCACCATCCACCAGCGAGACAAGCTCGACGGCGGTACGAGGCAGACTGGTGAGACGACATGACTTGACCGCCATACCTTCGCAGCAGCAATGCAGCAGGATAGAGTACGAACGGATTGCTGAATACCCCTAGCCAGGGTTTCCAGCAAGTAATTGGATACAGAACCGCGGGAAACTCAATTCCATTCCTCCCCTCCCATCCTTCCCATGCCTCTCGTGCTCTTGTCTCTGTTGTCAGCCGGCGTCCCCTCGATTTCAACCCAACCCAACCCCCCCCGCCCTAGGTGTAAACCAAAACGAACCCCCACCAGTCAGAACCTGGGCGGCGACCACCAATTGCGCCGCACCGCACCGTACCGTGCCCGTACCGACCGCAGCAAACTCTCAACCAGCCTGAGGCGGCACAGCAGGTTCTCGACCTCGAATATTCGAATCAGTAATTGGCGGCAGGTCGCCTCACGCAGCCGCGTTTCCCATTCCGGACCCATCCAGGACGACGAGGAATGAGCCCGCACCCAGTATATACACACAGCAACCAATTAATTACCCAAGGTACTTACTTACCTGCGTGCGGCGTACATGTCTTCGTCCTGACAGGTCGCAGCGGACCCATCCAATTCCCCGACCACAACCTTGCCTCAGCCTTACACTTGCCAGACACACTCTAGCGCCGTCAGCTGTGTCCTTTCTTCGGCTCCACCCCGCCCTCTTCCCTGAGAGTTCCATCCCAGTCTCCCACAGCCCAGCGCCTCAGTCCTAGTCCCAGCCCCAGGACTCAAGTTCTCAGCCTGCAGCGCCCCCTCGTTAGCCACCGCAGCCCAAACACCAAACGCCCACGCCCAAGCCAGAAGCAGAGGCCCCAAGGAAGGAGCGAGAGTCAGCCCGTCCAGCTCCAAGAAACACGCATCGAAACACGGCCGCCGTCGGTTTGGTTAGAGGCCGATTCTGTCAAGGGAGATAGGTAGGAATTGGAAACGCAGATAGATACCTAAGTACTAGGTAGGCGGGCATACGAAGCAAGGTACTTACTTACCTAAAGAGAGTCGCCCAGTCAAGGACTCAGAGAAGCTCCCGCCCGCCCCGGTCTACTTCATCCACAGCGGGCAGGGATAGCCTACTAGGCCTATAGGACGATACGAATACACGCACGCACTCACGCAAGCTCACGCAAGCTCACGCAACGACCGTCCACGGCCTTTGTTGCTTCCAACACGACCCCGTCACGTCTCCATCAATCATATCGTCTAGCCCAACCCACCAGATCTCTCTCGCCCGCCGGCTCGGAAACGCAACGAACCTCGCCCCCATCACATCCTGCTCATCGAGTCTCTGCTTCCCCCGCCCTCGCACCAGAAAGCACCACAAAGCATACCCAAGCCGAGCCCACCTGCACAGGCCCAGCCCCAGGGACGCATCCACAACCAGCCAGAGCCTGACTGAGAGAGAGCCTAGCCCCGAACGCAGCGCCAAACAGGACCGTCGACGGCACCGTTAGCGAGCAGCCAGCAGTTCAGCTGGAACCGCCAGCGACAAGTCGAAGCCAGCCTACCGCTGCTAGCAACAAACACAGAGCTCCTCGACCTGCGACCTGCCACTGCGACCAAGACACGGCGAACGAATCAATCTTGGCCAGCCCGAAAGCCCGCGTCCAGAGCCTAGGCCCAAGCCCAAGCCAAAGCCAAAGCCATATTCCAGAGCCCAAAAGCCCGAACCTCAGCGCCCACACCCCTCTGCTCTCCGTTCCCCCTCCTCTCTCTCCCGCTCTCCGTCCTCCCTCTCGCTTCTCTCCCGCTCCCGCTCTCGCCCTCTCTCAGCTTGTCATTCTCACTCCCCTTCTCCCCTTCTCCCACCCCCGTGCGTGTGCTAATTTCTGACCCGGACCCGAGCCTCTCTCTCCTCCCCTCCTCCCCTCCCCCTCCCACTCCCACTCCCACTTCCACTCCCACACTCACCCAATCCAATCACCGCCCCCCAGTCCAGTCCGGCCCAGTCCTGCCCGTCCTGTCTGTCCTGCCCGCCCGTCCTGCCCCGTCCTGCGGCGCTCCCGTGCCTCTGAAATCTGTCCTACCCTTTTCCTCGTCGCCCTCCCCCGTCTTTCCTCTTTCCATATGAGTTCTATGAACTCCCGCTTCAAGAGCTTTGGCTTCGGAAAACGCAAATCCGCCGCAAGCATCCAGACCCCCGAGGGTCTAACCCCGAGCCTGACCCCTCCTCCCGGGCAAATACCTCATCCCTACCAACATCACCCTCCTCAGCAGCAGCAGCAGCAGCAACAACAACACCCGCAGCATCCTCTCCACGCTCCCGCGCCCTCCATCGGTGCCTCTTCCTCGACCGCTAGCCTCCCAATGAATCACTCGGGTCCTGGTAACCGTCCGCCTAGCTACTCAGCCAACTTCCCGCCCGGTCAGGCTCCCCTCGGCCGCACCAGTCCTCTCGTCAACAACCACAACCGTACCCCTCCCAGCCAGATGGTAGGAGGCCCTCCCCCGATCAACACCGGCGCCCCCGTCGGATATCCCCCAGGCATGAATCAAATGGGCCAGGGACCTCCCCCGATGGGAGGCCCCCCGGGTTTCGGACAACAGCAACCTCCCGTCCAGGGTTATCCTCCCGCCGGTGGTCCCCCACAAGGCGGCCCTCTCGGACAGCAGTTTCAGCAGCGGGGTAACCCGGCCGCCGAGGTCGAGGGTGCCAGCAGGAGCAAGGCCCAGCTGATCGTCGGTATCGATTTTGTACGTATCTAGATGACGTCGACGACGACAATGCAATCGCAATCACTAATGCTGCCTTTCGCAGGGAACTACCTTCTCTGGTGTTGCCTTCGCCTTCGCGACGAACAACGAGGCCAAGGAGGATATCATCACCGAGTGGCCAGGCGCTGGCAACTTGACAAAGCAAAAGGTGCGTCCCAGCCATGATGTCAAGCTTGGGCTTGTCTTACTTGAAGGCCGAAGCTAAACTCGAGTGCTCCAGATCCCAACCGTCCTCTACTACGACCAATACCAGAAGGTGGTAGGATGGGGTCCTGATATCGCTGACGCCCTTGCGCCCACCGGTTACCCCAAGCCTGGAGTGCAAAAGGTCGAGTGGTTCAAGCTGCAGTTGATGCTAAGCGGGAACACGTACATCGACCCCATCAACCTGCCTCCTCTGCCCCCAGGCAAGTCCGAGATTGACGTCGCCGCCGATTACCTCTTTAAGCTCCGCCAGGCTATGCGCACGGCTCTGCAGAAGACCCTGGGCGAGGTGTTCAACAGAGAAGAGCGCAACATTCGATACTATCTGACCGTGCCCGCCATCTGGAACGATGCTGGCAAGGCCGCCACTCGATCCGCCGCCATCCAGGCTGGTTTCCTCCGAGACGAGAACGACAACCGCCTGACCTTGGTCTCTGAGCCCGAGGCCGCTGCCCTCTTCTGCTCCAAGACTGGACTGCTGAACCTCAAAGTCCACGACGCCGTCCTGATCGTTGATTGTGGTGGTGGTACCGTCGATTTGATCGCATACGAGGTCGAAGAGGAGAACCCCTTCACCGTTGCCGAGTGCACGGCTGGTTCGGGTGACTCTTGCGGTTCTACCGCCTTGAACCGCAACTTTAGCAACATCCTGCGAACCAAGATCCGCAAGATGAAACTGCCCGATGGCTCCAAGACGGCCGGTCGCGTCTACGCGAAGTGCATCATGGACTTCGAGAACCGAATCAAGGCCGACTTCCGGAATAACGGCCAGAAGTGGGCCGTCGACGTCGGTATTGAGGCCGAGTTCCCCGAAGCCGGTATTGAGGAGGGTTACATGACCTTCACCAACGAGGAGATTCTCCAGTGTTTCGAGCCCGTCGTCAACCGTATTCTGGAGCTTGTGCGCAACCAGATCATCGCCATCCAGGCTCAGAACCGCACTCTGCAGAACATTCTAGTCGTCGGTGGTTTCGGTGCCTCTGAGTATCTGTTCCAACAGATCAAGCTGCACGTCCCGCCTCAGTTCCAGTCCAAGGTCGTCCGACCTATGGACTCTGTGGCCGCCATCGTCAAGGGTGCCGTCACTGCCGGTATCACCGAGCGAATCATTACCCATCGTGTGGCCCGTCGCCACTACCTCATGGCCACCCTACAGCCCTTCAAAGAGGGTTACCATCCTGAAGCCTACCGAGTACCCTCCCTCGATGGCAAGGATCGATGCAAGTTCACTCGCCAGATTTTCGTCCAGAAGGGCCAAAAGGTCAAGAGCGGCGAGCCTGTCAAGGTCTCTTTCTTCCGACAAGTCGCTCCCGGTGCCACCCTTATGTACGAGGATGTGCTATACGCCTGCGACGACGATGTCTGCCCTGAGTATACTAAGGATCCACGTAAGTTCCCACAGGGCCTTGATTCCTTGCTTCAAAATGCTAACGTGTCTCAACAGGAATTAAGGAAGTTGTTACCCTCACCTCGGATCTGTCACGCAAGAACCTGGAGAAGGACTTTGAACGCATGGATACCCCACAAGGCACCTTCTACCGCGTCTACTTTGATATTTACTTGACACTAGACGGCTCCGAATTTAGTGCCGAGCTTGTATGCCAAGGCGAGGTTATGGGCCGTTGCCGAGCACGCTTCCGGTAGATGGGAAGCCGTGGAAAGAAGGAGAACGCAAGTGGACGACACATGTCAGGTTCCGCTCAGAAACCATATGATACCTCGGAAAAGACACAAACGCAGACGGGACGACGGGGCTGGGATGTCTCTCCCAAGAAGCGTCCCAGACGCGATGACAGACCGCGAGCGAAAAACGCAGCCGAGGCACATCGTCTTGGAGCACGTCCGAATGAGGCTGAGGAAACCATGTCGAGGGGCGGGGAGGATTTTTACTGTTGGATGATCTTGGTACGAATGGGTTAAATAGTTGGGCACGGTAGACAGACTTACGCGAGCCTTGGAGTTTGCCTTCCGAGTTCCAGGTGGGGGGGAGGGAGTTGCATGCATGAAAGATCATGATGATTGCCCGGTATATAGACAATTGAAGCCCTCGGCGAGGGAGCGTAATGTTCTGCATTTACTGTGTTGAACAGCACGTCATGCATTGAATCTGTGCCTCGAGGTGGATTGAGGTGAAGTTGATTTACGCAGAGCCTGTTTCGCACTCAGCTCGAGCTACCTCCCCGTCCATGCCCAAGGCGAGCTTTTAAAGAATGGACGGTAACGCCAAAGAGAGCGACACTTATGGGGACCAACAGCGGTAGCCAAAATGCAGGTTCAATGTGGATCAGAGTGATAAGACTCCCCTATATACTTTATCAGTTGGATTGATAGTACTTGCTTCCATCTGACCCAGAGGATGTTGGCTGAAGCTGGTGGAGCTACGAATTAATACCGACCCATCTTAACGTATCTAACTAAGGAGATTGCTATTCATGACGCTTGATCAAGGTTGAAGTACTTAATACATTACGATGGACGTCTGACTTAAACCAGTCTCTGACACTAACGCAGATTTCGTGATTGCCAAATGACGCTGACCGGATTTAGGAGATACTAGCGATGGTAGGAGGACGTTCGGAATACCGTAGCCAACACTTTTCTCCCCACAGCTCAGTTCTGTCACACCGACTATACCTATAAATGAACCGCATGGCATAGTTACTAGATGGATGTTCTAGGAGAATAGGAATGTTCAGTATATGTACCGACCTAACACCGGCAATTCGAGGTCAATAAGAATGTTGCTATTGCCACAATCCCTCGGTATAGAAGCAAAGATTCGGGATGGAGCCAGCCATACGGCGTAGTCAGCAGCCGGGTCGTGCCAACGTAGTACTACTTACTATTGGATTGAGACCGAGAGTGTTAGAAACAGCAGACGTGGTAGGATGCAAATACAGGCCGTTCTAGAAGAGGAGGAATCCCAGGACTGGGCACTGACAGATGAAACATGGGGCTTGCAACGCTGTTGTCAAACTGGAGCGCAAGATTAAGGTGCGAATGTTTGTTGGAAGGGCGGCGATCGTCATTCCCGGGTCTGGGGGTGAGACGGGAACCGGGAGCAAAAAAACAACAGCCACCATCTGGGGATGCACAATTCTGTACGAAGTCGCACACATGAGAATAATGTCCGATAAAGCCGAGCAATGACAACAGGTGAAATGCGGATACGTGGACAAGGTTCGTGTTGGGTCTTGGGAGTGGAGATGACACGAGGCAAATGTGGCTTTGGGAGAAGGGAGAAAAGTTGCCCAAGTTGAACAATGGTCGTAAGAGAAAGGGATTCGTACTTTTGCCAAAGGAAACGTGGGAATACTATGCAAGTACGTACCTATGTAGGAAGGGATCGTTTGATGAGACGTACACGGGGGAGTAGAGGTTTGTCCTTGTCAGTAGGTAGGCGAAGGTGCGATGATGCCCGGCTGCGGCTGACTGGGCACGGGAGGTGTTTGATTTCCCGAAACTCGAGACTCGGGGTTGAGGGTTGATACTTGAGACTCGAGGGTTGAGACTCGAGGGTTGAGACTCGAGATGTAGGTGGTCGTTCATTCATTCACGACGACGACAGTCAGAGAGGAAAAAGACGGGATGTGATGCGCAAGCTGGTCACCGGCCTGCCTTCCCTTTACATAGGTACTGCAAGTTGTACCTAAAGTATTAGTGCTCTAGGCCCATGTTACAAAGTACATCGTACGTAGTGTAATACTTTGTAGGGCTGGGGCGGCTGCTGACATGCGCGTGCGTGCGTGCCCCTCGGCTTCTCCGCCGCCAGCTCGTTGTCACTGCAGTCAGATGAGCAAAGGCCAAGCGTGCATGGCAGGGCAGGGTGGAAGCCCGCTCCACCAGCGGAGGCCTAGAATTGAAGCAGCAGGAAAGCAGGACGACGACGGAAAGAAATCAATACGCTTAGTAGCAGGATGCTAGGTAGGACTACGAGTACTTAGTTGAGGTACAGCCCCCCCCCCTGTGGATCGAGGTGTCGTGTGTGTGCCCGTGTGTTTAGGTATGAGGTCACTGTGGAGGGCAGAATAGACTCTCAGGGGGTGCGGGACTAGCAGGTCCATAGGTACCAGCCAGGAGACCTTCCATTACAGTTTTGGAGGCTCAGGCATGGATGGAACCGTTGGTTGCCCCTGTGATTGGATCGTAGGGGTCCAACCTACGGCAGGTAGGTAGGTGCTAAGTAGGGCTGCTGTCAGTGGCTACTACCTACTTAGGGATGTATGTACAGAGAAGGTATCTAGTAGGTATGTACCTAGGTAGGTAGGTACCTAGGTAAGTCGGTAGATTACAGTCGGTCAGCCAGTCACTGATGGATGATGACATCCATGGGAGAATGGATCCAAGATACCTCGGTTTTCAGTTGTCGATTCCTTTCCAAAGCACCGAGAAGGGACACGGTTCCTTTTGGCTACTCTGCGACATTTCACCAACTAATTACTCCTAGATCCTTGGCGACATCCCGCCTGTTCCCCACCGCCCAAGCTACCGAAACAATGCCTGCCTTTTGGTGCAAGACGACGGAGTTTGTTGTTGTTTGATGTGAGCAGGCCACACAGAGAGAGGCCCATGGTTCGCAGCATTTTTTTAAGGTATTATCGCTTCGCTCGCAGCACGTGTCCCTTGCTCTGAAGGGCCCTCCAGCCCAAGTTGCCAGGCCTGACCCCAGACGTCTTCCCCAAGCCCCCGGAGGCGCGTGTCCCCCGTCATCCATGTGGCTTGGACCGGTGCTGTCTGTTTCATCAGGACTTTACTTCGTAGTAGGTACCCGGCAAAAGGACGAAGTACCTTTACCGTGCCCCAGTAATTAGCACCTAATAACCACCCCGCTGGCAATTCAAGGTTGCCCTGGAACCGGGCTCTCTCTCATCACACCCACCTGCAGCTCGCAATCCCACCTGCTCCAGCCAGCCAGACAGACACGCACAAGACAGGACGGACGCACAGCAGAACAGACACACGCGCACGCACACACACACACGCACACACACATTCACAAAGACGGGGGACTTGCAGACAGAAACAGGCACAGGATGGGAGCTTCGGAGCCTGATCTTCAGTGACGTCTTTTGCCCGCCCGCTCGCTCGCCTCTCTCACCTTCTCTCACCACCTCCCTCATCGTACGGATACAGACGTCTCTCTGCCATCGCTCGCGCTCTCTCCGCCGCCCTCCCGCAGCCAAACGGACTCAAACTCTGCCACCCTCTGGTTCTTCTGGTTCCTCCCTGGCCTTCTTGTGCTTCGTGTGCTTCTTGTGCTGCTTCTGCTTCTCCCTCCCGTTCCTTCGGGCCCAGATTCCCCCTCCAGCAATCCGCCAGCTTTTCCGTCCACGCCTCTCGCTTTGCTTCCCTTCTCTCCCTCGCTCTCTCCCTCCCCGTCTGCCCGTCGAGCCGGGAGCTGAGCTTGCTTGCTTCGAGAGGAGGGTCAACGTCCACTCTTACACCTATTCTCATCCAACGCCCACACCTAAACAAAACCGCGCCGTCCCCCCCGTCCCCCGTCCCCCGTCCATCCTTGCGACTCGACTACGGTTCCGACCGCATCGAGTCCACCATACACGAGATCCATTTCTCGCCGACCAACCCTAAACCCCAAAACCAGACCCCGACCGCCAACCCTCGCCCCGGGGCTCTCGACCCAAAGCTTGACCCGCGCGCCACCCGCTGACCGACGACGGCCTCGTCTGTTTTTTCTTCCCGCCCCGTCGCCCCAAACCCTTCATTCGAATGCCCCTCGATGCGATCTGCCTGCGCTCCTCTTCGCCTGCCATCTACGCCGTGGTGAACGCCCAACCCGCCAGGCCTCAGCGGCTCCGACTTCCCTCCTGCGCCGCGCTCCAAGCCTCCGCGCCATCCGCTAGCGACATCACCACCGCCGTCCACCGCAGCTGTGACCGTCGTCGCTGCCTCCGCCATGTCTTTCCGCGGTGACGATCAACGGCGGTATGGTCATGTGCCCCCTGTGCAGTACCCCGTCGCCGGCCACGGCCAGGATTATCAGCAGCATCAGCCCGACCAGCAGCAGCTCGCCTACGACAATGGCCGACGCGCGAGCTTCACCGGCGGCGACGATGCCGCCTACTACGAACAGCAGCAGCCCGATCGCTCTCCCGCCTTCGCCAACGCCCCGGCCGGCGAGGACGAGCTCTTCCTAGGCAACACGCCCGGGTCGCATTCTTCAGCTGGCCGACCCGCCTACGGCTCCTCCACCGGCGCGCTCTCGGGCTATCAACACCAGTTCCAAGATCCCTCCCCGCCGACGCCCTCCCACTCCTACAACCCCCAGAGCTTCGCGCAACCGTCGTCCAACTTCCAGCGCTCGCAATCCACCACTACCATGCCTTACCACCACCAGCCCCCGACTCGCTTTGCCTCCACCGCCAGCTCCTACTCTCCCTCGCCCCAGTCTGCCTACGCCCCGCAGGCTTACAATCCCGCTGCTTATGCTGGCACTGCCGCCGTTCCACAGCGGCACCCGACACATCATGCGGGCTACAACAACTACGGCCAGGGCTACAGCACCAGCGCATCTTCGGTTTCAGCTTCGCAGCCCTCTCTCTCCTACAGCCAGTCCGTCAACTCCGCCTACTCTGGTACTACTTATTCGCAGTCCTCCGCCCCCTCTCCCTCCATGTCCTACGGCTTCGAGAAACCTCTCCACAGCCCGCCCCTCAGCTCCTCCGCTTCCCAGCCGCAGTCCTTGGGGTACGAGCAATCATACAGCCAGTACCCGACCCACGCACCGAATGGAACTGCCACCTCGGCACCTCCGTATCCTACTGAAGCTCAGATGCCCGTCGGCCCCTACTACGCGGCCAACGACCACAACTCGCTGTACGATAGGTCGTCGCGCTCAAACTCGCAAACCTCCCCGATGATATCTCCTGCTATGCAGCCCCAGGGATCTCCGAGAATACAAAGGCACCCAACCAACGCACCGCTACCGAGTCGACCACCAGTCAACTTACCTAATGACGCGCAATGGAACTCGAATAGCCACCACACTCATGATTACGCCGCCACCCAAGAAAGCATAATGCAGGATATCGAGGCCGAGCTGGGCGGTTCTAACCAGCAGCATCAACAATCCGAGCCCGCATCCAACGGCCGATATGCCGACGATGATATCCGGGAATTGCAGCGCTTCGATTCGGGCGTTACAGCCATTGCCGACCCGGTAAGCAGGGCAACTTCGGGTCGGACCCGTGTTCACTACGAAGAAGAAGACGACGAAGATGACGCCGAGGCACTGGCTGGCGTTCTGGCCATGCAGCAGGCCGAGCTGGAGGACCAACGGTTCAGCAGCAGTACCTTCGGTTATAGTGACATGCCGGCCGTGTCGAATCCACTGCCGCCTCCCCCAGAAGAACAAGCACAGGGTAGCGACAGCGACGGCTTTGGTGGAGCGGTGGACCTGACAATGCTGAGCGGTGGGTATGCCGGCAGCTTGACATACGGAAACCAGGTCGGATCCCCCCCAGCCTCATCGGGCCAGGACACTGCTCGACCGCTACCCACCCCTGGATATTTCCCCACTGCGTACCAGAACATCGAGAGTGCCCCAGCCCTCAAGACCGCCGAGATGGACTATGGTGGAACGGGTGGACTGCAGCCTCCGAACACTCACCGCCTAAGCTTTGATGACGGAGACGAGGAGGTATCGCTGCATTCGCAGCCAAGCGGCAACGACTCTCCTAACAAAGACGACTATGGCGACCTCTTCTATCACCCAGGACTCTCGAGCCGTCCGCTTCCTGCTCTGCCACCGGCCCCTGGCTCCGACAGCAGCTCGTTGCTCTCCGTCCAGACCAGCAACCGCCCAGGTTACCAACATTCATACTCGCGAAGTGTCGACTCGCGACCCAGCCAGCCCGACACCCCGGAGGCATACTACGGTGCCGCAGCACCTTATACTACTCCGCAGCCCGAGCGATCGATATCTCTATCGGGTCACACCCATACACCGGTTGTGCAGGCACCCGCGCGTTCCAGGACCGACGCTGCAGACGAGCGTAGGAAGGTGGGCCGGCATAATCAGCATCTGTCGACCCAGGGGCCATTGTCGGACTACGACACAGGCAGCAATGTCACAATTGCCGCCTTCGATGGCATCACCCTGCCCAGTGGTCGAAAGAAGAAGTTTGTGCCTTCCAAGCTAAACGCCGCTGACTTCCGGAGGTGCCCGGAGCCATGGGCTCTCAGTGGCCTCGAGGCATGGGTTCGTGAGATGGCGGAGGGTGAGCAGGACCTCAAAACCAAGACGATCGAAGAGGCCTTGATCAACCTCTTTACCGGCAAGATCCCCATGATGAATGTGGCAGATGCCGAGGTCCTCAGCACCCGAGTCGTGTCACTCATGCTCGAGCAGGATGTTCTTGCGCCTGAAGAAGAATGGGTCAAGTTTGGATCCGGCCATATCTCTGGTGTCTTGTGGCAGCTGACCGGTTCGGGATGTTACGCACCCAAGGTGCACGATATTGAGATTGGTGGTCGATGCTACTCTTACCACTGCACTCGAACCATCAAGAAGGTTGATCTGGAAGATCTCATGCCTCAAAATGCCAAGCCTGCAGACGAATGGCACGTCTTCTACAAGCTGAAGAAGGAAGACTGGGAGACGAAGCCGAAGAAGGAGGTTGAACGCCAGAATATTCTCCACGAGATCGTCACCGGTGAAGAGAACTACATCAAACAGCTTGACATCTTCCGCAAATACTACCGTGACCAGCTCCGGGTCATGAACCCGCCGGTCCTTAAGCCCGATAAGAGAGACAAGTTCCTCGAGGCCGTCTTCGGCAAACTCGATACGGTTCAGGATATCAACAAGGACTATCTGCTCGCCCAGCTAAAATACCGACAGGGTGAGCAGGGTCCCTGGATCACTGGATTTAGCGACTTATTTCGAGAGTGGATTCGCAAGGCCAAGTCGATTTACATTGAGTATGCTGCCGCCTACCCGCGCGCGGTGTATATGATCCGAAGAGAGGCGGACCGCAACATCCTTTTCAAGAGATTTTTGGAAGAGATGCAGAGGCACAAGGTCACCTCGAAGCAGGACTGGACCCACTACCTGATCACGCCCCTGCAGCGGCTCCAGCGTTACATCCTTTTACTGCAGAGTGTCGAACACAAGATGATCGGGGACAGCGAGGAGAAGACCAACCTTATCAAGGCCATCAATGAAGTCCAGATAGTTACACATGAGTGTGATGCCAAGGTGGCAGAGATGAACAAGCGAGTTGAGATGATGGACCTGAACAGAATGCTTGTCTTGCGGCCGGGCTTCCACTCAGTCTTGAACCTCGACCATCTGGGCCGAGAGCTGATTTTCCAGGGTGAGCTCCAGAGAATGGGCTCCAAGGGTGTGAGGTGGGTTGACACGCATGCGCTACTCTTCGACCACTACTTTATCCTGGCCAAGGCTGTTATTCCCAAGGATGGCAAGGGAGAGAAGAAGTTTGACGTTTCGAAAGAAGTATGTAACCCCCTTTGTTCTACTACATGACCTTGACTGACCTCCCTTAGCCTATTCCCATGCCTCTCATGTTCCTGGAGAGCATGAATGACGAAGCAATCCAGAAGCAGAAGGGTATCACCGCTCCTCTTGGCCGAGCTACAACTGCCAACACATCAGGGACCCAGCTTAACAAGGTGTCGAGCAATACTGGCGGTCGACCTGGCTTGGACCATGTCACAACGAGTTCCTCCATAGGGTCATCACATCTCACCCCGACGAACACCAACGACGCCGAGGGGAAGATCTTGTATCCGTTCAAGGTCAAGCATCTCGGTCATGAAGTGTACACCCTCTATGCATCGTCGGCGAGGGACCGTGCAGACTGGTGCAGCAAGATCATAGAGACCAAGACCAGGCACGCGAAAGCACTGTTCTCCCAAAACGCCGAGCCCTTCCGACTTCGCGTTCTCGCCGACGCCTCATTCCATTACGACGCCGCGTCAATGTATGCAAAGTCGGCGGGTGTTCCCGTCAAGGGAACGCCGCTTGACCGAGCTATCGAGGAGCTGGAGGGCGTCCTTGGCCCTGCTCAAGGGGTTCCCCCGGTATGCCGGGCTCAAGTGAACTGCGCAGCGGGTTTCACGGCATTTGGAAAGTCTGTCATTGCTATCGGCACAGACTACGGTGTCTACATCTCCGACCCAGGAAATCCTCGAGGATGGCAAAGGGTATGCATCACTGTCTTGACTCCCTTTTTGTTGTATAGATCTGGGCTAACATGCATTTTCTCCTAGTCGGTCCAAGCTTCTCGAGTCACCCAGATTGCTGTACTGGAAGAGTTCTCGGTCTGCTTGGTCATTGCGGACAAGGCCCTCATCTCCTATCCTTTGGATGTAATTGCTCCCGTTTCCGAGTTTTCGGCGCCTCTCAACGATAACCCGCGACGAGCGCCTCAGAGACTTGCCAAAGATGTTACGTACTTCGCCACTGCGAAGATGAAGGACCGCATGCTCCTGTTTTACAAGCGCAAGGAAGGCTTGCACACTTCGTTCAAGGTGCTCGAACCCATTTTCCACAAGTCTACCGAGAAGAAGTCCCGACTCTTTGGCGGACGAAGGCCCGGCGGCGGCAACACGGAGACTTTCCGAGACTTTGACGAGTTCTTCTTCCCCACGGAATGCTTCTCGCTCAGCTTGTTCCAGACGTACATTGCTGTCTCGACGGCGAAGGGGATCGAGATGCTCACTCTGGATAAGAAGCAGCCAATGTCCATCCCGGACCTGAAGGCGCCCGCAATTGCCAACATTGCTAGTCGTATCCGAGACCAGAGACCACTGGGAATGTTCAGGCTCAATGAGAACGAGTTCATCTGCACCTACGAGGACTGCGCCGTGTACGTCGACAAGCACGGAGAAGTTAGCCGCACACTCATCATGGAATACACGGGCAAGCAGAAGAAGGCACGGGGGGCCACCATGTACGGCCAGTACCTACTGCTCTTCAACGAGGACTACGTCGAGGTCCGAAATGCCGAGAATGGACGACTGCGACAGATTGTTGCTGGCAGGGATGTGCGCGTGCTTGACTACGGCGTGCGAGGCCCCACGGGTGGGAGCTCGCTGAACCCGCAGCAGCACAGCAATGGTTTTATTCAGTCGTCGAGCGGCAGCGAGGGTTCCAAGGGAACCGTCAAGATTGCCATGTGCCACCCGGAGATTCCAGGCAGACAGGTCGTCCTGGAGATGCTCCTGAACGACGGCCACATGGAGAAGTAGACAAGGAAGCACCGGTAACGAGACCAACGAACGAAACGTGATGGGTGCACGAGATAGGAGACGAAACATGGCTTGCGGTGGGAGGGGCTAGCGATTGAATGGGTTAATGCCTTTGGTGGGATTTGATGTTTTGTGTTTTTCGCGCTGCAAGGAGCTTGGGGGAAAGCTGCTTCAGCCCTTGTATATTTGCCTTTGCATTCCTTCTTGTCTTTCTCTTTTTCTTGTTCTCTTCTTCGCATCCCTTAGATAAATCTGGGTGGCAAAAGGGGCGGCGGATGGGACTTCCCTTGACGAAGTTGATATTCATGGCGATGCTGGGAAAGCCGGACTCGAGGTTTGGATTGTGACACGGCGAGGAGTAGGCTTTTGTATGTGCCCTGGCGTCTCGTGGTTGACGAAAGAGAGGGTAGCGAGGGCGGAAGAGAGGGTGTCATATGATGGATGCATAATGAAATGATACACATGGCGAGAGCAAAGCAGGAGACAATACCGAAGAGGCAGTGAGAATTGGCACGAGGCTGAGGTGAAATGGAAGACGAACCATGTTATCATTATTATGGGAAGGTTTGGGCTCATGCCATGAGCAGTTGGGTACGATGTGGTGAGGACGAGTTGGCACGATACGATAGACAAGCAAGCAAGCAAGCAAACAAGCGAAACGTCACTGATTGACGGACGAAAACAAGCAGGCTGTGTATCTCTACCCATGAAACCCCATCCAGCAGATTTGTATAGTAGTCGTCTAAAAACCAGGAATAAAAAGCAGCAGCCCTGAGCTCGTTCCCACGGATATTCCCCCGCTAGACCAGGCCAGTCCCGAGACGCCCCGTGCAGTAGCACAGATGGACACTCTTGCAATGAATGAATGTCACATGTGGGCACTGCCGAACTATTTCATGTCATTGTTCGCATGTCCCTCAGCTCAGTCGTGTAACTCGGCAGGGAGATGGGGTCCTGGGCGAGGGGGAAGTAGAAGGGATGCGTTAGCGGCACAGCAGTTGCAGCGAATCTAGGCCTTGACCTCCTTGGCGGCGTTCTTGATGTCTTGCTTGGCCTGCGCAACGTCCTCCTTGACGTCCTCGACGATGACGGCGGTGCCATTCTTCACGGCTCGCTGGTGAACAACGATTCGAGATATCTGGATAAGGCCGACGATTCCGAGGAAGAAGTTGACGGTGGCGAGGCTAGCATCAGGGCACGAGGGTCAGTAAGGGGTTCAGGGCGGGCGAGGGAGAAGAGCGCAAGACGCACAGGATGTTCTTGGGCTTGATGATGAGGCACCAGCGAGTCCAGATGAAGCCGGTGCAGGTCAGGGCGAAGTTCTGGGTCAAGGAGAGCTTCTCGGCGGGGCGCGCGAAGTCGGAGACGCCGGCGAGTACGAGAGCCCACTGTTTGATGAGAGAAACGTCTGGTCAGCACGAAGATTTCCTCTGTGTTGTTATTCTATCGGAGATGCATGTGATATCGCAGCTCCAAGGGCGCGTTGAGGGGGATAGCACGAACCTTCATGACGGGGGCCCTGGGAAAAGGAAAGCCGTTAGCAAAGAGCACCTCGACTCAAGTTCAGGCAACCGCAGAAGACAGACGGGACGAGACTCACCAGAAATGCACCGTCTTGAAGCCAATCTCGCTCTCCCACATGCGCTTGAACCAGCCCTCCTGCTGCTGCTGCTGGGCGCCATCGGTGCTCTGCCAGCGCCGGCCGCCCTGGCGGAAGCGCTGTCCGAAGGCCTGGCCCTGGGGGCGGAAGGCCTGCCGGGCCTGCGCGCCAAAGGCACTCTGGCGGAAGACCGGGCGCGCGGCGCGGAGCACGGACGAGGTTGCGGACGAGGCCATTCCGGGAGGATTATCGATTGCAATGCGACGCTTCGCGCTGCAACGAGAGAAAGGTAAGAAAAGGAGGGGAAAACGAGGCTTCCAGGTGTAATTGGATTCGATATCGGAGGCTGGAACTGGAGGGGTTACGTACTTTGGGGTTCTGGGATTGCAACGGTGGGCGGAGCTGGGAGGAAGACGAGTTGGGTCGTAGATGGAGAGAAGTTGTGGTTGTTGGGGAACAGCCCGCCCTCGGGAGGGTCGGTGGCTGACGTCCGAAAGAAGGCCAAGGTACGTACCGAACCAAGCGCCCCCACAGTCCCGGCACCGGAGCCAGCCTGCACAACTTCCATTAGTGCATCTTTATGCACCCGCCCGCCGCCGCCGCCGCCAGTTATTCCGAATTCGCGTTGAGCCGCCTCCAAGTCAATTGCGGGAGAAGCCTTGCCAACCACAAGCCCGCAATTAGCAACGGCAACGGCAACGCCTCACCACCTCGGGCCTCTCGCGCGAAAGAAAGAGAAGAAAAAAGAAAAACCTCCCTCCCCGACTCACGAATCGATCGCCCAGCCAAGATCCAGATACCATGTCTTCCGCCAAGTACGCCTTCACCAAGGGCCTGCGCGAGGTGCGCTTCCTCTTCTGCCAGACCTCGGAACAGAGCGCGGCTGTCCGGTACGTTTCCCATTGAAAAGCCCGCGCCCGAGACCGACGCCGGAACAGTTGGGTCCAGAGGAGGAATACAGAGCCTATTGGTTGATTGGGGAAACGCTTCGTCAATTGAACCATCCGGCTGACCGCTCCCTCCCAGATCATTCCTCACCAGGACCTACCCGACCATGAAGCGCAGCAACCCCAACATCCCCATCCTCATCCGCGAGGCCGCCGGCACCCAGCCCAAGGTGTACGCCCGATACGGTGCGCTTTTCTCCCATGGCTCCTCTCTCTCTCGCCATCTAGCTAATCCGCTCTCTCGCTCGTATAGACCGCGGAACCGAAACTGCCCACTCCCTCGAGGGCCTGTCCGATAAGCAGATCGAGGATACCGTTACAGGCCTGGTCAAGCCCGCGCAATAAATCCAGTGCCAGGGAATGGGAATAGGGAGTTGGGAATTGGGATAGAGAGTTGCCGGGTACGGCTCACAGCGGCCATGTACATAAGAGGCTAAAATCGAATCATTGTGCCACCATCTAGATACCTACCTACCATCATGATCCTTGCGTTATGCTAGCCCGGCTTGACAACCTATCTCTACAAAACAAAGTGTGCCCAATTTCGAATACTGAAAAACTCACGGGAGCAGAACAGAGTACTAGAGGAAAGGATCGGCTTCGTGGATAGGTATGAAAGTGCGCAAACTGAGGATATCCTACACTCAACTCACACCAGAATATCTCCTTGCCAGCCAGTAACATCCTATCACAGCGTGAGGCGCTCAAGCAAGACGTTGAGCCTTTTCGGCAAAGCTACTATCCGCTATGAACTAGCTGTTCAACTCATACACGCTTCGTCTCAGTGTCCTCCAGCGAATGGCCCGTTCGACCTCAAAATTGTCCGCCTTCGATATAAGCAACCGCGAACATGATACCAAACCAAAAAGCGAATAGCAAGCAACACTGTCTTGTTCCATCACCGAATTTTGAGTTGCAAAATGCCAAAAGGGGTCAAAAGCAAAACCCAAGTCCTCTCACCTTGACAATCCAAGTGTGGAATATTATCCAGACCCCTTCAAGGTGAAAACCAATATGCTGTCCTGCCTGCGATATCCATTCGTCCACTTGTCATCCTCCTTTCCGCTGTCCAGCATTTACTTGTGCGCAGGCGAGCATTGCTCAATTCCAACAACCTTCTTGGTCCACAGCGACAACGAACGTGTACTCGACTTGGACTCGGCGCGCTCGCGAGGTGGAGGCAGCGATGGCCAGTCATCGCTGTCAAGTCCCTTCTTCTTCCCAGGTGAAGCTTTAGGGGGCGTGTGTGGCTCCCGGGCTTCGTCTTGAGTCGATAAGGCTTTGTCCTTGACTTTGTCGCGCTTCTGGCTCTTGGACGGTTTCTTAGTTGCTGTAGGTGTTGGGCTTTCGGTTGTAGTCTCGCCATTGTGAGCCTTCCCCTTCTTGTCTTCCGTCATCGTCCGCTCCTTAGGAGACACTGTCTTGCTTCCATCGTTGGCTTTGTGAGGTCCAGGGGGTGTGACTGGTCCGCTCTTGTTGGAAGCCACGTCGTCGCCGGCCTTCTCATGTGCGCTTGCATCCGTATCCGTAGCCCGCGATGGTGAGTGAAAGTCCTCAGCCTTGGGGTTCAGTCGACTCTTCGCAATGGGAGAGACAAGCTTGCCTGGGACAGCATCGCCAGAAAAGCCGGTGACGGCCTTGGGTGCTACGCTCGAGCATGCAAATGCAAAGTCCGACGAAGGAGGTACCACTTGCATATCAAGGCGCTGCTCTGCAACAGAGGGCTCTGTCACCAGTGCCCGGTTCTTGCGATTTTTCTTCATGCGAAGTGAACCGCCTGCGTCCGCCCGGTATGCCAGTCGATTGCGTGGCTCTACAACAGCCACCTGGGCCTCCTCGGATGGCTTCAGCGGAGACACCTGATCTGGCTGCGGGGACTGGATTTGGTCACCATTTTGCTTGTTGCGCTTCGAACTAACGGAGCAGAAATTTTGGAAGCTTTCTTCGCGAGGGCGCTTGCTTGGTGAAATCGAACGTACTCGAGGAACCTGAGCCCTCGTCGTCTCTGGAGAATCCTCGTTTAGTATGGGGTTGGTTGATGGTTGTCTCCCATAGGCGTTCTTCTTCGGCAGATTGGTCGATTCTTCCTTCGAGTATACTTGCGTTCCAGCAGCCGCGTTGTTAGCTGGTGATTCTGACCGGGAACTCTCAAACTGCTTCGACTTCTTCCTATTCTTGTTTTTGCTTTTGTTTTTCCGAGGCGGCTCTCCAGCCTTGCTGTTCTCATTGCTTGCTCGAGACGCAGGGTGGGACTCCGAGAGGTTGTTGGCAGGCAGAGAAGGATGGGAGACGGTTGGTGTGCTCAAGGAAGAAGAACCATGGCCAGACCGGTCACTTTGGCGAGACTCTCTACCCGAAGCAACTTGTTTGTTCTTGTTCTGATTCCCGCCGGGACCCTTAAGCGGTTTGACAACAGGCTTAATTACCGTCTCGTCAAATGGTTGTCCTGAGGATAGTGCAATCTTCTGTGCTGCCTCGACGCGTGGAGATAGCTCCCGCCGAGAGGCTGGGTTTGTTTGAACTGGCTCGGGGTATTCGTTGCCAGTTTCCCCAGATGCACCAGCCTCGAAGCTCTTGCCGATGGAAAGTCCACGGAGGCTGTCAGTGTCTGGTGTGAGACATGAGTGGCTCGGCGATGATCTCTCAGACCCAGTGGCACTGTTTCCGACCTTTCCCTCCTGGGAAACTTGCTGCGTACGACCCACGGCATCCGCTTCCTTGTTTGCCCTAGTTGAAACTTCCTTGGCCTTGCAAGGAATCAGTGGCATAGAGATTCTAGCCCATGCTTTCCTCCGCTCTTTGATCTCGTTGTCGGTAAAGATGCTTGGAACTCGGACATGACTGCTGCTTTGGTCCTTGTCGGGGCTATAAACTGCGACAGTGGTGTCCAGGGTGAGAGCAGGCTTTTCAGAAGAGTTGTCAACTGTCTTGGGCTGATGGCTATCACATTTGCCAGCATCCGTTACATCCTGGGTGGCGTGACCAGACCTCGCCTTGTCAAGTGCGTTCGAGGCGTCTTCAGGCTTTGTGATCTTTGGCAGGGACACTCGGGGTTTAACTCCGGTTGGTTTGCCGCTTTTGCCTCGTGGTGTATCGCTGTCCTGCGTCTTGGTATTCTCAGGACCCTTCGGAACCTCAGCAGCCGAGGGGATGGGTTTCTGGATTTCCTTGGCTGGTGCCTCGGGCTTCTTTGGGAGATTAACTCGATGTCCAGAGAAAGGTTCATGTTGCAAAGAGTTGTTTCTTTGTCCCTGTTGCTGAGCTTTCTCGGGGTTGAAAGAGTGGTGTTGCATAGCGAAAGGCACCTGAGGGGGGAAACTTGACCTAGCGTAACCCGGCTGGGCGAATTGTGTTCCAGAAGGAAGGTAGTTCTGGTTTGGGAATCCTCCATGAACAAGCTGCGGGTTGGGCGCTTGCATGTTGGAGAACCCAGGGTGTGGTTGTGTGTGGTGTGCCAGTTGAACGACGCCGCCGGAATTCAGGTGAGCAGCAGGAAGCTGCTGGTTCATCGCAGAAGGCGACTCATGATGAGAGAATGGGTATCCCGGCTGCTGGAATGACAGATCCCGACCTCTATGTCTCTCTGGGGGTACCACTCCTTCTCGTGATCGGGCGATCCACTTTGATCGCAAGACAGGCGTGATGGCCACGGATATTTCTCTGTCGGGCAGGTCACCGCCCCCGAATGTCAAGGCTTCAGAGACGGAGTGTTCATGCGCAAAGCTACAGCCGGTTAGCAAACAACCCCTTCAATTGGGCAAATTGAACTTACCGGGCGATGAAATTTGAGAAGTCTCTGGAGGGGAGAGGGAAAACATCAATAACAGAACCAAACCGGTCACCTAATCCATATTTGATGCGGGCCTGGACGTCCAACAGTGGCTGGCTCGCAGTACTGCCCTTGACGGTGACATGCACACTACGATTTCTGTTGTTGCACTCCTCGCAGGGACAGTGGACGTACTGTATGCCTCCGCTGGCTGGTTTGTGGTTGCGACAAACAGTGGTCTGGGACCCAGCGCTTGTACGTCGCCATGTACTGCTCCATGGAACCACATCTCGTCTGTTTTGTCCAGCACCTTGGTTCCCTTGGTGTTGGGGAACATGACTAGTGGCGCTGCGTTGACCTTGTGAGCCACGGCGGTTACCCTTGGGGTTTCGCAGCCCGTTTCGCTGGCCAGCACCACGGTTAGGAGTTGGCAGACCAGTGTTGAAGTTATCGTTGCGAGATTGGTTGTTGCCAGGCCAGTGCGCATCTCTGTTGTCCTTGCGATCGATTTGCGATGCGGAGGAGATGCTTGGGGTCCCACCGATGTGATGAGATTGTCGTCGAGGTAGCACTGCGCTGCCTTGTTGATGATGTTCCATGTTACCAAGGAACGCAGTGTTTGGGTGAACAGCACCATGTTGACCATAGGCAGGCTGAACTATCAGGCCAGAGGAGTGGATTGGGTAAGCTGCTGCAAGTTGAGGATGCATTGACTGGGCTCGCCTGTGGTTTTCCACATTGATGTTTCTCTGCAGCTGAGGCATTGGTTGCGCTGCCATGGGGTACTGAAGAGGGGGCAAACTTGGAGCATGGGTAGGACTCTGCTTGTCTTGCTGCATTACAGCCATGTGCTCCTTGGACTTGGCATTCAGGTTGTGGTCTCTGATTGTCTCCCGTTCCATGACTTGCCCTGCCGAAGCTTGTTCCTATGCAGCTTCACGGGTAGGCGAGATTGGAATAGATAGTCCAGTAGGGACTCTATTGAGGAGTTGAGAGTCATCACTCGTGGCTCTTGCGTTGATTGCGAGCTGTGAGAATCCAAGAATTGCTGAAGGAGGAAGCGATTTGGTGATGATTGAAGAACCTTCTTCGGGCGATCGAGGATTTTGCCGGTTATTCCGTTTGACTTTGGTTGGAGTCAAGGAATCGTATTCTTCGGGCACGTTGATGCTGCCTGGGCCAACATTGTTGCTTGGCTCTGGAAGTGTGCCGGCGCGGGGGCCAACTGGCGGAGGTCGCGCCGGGAGATTGAGACCGAACTTGAAGGTATGAGGCTGGTATTTCTCACTGCTCTTCTGCCTAGAATTTCCCGATACACAAGAGGCCAAGGGGTGATTGCCGGCGTCGGCAGAGGTGCTTGGTGGTAGAGGCCTACTGCTACCGTTTGCAACGACTGCTCCGACGGTTTGAGGAATGGGAGCTGCTCCTGCAGCGACGACAGACTGTTCGAGTGCTTTTACAGCCTCTGTTGAAGTATTGGCTTTCTGCGACTGGAATTTTGCAGGCTCCTGAGGCAGAAAGTAGTGGTTCCCGTTCTGGACCATGACAGGTGCGGGCGCATTCTTCGACGCAGGAGAGCAGTGGTGAGACCCAACTTGCGGTGGTGAAGGGAGGCCGCTAGGCGCAAACACTTTCTGGTCAGCTATAGCAGTGTTAATAGAGTATTCCAAAGTTGTTTAGGTCTCAAGCATACTTAGCCAGTTCTCGAGGTTGTTGTTCATGCAAGATGACATGAGGTCGGCTGGCTTCTGCTCCTCGGAATCGTTGCGGGGTGCAAGAAGCAACGCCCTGCGGTGTTTAAGAGCATTTGAAATGAGCGGAAGAGTTTCGTCATGTACATTTCCAAGGGATTTCCAATCGTCTTCAGCAAGAAGCGGAAGCAAAGGACCTTGAGAGCTGTCCCACTGCATGAGTTTGGTCTTATTGCCTTCTTTTTTGGTCCACGCATCAGCCCAACGGCCAATGTGAAGGGCGTTTTCCTTGGCAACATCGGTGAAAATAATATTATTCTCGTCAAAAAGGGTGTTGACCATATTCCAGAGGTTCAGCGCTCCGTAGTTGTAGAGATCTGAAGCATCAAAATATGCCCAAAGATCATCCCAACACTGAGGTTGACGCATCTCCCTCATGTGTTCCCAGAATACCTTTCGTATCGAGTTACAGACCGACTGGATTTCGTCCCTAGTCCAGAGGTGAATTCGACGCTGAGGCAGCAGGTGATTCATCTTTCGGAACGTGCGCTGTCCGTCTGTCGTTGAGAAGATAGCTTTCGAGCCAGCCTTTGGGTTTGTGTAGAAGCCGATAGGAAGGTAATCTTCGAGATAAGTTTGCTGAACACCCCGAGGACCAGGAGTCTGGAGCATCTTATAGACGACGGGAAGTCCATTTGGGTAGAACTCGGTGAAGGCAGCTTGTTGATTTGGCGGCCGGTCACTGGCGAGAGTCCTTGGGAAGGCGGGCGAGTTGAGAACTGGGGGCGGACCCCCAGCTCTCGAGGGGGCCAAAGCCATGGCAGTTCCTGTGTTTTCTCCGTCAGCATTTGATGAAGAGTCAAGTTTTTTTTGTTTTGTTTCTTTGCTGAGAGAACTGCAAAGGTTCGCAGCGCTCAAGAGGTAGTCAAGTTGAGAGGGCCGTCCTCAACAACGAGCAGAAAGCCGCTGTAGAGGTAGGGAATCCCAATAGTAGCTTACCTTGGGGAGGACACTTGAGCTGATAAACTCTGCCAAGACAAGACACTCGCTCAGTCGAGTTTCATCAAAACAACGAAATCGACTGCAGTATCAAAGTCGGATTTGCCAAGGGAGAGGGTTGAGATATGGTAAGAGAGTGCAATCCAGGTTTACTCGACGCAAAACAAGAATACTGGGAAACGGAAGGTGAAGAGAAAGAAAAGAGGCGAGACTGGGAAGAAGGCCAGCGTTAAATGAGCGGCGCCGGTTGGCAGGCAGCTGGCGCGATGGGCCTGGCGGGTGCTGCCAGCTGGCAGAGGTGGCAGAGGCAACAGGAGTGGTGAATGAAAAATGATGAATGATTGTTGGTGTTCTCGTGCGCTTCGCCCCGCGGTTGGCTCATCGCGGGCTGGGAGATTAAGGATGACGCAAGGTGAGAGAAAACGAGAGAAAACACGTCAAAACGGGCTGCCAAACACCGGTGACCGGCTTGCGTCGAGGCTGCTTCTACCAGCAAAGACCGGAAGGAACAATCCGAGACGAGAGGGCGGTGGGGGAGGGTGCTTGCTGTTGTTTGCCGCTGCCTCCCGCCACCCTCGTATAAATGTGTTCCCAGCGTGCACTTCTTGGTTCTTGGTCTGTGAATTACGGAGCAACCATACGCAACAAATCGTGCTACTGCTGTCGCTATCCTGATCCTACTGCCATGTGGTCACTGAGAACCCGGACTGTCGCCACAGTAGCCGGCACAATACAAGGCCAACCGATTCACGACTCGCCGGCTTCGCTCCGCTCTGAAACATGCATCCAGGACCCGGGATAAAATGCACCAGCCCGTAGTCTGTGTGTTCGTACGTATCATAATCGGTCGTCGGTGAAGGCGAGATCTTCGTTATACACAAACAGGGAATCTAATGGCTTTCTCGTACATTGAAACAAAGATAATCCTTACTTCTGTGCTTTCAGAAGCTTCAGAATCTCCGACTCGTTGTCGCCAGCAATCGCCTTGCCATTGTTCCAGTCCACAACCTGCAAACGCCGTTAGTATCATCAGCCAAGCAGGACCCGTGCAGGATCCGCATGCAGGAAAAACAAACGTACCACCGGTTGCACAAAGTTTCCGCTGTTCTCCTTGAACTTCTTCAGAGCATCCTTCTCACTGTGCGCACCCTTGACGACCTGGGGGATGCCGCTGGGGCCAACGTACTCCAGGATCGTCTTCACCTGGTCCTCGGTCGGGGGGTCCTCGGTAATGTTCAGGTCGAACTGCTCGCGGGTCGGCTTGGTCGGGTCGGTCGCGCCAGCCGTCGCATTGGCGGAGAGCTGCTTGAGCAGGGTAGACACCCTCACAGAGGCGGGAGAGCTCGCCTTGTGGAATAGCGTGACAATGTCGAGGGTTTTGCGCTGCGTGGAGAGTGAGCCATTGCGGTCCCGGTGCCAGTCTCCGGTGCAGGGAACTTACAAATCCGAACATCTTGGGCGAACGGTAAAGAACGAAATTGTCTGAATGGCAAAATGTACAGAAGGATGATGCACTGGTGGTCGAGGTTGATGTTGGACACTCCAATTCGGGATAGCTTCGTGAAGCTGCGTCACGCCGAGTGATGACTTAATGGCTCGGTATTCAGGATGGCCCGTGCGGGGCTGCCACTCAACACTCCACCATGGCGGAGCATCGTCAACTTCATCTCCCATCGGTCCGGCTGAGAACTTATTTGATATCAAACGTGAATGAGAACTTTTTGGACTCCTGGACTCCTTTCTGATGCTATTTGACATGTGTTCAATGCTCCAAGTGCGTCCACTTTTGAGGTCCGACGGAGGCCAACACCGGTCAAACACATCGTCTCATGCTATTTCTTTACAGGGTACTTCGCACTGATCTCTGCCTCCGTGAACTTCCGCGTGAGCTTCTTTAACAGCTCAATTCTTCCCTCCATCGTTAGCTCGATCTGAGAGCCCAGGGGGACCATGCACTTGGCCAGGGTATCGTAATCCTTCATCATGAGTCTAACAGTAACCATTAAATAGTCGATGTTGTGAAATACGAGGGCAGACTCCCTGGCATAGATGTTCTTCTGCTGCAAGAATGACACCGGGTGGTCTCTCCAGTGTCTCATCGGGTTGAGATGATGAGATGTGTGGTAGCCGTCATTGTAGCAGAACCGGTTGCTCTGTGTTGATTGTCAGTTCCCGTCTCGACCTATGTTGAGGGTTCTGCGTTGATGGTACTTACTGCGACGTCAATGAGCGTAATGCTAGATTTAAAGTCCGAGTCAGGTTCCTCCACATCGACAAAGGCATGCTGGCCCCAGTTTCCAATCATCAGTCCAAGGCGAAGCAGGAAGAAGGGCATAAGGTAGGCGAAGATTGTTGCTCTGCCATTGATACGGCTTGCCAGATAGTAAAAGCCGTAAGTTCCAAACTCGGAGGCTGCAGTCTGCGCAGCCATAACATAGCGGCGCTTGCGCAGGAAGTACACCGGAAGTTCAGCGCAGACGAAGAAATAGAAGCGACCGACATAGTGAAGGAGGTTGAAAATGTCGTCTCGCTGATACCTCATGGTTGATGACAAGTCGTCTGGCCCGTTGCCCTCGATGTGGTGGTGCTTGACGTGGTGGTAGAAATAGGAGTTCCAAGTGTGGCCCATCATGGGATCCAGAATGAAGGGGAACACTTGGTCAATGAGCCAGTATTTCTTGTGTAGGATGCCCCTCATGTGGATGTGCTGGTGCATCATCAAAGTGTAAGTGCCCACATAGTAGAACGTCATGATAGTGTGGATAATTCCGTGTGGGTAGGTGAAGTTGTAGAAGAGGTATATCAGGCTGGGGACGGAGGTGGTGAAGTAGATGATGAGGTGGGTGAGCATCACCACGTCTGTCTCATGGCGGACACACTTCCGAGCCCATGCAATGTATGGCCGAAGGACGTACTTCTCGATGGGCAAGGGGAGCTTCAGGGAGCAAAGGTCAACGGATGAAAAGACGGTGGGCTCAAACTCGGCATGCTTTGGGTCGTTCATGGCTTTGAGGGTAGCTACACTCTCGGTATTATCGCCAGCCTGGGGACGCGCTCGGCTCAGCAAGGTAGTAGTGGTAGTCCCGTTGGTCTTGACGGGGCCATTTCCAGCTCCAGCGCCATCGGTGCTGGTGCTGGCTCCGTTGGCTTCATGCCGCTTCGTGGATGCTCTCACGTCGTCGGCCAGACAATCCAGGACGATGCGGTCTGCCGGAGTGAGAGCCGTATCGAAGACGATGTGGCTTTCCATGGCGAAAGCGGCAGCGCGATGAGGTGAAGGGGCCCGGAAGATGCAGCGGCAAGAATCACTCTCTCACGGTTTCTTGTAAGAAACAAGTCCCAGCCAACTATTACGTAGAGTAGCAACTGGCCCCTATTATTCAAGACACGGCAGAGATTGACGGCCTCTTCCGGACGCCTGGTCATCCGCTAACAAGTCGGAAACGCCCCACCGGAAGTCGGTGGACAGGTGGTGATCCCCAGTAGGCGGGGGCCTAGAGCAAGGTCCCCGGGCCGAAGTTGCAGCGCACTGGCATGGAAAGGCCCCCTGTAGGTCCGTGTTCCATCCGGTAATGGAAATCCAGACCCTGGAGTAGGGCCTGTCTCGACTGGCCAGTGGGTGACCATTGCCCGTAGAGGATACGATGACTCGCTTATCCAGCCAGTCGCCTTCAAACGGTATAAGAAAGTGAATGGAGGACCGTAGCTCTGGCATAAACAATCACAACTTACCATCGGTATTGCGGGACTGTCCAGCGTTGGGTCCACTCATGCGCATGGAACGATGGGGGAGGGACATGAATCGCTCTACTAAACGCATCAGCTGCAGAGCTCACCTGAGGTTTTCAAGCCACTGGCCAATAGCAGACAACCCCTCTCTGTAAACATGTAGCGGTGTCTTAATCGACCGAATTCGAGATTGCTTTTTGTAAATATGTATCTACCCTGGTCTCAATTCAAGGTCCTGATCAGTAATGGTTATTATCTATATATCCAAGAATTAGTGGTTTGTTTGCATAAACCGCGCCAAGAGGCTGCCTTCCCTCTTTCATCAGCATAAATACATTGCAAAACTAGCCTGCTTTCATACACCACCTTCGTATAGAAACAGGTATCACATTGGCAGGGGATCGCCGGAGCTGTGATACTACGTAGGCTGCCTAGTTGCTAAGAAGGAGGCCATTTTCTTCATGATTTTTACTGTCCATCAGATCGGGCGATCTCACAACGGGATGCATTGATAACCTGGACATGGGCACATGCCAAGACCCACGCTAATTTTATGTCCATAGATGTTCTACCTGATCAATCACAATATGCTCATGTCCCATAGCCGTCACCGATAAATCAGGGCCCAACGTGTTCTTTTCGCAGATGCGGCTCTGTAGCATGATCAATCAATCACATTCCAGTATGAGTGCAAGAGTAGATGCAATGTCTGACAACAACAAATTAAAACTTGACGCTTAGGTTCAACACTATCTTCACGTCTAGTTGTTGCAAAAGTGACCGTTCGACTTGTCGAATGAACTCAACCATTGCAACATGCGATGAGCCATACCCTATACCAACAGACAGCGAAGGAAACAAGGAACTGGGGCGATTCTTCTAAAAGAGCAACCTCGGCCACAAGTTGGATGACTGGAGACTAGTCACATCGCATCTTGTTTTCATCACGTCACATTGGTGCCAGAGTAGAGATTGAATGATACTGATGTTTGTTTGAAGCTGCTGCGAAAAATACAGACCTCGGACTAAATACTAGCACTACTACCGTACAACATTCGTCGATCGTGACCACCGATCCCATCAACCGCATCCCTGGCTTCCCCTCGTCAAATCGTGACGTGACACAGCACGGGTGCTTAGCGCAGGGAGCCAGACAGGTGCAACTGGAGGAGAAAGTAGGATCTTCCAGCATCACTATCAACGACTGTCAGCTTGACTGTGTCTTGTCTCGCGGACCCAGAAGACAAAAACAAATAGATACGAGAGTATTGTTCAGAATATGTAAGAAATTGAATATCAGCTAACCGCCCGATTTAGCCACTCCGGCGAAAGAGGACCATCGAGCAGAATCAATCGCAAATTACCTCATCATAATACTCGTCAAGTGTAAAGAAATTCTCTTGTGGCTTACCTTGATGCTGTTAGAACCACAAGGGTGACTGCGAAAGCGGTTGCAGTGTAGCAGGATGTGAGAAGAGAGGATGCAAGTGTTGGTCGCTCTGGAAATTTCTTTTGAAGCTCCAGCTTGCACGGATGGCCCGTGCTCTACAGATCGGGTCCCGAAAACCGGTCGTCGGTAGAACGTGATTCCGAGAATTTTAGTTAGGGCAAAGGATGATTTTCTGCCCGCACACGCTGCTAGCCGAGCCATCAAAAAAGTCTCTGGCGAATTCAAGGTGTGAGGCTCCAGCAACATCAACTAACGTCACAGCATATCGACACTTGGTATGAACCCACTGATACCCCCGATTGCAGTTGCATTTGAACATTCACTGCACGCGACCTTGGAACCTGCGACTGACCGGATATTCTGCTAGATCACCGTCACAATGGGCGACGCAACTATTGAGGGTTCGAACTGGCGCCTCGTTGAGGTCGGCCGCGTCGTTGTTATCAACGGCGACCACCCTTTCGACGGCCGCCTGGCCACGATTGTCGAGATTATCGACCACAAGCGAGTACGTTTCGGCATCGCTTCCAGTTTCGTGGGCGCAAATGTTGACTCGATATCAGATTCTCGTTGACGGTCCTTCCTCGAACCCCAAGCTCTCCGTCCCCCGACAAGCCGTTCCCCTCAGCAAGGTTCTCCTATCCTCTCTGTCTGTTGAGGGCCTGAACCGCGGCTCCCGAACCGGTGCCGTCCGAAAGCTCTGGGAGGAGTCCGAGATCGACAGCAAGTGGGAGCAGACCAACTGGGCCAAGAAGCGCGACCAGATCCAGCGGAGGAAGGGTCTCACCGACTTCGACCGATTCAAGGTTCTCCGACTCAAGAAGCAGCGCCGTTTCGAGGAGCGCAAGGCTCTGGCCAAGATCAAGGCCGACGCATAAATGGATCATTAACGCTGGAGTCACGGAGGTGCTTTGCAGGCCGGGATTAGATCAAGAGGCACGGAACGGAACGGGACGAGGAAACGCATGACGGCGGCATAGAAGCTGCTGGGATTCCCTTTTGCTCCGGTTCTGGAAGGCTGTATGTCACATTTCGTCGTCATGATGAACGGGGTCAATATGGATTTCCTGAGATCAGGTTGAATTCAAAGCATGAGGAGCATCAAAACTATGGATCGCTGTGAAGTGTAGTCAAAAATATAAACAAATACCTGCCAAACTTATGACCTAGTAACTTTCCACTGTTTTCTGCAGTCTTGCAGATGAGCTGCGTCGTTGATCCCCCAGACTTCCGCATGTCCAGAAATCCTGATTACCTAATGGAGTTTAGTTCCCACCTCCCACCAAGCCCTAGAATTTCGCTGTGCGATCTTGAATCACAAAACGACGACGACGACGAGTTTACCTGGCAGCAAACAGAGTACCTGGGACCAACAAAAATGTGAGTACCCAGCTGTAATTTCGGACTCCATTCCGTTCAGTCCTTGTTTTTGGCGTTGAGGAGGAATTTCGGCCACAAAATCACCGTCAAGGAATTGGTCTGTTACTAACATCGCGCCCACACCAGCAGCAAAAATGTCGAACCCCAGAGTTGAGGAGCTTCCCGACGAGGAGCCTAAGAAGGTCAACGTCCAGGACCACGATGAGAGCAGCGATGAGTCCGAGGTTGAGGAGGTCGAGGGCAACCTCCCTGCCGGCTCCTCCGCCGTGATCCACAACCGCAACGAGAAGAAGGCTCGCAAGGCCATCGAGAAGCTGCACCTCACCCGTGTCCCTGGCATCACCCGTGTCACCCTTCGCCGCCCCAAGAACGTGAGTTGGACTGACCCGCGGCATCGGCTGCGGACCTGAGAGAGAGGGAACGATGCTGAACATCTATCCGCAGATCCTCTTCGTGATCAACAACCCTGAGGTCTACAAGTCCCCCAACAGCAACACCTACATGTGAGTAGCGCCGACCCAAAACCGCCTGCTACCCCAGCTGACTCTGCACAGTGTGTTTGGTGAAGCTAAGATCGAGGACACCAACGCTGCCGCTCAACAAGCTGCCGCCGCTCAGCTCGCTGCCTCTGGTGCCGAGGACCACTCTGGACACGACCACGGCGAGCCCAGCAAGGCTGTCGAGGCCGCCTCGGCTAAGAAGGATGACGACGACGAGGAAGAAGACGACGATGACGACGAATCCGAAAGCGAAGACGAGGAGGATGCCGATGACCTGGAAGATAAGGATATTGAATTGGTCATGACCCAAGCCAATGTCAGTCGCAAAAAGGCCGTTAAGGCTCTGAAGGAGAACGATAATGACATTGTCAACTCCATCATGGCTTTGAGTATCTAGGTATGACAGGAAGGGCTACATGAGACATTCTACAAAACTGTATTAGTCCTGGGCAAACCGCTCCCGGTCCTCGAAAAGGAGTTGATGCCAATTAATGGAATCAATTGAAGGGAAATAACTCCCTCAGTCCGTAAAAACTGCTGCCCCCCGCCTTTTGCCGTCGCCGTCGCTGTGCAGTATTCTGGTGTTCTTTGATTGAAGTAAACCTCGGTGTTCCATCTCATTTATTTACTTGCAAACTACGCTGCCTGAGTATGTATTGCACCACTTTCTGGAAATTCCCTTGTCTTTCCACCGCTGCGTCCTTTCCGCCCAGCTCCCCCGCAGACATCATCAGCCGCTGCCGCCCATTGAGGGGTTAGGCCCGAGTGGAGGGCGCCGTTCGCGGATTCCAAACGCCGTCACGTGATTTACTAGCGTCCGGTTGTTCCCTGGCGAAGTTCGGCAAACCCAGTCAATCAACATCAATCAAGATCAACCTCTCCGCTCCCTCCGTACCGCAATCCTCTTCAAAATGGCGACTGTAAGTTCAATTCATCAATTGGCGCGTGGAATCGATAACAGAACCCTTCAATCGCTACCCCGGTCCCCGAATGCGCTCCAGCACGACTCCCGAAGCCATGAGCTAATTTTCTCCTTGCCGACAGCGAAGCGCAGCTCTCAAGCTTGACTGGACCAAGGTCACCAGCTCGCTGGGCCTTCGCGGACAGACCGTCGCCTCCCTTCAGGCCTTCAAGAAGCGAAACGAGGACGTCCGCCGCAAACTCCAGGCGCTCTCTGAGCAGCCCACCACCGTCGACTTCGCCGCCTACAAGTCCACCCTCAAGAACCAGGCCGTCATCGCTGAGATCGAGAAGCGATTCACTGCCTTCAAACCCGTCACCTACGATGTCTCCCGACAGATCAAGGCTATCGATGCCTTCGAGGCCGAGGCCGTGAAGAACGCCGAGGCCACCAAGCAGGCTGTCGACCTGGAGCTCAAGGACCTCGCCGCCACGCTGAAGAACATTGAGACGGCCCGACCCTTTGAGGACCTCACTGTCGTATGTGCTGCCGTGCGCGACCTGTTTGACGCGATATTCACACTCTCTAGGACGAGGTTGCCGCTGCCGAGCAGTCGATCGACGAGAAGACCGCTCAGCTCGTTTCCAAGGGCCGATGGATGGTGCCGGGTTACAAGGTACGTTGCCCGACCCCAACGAGCGATACCGGTTCTAACACACAATACAGGAGAAGTTCGGCGACCTGGCTATGGTTTAATCGACTGGCGACTTCCTTTTCCCGGCTTCGCTCTGTGTACTCTAGCATTGTAGATACGAAAACCCGAGGCATAACGCAGGTTTTCCTCATACCCAATCATCATCTACTATTTTCCCTCTGTGCTTCAAACCGCCTGCCGCAAACGAATACCTAACGTTAGAAATATGTGCTTTTGCGAGGAGGGAGGCAAATATCGAAGGAACATGGAAAGCTGCATTGCCCACTGATGACAGTTGTCAAGACATACCTGGTTAAAGCACCCTCCCGTCAATGGTGCTCTCTCATCATTTCAATCGGTCTCTATTCAATCGTGCCACAAGCCTTCTAGAACGATCATCCTGTCAGAAACCCCTTTTTTCACCCATTCAACCTGCTCTGAGAGCTTGGTGTAGTAGGCCAGTCAAAGCATTACTATGGACTGATACAAATGCGTTCTTGGGAATATTCACAAGCATCCTAGACATGATCACGACAGCTTGATGTGAGTATTAAAAAGTTGGTTCAGTGTTCAATGTTCAATGTTGATCCGCTCGGCCGAGTTTGAAGTTATCTCCGAACGCCATGACCGGCGGTTCCGTCGACTCTTCCATCTATGTGGGAACGTGTCAATCTCTTCAGCAACTTCGTACTGTCGTGTTGGAAGAAACTCTCCCCACTCGAATCCGTATCCGTACTTAAGATGGTCTGTAAAACGATGGCATGAATCTTCGTCTCTAATGCAATATTGGCAAATTGACTACCCTATATACGGACACCGACAACCCCTTGGATTTCGATGGTGAAGGTCCCCGTGTTCAGAGAGAATGGTATGCAGCTTAGTCATGTATAATTAGGTCTGATGGGCTGTACCTCAACTTTGAGAGTGTCTCGTACGTAAATATTAGCTGTACGATCCGGCGGAGGTAGTTTGCGGATTAATTACAATTAAGTCCATAGTAAACAGAGGAAAAGCACCCCAAAATCACAGCTAAGCATAGCCTAAACTATGGTAGGATAATGAGCAGCCCTTTGAACTATGTTCTCATGAAGTTAGGTTGAGACTGATTTGAGATACACAGACGGATCCCCCGACGGAGGCAAGGGTCTATCACGTGAGGAATTATCTTCAGGCTGAATGACATCCGAGTTATATAAATGTGATTCTCAGCATACTCACAAACCCGAGATATCTCAGAATAAGAGCTCCAAATAACTTCGATATCTCTGGAAAAACTTGCTGCAATTATTCCCGATGTTTCCTGATCCTGATCTCAAGGCGTGGGCCTTTGAACAGGCGCCGAAGCTGGACCCCGTCTGGCTGGAGTGCGAAGAGGAGTTGAAGCGCCGCGTACCACGAGTGTTCAACTCGGTCCTCGAAAGACAGCCAATTTACGCACAAGAGTGTCGGGATTCTCACGCTGAGATGATGGCACCTGGGGCTCGTGATTACGAGTTATCCCAAGGGGTCAACAAGAACGAGTTCACTGTCCCGTCTTCGGTTGATGGGTTTGAGATTCCTGTTCTTCAGCTGGACCTGGCTGAACATCAGGACCAGGAGCCGGAGATCGTCATCATATACTATCACGGTGGGGGTTTACGCGTGGGCGAGGCGGATAGCGAAGAGCTTTCGTGTCGGCACCTCGTCAAATCTGGCGTGGGTCGAGTCCGCCTGTACTCCATTGGATATCGGCTCATGCCTTCTTGGCCGGCGACCACGTGCGTTTCTGATTCTTTGGATGGATTCCACGCACTTAGAAGCGACCATGCGAAGAACATCATTGTGGGAAGCTCAAGCGGCGGGCAAATGGCAGCGACAGTGTCACAAGTGGAACGCAAGGACGCTTTTCACGGCGTTTTGCTCCGATGCCCCGTCACGGCCGACGGACTGAGCGGCATCAAGTACATTCCGGACAGACTTCACTGGTACTACACCAGTATGTCGCCCTCGTTCATTACCTTTTTGAACACTGGCTTGAGAAGAGAAATTCCTCGGGATGGTCTTGAGAAGCTTCCCCTGGAGGCCTCAGACGAAGAATTACGGGGCCTCCCACGTACCTGGATCCAGCTGGCAACCAATGATACCTTATATTCAGATGGGCTCTGCTATGCGATGATATTGAAGGACGCCGGCGTCGAGGTTCAGGTGGAATTCGAGAAGGGATGGCCACATACCTTTTGGCTGAAGGTACCCCAGTTGCCTCAGGCACTGGAAGCCGAGAAGAGGATGGTTGACGGGTTGAAATGGATTCTGCGATGATGTGAGATATACATGTGGTGAACGATGACTTTTATTTGTTTAATCTGACTTCACTATCTGCACAATTCTTCTCACCCACCAGTTGTTGAGGATCTTCCCTGTCGATGCTAAGCCCCAACGGAACACTGGTTTACCAGGCGCTCATGGATGCTGAACTCTCCGAGCCGCCCCAGGTTGACTTGGAGTAACTCTTTGGAGGGGCAAGTTCATTCTTAGTCTCGAATTCGTCCTTTCCATAATTCCAGAGAGTAGAACTAGGATGAAGGCGTTTGGTATAAGTTTCTTCATCAGAAGTGTCCCATGAAGCAAACTCGACCGTGCCGGCTTGCCTGCGCTTAGCCTTGCCTTTGATACTAGCTCCCTTCTTGTCTGAAGAGGCTATTGCGACTTCGCCCCACGATACAGAATGGCCGGTCCCGACATCTTTCTCACGTGCCTCGGAGTTCTTGACCCGTGTCTGGAGGTCTGAGGAAGAATTCTCACTTGGTGTATCCCAGGGACCTCTCGAGGCGGGACCCGTTTGGGGAGTGGACTGGCGGTTGATCCGGGTGGGAGAACGGCGACCCCAATCCGGCAACTTGTACGCTGGTTTGGCCGAACTCGTCTTGCCTGCCGACGGAATTGATATACTGGAAGAGCGGGAGGCCTTGGAACTACCGTCAGTATTGAGGCTTTGCTTGTTGGCTACAGTAGAGACCAAGGTCTTGAACTTATCGATGAGCTCGTCGAGTTTGTCTTGGAGGAGGGCATCGTTGCTCTGAGAGATCTTGTCCTCGACATACTTGGCTGGGTCTTTGCTGTCTGAGGAGTCCTGGATACCCATGGCCTCACCGAGTGTCTGCACGTCTTCAAGCCAGGAAATGCGAAGACGAATGGAAAGTTCCATCGGAAGAGAGGATGTGGCGATGAAAAGCACTTCAGCGCGGCCTTCTTTGTCCAAAATCTGCCACGTTCTTTGTGGAATGCGACAAAGGACGTCTCCGATGTTTTTGCAAATGGACCTGATCTGCTTGAGACTGAGACTGTCCCCGACGGTTCCAGAAACGGGGAGTGCAGCTACTACATAGCCCTGAGAAGGGTTAGCACCAACCGTTGATTAAGAGAAGATGTGCCATGTCTAATAGATGGATGTGGCAAGGAACAACTACATACCTTACCACCGGGTGCAGCAACACAGAAGCGAACAGACTCGCCATCTCTGCCATTGGTGAAGGCCACGTGTGACGGAACCAAACCAAAACGAGGAGTGGATTGCATGACGTCCGAGAGGCCATTGCCGACCGGGTAGTCGTAGCCAAACCGGACTAGGTATGCGTGTAAATCGGGGTTGGCATCTTGAAGGCGTATCATGTACTCGGAGGAAGCAACCGCCTTTGGCAGATAGGGATTCATCTTGGAAGCTGGCGAGTCTCTGCGGCGCAAAGATGAAAAAAGAAGTCCCTGTTAGGAAGATAATTCAGCCAATGCACGAGACAGGAGCACACTGAAAGACGAACAAACTCCTGTTGAGCAAGGTCAACAAGAAGCGTGGAAGTTCTGGCTTGGTGGGTGAAGAGGAAGAAAGGAGAAAGGAAGTCAGAGACTAAAGGGGATGCGATTGATCTATAATATGCATCTTCTGGAGACGGTGAATCACTCGAGAGCCCTAAGTGTGTGCTTTAGGGATGCCACTCTGATCTATCTATTGATACGATATTTGTCGCATATTTTCAATTGAGTAGACAAAGAGCAACTGAATCAGTTTGAGCACGCAAGCTTTGCGCCGACAAGGTGTTGGTATGCGATACGTGATTGTGTATGTTTGCTATGGTGTGTGCCGCATGACTTGATGCCTCTTGAAAGCAGGCAGCACATAATCATGAAACTGGTCATCGAGACCGATTGGTTGATCAGATTCCTGAATCGAAGAGCATGGAAGAGGCTCTTGAATCAAGCGATCGAGATTCAGACCGAATCAGTTGTAATCGAAGAGTACGAAAGTTACTCTTTATAATCCGACAGACTTCTCGTTCAATAAAGCTCCTAATTCTAAGAATGAACACCTGTGATAGCCTGCAAAGTGCTCCGAGGACAAAAATCATCCACTCATGCGGATACAAAACCGGTCCTCAACTCCCACGGCGATGCTCATGCTTGTTTGTCTTGAGGTCGTAGAATTTGGTTTCTTGTAATGATTTCTTGATTTCTCGATTTCTTCATTGCTGGGCATACTTTGCGGTCCATTCCCTGGCAGTTGCAATCGCGGCCTGCTCGTTTTCCTTCCAGCTTTTGGCGACGTCGGCGGCGAGGGGATCGTCGGGGTTCGGGGCACCAAGGAGAGCCTGGATCGAGAGGAGGATGGTTCGGATCTGGAGGGCGGGTGACCAGTTGTCTATTGCCATCTGTTAGTATCGGTGCGTTGCGATGCAAAGCCTCGACCATGGAACCTACTCTTCAGGACATCCAGACAGATACGGCCCAGCTTATCGACGTTAGGGTGGAAAATCTTGGTGAGGAACCGAATCTTGGGAGGAGTCATGGGGTAGTCGTCAGGGAGGAACAGCTCGAGCTTGAAGACGCCCCCTGGGAGGATTAGCCTTGGAAGGACAATGGCGACTGGGCCGGGGTTGCGAACCTTCGTATGGCGACTGGGCCGGGCCATGAATCTCGACATCGAAGTAACGCAGGTTCTCCTCGTGGGGGATGGCACTGATACCGGGAACACTGCGAACCGACGTCTGTTAAAAGGAGGGGTCTCGACTAAGCTCTTGGCAAGATGACTTACGGCTCGGCCATGAGCCGCTCCGTCTCCTTGATGATGCGCTTTGGGAGGGCCATGGTGGCGATACGGGGAGGTAGTTGGAAGCTGACGAGAAGCCGTGTGTCTATGCGGAAAGTATCACAAGCAAACGACGAGGCGCAGGCTAGTATTTTACAAGGCGCGCAAGTAGTTGGAGGCTGTTCCTGTTCGACAGGGCGGGGCAATATGGACAAAGTCAAGCCTGCAAAGTGCTGCTGTGGAGGAGAGCAGTAGCGGTTGCGAAGGGCGACAAGCGGACGGAGCAGACGCGGTAATAAGTGCGAGATGCAGGCGACACAAGGGAGGATCAAGCCGGGATCGCGAGACGACAAGAGGATGGAGAAATAAGAAATAGCGACTCGGAGTGGTGGGACGTTGAAAGGCGGAACATGTTTCGCCTCGTCACGGCATGCGTCCGATAAGGCCGCGGCAGGTTCCGTGCCATGCCCATGATGGCGGGGGAGGTACCGCCCCGCCTGAATTGGCAGGGGGGGTACTCTGCACTCATCACCTGGCTGGTAGTAGTCTGGTACCTCGCAGTAACTACCTAGCACTTGGAAGCTGGGCGCATCGGCTGACCCTGGCACCCGGATAGGAGATTGCCAGCCTCAGGTGCCCAAGGTAGCTCAAGCTTTACATCGCGACCGCATCCTTTTTTAGGCTGGTCCATCCGAACCCGCAACACAGTCCTAGGCGAATTGTCGCTGCACCGGGATAATAGCCTGGAAGTCTTTCTGAGATGATCGGATAGCTCCGCGCTCTTCAATGGCTGCGCGCCCTCCACCATAGCTCCTGGAAATACTCGTCAGACATCGCATGAGCTTCGACATGACGATTGACGAGCATCGCGACAGCTCCTTGTCACGGCCGTCACCATGCACTCTGTCCAAACCTCCGACCAGCCCAAGAAGGGTAAGGCCATCAAGTCCGCTCTAGACAGTCAGAGCTTCGAGGTCGACGGCACCATCCATGTTGAGGGCATTGTCGGCTCAGCCACCATCGCCCCGTCAGGGCGAGATGTCGCCTTAGCTTCGTCAGTTACACCCATCGGGTAGATATCTCATTGAGTCCTCCAGCTGACATTTCGAAGACCCGATGGGCTTGCAATCATCGACTTGGACTCTCCGTATAGTCCGCCTAGACGGCTGCGGAGTCACGGTATGCCATGGCTCGTCGTTGATGTACAATGGTCTCCTTTCGCCGCCCGCGACTACTGGATCGTGTCTACAGCCAACCATCGCGCCCTCGTTTGGAATCTAAACTCTAGGGAGGAGTCGAGTGCTGGTGCTATCGAGCATTCTTTGCAAGGCCACAGCCGTGCCATCACCGACGTCAACTGGTCCGCCCACCATCCCGACTTCCTGGCTACCTGCTCCGTGGACGGCTACGTTCATTCGTGGGATCTCCGAAGGCCACGGCAGCCTGTTCTCACCTTCTGTGATTGGTCTGCTGGAGCGTCCCAAGTCAAATACAACCGCCAGGCCTCTCATATTCTTGCCTCCGCTCATGACCAGTTTTTGCATATCTGGGACGAGCGGAGGACATCCAAGCCCCTCAAAACCATTAAAGCACACAACTCCAAGATCTACGGCTTAGACTGGAACCGCACTCGATCAACCGTAATTGTCTCATGTTCTATCGATAAGAGCATCAAGTTCTGGGACTATAGCGACGAAGGCGACCAACCAGAACACGTCATCAACACTGGGTTCCCAGTATGGAGGGCGCGACACACCCCCTTTGGGGAGGGAGTTCTTGCCATGCCACAGAACGAACCCGGTGATCTTTATCTGTACGATGTGAGAAGACCTCAAGGATCGTACATTAGTGCATCCACCGATCCGGTTGTTGTGTTCCCTGGCCACGGGGACCACAAAGCCAAGGAATTTCTATGGAGAAGCCGTGGCGGCATCACAGATGAAGGCATCGATGAACGTGAATTCCAGCTTGTGTCCTGGGGCACGGACAACGAACTGAGGTTACAGGGCGCCGATGCTCATGTTCTTTCTGCTGTCGGCCATGCTCGGGGCAAGCATGTGACGGATAGCATCAATCTGACGCGCAAGGGCGCCACTTACAAGACATTTCGCACCGTGGACGACAGCTCCAACCGTGATCGGAAAGCGGCAACGATGAGTGACCACAGGCCTGGTGCTCCGACCAGCAACTTCAAGCAAAGTGCTCTCACCATTGGCATGCGCTCTGCTGCAACCTCGAACCACCGTATGGGCGTAGCTTGGCGAGGCCCATCGATGAAGGCCAAGGTTGGTATGGGGAAGGCCATGGATCGAAACCAGTCACAAATTGGCTGGATGAAGGGTATTACCATGACAAAGAGAAAGTCTTCGGGAGATACGAAGCGACATCCTTCCAAGGACTCGGGTATTTTCGGCCACGGTTACTCAGATGATGAATGGGGTGAGCCTGATACTATCCAAGAGGAGATTCTGCGCATCACTCAGCAACTTCCCAAGGTCAAGTGGGAGAATATTGACATGGACAACTTGACCCTGAAAGCGTCTCTCAATGGACCGTGGGGAGCCCATGGGGAAACGATTTTTGTCAAGGTCAAAATCGACGTCCCTACTAGCTACCCCAAGGGAAAGGCGCCGAAATTCGACATTTACAAGACTTCCTTCATGCCTACAAGAGTGCACAAGAAGATCGAGCGCGAAATCCACCAACTCGCCGACCAGTTTTTGCAGAGGAAGCAGAATTGTTTGGAAGTGGCGTTCACCTATCTTCTGGGAGAGGTTGATCTCGAAAGCAGCACGACCTTCTTCAAGAACGTTCGAGATCTGGATGACGACCTCGATGCGCTGGCCGACGAAAGTTCGAGTGAATCGGACGAGGACATCCCGGCAGGCGGCTCGGCTTCAATGTCCCAAGAACTCATCCCGCACACTGATATAGAAAATGCTCTTGCCCCTCCAAACCGAACCATAATACCACCACCACCTAGGACGTGCGGTGCCCGATTTTCTCACAACGGTCGACTAGTCTGCTTCTTCCCTACTAAAGAAGAAAAGGCGAGGGCGCTGTTCACCACAACCTTGGATGCATATAGGGAACGCCCCAAGGGAGAGCCTTTCTTTGCAGGCTTTGGCAGGATTGCCCATGAGCTTGCGCCTCGGCAACGGCTTTTAGGCGAAGACGGTTCGGGCTCTGATGGCGAATCCAACTCAGATGATTCTCGCTCGTCCTCTTCATCATCTAGTGACTCCGAGTCGACGTCGATGCACAAGATCAGCCTTTGGTATCATCCCAGTCGTCAGTTTAGGAAGACATGGAGTGAAGATCGGTCCATTCGGTCCAGCGGTGGAGGAACCGGAGCGGGGACAGGGACAGGCACCGGTACCAGTCGTCGTCGATCTGGCCGGCCAAGAAATCTGATATCGATTCATGATCTACGGGCCCTTCTCCCATCTAAGGAAGAGTTTGCGCAGGAGTATGCCATCTTTGGCGACGGTGCCGAAGTCTGCGAACACAACGCGAACGTCGCCGAGAAACATGGCGCCAATGACCTGGCCCACGTTTGGCGGTACCTAGGGCTGTTGCTGAAGAAGGGAATCCCGCTGGAATTTCTTGCGCATACACAGCGGCGCGACTCCATCTTGGTCATTGCGCACGACGTGGTATCTAGGTGTCGCAGGGAGTCGATCCTCCCCGAGGCCAGTGAAACGAATGGCAGTCTCTCAGGAAGAGTCAAATGGGGCAACCATCCGCTTGCCAAGGAATTCATTGTGGATCTGTTCGACTACTTTGAGAGAATCGCCGACATTCAAATGTTGGCTATGCTTTCGTGCATATTCGGCGACTCCTCTGCCGAGGACAGTGTTGCCTACTTCGAATCTCATTTGCCCCAGCCCGATACACCGCTCCCACTGAAAGCGCCATCATTCTCCTTGGATTACTTTCCGACAGACGCCTCGCTATGGAACATCTACGGTCGAAGTTACAACACTAATTCTGCTACTACGACCCCAATGACTATGCATACGCCTCGATGCGCGGGATCTCAGGCTTCCGACGAAGGACTGTGGAGTGGGGACCCAGCGTCGAACTCTTATTCATGCGGAGAGACACCCCCCAACAAGTTTAAGGGCTATCTCGGAGAGCTTGAACCGCCCCCGAGTGTGTCCACGTCCCCCAATACCCGGTTCGTGCAACGGGCCAACTCAGGCCTGGCGTCCGCGCTCGCGGCAGGTCTACCGCGGTCCTTTACTGTCGCGAGCTCATCATCTCCGCCGGGACAGGGGAGGAAGAAGCCAAGCCCGGCCGAGACAGCTCTGAGTAGTCTCGCACCGAGCATGGGTAATGCTACGTGGAGCGCCTCCACGGCGATGGATTCTAGTGGCGGCAGAACGTCTCTATCCGATGACGAATACCGGAGAGACGATTTTTTGCCTTTGGTGCCAGTGAGTGTCGCGGTGAATATGGAGGATCAGACAATCTTTGACGACGACGGGTGGCTAAGCATGCCCTTGCTTGAGCCAAGCAGAGGGGAAATCTACGCCAACTACCGATATGCGTATGCCGAGATGCTGCAAATGTGGAACCAGCCTCTGGCTCGACTGGAGATTATGAAGTTTAACGTCCTCAAGGAAGACATGACCAGCGGGCATCTAGATGGTAGCTCCATGACCGTACATGACGGGGCGAGCGGTAACGGACCTGGCCATCACGCGAGCTCTTCCCCCATTGCGATGGGGAAGCGGGACCAGCTTCAGGCTCTGCTGGCCTCGGGTCGTGGTATCGATGTGACGGGAGTCTGCCGGATTCACGAAACGCAACTCGAGCCCCTCCGCTACACGTCCACAGACTCGAAGGTTGGCGGAGCTGTGGGAACGTGCGACCGATGTCATCGTATGCAGAGCCAGCTTCGGTGCGTGTACTGTCTCGAGCCGGTCGATGCTCTGTTCCCCCCTTGCTTGGCATGTGGGTGTGCTAGTCACGAGGCGTGTCTTGCGGAATGGCACGCGGCCGGCGAAACGCTGTGTCCGGCAGGTGACGAGTGCAACTGCGTTGAAGAGGCTGCGGACGGGCAGGTTGAATCGTGGACCGCCCTTCAGGGAGCCATGCTGAAGAACCAGAGACATCTTCCGATGTTGCCCGGACCAGCTCTGGGCAGTGACGACGAGGCCAAGGCGGCCAGTGGATGGGAGAGAGTCGAGCCAAACGGACCAAGCCGGATGCAAGGGCTTTCGGCTGCCAGCATCAGCCTAGGGAGCCGACTCAAAAAGTCAGCCGGAGAGTGGTCGCGGGCTTCAAGTCTAAGGAAGACCGACAGGGGTCGCTTATAATCTAGCGACCAACTTTGCTACACTTTTGGTCACTGTGTGTTTTCGTATATTGAACCTGTGCCTCGGTTGTTGGATCTGGGAGGCGGCACCCTTTTTTTTTCTTTTTTTTCTTTTTCGAATGTTTTACATGTTCAGTCTGTTTGAGTAACTTGATATTTCGATCAGAACCGCACATGTCGCTTGGAAATTTTGATAACAGCTGATAGACAGGTGATGCGATATTAGACGGAGAATGGTTTTGTATGGGATGTATTTCCTAACCCCGGACTATCCAGGACCTATCTAATTACTCAGGCCCGTGTAAGTGACGTCTCTCTGAACGCAACGCTGACGGGGTGATGGGCGAAGACCGATCCGAAATCAACGTTTCTTATCCAAGTTGATGACGGTTTGCCCAGTGGCCAGCTTCTCGAGATTCTTCAGTAACAGATCTGAGAGGTTATCCCAATACTTTGATGACATCCAGGCAATGTGCGGCGTAATGAAGATGTTGGGGGCCTTCCACAGAGGGTGCCCCTTGGGAAGCGGCTCCGGATCCGTGACATCGATGGCCGCGCCGCTGATGAGGCCGGATTCAAGGGCGTGCACGAGGGCGGCGTCGTCGACGATGGCTCCGCGGGCAATATTGGACAGGAACGTCTTGTTGCGGTTGCGGCTAAGGATCTCAAACTGCTCACGGCCGAAAAGGCCGCGGGTGTCGTTGTTGAGCGGGAGCGACACGACCAGCAGGTCCAGATCCTGGGCGAGGAAGTCGTTGATGGCGCCTCGCTCGGCGCCCGAGAACCACCGGGCCGGGATCAGGCCGTCCGGGTCGCCGGTGCCGGGGACGCAGTAGGTGTGGTCGCGGCGGGACTCGGGCGTGAGGCGCTCGCGGTGCGTGTAGGCGAAGACTTCCATGCCGAGGGCCTGGCCGAGGCGGGCGCACTGTCTGCCGATGCCGCCGTAGCCCAGGATGCCCCTGAGTCTCTGTGTAAGTCGAGGCGAGGTGAGGTGAGGTGAGGTGAGGTGAGGTGAGGAAGAGACAAGCAAGGAGGGCTTCAAGCGTACATTCTGCGGTTGGTGGAGACGTTGACTTGCATCTCGAGCCTGGGCCGCCAGAGCTCCTGCTTCTGCTGGTCGGCGTAGACTTGGAAGTGGTGTTCATGGGACAGCCAGGAGCCGATAACCCACTCGGCGATTTGGGGTCTGCTCGGCTGGTCAGCGGGCGATTTATCAAAGGAGGGGAGAGAAAAGGCGTACGGCTGACAGCCGCTAGCATTGCTAAAGATGACATCGGGGTCCAGATACTTGGGATGCTTCGCCCAGGCGTCGGTGCCGGCCGAGGCGGTCTGGAAGAACCAGACGCCGGGGATGACGTCGGGCTCGGGGACGTGATAGATGCACATCATGGTGACGCCGGCCCACTGCTCGGCGGTGAGATGGTCCGGCGGGAGCAGCTGGCCGGCGTCGACGGGCGTCTCGACCCAGCGGACCTGGAGGTTGGGGAACCTGGACTGGACGCCCTGGAGGAACAGCGGCGGCGGCGGGCTGGGCAGGTAGACGAGCAGGACGTCGCCCTCGAATGCGCTGGCCATGTTGGTGGTGGTGGGTTTGTGAAGAGGTGAGTAGTTGCTGTGGTTGGTTGTGTTTTGGTGTTTTGTTAGTGGTGGTGGTGATGTTCGCGATGGTGTTGTTGAGAACGGCCGAGGCATGTGACGGCGGAGATGGGTCACGGCGAATCTGGCCGCGCAACTACGGGCACTTGCAGCGGCAAAGGCGGAAGTCTGGAAACTGCACGCTGCCAGCGGCATGGTATACTCGGGTCTTTTTTCAGTTTCCTTGTCTTTAACACGAGAGGAGAAGACATCAAGGAGACGCGATTTGAGTTGTTCGTGATGCCCAAAGGTGGGATAAAAGACCCACTCTGCGCCCTTTTGAGCCGAGATGGTTAGACTAGATAGATGGGATGTAGGTTATGTAACTTGGTATATCCGTCTTGTTATCAGCCAGGCAGGCAGAAGAACAGTCAGCAGCTTCTTTCACAAATTGTGGCACTTGCAGGATTAAGAGATATTTTTAATTATGATGCAGGTCATCCATCTACTCTATCATACAGATGTTCATGTTGGCAGCAAAAAGCATGGTCAGCCGAAGCAAGATGGTGTGTAAGTGTGTGCGCAAGTCAGTCTCGTCATGTCCAAGAGCAAAACAAATGCGAGGCAACTCGTAGCAAGTGTCGTCGGGTTTGTCGTCAAGGCCAGTCGGTGATCAGGCGGCCGAGGCGTGGCCGTCGTCGAGGAAAAGAGCCGAGCCTCTGCCTTCGGCCGTGGAAATGACGTGAGCGTCGGCGTTAAACTGCTTGGTGTCGTTCCACGTCAAGCGCGTCATCTGCCAAAGGCGGCGGACCTGAGCCATGGTGTCCCAGATGGTGTCGTCGTCGTCTTCGTACGAGACGACCTCCTCCCAGGCGTGGTGCGGCGCGTTCTCCGGCGCCCTGTCCCCGGGCCTGATGATGCAGACCCGCACGATGAGCTCCGGGAAGCCCTTGACGTTCTCCACGACGGTCTCGGTCGGGTCGGCGACCTCGCGGAAGGCCAGAGGAGAGAACTAGACTCGCTGCGAGGCCGTGTAGTACCGGAACCCGGCCCACTCGCCGCCGAGCGACGTGTCGTTCTGGGAATATCCCACGAGGCCGATGCGGGGAACAAAGTGCTGCCAGGTGACGGACCGCGGGACGGCCCCGTACCGGCGCGTGTACAGCCGCTCGTACGCCTTGTACTGGTCCTGGGCGACCAGGCTGACGTAGCGCGTCGGGGGCTCCCGGCTCTCCACCGGCCACTTCAGGCCCGTGTCGGCGAAGGAGCCGAGGCCCTTGCCCCGGAAGAAGTCGGCCGCCTCGCGCCGGTTGGGCGCCGTGTTCCACCGCCAGAGGCAGTCCAGCCCCTGCTCGCCGACGATGTCGGGCCCGTGCATCTGGTAGCCCTGGATGTACCAGTACCGGCCGCTGCGGTGCGTCGCCAGCACGTACTCGCCGAGGTTCGGGAACCGGTCGAGGCTGAACTCGCCCAGCGCCGCCGTGGCGAGGTCGGTGCCGATGGCGCTGGGCGTCCTGGGCGAGAGGAACGTCGAGATGACCTTGCGGAACGGGATGTGCGGCAGGTCGATGCCCGGCGTGGCCACGATGGTCGGGAAGCTGAGCTTGAAGGTGATGAAGGTGTCCTGGAGGGGATCCATCCGGACCACCCGCCTCTCCCGCGAGTGGCGGAGCAGCGTCGTGTGCTTTCGCAGGACGAGGGAGCGAGCCTCGCGGTTGACCATCGACACGTCGTGGGCGAAGTTGGCCAAGGCGCCCGCGCATCTGGCTCCGTCGAACCTGACCATGCTGCGGCGGAGGAGTTCCTTCCAGATCATGTTGCGGATTTCACCCGGGAGCTTGGCGAACTGCGGGAAGCTGCCGCGAGATCTGACAGCCTGGAGCTGAGCCTTCTCGCCCCGCCCTTCAACCTCGTTGCATGGTTTCTTGCCCTTGCTGTTGCTGTTGCTGTTGTTGCTGTCGTCGTCCATCTTGGCTAGACGGGTTGGGCCCGAAGCCGAGGCGGGTTCGATGGATCGGGGTGTTGATTGATGAGATCGAGCTCGATGGACTGCCGGGGTCATCTGGATCGTACAAGGGTCATGGAAAACAAAGTCACAATGCATCCGATTCAGGGAGTACTTATACCCCAAAGTTCCCACTCACCGTTCTCCTGATATCCATGTTCCCTACGACGTCTTTACAAGTGCACGCGAAATACAGCCGTGTTCTGAGAATACACCATGTACAACTTATCACGACACGAACAAAGGGAACAGGACACGAGAGGGAACGTGTTAGTCTAGAGTTGTGTCGGCTATCATGAGCAGTTGTTATTGGCAACTCTTGCTCGTGTGTACATAACCCTACCCCTATACGTCAACTCCACAGTTTCCCCTCCAGTTCTCTATACATCCGTGATTAAGGCTGACCAACATCACATAACCTTCGTTTACGGCCCTTAATCGCGTGGGATATTGAAGACATCAACCCTCACTAAGCCTATCGTTTAATTCGTCCTCGTTTACTCTGAACTCCCAAGTCTTAGTACAAAAGGCCCACACCCAAGAGGCTGGTTCTCCCAAAGTCCAGTGACCCATCATTGAAGATCCACACTATAAGTCAATACATATCAAACAGAGCCCTTATGCTCCATGGTCCACAACAGATCGTCCTTGATTCGTACGTGAGCTCGTGAGCATTCCCAACTCAAACCGCCAAGCCTGTGCAATTTATATAGGCTCTGTTTGACATGTCAATTCCAGAATGCCCTCGACCGAAGCCTCGATATCGTCGTGACCCGGTTCCAAGGGAGACTTGTTTCGCAAGTCACTCATCTCCTTTTCGTACCCCGGCGCTTTTGCTGTCGCAGCATGGCTTCGGGGTTATGTTATGGAAGCGAGGGAACCGAAATAGAGGCTCCGTCCCAGCGAATCGTCTCCGGCCGAATATCTCGGATATCCGGATGATGCCCAGCTCGATCGACGGCCGTCTGCTTGGTCTCGTGCCTTCACTTTGGTCCCCGCACGTGACGCCTGATCTCCCAACCGGACTCGCTCCATCCCTCCCACTGTAGATCGAATGTCAGAATCCTTTCCACCAACACCCATCTCATCCTGTTCTCGCATGTGCGATTGCCCTTGGGCTTTTCCTCGTCCACGTGCCACGGAAGTATCCGCACCCACGCTTTGCCGTCTGTAGGTGCCTCGTATTTTCCATCCAGAAACATAACCTTGGACACCATCTTGCTGCGTCCTTGGTTGAGCTCGTGACAGTCCACCTTCCCGCATCGGCCCTCGTTCAAAACTGCCCTGGCTTCGGGGTCGCTCAAGTCCAGTGGCGCCATCTCGATGATATTCTCGTCCACCCAGTATCTGAATTGTCTCGCGAGCTCCTTCAGTCGCATTTCATATGATGCCTTCGTGTCCACGTGAATCATCCATGCCGGGTCGATTTCCCCAACCTTGACGATCCACAAGTCCTCCAGGTTAGGAAACCAAAACCTGTCGAATTCGATCTTGCCAAAGTCCCGTTGACGATAACATGCCGAAAGGTAGACTGAGTAGTGATAGGGCCCATCCACTCGGCCATCGTCAGGGAAACAGTCCCAGTACGCCAGCCTCTTTACTCGTGTCGCCAGGCCCTCGAGGAAGGGGTCCGGGGCTTGATCTGAAATCTTGTGGTCGCAGACGAGAATGTCTCTGGAGAAGTCAAAATAGGATCCGGCGCCGATCGGCTCGTACCCTTGTCGGGTCTCCGTCCGGGCCTCCACGTTCAGTTGAGTAACGCTAGGCAAGGGATAGGACCGGTGGCTCTGAACTAGGTCGCCGAATAAGACGACCCGGGGCTCGACAGCGCGAGACCATATCTTGAGCCGTAGTTCCGTGGGCAGCGAACCGAAGTGGGCTATTGACGAGGACGTAGAAGATGACGGATCCTCGGTGCCGTTGGAGAGGAGGGATCGTATAGGAATCATATTTCAATGATTGAGTACTGAGTGATGTCAAACAGTGGAGGTAACGAGAGATTCTCGAGACGTTTGTACTTGGGCGAAAAGTCCAGGGCAGCGGTTTTAATCCCACCTCGGCCTGTAAATTGTCGAGCAGGGGTTTTGACGGGGACGGAAACGGTGTCATACATGTTTGGGGGGACGGCCGTTTGCGGCTGCCCCGGGGCGGGGAAAATAATGATCCCCTTGAAGCCATCGTGGGACGGTGGTGTTGATACTGTGCCACAGCCACCCAGAACCGGGATGGTTCACCGACACCGCTTCTGGCGGTTCGATAGCGGCAGCATTGCATAGCCGGTCTTGTTCCCTCGGTCAGTTAACCAATCATGACGCTTTCCAAGTGAGGAAGTGGTGATGAGACCAGGGTGAGCCGCAGATGGTGCAAGATGTCCAATGGACGATCACACGCGAGTATCGGGCATTTCGCGCCTCTTGGCCTATTAGCTCGTGCAAAAGGAAAAGCCGGCCGGACGCCACGACGGGGCCTAACTTAGTCCTCGAGGAAAGGCCCGGACTTGGACATGGCATCTGGGTCTTAGTGTCGACGTGCCCGTATACCGCCCTCGTGACGACATAGAGTCAATGGCGAGGCGAATTCGCAGCGATATGAAACTCTGTCTCCGCCAAGGGATCACCGGTGCGGGATTGCCAAAGACGTCTTCCTAGAGAATGGTCTGATGTGATAGGGAAGAAGAAAAAAAAGTTGGCAGGCCATCCTAGACTGTGGCTGCATGGGGATACGCGCCTATGGCCCCAGACGAAGAACAAGCACGGTGGGAGCAGCAGGAGCAGCAGTAGGCGAAGGTGCTGTCGGGACGGAGAGGGCCAGTATCAGGGCGGAGGCTGGCACGGAGTACTTGGCGCACGCAGCGGCGGGCCCCCGGTGGCGCTGGGGAGCCGGGGTCAGCGAGTGCTGGGGAATGGGGAATGGCGACTGGGGATTCCTCCCGCCTTCAAGGGGTTCCGCGGTGTGGTCTGGTGCAGAACTGTTTATCATGTCTCGGGACCGTTCGCATCCATGGACCATGGACTAGGTAGGGACGAAAGACCATGGGACCATGGCATGCCGGGATCAGGAGCCTCGATAGGATGCCAGGCCGGGCCCAATGGCCGCGAAGACAGAGGGCGCAAGGCTTGTGAGACTCGTAAGACTTGTGATGCAGCAATCACAAGACCTCGCAGTGGGGGACGCGGACGGGACGGGTTGGGATGCCTGTCTCGCGGTCGAAGTGAGGCGGAAGGGCTTCAAGGGATGCGGGTAGCCCCGCGAGTGGAGCCGGCGAACTCGAGGCGGGAGGGTACGCGATTGGTGCCGCCTGACCGGTTCCGGGACAATGCCAATCCAAGCACGAACTCCAAGGCCGAGAGGAAGTGTGATTGGTAGGCAGATCTGGGTTTGACAGCCTTGGAATTTATCGAGATCGGGCCCAGGCCAGACTGAGAAAGACGCCGTCAGCCGAGCAAACGCCAACCCGTCCCGTCCGCCGTCAACGGCCAACCGCCTGCCCGCAGAAGGCACTGCTCGCTGCAAAGAGCATGCATGTAGCTTGAGAAAACGCCGGGCCCCGGAACCAGGTAGGTATTGCAAACCTTGAGCTGTTGGGATCCGGGGGAAACATTGTCCATTGGCTGCAAGGCAAGGAGGGTTGCCAGAGCCCCGCGGGGTGTGGTGGTATCAGTGTGACAGGTTGACAAGACTGCATTCCTCAACGCTCTAGGCCTCGGATAAGACGAGGGCCGGCGATGGAGATGATGGCCGTCGGCCTTTGCAGTGCCAAGGCGGGCTGATCAACAGACGGGTCGCCCACAAAAGTTCCAAGGGGGAGGGACCGAGGGAAAGGTCCAGACCGTTCCGGGTCGATGCCCTCGGAGGGTATGTCATGGTCACGGAGACGTGAGAGACGTGAGAGACGTGAGAGACGCTGAGACAGCTAGCTAGCCAGCCAGCCACGAGACTGGCAGACGACCATTGTCGAGCTGAATCCAAGCCCACGAGGCCACCACGGTGCTTTCTCGAGTTTGGAGGGGAAGAGATCGGGGCACAGACCTCTAGGGTTTCAGCTATGGCATCCTGCCAGCCTCCGAAGCTTCCTTGTCGTCATCTGAGATGCATGGTGGTTTGCAAAGCCCAGGTTATTGGTGCACGATGTGATATACATATATATAGGGCAAGGCCCAGCAACCGCATGAGCTGCGAGGGCAGCCCGGGCCGGCGAGCCTACCATGCGTGCGCGGCTGCGTGTATCGCACTGCACTCCGTACCGACGGGAGTAGGTACTGTGGGGGGATCGTGCCATCCAATGCTGCGGTCATGGTTGAGAGTGGGTGAAGATGATGTTGAGGTGAGGAAGTCATGGTAGTCAGCAGGATGGTGGGCGAGAGGCAGCCAACGGGGAGAAAACGCCCCACTAATACCTAAGTAAGAGTCCTTGCACACAGTTACACTGTACTCCGTACGAAGTCAAGGCCGGGGACGTGGTAGCAGAGTTCAATCCATCACACCCGATCTCGCACAGGTCATGCAGCATGTAGGCCTAAGATGCAGGGGGGCACATGGAGGAGCCAACGGGACATGTGCAGAAACAAGCTGAAAGTTCACCTTCGGCCAGTGACTGCGTAAGCACTTCCAATGCATGTGAGTTCCACGTTGGGGTCTGAATTGCTACCTACCTACCTACCTACCTACCTACCTACCTGCTAGGTACCTAACCGATATCCAGTACGTAGAATATAGCGCCCGGCCCTGCCCGTGGAAGCTGACGGGAGACTCCACCGCGGCGGTGGCGGGCGGAAACGCGCCTGGACAGACGCGCCTACCGTCTTCCCGCCCCCCCCTGTGGGCTGCAGCTAGAGCCTAGCGACCCGTCCCCACAGGCGCTGGCCGTGCTGCCTCGCCCTGCCCGGTCGGCCTGGGCCACTACTCCAATGGGAACCTCGGCGACCCACACACCCGCTGCAAGTCTGCAACTTGGCACAAAGCACCCACATCACCATCCACGTCCACGTCCTCATTCATCCTCCTCCCGCGTCGGCCGTGTCCCTCCGCATCAACCAGCTCGACGCTTGCGCCGCCGCTCCTCCGCCCGCCGAGCACTCCGCCCGCCGCTCCAGAGGGCATCCCTAGGCCCGAGCATGGCCGAGCCCACCGACGACGAGACCTCCTTCCCCTCCTCCCTCAACGGCGCCGCTTCCCTCCACGCCTTTGGCCGCTCTCACCTGTCCCCCGACGATGCCTTCGTCTCGCCTCCGCGCCGCCTCCGGAGCGAGCGCAGCAGGAGCCGCAGGCGCAAGCGGCCCTGGAAGAAGTTGATGTGGGTGAAGCAGTCATGTGCGTCTCGCCCCAGAACTCTTTCCCTCCGGCCATTGGCATATATATCTTGGCTCTAAAAGACTGACCTTCTGGTGGTAGACCCCGACAACTACACCGACCAAGCAACCTTTCTGGAAAACCTCCAGCGAAATCCGCGATTGAAACCATACGATTTCTGGCCCCTTGTTGCCGATTCAACCGTCATCTTACAGCACGTCTGCTCCGTCATCATCTTCATCGTCTGCTTCGTCGGCATCAACCAGGAGCGCGTGTCCCCCGTATCTGTCACGAGCTGGAGCAGCGGCGCAACGTTTGTCGGCTGGATTCTCTGGGAGCGTTGGCTGTCCGAGGCCGAGGATCCTGTAGAGCTGGGAGGCGTGGCCGCCACCGTTACCGGGAGGTCTGGCAGCATGAGACGGCCGGGACGCACAGGTAGCATCCGGCGCCCTCCTCCGCTACGGGTCGAATCTGCGCCGTCGACTGCCGGGCCGTCGGCGGCCCCTTCGGCAGCGAGCTCGGCGACCAACCTGCTTCTTGCGGTTCGGCGGCCTCAAGCCGCATCGACGTCCTCCCTAGCTTCGCACAACGGCGTTGGCGTGTCGCACACACCCCGGGCGAGTCAAGAGCATCTCCCCGAGCTTCCACCCCCTTTCCCGACGGAAGAGAGCCGCGCTCACCAGAGGATCGAAACCATCAAGTCGGCGCTACTCATATACTGCACCCTCCTTGGGCTCAGCCCTATCCTCAAGTCTCTGACGCGGTCCACCTCGAGCGACAGTATCTGGACCATGTCTTTTTGCTTGCTCGCCATGAACATATTTTTCTTTGACTATTCAGGAGGCGTGGGCGCGAAGTTCCCCGCCTCGCTGTCGACCAACGCCGCGCTCATGGCCTCGACGGTGCTGGCCAGCAGGTTGCCCTCTACTAAACAGGTCTTTAGCCTGACGCTTTTCAGCATCGAGGTGTTCGGGCTGTTTCCCGTATTTCGGCGCTACGTTCGGCATTGCAGCTGGAGATTTCACGTGCTGTCGTCGATCCTGCTAGTTCTGGGGGCCGGGCTCGGCGTCGGGCTGATAGTGGGCGACGCCAGGGGCACCGACGAATGGCCATGGAAGAGCGGGATCGTGGGCATGGTGGTGGGAGTGCTGATGGCCGTGCTGGCCACGGGAGGATGCAGCTGGTGGCTGATAGGACTACAAAAGTACAAGAACGAGATACGAGGACCATGGGACCCAGCGAGGCCGATAATCATGAGCAGGCCTCGCTGGGATGATGATTCATAGACGTATAGATGACCATAATGTCTAATTACAGTGTTGTCCGAAACACTTCCCCACTCGATCTACACATGTGTTTCATCGGACACATGTCAACCAACGTAAGAGGCCCGGTGCTTTGTCGTATCCGTTGACACGTCACATCCTGCCTGGTTGGTCCGGAAGGCGACTCGCCATTCTGTTCAGCCGACGAAACAAAGCCTCTCGGCCGCAAAGCCACGAGCGCTCTGCGTCGGGTTTGCCGTACGTAGTATTGGATGCTGCGATGCCACCACATCAAACGCCTCGCATGCCCCCTCATGCAGCAGCGCACGGCAGATGCAAGTCCGTCCCAGTCAGAGATATAAGCTCCTATGTAAGGTAACCCTCCTTCATCCGCCTCCCCTGCTAAGACCGGCCAACTCCCCCGCTGACCCTTGCAAACGGGCCGCACTGGCCGCGGACGGACGTGTAGACTGTAGTAGGCTAAGCTCGTCGACAGCTTAGGTATATGTACGTACTTCTGCGTCTGTCCTGCACGACGCTCGTATTTGATGGAGAAGAAGAAGAAGAAGAAGAAGAAAAAAGGCTGCAGAGACATGCGGCTGTTGGACGCCCATTTGTCCGCGGCTGGCTGCGTGCCAACGCGCACGAGGACGCAGCTAGTTGTAGCGGTTGGTTCAGGTCAAGGTCAATACGCGCAAATGGGGGTGTTCATGAGGTGGCGAGTGAAAGTCTCAAGAACACCATGACTAGATTCCCAAATTAGCAACGCAGCAGTTTTGGCTGTTCTAGATGCCGTTCGGTCTAGACAAGTCTAGGTCTACACGGTACAAATCTCTTGATGCCGGAACTACCTAACCAACGCAGCCTTGGTCCCCGTCCGTGGCATATTCTACAAGTTTATGTACGTAGTATGTGCCTCTCCCGTGATCACCGACCAGGGTCTATTCCCCCCCCAATGCTTCCATGCCTGCTACAGTACCTATTCGTATCCCATCCCGTCCCCGTTGGATCCCTGAAACCAGGCCAGGCCGCCAGTTGTCTGGGGCAGCGGCCAAAAGTCAATTCCCTCCAACAAGTCTCCCCCGCTCAACGGAAGCCGGCACATGGCTTTTCACTCAAGTAGCTTGGACCCAACCAGCCGTGATTGTGCCATCTCTTTACCTCGTAATGATGGACCACTAACCTACCGCCACTCCCGTCGCAACCAATGTAGTAGCTCTCTAGGTACCTTAGTAGCCTATGGTGTGGCGTACGATGTAGGCTGGTGGCTTTGGTGGCGTTTGCCCTGGAAGCGGTCCCGACCCTCCCTGAGTCCCTAGCGCACAGGGGCAGCACCGACCATCCGGCATCGACCTGGAGCTGCTGCCGTCTACTTGCGGAATCGCTTTCCAATAGCTTTACATATCAAGTAGTACTAGACATGTGTATACGGACTACAATATCATCCTCTGGGGGAATACGTACATTGGACATTAGGCGGGTGCCTACATAAAAGCCCGCTTGTCGACCCGTCTATTCGGAGCGCTCTCCTCCCTCCATCTCACCTCAACACCAACCCGTACATACGCCTTCCCCCCCTTGCAAGCCTTCCCAACCACAATCGTTTCCACAGTTCGAGAACCGCATCTCTCAGAATGAAGGCCGCCTTCTTCGCCCTCGCTGTTGCTGGCTTCGCCGCCGCCCAGGACCTCGACGGCATCCCCGAGTGCGCTGTAAGTCGCCGGCCGCTCTCCACCACCACCACAACAACAACCCCGAACTATACAACCAGACTGACCGTGGCCACGCTGCTCCTAGGTCGACTGCATCACCAAAGCCATCCCCAAGGTCGGCTGCAGCCTCGACGACACCGCCTGCCAGTGTGACTCGGCAACCCAGGAGAAGCTCGTCGGCATCGTCAGCCCCTGCCTGCTCAAGGCCTGCAGCTCCAACAACCTCCTCAAGGCCCAGGAGGCCGCTGGCGCCGCCTGCGCCGCCTACTCTGCCACCCCCGAGCCTGCTACTCCCGCCAAGACTGCGTCCGCCAAAGTGACCACCACTGCCGCCGCGACCCCTGGCAGCAACACAACCAAGACCACAAAGACCACCAATACCGGCAGTGGTAGCTCCTCCGGGTCCTCCACCTCCGGGTCCGAGACCGAGACCGCCTCCGGCACCGCCTCCGAGTCCGACTCGAGCTCCGCTACCACCACCGACGCCGCCTCCGCCTCCGCCTCCGCCTCCGCCTCCGCCTCCGCCAGCGCGACCAACGCGGCTGCCATTGCTGGCCCTGCCGTTGGCGCTCTTCTCGCCGTCTTCGCCGCTGCCCTTGCTCTGTAAGAGCCGTCTGGGTGGAAATGAGGAAAAACGAAGACGAATCTGGGACTCATGATTTGCTGCATGACACCATGCTACGGGACATAATACTTCGGATGGTTGGATGAAGCACAAAATGGCGTTTGCCCCCCGTCGACCAGTACTTAATACAGGAAGCCAAAATTTAATGATAGAACGCCTTTGCTTGAAGCCATCAAGCATCCACATTCCGTTGTCAACCCCCCCCGAATATTGTCGTTGTGATCCTAACTCCGTCTACATTCTATCATACATCTATCTCCATCTCATCGAGATGAGCCAGAAACCTGGGAGCTCTCGGCCCTCTCCAAGTCCACATCAACCAGCCATGGCAAATGGGTCGCCCTGTACTGCATGTCCATGATGGCAGCGTTCACAAACAGCGTCTGCTCCCCCGCCGTTGTCCGATCTGGTCCCTCTGAGAGGTCTACATAGGCCCCACGTTTCTGACTCATCTCAATGAGCTTATGCCTTCTTGTCTCCATCGTCTCTGCATCCTGCGTGACGCGGTTTGGCAGAATGTCTCTCATGCTCATACGCTGCGTGTTGTCGGATCCCCACTGCACCAGCTGAGAGCCCCATGCCTCATGGATATGGCCGAAGCAGTGAATCTTGGGCTTTGCGCGGTAGACGGCGTCGTATAGGTCTGGGCAACCAGCGTGGGTTCCTGTCATGCCTGCAAAGTCGAGGATTCCACGCGGCGGGCCGTGGGTCATGGCGACGTCCACGTCCGAGGGGATCTTGAAATCGTGCCCGTTGTTGTACTGGAATGCCCAGCCGCCATACGATGGCGTGTACTGGCTGGCGTAGACTTTCAGCCGGGCTCCGTTATCCAGGGTAAAGCTGTGAACGCCCTCGGTCAGGTAATGTACCCCGTGGCCTCGAGCAGCCTGGACAATGTCCTGGACCTGATCCATAACCTCGTTGGATCCGCCCAACTCGCCTTCATACCAGCCCTTATCCAGTGCCGAGTCGTGGTTTCCCGCAATGACCAGCTTGAGGGGAGCGCGAATGGCGCGAAGCATGGCGAAGGTGTCGCTAAACTCGGAGACCCTGGATCGTTTGGTCAAGTCGCCACAATGGAGAACAACGTCTGCTTGGGCGAGCGGCTCCCGAAACCCGGTGCGCACCCACATGACGTCCTCCTGGCCGAGCTCATCTTCGGTGGAGGGATCATCGTCGAGCTTTGGTTTTGGTGTGATGCCATGGGTGTCGGATATGATGAGGATGCGCGTCTTGATCTTGGGCGTTGCCGTGGCCATGGCTCGAGATTCGTTAAGTGGCACGTGAAAGGGAAGCGAACATTGACGGATTCAAAATTTCGTGGGTGCAGGAGTGAAGAGAAAAAGTCAGTCCTGGGCTAGATACCTCATTGAATAGGGAAGCGAATGGGTATTTGTTCATTCCGACAAGGCGTTTGCTGAGGCAGATTTGGGTGAAGCAACGCGGTGAGCTGGTACAAAGGTAGGCAGGGAGGCAGGAGCCTGGAGGCGAGCCTGGGCCAATTACCATGAACCTTTAAGATAACATGGAAGGCGCCTAAGTAACTAGGTACGGAGCACCTTGGGAAGCCTGCGAAGTACGTTTACTGCATAAAATCAATGGAAACAAAGAGCCATCATTCTGCCGCCTCGGCGTAGTAGTAGGCGTAAGCCATTAGGTAGGCATAACGCATCAGTGAAAGATGCTGCTGACATTGATTTCTTTGGTTGTGGATTGCGGGGATGCCTTTGATTAACCAGGTGCAGGCAGATAGATGGACTGTTTGTTAATTGGAGGGAAGTTAGATACTGACCTACAATACAACGGCCAACTCACATGGTTAAGGCATGTTACCTACTTATGCCATGTTCAATTTGTCCCAAGAACTATCCTCAAAGAGCACATTATGGTGTGCTTGCCAACATCTTATCTCCCAGGCAAAGGACACCGAGGTAGAAGTTGCTGGCTACTGGATGACGTAGAGTGGACCAGGGCCTTGTCCCTGCATAACGGGGTGCCTTTGTAAACCACCACGCGCCTTTCACAGCTCCACACACAAACCTATCAACGCCAACCAGCCCGGGACCCGAAGTCGAGCGCATAGCCGCCTGCTAACCACCTACTTCACCATGGCCACCGAAGCTTCTCAAGACATTACGATGGCCTCCCCTCTACCGCCATCTGCTCCCACCGACTCGGAGCCCAAGTACGGCGGCTTCTCGCGCTTCGAGATCGAGCTTGAGGTACGTTCGCACCTCGCCTCCCCCCCCCCCCCCAAATCATCCATTGCTTCTTCACTCACACCGCCTGCAGTTCGTCCAGTCCCTCGCCAATCCATACTACCTCAACCACCTCGCCTCCCAGAAGCTCCTCAACCAGCCCGCCTTCGTCGCCTACCTCGCCTACCTCCAGTACTGGAACAAGCCGCCGTACCTCCGCTACCTGACGTACCCGGGCCCGACGCTGCGCCACCTCGAGCTGCTGCAGCAGGAAACGTTCCGTCAGCAGATCATGAGCCCCGACGTGGTGCAACGCCTGGCGGAGGAGGGCATGAAGGCGTCGGTAGACTGGCACCGCGAGTGAGGGCCGAAGGATACCGATAATCTCATTATCGCGGCGAGCCGTCAATGACTAGACTGGAAAATGGAAACTACACTCGACTACAGTTTTGGCGCAAACCTCGATTTTTGCATCAGCGCCGGAACCTTGGACAGCGCTAGGTTGAGTCACCGAGCAGCCACACCATCACCACCATTTACGACTGACCACGACACGAAGACGAAAACTGCAAGACACAATCCATGATATTCCGAACCCGCAAAAAATACCTATCAACTCCGTTCTCCTCGCACAAACAACAGGCTCGACTCGAGAGTCTACCTCCTCCAACTCAATTCTCCCTCCAGCGGTTGCCACACGTCATGCACTTGTAGAAACTCGTCATGGGCTCGTCGGCACTCCGGATCTGCACCTGGAAGAAGGCAGCCTCGTCGCCGTCGCAGCCATCGGCCGGGCACTGCACGCGGCCCTTCTGCGCGTTGTCCCAGGCGCCCGGGCCGCCGAAGACGTCCTCCCGCTCGACGCGCTCGTACAGCCGGCGCGAGAAGACGGGCTCAGTGATCTGGTGCTCGAAGGGGCAGGTGCGGCACTCGAGGCGGTTGGTCCGCGTGTTGGTCAGGGACACGGTGAGGATGTTGGCGCAATGGGGGCAGACTAGGGGAGAATGGTGGTTGAGCTGAGGGGAGGACAAAGCTGAGGATGGAGGGTTTCTTACAGAGCAACATGGCTGCGGTCTGGCTTCCGTGCGGGAGACTGGGTGCTCAGTTTGATGCAGAAGTCAGTTGAAATTACCCTGGTATTATCCCACCTCAGCAAGGTATGGCGTGAAGGCTTTGTTTGGGCTTGTTGTCGTCGATGTGTAGGGACGGGAAAAAATTCCGGCCTGGAGCCCGCCTCTCGGCATGGTGGGGTCCCGTGCATGACGCCCGCCCACCCGCTCGCCTTCAGACCTGAGCAGCCGCTAATTGGATTCCGCCAGCGCTTCAGCGCGCCAGCGATCCACTGTAGAAGCGCTGCAGAACAGCCAGCCCCCTTCGCGTCGTCACCAGAGCCGCAGAGGCCCAGCCAAACGCGCCCCTTCCCACCAAGTCTGCTTGCTTGCCTGCTCGCTGCCACTTCCTGTCCCACGACAGCCCTACGTACCCTCGTCACCTTCTTCCACTCTACAACCCCACGACAACCCAGCCAAGCCGTCCGCTCCCGACGATCCCGCCGCCCATATCCAAACCCTCGCCCTCGACTCCGTGAACAGACGATCCCTCCCCCCCTTCCCCACCCCCTTCTCGAGCGAAACCATACCCCGCAGTATCTATCGATACCCTTTTTTTCCCCTCCCCGCAGTCAGCCATGGCTGGCGATGAGGAGCACGATGTAGGGGAATCCCCTGCCACCCACCGTTTCTCACAAGGGAACAACGAGAGCTGAGACACCAGCGCATTTTCGCAGGGCGCGTCCGTCAAGGAGCTGCTGATTGAGGCCTGCCGCCGCAACAACACTGACCTCCTCACCGAGTGCCTCGACGGCAAGTCCGACGCCGAGATCACGAAGCTGCTCAACCAAACCCTGACCGTCATGGGCAACCACCTCTACCACGAAGCTGCCTCGCGCGGAAACTGTGCGTGTGCTCCTCCTGACGCGGCCTCCAGAGAGCCAAGCCATAAAAACTAACACTCTCCCCTCATCCAGACGAAATCATCGATTTCCTCCTGGACCAGCCCGACTTCGAATGCGACCCCGTCAACCGCCTTGAGGGCGACACACCGCTTCACACCGCCATCCGCTGGCTCAACAGCGAGCCCCCTGCCCAGCGGTCCTTTGGCCTCGCCCTCGTCGAGATGATGCTCGAGGCCGGCTCCAACCCGCGTGCCAAAAACAAGGCCCGCCTGACCGCTTACCAGCTCGTCGATCCCCGCAACGCCGAGCTTCGCGAGCTCATCCAGAAGCACGAGTACGCCAACCAGAACGCCGGCGACTTCATCGCCGTGGACAGTGTGGGTGCGGGTGCGACCGCCGCCAATGTGCACGCCGTTGAGGCGGAGAGCGACGACGACGCCGAGTTCAGCGGCAGTGATGACGAGGAGCGCGCAGAGTGGGAAAGGAGGAGGAAAGAGAAGAAGAGGTAGATGACCGAGAACCGTGTGTCCATGGGTTGTGGTTGTGCTTACATGCGAGAAATGACTTGGGTCAAGGCCTCGTCACATCTACGGGCGGCGGGCCAAAATGGTTGGGTATGGATCATGACAGATGAGCAATAGAGCTTGTACAAAGGTAGACATGAATAAGCATTTTCATTTAGGGTTCTCGAAAAGGGTATACGCGTTCTCGTGAGTCTTGGACCAGTCCTGCTGCCCATCATCTCTTCATGACATCGTGTGCTTGCCATTCCCATAGGCGGCCTGTGTATGCAAGCTCGGAGCGATCTCGAGAACAGGAAACCAGCCTGCCTCGTCTAACAAAGAAAGAGCCAACCCAGCCACGACTCCGTGTATCAAATCCCCAGCTACAATACTAGCCACAGTCCCACAGCCATCACGGTAGACACAAGCGTAGCCATGACTGGTCGAAACCCGCTTGCGGCGTCCCTCTCACTTTCGATATAAGTGGCGTTCTTCAGCCGCTTGATAGCCAGGTCCGACAGCTTCCCTGAGCTGGCGATCTCGGACATTTCGTCTCCCAGCTGACGCAGGATATTAGTCGAGCGTCCCTTGGGACAAATGGTGATCTCCCAACCGCCTCCCATGGGGATAATGAAGGTCGAAGATTGGTCGTCAAAGGCGAAGCTGTATGCATCCGGGCATATTGTCTTGGCCGCCTTGCTGTAGTCGGACGGCTTGCAGATATCCGGATCGTGGTACTTACCCACGCAGCAGTCCTTGTCCTTGCCCGACGCAGTACAGGCGCTGTTGCAGGGCGCGAATTCGGGCCGCTGGATGTCGTCGTCTGGGTAGGGATAGACGCCGTCCCCAGGCTTAGTGGGGGGGAAAGCGAGAAACCGCCAGGGACACCATCGGCGGGCCAGTTCGTTGTCGATTCTTGGCTCCAAGGGGACAGGGTAAGATGAGTTGGTGTAGTAGGTGCCCGTCTCGGCCTCGGCGTATATCCAACCGGGAGTTGCAATGCACATGCAGTTGGTGAGATTTGGGGGGATATAGGAAGTGTTCTTGGCAGGGATATACTTGAGGCCCATGGGGAGGTTGTATCCGTCGACAAGGGAGATGTCGTAGAAGGTTTGCTTGTTTTCAATTCCACCGGCAAGGTTGAACTCGGCGAGCGTCGCAGGAGTTGATCCCTATCAGGAGTTAGACAAGGCCCAAACTGACCCGGGGCACATGACAACTTACACTGAATTCGCAGTCCATCTTCCCGAGACAGTCTCCCGTCTTGCAGGAGCACGAGTCTCCCTTGACGGTACAGTTCGTGCGACCCCAGACACGCCCCTGCCAGTCGGGACTGACCCATAGCCTCCTCTTCCTCCCGCTGGAGAGGCTGAACCCTCCTGTTCCAGGCCCCGTGCCAGCCTGCGTTGCGATTCCGGGCCAGATGGTCGTGTCACAGTTGTTGCTGACGATCAGCGGGATCTTGCCGTCCCAGTTGTCGGAATCGCCCAAGTCCCTCTTAGGGACTCCGATTCGCGGGCCGTGGGTCCCGCCTTCGGGCAGCTTGAGGCCGTAAGAGTTGTGAGAGTCGACGCCCTGGAGAAACAACGCAAACGAGAGAGTAGGTATCAGCACCCGACGTATTGAAGATACGCATCGAGCGCGTCGACGTCCTGATGCTGGCACCATTGCACGACCCCAGCGCAGCAACCAAGGCCAGTGATGATACAGGAACGTCGAGAACGACAGTGACAGCGGTCTAAGTCCGGGATCCAAACAAGGCGGTCCAAGGGAATGGCTCAGATCCAAGCAGGAAAGTATTCAAGTGTGTATTAGCTGGTGGCTTGCATGCTGATGGGGAAGAGGCCGAGTCAACAAGGTAGGTAGATATAGGATGTAGCGGCGCGCCACGGGAGGTGGTGGCCAGGAACCAGGAACCAGGAACCACGCTGAGAGGGAGAGTGACGTAGATGGGAAGAGAGCCAGCGCCAGGGGGGGACCGCGATAGCGGCGAATGAGGAAGATGGCAAGGGTTGGGGTGTTCGATTTCTTGGTTATCCCTGTCGGCTGGTTAGACCCTGTGGGAACTGGACATGTGAGCGAGGTGATGGGCGTGTGCTGTAAATAGGCCGGACGAAGAAGCGGGAGAGGTAGGCGACGGACGAAAGAGGTGAAGATTGTCGGGAATCTAGCGTGATGGATATTGATGCTTTGGTCGTGGTTAAGAAACAGAGAGAGAGGAAACGAATGAGAGAGAACGAAACCACGTTTCAGAGGAGAGACAGAGAGAAAGAATGTCAACCCGCGTAGAAGGACCGGCTTCGAGAAAAGAGCGGGGGAGTTGAAGTGCGTGGCATGAGTCTCGTGTCTGAGAACGGGATGAGACAAGAGAAGGAGCCATTCGCTTCCCGCTCCCCATCGTCGCTGGCGTCGTTGGTTGTCGCTGTCCGCACATGGCTGGCAGGTTTGGGCAGTTATGACGTAGGCCGCAGGTGCGACCAGGATGAGCACTTACACGCTGGCCCCAGGGCTACTAAAGAAGAAGACTGACAGGGGTCGCGGGTAAGCATGAAGGTCACCGCCAATGGAAATTCAGCACTTCTGGTTGTTTGTTTCATCAAGGAAGCTAACCACTGGTCGCAGTTCTCACGGTGCTCCTTTCAATTAGAGGGCCATCAACATGAGCATCGCGAACCTTGTGTCATGAGCCTCTCACAAGTCCTTATACGCCATCCCCTTTGAGACAAACATCTTGTGCTTTTAGTCTGCAATTGGTTCGTGTATTTACAACCATCCTTCCTTCTCCTGCAGTTGTCCCTCTTCCCATCAACTCTCTTCTACTCCTATTTCTTCTTCCTCTTCGGCGAAACCCCTTTACCTTCTTCCAAGCTTGCTACTCCACTGACGCCGCTTTTGGTCACCACGCCTCCGACAGCTCGGCTTGTACCAATACTAATTCCTCGTCCGGCACGCATGCTGTCAACGCTGATACTGCTGCAAGCACTTCCTCGGCGGGGCCCACTTCCTTTCACTCTTTTCGTAGTAGGCGAGTCGCGACCGTCTGTTCCCGTGTCCGGCGACTCGTTCTCCGATGATCGTTCCGCCCGAGGCTTGTCTGGTGTTGCAGGGCGAGAATCCTCATCAATAACTGTCGCGAGATTGACCCTCAGTCTTGTCGAGTTCATCGGAGATGGAACCGCAGTCGTCGTCTCCCGCGCTCGGTAAGGAGTAGGAGGACCACCAGTGGTTTCGCTGACAGCCAAGGTCGAGGACTCGCTCTCACTGCCTCGTTGGGAATGTGCGTATGGGTAGCCTAATCCGATGAGACTCTCTTTCCTGGTACTGTAATACCTCTCGTATTCTTCTTTGGAGTGCTCGGCATCCGTGAAGCTATCCAAGGCGTCAAAGACATGCTGGAAGACCTGTACATCCACGTCTCTAGCCCATAGAAAATCAAGATGTTCGTAGTGTGGAATCTCAGTCGCAACTGTTTGCGGTGGTAGCTCCTTGAGCATAGCTTTGATGCTCACTAGCGAGTCGCTGCCTCCATACACCAATACAATGGGCGTTTTGATGTTGCGTGTCGGATACTTGGCTACCTTTGAGTACTTGTTGACTGAACTCACACTCATTGGCTGGTGTACGTCGTCGTCAAACATTTGGAAACACTCGTTTCGAATAACCTGAAACCAGTGGACCACACTCTTAGTACTCGTGAAGGAGTATAGATGCGGGTATGCTGCCAATTTCTGGCTCGCTGAGATGTTTTTGGTTTGCCAATTGAACAAGAACGAGAGGCCCATGTCGATGAGCTGGCTGAAGATGGGTGGGTACAATATCGTCTCCCACATAGTTGCCGAGCTGAGGATGGATCGTCGGCCGAACAGCAGAAACAGTACCTGAGGAGACGCCTTGACCAGGGAATCGACGATTCCGTTTGAAAGACCCGCAGGGGACATGGCTGGTGCAAGAGCGATGAAGACATTGACCTGACTGTTAAGCTTGGGGTGAATGGCTAGACTTGCAAAGGCTTGGGCCGTCCCTTGAGAGAAGCCAATGTAGGATAGACTCTCCTGTTGAGTCGTGTCTAGGATGTATCCGATGCTGTCCGGGATATCGTGAAACGCAAACTCGTCGATGGAAAAGTCCCAGAACTTTACCGACGTAGGTGAGTGGTTGATGGACTTTTTGGAGTATTTGTTTCCACGATTGTTGCCAAACTGACTGGTTAGCCGGGTCCTTGCACCACATTGACGAATAGAAACGTACCCAAACGTCGAAGCCCCTCTCTACGAGCTCAAAAGGAAGACATCTTTCCTGGTCGGTGAGAGCTACCCACACCTCTGAGTTCATGAGCAGACCGTGGTGTAGGTATGCGACTCGCTTCTTGATGCTTGACGGCCCGCTATTCACCTTCTGATCCTCTTCGCCCTTTCGCCATTGCAGGCGATGGAGGCCCAGGAGATATCCATCCTTGGTTTGCGCGATGTGTTCTTCGGCTTCATACCCCCATATTCGGCACAATTCAACAAAGTCGGGCGCATCCCTTACCGAATCCGAAATTGCTGTTGCAGAGCGTTAGGGAGATGGACAGAAATCGAAAGGCAGAGAACCAACATTTGTGGCGATTCACCGCCCGTTTCCGAGCAGGCGTCGTGAATCTGTTAAAAATGCGACGCGAAGCTCGGTAGCACAGCGAAACGAGGAATGGTGCTGAGGTGTTGATATCAGCTCAGGTCCCGTCCTAGACCGCCAAACAAGACAGGGCCTAGACTTACGCAGAGCCAACGTTAGAACGCGAATGAAAGCTTCGAGGCCGACGAGGATAAAAGACCCGAAGAGCGCAAAATACTCGGTACTGCGCCAATGGTGCATTAGTGATTTGGGACGGTGCAAGTACGAGCGAGGACGGCGGCGGCGACGTGCGACACTGCGACAAGCGATAGAGTCGAGAAGGGGGCCAAACTCACGGACGCAGCCTCCCAAGAAAGGGAACAGGCATGGCGATACGAGGTTGGGGAGAGTTCGAGGCAGGTTCAAGGTCCAGGAACTACCGAGACGACGCTGCGGCCGGTCCTAGAGGGCGGGAGGCTGGATGGATGCCAGTTCCAGGATTTGGTCAAGGGATTGGCGGCGTGGGATGAATGGTTGGAGCCGTGGAGGTGATGTCACATGCCATTCTGGGGGCACCTGGCAGCGTTGGCGAAATCATGACCTCAGTGGGTTAGGCGGGATGGGACTCTAATTAATTCAATGCCACGCGCCCATGGCAAACCGACGAATGATATCCGAGACTGGTGGGAATAGTTCAAGAATGATGTCGGGTATTCTCAACAACAAGAGGCAGCATCTTCATCAGTCCCTAGGTCATCGTGGCATTTCTCTCGTATAACACAGACGGTATTCGTACTCGCACAGCGATATCTCGCCTCATTGACCCATTCCGAGCTCTGTGGCTGGTCACTACTGCAGGTGCCTACAGCAGCTGCTGGGGAGCTTCCAAAAGCAATCACTCAGTGTTCCCCACTAAAGGAAACTGGAGCGCCGCGTGGCTCGTGCTCTCACGCCACATGGCGGGTGCAACGCTCCAGCCAATCACGGGTTGACCGCATAAGCACCTGTTGAAGCCTCACCAACTTTTCGATCCGGTTCATCACCTGAGCTGCGTTCTCCCCGACGAAACCAGCCCGCCCAAGATGCCCAGCTCGTGCAAAGAACTGCGTACGGACACTTCGATTGAACCTGTCAGCTTCTGCAACTAACATGCTCCCAGGCGAGGCCCTCGCGCAGTGCCTCCAGGAATCCGACTGCGTCATGGTCGACCGCAACCGAGCCGGCGACTGCCTCCGCGAACCCCTCGTCGACACCCTCCCCCTCAAGTGCCGCCAGCTCAAGAAGGGCTTCGGCGACTGCAAGCGCGGCATGGTCGACATGCGCAAGCGGTTTCGCGGCAACATGCCCGTGCAGTACCGTACCATGGAGGCCGCCGAGACCGGCAAAGGCTACCAGCTGTACGCGGGCAGGCCGGCCTTTGCGGGCTCCGTCAGGGAGACGGACGGCAACGAGCCAATTCCCGAGGACTGGCGTGACGTGGAGAATGAGAAGTATATGCTGGAGAAGCAGAAGCAGCTGCAACAGCAGCAGCAGCACGAGCAACAGCAGAAGAAGTGAAAGCAAGCATTGGGTAGGGTAGCTGGCGTTATGGTGGTTTCGGAGGTCGTCCCAACAGGCATGATGGTATGAGAACCATGGTGTTGGGGTTTCACGCTCAAGCGGTAACTGAGCATTGCCTCGAGGTGAGAGCTAGATCCCCAAGCACATGGATATCTGGCAGTTCTATCCGGTAGATGATCCTGGATGATAGTCCAAGGCGATTCCGGGGCAGGGATTCACAGGGTGTCGACCTGGCACGCTACCCACCCTCCTCCCTCCGTCACAGATGCACGTGTATTATTCTGTATCTTAGCATGCTGTATATGTGTAACAACACCAACTAATATCACGAGCAAGATGACAAGAGATGTGATCGATCCAATGGCACAACTTATGCTGGATAAGGTACTATTGGGCATGTTCAGTTGCCGTAAAAGCATTGGCGGCCAGTGGAGGGGATTTAGATGCCGTGAACCGCCTGGGACTAGCTCTGTGCCACTGCCCCTCCCCCCTGAGAAACAATGAACTCCATACATCGATCGGCCTTGATGACTCGGCATCTTCCTTTTGTGCTGTGAAAAGTGACAGGCATTGGCTTGCGGATGGTCTTGTCTCGGCTATCGATCTATCAGTGTATCTTCGAGTCGCCACTGATCTTGTTACTCTATTCGTACCGATCAGCTTCTTTTTCCCTTGGATCTGATATCAATCCGCCGTCGAGCCCCTGACGCTGGCGTGGCCACTGCAGTACGCGTACACAGCGCGCATCGGGCGAATCGATAGCGAATCGCTAGCCCCAGCCGGCCCAAGTTGGAAATTGCTCCCCGTGCCATCCCAAGACCTGCAGCGCTGTGCAACGGGGAGGAGTGATCACCCCGTCTTCGTCGTAACCGGGCGGTTTCGTCACTTGGCAAAATGCCTAGTCGCTGAGTTAACTTTTTACTTTATTTCTCATCATCTTTTTTTTTTGTTGCCCTTCAAAGTCCGGGGCTGAGGATTCTCCCTCACCTCTCTCCTCTACCAAACCCCCCCCCACACGTACCACGCCCTTCTCGGCCTCCCTCTCCCGTCTCTCCGCGTATCGCCGCTTCAAACCTCCCGCCTGCTGCGCATCGCTCCCGTCGCTCGCTGTCGCCCTACGCCACTGCAGCGACCGTCGTCATAGGTCGCACACTCCTGACCTCATCGTCCTCCGCCATCTCCGATCCCAGCTCCGGGAGAGGCCGCGTGCCTTCCGGACGGTCACCGCCGCCGTCATGTCCATCATGATCAGTGCCGCGCAACGGCGCTTCCTCGTCCTCGCCTCCACCCTCTTCTTCGTCTCGAGCCTATACATCTGCGTCTCGCGCCTCGTCTCAATATCCTACAAGCCTCTGGTGCTCCAACCCGAAGAGCCCCAAGTCAAGGTCGAAGTCTCAAGGGCTGACCTCTCCATGGCCTACGGCACCTACGGGCGCCCGGCCTACGACGGCATCGACCTGATGGGCGAGCTCCCCGTCGAACACATCCCCACCCCCGACAACAGACGGCGATTAATCATCATCGGCGACATACACGGCATGCTCGATCCCCTCAACGCCCTCCTCAAGAAAACCACATTCGATCCTGCCCGCGATCATGTCATCTCTGTCGGTGACATCGTCAACAAAGGCCCCAAATCCGCCGAATGCGTCGCCCGCCTCATGGAGCTCAATGCTAGCGCTGTCCGCGGCAACCACGAGGACCGCGTCCTGGTGGCATGGGCCGGCGTGCAGCAGCAGGAGGGCGTCGAGGCGTACCTCGAATCAGATGACTTCCAAGTTAAGCGGGGCGAGTCCAACGACCTCAAGACGGCACGCAGCCTGAACGGATCACAGATCCAATGGTTACGGAACCTCCCTGTCATCCTGACCATCGAGTCCTTGTCCATGTACATCGTCCATGCCGGTCTCGTCCCCGGTGTCCCCCTCCACAGCCAGGATCCCTGGGCCGTCATGAACATGCGAACCATGCGCTTTCCCCGCGAGGAATTCCGCCAAAGGGAGGAAGAAAGAAAGAAGAAGGCGGAGGAAAAGAGGAAGAAGGAAGAGGAAGAGAGGAAGAAGGAGGAAGAGAAAAAGAAAAACGAGTTTCAGCAACGGAGCGAGGTCAAGAGCACCGACAACTCGGACTTTGACCGCAACGCCGAGGCAGGTTACCTCGCTGCTGCAGCAGGCCTGGCCGAGGCAGGCCAGTCTGGTGCAGCAAGCAAAGCCAAGGCCTCTGGCCCTTTGTCTGTGACTCAGGCCGCCGCTCAAACACATGCCGACACAAAGCCCCAGACCGCAGGCTCTGAACCAACACCCACCGCCGCCGTGGCCCCTGAATCTACAACTCCCGACCTCGCCGGGTTCGAGCCATTCAACCCCGACCACGATATTTGGATCCCCGTCGACAACCGCGACGGAAAACCCTGGGCCCACATCTGGAACCACTTCCAGAAGCAGTCTCACAGCTCCCATCGCCGGTCCATCGTCTACGGCCACGACGCCAAGCGTGGCTACCAGGAGGATTCGTACACCTTCGGCCTCGACTCGGGCTGCGTCAAGGGCCACGCGCTGTCGGCACTCGTCATCGCCGCTACCGACGACGGCGGGTGGAACCACACGACGATCCAGGTCGTTTGTAAGGAGGCAAAGAGCAGCTGGTGGTAATGGTACCGGGATAGACGATACTAGAGTATATTCTTTTGCACTTGCGGACCGCTGTGGGACTTGGTTCTTTGTAAAGTGATTGAAAGGCAAAGGGGCGAGCCCGTTTGGTAGCGAGGGCCGCTATTGTCGGCGTTGGGGCTCTATGGGTTTGGCCTGATAGCAGGCGGAAATCAACGAAGCACTCTGACTTTGACCGTACAATATGAACTTCGAATAATTCAAAGGAGAGCTGTTCGTCTTAAGTAGGTGGAGGTTCCTTATGCGATTTTGTCAAGTCACATACGGCCATGCTAATGGGATTTCTAATCGCATGTTTTGCTTTGAATATTATCAGCAACAACGAAAGGTTGACCAATTCGAATCAATAGGCAAGTACCGTAGCTGACAGCGTAGTTGTAAATGTTGACACTTCAAAGCAGTTTTAGGTTCGTGGTGCAGGGTAACTCCATTGTGAGCCGAATTTGAATACAAGAACATGCATGACATTGCACAACGGCGGAGAGAGGCGCGAATGTAACGTCGCGTAACCAGACTGCTAACAACCAGTAGACAATGCTTTAGGCCCAGAACTTCAGAGTTGACAACAAACCACAAGTCCAGGGTTAATGCTGAATATACCCCTGGGGATGGATTGTCAAAGAAGCTACGGAATTCATGAGCCTGTCATTTAGCTATAAGTCTCCTCAGGATCAACTAGGTAGTGAGTCATCTTCATAACAATGAGAAGGCTCCTGCTAAATTGGTCACGATTCCAAGATTGGTTCGGTTCATATTGGTCTCAAACATCATCTACGATGCTCTTATTTTACTTTATTGCTTTTTTGCTGCCCATTTGCTAACACATTAGACCCCAGTAATTAAATTAAGCAAGCTTCTGCTTGATGATATCCTTGAGGGTCACGGCGTCGGCAGCGAACTTGCTGATACCCTCACGCAGCTTCTCGACGGCCATCTGGTCTTCGTTGAAGTCGAATCGGAAAGTAGCCTCGTCGTTGATGTAGGTCTTCTTCTCAAGGTCCAGAGAGGAGGCCTCAGAGGCGTTGAGCTTCTGGGGGACGGCCTCGGTGGAGTTTACGAGATCCTCGAGCAAGTTGGGCTGGGGAGAGAATTAGTAACATAATTCGCCTTTGCTATACTCATATGTGGGCGCAAGCAGAGTAGGAAGGCTTACAGAGATGGTCAGGTAGTCGCAGCCAGCAAGCTCAGTGATCTCGCCAGTGTTGCGGAAAGAGGCACCCATGACGATGGTCTTGTAGCCGAACTTCTTGTAGTAGTTGTAGATGGCCTTGACGGAAGACACACCGGGGTCCTCCTCCTTGGCGTACTCCTTCTTGGTGTGGGCCTTGAACCAATCAAGGATGCGGCCGACGAAGGGAGAGATGAGGAAGGCGCCAGCCTCAGCGGCAGCAGTAGCCTGGACAAGAGAGAACATGAGGGTCAGGTTGGTGTTGATGCCGTGGTCGCGCTGGAGAATCTCGGCAGCCTTGATACCCTCCCAGGTGGCGGCAATCTTGATGAGAATGCGCTCCTTGGGGATTCCGAGGTCCTTGTAAAGCTAAAGATCTGTCAGTGGGTGTTTCTGCGAGCGATTCCCTGTGTTGTGGGGATGACATACGTCAATAATGCGGAGGGCCTTGTTGACAGAAGCCTTGGTGTCGAAGGAGAACTGAGCATCGACTTCGGTGGAGACCTTGCCGGGAATGATGGCGAGGATTTCCTTGCCGAACTCAACCAGGAGACGGTCGAGGGCAAGATCAACCTGGTGGTCGACGTCATCGCTCTTCGTCTTGGCCCAATCGACGGCAACATCGATCAACTTGGCGTACTCGGGCTTCTTGGAGGCAGCGAGAATCAGGGAGGGGTTGGTGGTGGCATCTTGAGGCTTGTACTTGCCAATGGCTGTGGTGAATCGTCAGCTTCCAATCTCAATCATTGCGTTAAATCTGCGTCATGGTGGGGGATGGTGGTGTCATGAGGTAAAATTGGTGTGCGACGATGCCGTCGGGATGTGGCGAGATGACGATCACACCTGGGGGAGAGGCTGGACTAACATGCAAAGTCACCTGTTCAATAGCGGTTAGCAATGTGAAATGAAGGGTTAGGACGATGCGTTAATTACCAGAGTCAGACACAACGACCTATAAATCGCGAAACAAGCAAGCGGTCAGTAAGCGGTCCTGAAGATCAGGGCGCGATAGAGCAGGAGAAGACTTGACGAGAACAACGAGACCAAGAGCTGGCAAATTGCCCAACAACAGTGCGTCCCGGTAGTCGTCGAGTCCTCATGAAGAGGGCATCTCGCGTCGCAGCTCTGACCGTTTGGAGGGGCAATGGATGGTGGGGTGACGTACAGTGCCGGTGGCCTTGAGCTGGTCCAGAGAGGTGGACATGATTGCTGTGGATGAAATGGTGGTGTTTTTTTCTTTTCTTTCGGTGGTAAGCTCTCGAAGACGGTGGTCCAAGAGAGAAGCAATGGAGGGTAGTGGTGATGGAAGTGGAAGGAGGAGAAGAAGGAAAAGAAGGAAGGGAAGGAGGAGAAGGAGGAGGAGGAAAAAAAGACTGGGAACTGTTTGGTTGGGATGGAGATTGATGACCGACTCGCCGCGTCCATGTCCGTGGCACCTTCCCCTCGCCTCGCCTCATCTCGCCGGACCTGCCCCTCGTCACTTGGACCCTCCCCCTCGTTCGTTCGCTCTTGCTTTCCCCAATCCACAATTCCACCCCTCCATCAACCACCTGGATCCCGGTTCGGAGTGGGGCTCCCGATCAAGTCATCCAGCACCTCACCTTCACGGAACCTCGACCCGCCAGCCCTTCCAGCATCATATCAGCCATCCGTCATCCTTCATCAGCGAACATTAATGACGCCAACCAGCAATGCCGACGAAGTAGTGCCGGAACAGCCCAGCAACCCAGTCCAGCGTCTGCCCCCCTGGTCCTGGGGTCTTGCTGCCATCCATCACGCTGGAGATTTACAGGTTATGATGACACGTCGGTGGTCTTGTCGTCTGCTCGTGGAAACTGCCGCCCATGCCCGCTACCGGGTCTTCTACCAACCTGCACAGTTAGCACAGCCCACCACTGCTCCCTGACGCATCTGGGACTGCCTCCACCCACCGAAACAGTTGGGCATCCGACAGCACCGAGTGCTGTTCTGAGTCTTCGCATGCTAACAAACCCCCACTCTGAGGGTGAGGGTCGCCCTTCACCGGCCGGCCAGTCGGCAGCGCTGGGGACGTCTCGCCGTGCCGAGCGACACCGACACCGACAACGGACTCCACTGGCTCGCCTCAACTAGCAGCTCATGGTGCCCCTCCCGATGCAGGCAGCATGGCGGATTCCCTTCTCCCGCTAATTATACAGCAATGTCTCAACGGTGTCTAAATACAGTTACGCAGGACTTATCGAGTTTCTCGTCTTTTGCCGCACCGATGTACATGGCTGGAGGGGGCCTGGAGCTGCCGCGTTCGTACGTTCCTGGCTGCATCTCCGAATCCTGCTTCACATCCATGGCACATCGCCACCTTCAAAACCATATCGCAACCTACGTGGTCCTAGAAGCGCTCCCCCGGCGGCACCGTTGATCCGCCTGTTGCGTTCATTACTTCGTACTCCCGCATTTCAATTCCCCTGGAGCCAGAATACGCTCATATTTCGCTTCTTCGGTGGCTGCGACGGAGAGAACTCCGACATTTCCGGCTTTCTTGTCTCGCTTTTGGCCAGTGTGATAGTGGCGTACATGGCCATAGCTAACTATAGACAGACCGCGCGCCGAACATAGCACATGTTACAGATGTCATCCTGCACGGAGGCATTTTTTTAAAAAAAAAAAACCTCCCACCAGCGAGGAATTGTAGTTGCCTGGTTTGGCAGCTGGAGGAGAATCAATGGAACCTGACAGAATCCCTTGACCCTACGTGGACACCGATGCGGTGCTTCCGACCGCCTACATAGTACCCCGTCCATGTCCTCAGGGCCCCATATTTCCGACGACGCCTCCGGCGCACTTGTCAAGTCCGCGCGAATAAGAACCCGAGCGCATATATCCAGACTGCGCTCAAGCGATGCCTGGCTTCATTGGCGCTCCTCAACAGCTCCGGCCAGCCACGCCATTTCTAGGCTATCCATGTCACTTGCGGTCATTGGCGGTGCCCCAAAACTAGACACTCCATTCACATGTCCAGATTGCGGGTTTCCTTTATTTATACCGCAGTCTGCTGCTGACTGCTAAAGACGCCTTTTTGTTTCGTGCCTTCCCAATGCCGTAACCAAATTGCGCGTGCTTTTTCGCTGAACTGCTCAAGCCTTGCTCAAGCCCATCCTCCGCTTATATATAGTAAGCCTAGCTAGGTATGCATGTTATTTAATCCTCGGTAATATCGCCATACTCCCACATGCCCAGACGCTCCTGCTTGGCTTGGCTCTCGACCTCCTTAAGGTGCTTCAGGTAAGACTCAAACACCTTGCTGCGCTCCCACGCCTTGAGCTTCTTGGGCACCATGCCGTATCCACTAGCGACGACCTCCTTGTTGAGGGAGTCGTTGGGCCCGGGAAGCTCGTTATCCTTGGGGTCATAGAGGGTGATGTAGCTCACGTTCTCCTTCTTGTCCACAAAATCAAAGCTACCAACGAGTCGCTTGCCCTCCGTCAGCTCGGCGATGACGCCAATAGCATCAGCAAAGTAGTCGGCACCAGTCGGGAGCTGCACAAACGATAGAGACGCATCGACGGCCTGGGGCTTGAGCTTCTGGGCAGTGAATTGTGGCTGATCCAGGGCTCGTAGATTGGCCCAGGGAATCTTCTCGCTGTTGCCGTAGTCAATGTACATAACCTCGGCCACCTTGGCAGTGCGGTCGTTGGCTCGGACGCGTCCTCGGTACCACTGTCCGTCGGCAGAGAATTTAGCCGACACGTACTCGCCTGTCTTGGGCGTATCCCTGAGAGGCTTGTTGTTCTTGGAGTCCAAGTGGAACTTGCGGAACTCGCTCATCAGGCTCTCCAGAGCTGCTGTTCCTTTGCCAATCTCCTGGATCTTGAGCTTGCCGTTGCCGTCGATGTTGGTGATGACCACGTCCCGATAGTCAGTAGGCTTCTTGTCCAAGGAGACTTCAGCCTCCTCTTCAACCTCGGCCGGCTCCTCCTCAGCCTCCTCATCTTGCGAAGGGTCCCAGTCGTGGAACAGACCCTTGCGGCCCTCCTTTGCCCGCTTCTCCGCAGCGAACAGCTCAGCGGCGTTGCCGGATTTCTCAGCAGAGTAAGCGTGAACGGTGGCAAGACCCTCCTCGACCAGCACCTTGGTGAAGTTCTCCCGGTTAATGTATAGGTCACCAATGAAACCACCGACCTTGTCCATGTCGTGAATGTCCACCTCGCAGTCTCGCTGGTTGCATCGGCGGTTGGCGAGATCAAGAGCCTCCTTGCCAAAGGGCTCACCGCCCTCACCGTCAGCTCGAGGAGCACGGGGTGCGCGGATGCCGCCCAGGACCATGGTAAGCTTGACGTTTTCGCGGGGGATCAGGATGGTGAATCGCGAACCGGCCTTGCAGAAGTCGACAATGGCGGGGACCTTCTTCTGTCGTTGGAGGGTGGCCAGCATGATCTTGGCCTTCTGAGTGCTCTCGGAGAGGTCCAAATATTGTCGCGCCTTCTGGGGCTTGCCAGACCAAATTCCTTTCTTCTCCTCCTTGGCCTTCTCTTGCGCAGCCAGGAGCTCATCATAGTTGGGAGCTCGGTCGGTATCATCCTTTCGGTGTCGAATAACGGAGGCCCATCCGGACTCAATCAGGAGCAGACCGATGTTCTTGCCCTTCTCGGTGACGGTGGCAACCTCCCTGGCCTCGAAGCCCTCAGTCGCAGGCTTGGTTCCGTCAACGCTGATACGAACTTGCTTGCCGATCAGCTTCTGTCGGAGGAACTCCTTGGCCTCGTCTCGGAAAGGGCTTTCGGAAGGCTCTCCGGCACGGGGACCTCGAACACTGCTGAAGCTAATTCGCTTATCCGCGGCACCAGCCTTGGTCTTGACGAGGATAGTATCAGCACCGAGAATCTTTGACACAACCATGTCCTGGTTACCACCCTCGGCCTTAGCGACGTGGTTCTTGTGGAGTCGCAGTTTCTTGGACTGGGCTTGCTTTTCAGCAGTGCGCAGGGCGGCCATCTTCTCGCCTAGCATGGTCGAGTGGAAGTCGTTGCATCGCGCCAGACCATCCTGCAACAGGAACTCGGCGATGTTTCCTCGGGGGTGAAGAACGGTTGCGACCAGCTGGCCCTGGGGACTGGCACCAACAATCTCGACCTTGACCTTGCGTTGGAGCAGTCTCGTCTCAACAAATTGCCGAGCCTCATTTCCGTATTCCTCTGCTGGTTGAGTGGCGCCAGTCGAAGGAAGAGTCCTCTCAGTGGAGGGTGTTCGGATACCGGCAAGCAGGGTCATGGGCTGAACGTGCTTCTTCTCTGACAGCAAGAGTCGCACAAGCAATCGGTCACCGCTTAGGATTCGCTCAACAATACCGTCAACTGTTTTGCCCTTCCACTCCTTCATGAAATCGGGGCCACCCAGGTCGTTCTGCACCTCGATAATTCCACCAACACCGACCCAGAGACCCTTGTCGTCGGCCTTGGCCGCGGCCTCAAGCTGACGGAGCTTCTCGAGTCTCTCGAGGATTTCCTCTGACTCCTCTTTGCGACCAGCATCCTCACGGACCTTGAGCCAGCCGGCCTTGACGAGCTCGTCGGGCAATTCGGTTCCATCCTTGAGCTGGGCACTGCCGAACTCTCGTCCAGAAGTGGGGATGGTGTAGAGAACAGTGCATTGGACAGGCTTGCCGACAACGAGGTCGCGGAGGTACTCGCGAGACTGGAAGGCGAATGGCTCGTCGCCCTCGCGCTTCAGGTGAGGCGCGGACACGTAGGCAAGGGAGAAGGTTCGCTCGGCAGTAGGGTTGTTGGGGCTGGTCAGGATGAGAGTGTCACCACTGAGCACACTCTTGACATTGCCGACAAAGGTTTTGGACATGATGGAGGCGGCACGGTAACAAGGCTGGGGAGATCTAGAGAAGAGCCTATGTTAGTACATGTGCCAGCTGCAGTGTTGAGAGGTGGGACATGAGAGGGCGGCGTGGTGGGGAGAGAGCAACCAGGAATTGCTTAGAAACAGCAGAAATTGGCTGACTATAGCTTTTGGACTCGGTTCGCAACGTCGCTGCAGTACCTGAAGGTCTTTGCCGAGGTAGCAAGATTTTCGCTGGTTGAGCACCAGCACTCAATTCCCCATCACATCACCTGTGTCCAGTGTCGTCTGACACCGCCAGATGGACTTGGGTGGAGTGTAGGTGGCGCAGAGGAGGAGGGGAGCTGCTTGCGATGGATGCAACGTACCTGGGTAAGAGAGAAGCAAAACTGCGACGGGATGAAGCCTTGTTGAGAAGCTCTGAAAGCTCAAAACAAGGACGATTTAGGAGAAAAGGGAGCAAAGGGAGAGCTTCGTCGAAGCTTGTGGAGTTGAGGACGAGATCGTGTGCTTTGTGGAAAGGTGTCCCGAAGGTGAATTCGTGCTAAAAGTGTGGAGACGGAGCTTCAGGGACCTTTTTGGCGGGTGGGTTGCCTAAGCGAGAGGGGCAGCAACGCCAGCGCGAACGCGGGGCAGAGAGCACAGTGGATTGAGGGGGCAGGCTACAGAGGGAGTACACTGGAGCTGGAGCTAGCCAGAGAGCTCCCAGGGGCTCAATATCAGTGAATCAGAAGAGGGAGAATCCAAGGTGCCGCCCGCAACTCGTGAATCGGCTTACAAGACATGCCTTGGGGGTCCTGCTACTGTAAGCGAGAACTAGGTGTGTGGCATCTTAGGGCATTGGGCCTTGTCCGCCTCCGAGTCGTACGGTGAAGAGCATGGAACGAACTGAATGGACTGATCCTCGCCGAGTCCGACTACCCCTCTTCCCCCGCGTGGCAGCTCGATGTCAATGCACAGATACTCAATGCGCTACACATCACTTGGCTTTGGTTTGGTCTAGGGCATGGGGCGACACCCGTGTAAGAGGCGTGTTCAAACGACTGCAATTTACTTTTTCATTAACGCTTGGTGTTTTTCATTCAGCTACTTCGATACCGAGTCCACATTTTATACTCGTATTGCAATGATCTCGAATATGCGCCGTTTGATCAAACAAGCCCAACCTAGCTTGCACTCTAGTTGGAGATACCAATGACACCTGCGGAAGAGACGAATTAGCAGGCGTGTCGTGTACAATAAGGAACAATTACACATACCACAAGCGGGTCGGAGACCAGCGTTGCCAGTCTGGGTGGACAGCTCGTGGCCACCGAGACCAAGGTCGTCCGTGCCGGCATGGACAACGACGGTTCGCTAATATGTGAGTCAGTATTGGAGTCTCTTGTAGATGGCGGGAGCATGTAATTACGCCAATGATGGACTGGGGGCCAATCAGCTTGATAAGGGAGTCCTGGGTAGACCCCTTGGCAATACCCTCGCCGTTGGTCTTGATGTTGCCGAGATCACCGACGTGACGCTCGTCGGCGGTGGGAGCACCGTGGGTCTTGCTGAAGGGGTTGACTATCGACATTTACGGGTTAGCAGTTGATTCCGGGGCCGTATCTGGCCCGTACTCTCGGGAGGTGTCCCGAGACAGGGGTAACACTAACAGTGAGGGCCAGCAGAGGTGCAGCCGTTGGTGTTGTCGCCAAAGGTGTGGATGTGGAATCCGCGCTCGGCGTTGGCGTCGTTGCCGGCAATGTCCCAGCTGATGGTGGTGGGAGCGGACTCGGACTCCTGCTCGAAAACAACGGTTCCGCTGACCTTGGAGTCACCACGGACGACGGCAACTACATGCAAGCGCCTGTTAGCGAATACTCGTCAGGCGTTCTAGGACACGGCCGTCAAGCCGACAGGGCGAGACAAATTCCACCCGGCAAGCTGAACCCTGTTCTGCAACGGCCATCAAGGGACTCATCGTGGGACGTCATTGCTCTCTGTGGCATAGGGCTGAGGCCATCAAGGTCTGGCGCGGTGCGATCCGTCCATCCCGTTGGACAAAAACGAAACCCGCTCAAACCAGCTCGAACCCCCTCCCTCCCAATGTCAAGCCCGCATGGGGCCCATGGATGTATAAAGAAAGCGACGCGCCCTCCAAAGTTCCGGTGAAAACTGGAGACATGGGGTTGCGTACCTGCTTTGACCATTTTGGCTGATTTTGGGGTTGAATGGGTTTGGTGAGTTTGGTGAGATGAAGCAGTCGGAATTGGGAGATGGGAGTGGAGAGAGAAGAAGAGACAGAGTTTTGAAGAGCGAGAGGAGAAGAGAAGAAGCCCGAAGCGGAGGCCCCCAGTCCTTGGCTGGTCCTCCAGTCCCGAGGCGAGGAGAGAGCTTCCCTCCTCCCTCCCGCGCTCTTCGCGCGTCCCGCTTTCCTAGAACTGCCCCTCCTTTCTCCCAGTCTGGTCTTCTTCCGTACTTCCGTCCTTCTTTTCCATTCTCACTCGTTGAGAACTGCCATCCAGCCAGTCAGCAAGCTTCACCTCCCGCGTCTTGGTCTGATTGGCCCGTAGATTCCCTAACAAAGCCAAGTTCCGGCGAGGTTACCGGGCCGTTGAGCGCTGTATCCCACGAGCTCCGAGGGCTCTAGAAGCTCTCCTTAGTAGTAGTGGGGTAAACAAGCAGTCTAGCCCCGCTTGGTGCCTTCCGTCATTCTGATCCAAAAGTGGGTGCTGACAAATTGATTGCATCATTGCCTAATGCAAGACGCGAAGACCGAGCCGATCTTCGGAGATGTCGATGGAAGTTATCCTTGATCTCTGCGGGGACGAGTTTAAAGAAATGTAGGATCGATAAGTAATCTCAACATGGCAATGCTTTGAGCGTAAAGCCCGTCAAAGACTACGTTATTAATTCTCTACCCGGCATGATCGATTCCTGATCTGACCGGTGTCCAGACGTGAATTTTTTACCCCGCGGACGCCGATATGCTCAGATCTCGATGCTAAATCGCACAAAGCTCCATGGTGGGGGCGGGGTCAAACACCGTAACTGCCGAAGTAACTGACAGCAGCATTCACAACTTCATGATGTGATTTCAGGCACAAGGATTACCTTCATTGACTTCCCTCACCTCCCTCGCCAAGACGATTCTTGCCTAAAGATACATATTGGGCACTGATTAACATAACCTTGCTAAACTGCTCACTGATTTTCATTATTATTAGTCTGCTTCAGAATTTAAAGGCTTTAACGCGCACGGCGTTGCTTTGTGCTTATGCTTACGCTTTGGAGAAGCCTATATACACCAACAGAATGCATCGAGACCACACAATGACTTTTAAGTTCAACAGAATTGTCGTCGAAGATCTGCAACGGACCCCAATTGCATCTCTTCATATCTGAGTATTCAGAATCACATCAACGCCTTCCTCATCCCGTGGCCCAATCCGACAGCCAAATCTCTTCGGGTGACTTGTCAGCCCGTTGGTCAACTCCACCACCGGTGTTATTTCCCTCCCCTCTGCATCCAACGGCTTCTTGATTTTCACTGTGCCCAGCATCGCCGCAACCACGATCCACACGCTCGCCTCCGCCAAGTGCTTCCCGACGCATACCCTCCGTCCAAACCCGAACTGCCCATTGGGGAACGGCTCCCCCCTTCCACCCTCCTCGACGGGTATGTAACGGTCGGGGTCGAAGTTGTCTGGGTCCTGATATGTTCCCTCGTCGTGCGTCATCGCTCGAGCGTTGGCGTAGACAAATGAGCCCGCTGGGATGAGGTAGCCTTCGTAGATATCGTCCTGCAACGAACGATGAGGGACTCCTATCGGCGACACGGGGCACCACCGGAGAGTTTCCTGCACGACGTAGTCGATGTATCGTAGCTGCGGTCGGTCTTCAAAGGTAGGCAGCCTGTCTCGACCCACGACTCCATCCACAGCCCTTTGGCCCTTCCTTTGCACTTTGGGATGGAGCATCATGTTGAGCACAAACACAATCAATGTGCTCCAGGTAGTGTCCTGGCCTGCAGCATAAACAGCACCCGCTGCCCCTTTTATGTCCTCGGTCGATAGCTCGGGCGTTTGGCCGTCTCCTAACTGTGTGTTCCGCTGGCTGAGCAGGGTGTGAATCAGGGACTGTCCCTTTTCGGTGGATGATATTACAGCCTCGTATGGCGTGTCGTGGAGGCTCCGAATAGCCCACCTCCAATTGCTCGCGAACTTTAATGATCGATCATGGAAGCATCGTGGAAGAGACTTTAGAAACGGGAAGAAGTCAACCGGCGTCCCAGCCGGAGCACCGCCGTGGCCGAGAGCGTAGCTAGCATCGGCAGCTACTTGGATGAAGGGGTCAGTGTCTGAGTCGATGTTGATCCCGAAGCCAATGCCAAGTGCTACCGCCGTGGCAAACCTCCTCATGATGGTTTCCCATGCTTCGGGATTCTGGAGGAGCCCCTTGAGCATCACAATCGTTTCGCGCTCCTGCAAGGGGCGATGCTGGATGATGCTTGTCTTATGAAACGCTCTCTGCAGCACGCTGCGATGTTTTCGAAAGTCCGGCCCCCATCGAAGGAACGTAAGCGTTTTCCGCCATCCCATCACCTCAAAGAGCACGAATCGAGGTCTGTCGCAGTAGTTGGCGCCCCTCTTGTCGAGGAGCTCGATAGCAGCATGGACAGAGTTGAGCACGATGATGGGCTGCCCAAGCACGTTGAGTGAGATGATGTCTGATGCATAGTCTCGAGACCACTTCATGTATTGATATTCAGGGTTATCGGTCGGGATAATACGCAGGTGTCCTATGATGGGTTCTCCGGGCGGCCCGGGAGGAAGTGGTGGGGAGCGCGTTCGTCGTCGATCAAGCGTGAGCTTGATGATGGCGAACAGCACTACGAGAGCGACAAAGACCTGTCCCTTGGGAGTTTTCAGCGCCTGGACGAGAGCCATGATGGTCGCAAGAACGATCAAAAGAGAGCTTTTCTTTAGGGAGGGGAAAGGTCCTTGATTGCGCGTCTCAGAGACTAGAATGCATGGGAAGTCATGAACCAGACACGGAGCGAGTGTCTTAGACATGTCTCAACAGACACCGAGAGAAGTCAAAGGTCGTCGAAGGACCTTCAAAGTCCGCAAAGAAGAAGGCTGTGTGTCCATTTCACAACGGATCATGGCTGGACCCGAACTGTCCACTTTCAACCAGAGGCATCTCCTAGCTTACACATCCGCATCTAGAACAAGGGGAAGGTTCACCGACCGTCAGCCCCAGCACAACCACTTCGTCACTCGCCAACAGACTCTGAGCTACTCCTCGGCCTACACCGTTCAGTGCTCTTCCATGAAGGTCGAAGAATAGCTGCTTGTTCATAAGCAGTGCATTATTAGCAGAAATGCAACACCGAAGCGTGATTCCGGATGCACGAATTGCCAGACGCTAATCCGGCAGCATGCGACTCCAGCTGCACAATTGCCCGCCACATCCCGGCTGCCATTCACGATCGGAATGTGGAAGGATTCGCGGGGGTGAGGTCTAGGCCAACGAGTACTATTAGATGTCCCGGCCGCTTCCTCCTAGCTAGCTGACCCCGATCCTCAATCTCGAGCGACATCTACCTACTTGCCTATCTTGCCTTGCCTTGCCTGCCATGTTATAACGGATTCCGTAACCTCGGCGCGTCGAGTCTACTCCATCCCGCCCAGCTTCGATCCCGTCGACATGACGGGCGCAACAGCAAAGTCGGCATTCACGACAGAGCCAACCTCGGTCGACCCGCATGCCTACCAGACGGGCTTCGGGAACAGGTTCGCATCCGAGGCGGTGCCCAATGTTCTCCCGCGGGGCATGAATGCGCCGCAACGAGTCAAGTATGGCTTGTACTCGGAGCAGCTCAATGGCTCGTCCGTTATCGCGCCGCGGCAGCAGATCCAGCATGTGTGGATGTACCGGATACGTCCGTCGGTAGCACACGGCGCGGTGGCTGCTTCAGACGTGAACGCACACGTGAGTTTCTGTCCCGTTGCTTTTTGTAAGCTGCAGGATTGTTAACCCACGGCACAGGTCGAGGCGTGCTTCTCGGCTGCCAACAAAAATGTCGAGTTTGTTGCAGCGCAGGAGGCCTGGGATCCGTTCCCTCTGCTGCCGGAACGCGACGAGTCGGGTCCTGGGAGTGGTGGCGGAACCGACTTCGTTGAAGGCATCAGGACTGTCGCCGGACAAGGGGACCCGACTCTCCGAGAGGGCATCGCCATCCATGTGTACTCGGCAAATGCCTCGATGGTGAAGCGAGCCTTCTGCAACAACGATGGCGATCTTCTCATTCTGCCTCAGCATGGACGGCTCAACATCCAAACCGAGCTCGGATGGCTCATGGTCCGCCCGGGGGAGCTTGTCGTCATCCAAGCCGGCTTGCGGTTCCGCGTGCAGCTCCCGGATGGACCCGTCCGAGGCTACATTCAAGAAATCTTTGGTGCTCATTATGACCTCCCAGATCTTGGACCGGTTGGATCCAACGGCATGGCCCTTCCCCGGGATTTCGAATCGCCAGTGGCCAGTTTCGACATGGACACTGATGAGCCGACTTGGGATATTGTTTACAAGCTGGCTGGCAGCCTTCACCAGTGCCGGCAGAACCACACGCCGTTCGATGTCGTGGCTTGGCATGGGAACCTAGTGCCTTACAAGTACGCAATGGAAAAGTTCGTCAACCTAGCCAACGTAGAGAAGGACCAGGCAGATCCAACCATCTACTGCGTTTTAACAGCCAAGTCTAAGCTCCCCGGCATATCGTTGACTGATTTCCTCGTCTTTACCCCGAGATGGATCACGACAAGGGACACATTCCGGCCCCCTTACTACCACCGAAACATGAGCACGGAAATCATGGGCCTGATATACGGGAGATACAGCGGCAGCAGTCATGTACTCGAGCCTGGCGGCCTCAGTTACGAGGCCAGCTACATGCCCCACGGCGAAACATACGAGACGTGGGAGGACGCGACGACTCGCGAGCTGAAGCCCGAGCGGGTTTGTGAGGATACGGTGGCCTTTATGTTCCACATCAGCGTGCCCGTGTTTATCACGAAGTGGGCGCTTCGCGGCGAGGGGGCCGGATCGCTGCATCCTAGCTCGCCGGCACAGTGGGATACCACGAGGGCACATTTTCTCGATCACCTCGACGAGGTGGATCTGGATTTGAAAGCAGCAGGGCTGCCGTCATTGGGGGAGCGTAAGGTTGAGCCCTAACAAGGGAAGTGAGACAGTCACGGGGCTCAGGTGACGGATTCGGACGTGAGTGGGTAAACTAAGTCAATAGAAAGACAACATCAGAGCTGCAAGTATAAGCTACCAACACTGCGAGACAAAGAGAAGCGGCGGCATGTTCCTGGGCCATCCATGCGCGATGATCAAGCAACTCATGCAGGTAGCCAGCCAGCCAACCAGAGCAGCCAGAGATTCCACGACTTCCCCTGTGGCTCTCAAGCCTCCCAAGCCTTCCATGATGCATGCATCGTCGAGGCCCCCCCAAGCGCAAACCCAAAGCGCGGCTGCTGGGAAACTGGAACTTCCCGCCCTCGATCGCCAGAAAGTGGGAGATTGCCGGTGGCAGTTGGTGCCAATCGCTGCGGCTCGCCGTGGTGGTGGCTGCTTCGCTTTGCGCCGCGTCCCGCGATATCACTCGCAGTTCGCCTTTTTTCTTTTTCTTTTCTTCTCCCGGGCTTTCGACGGTGAGCGGGCGCTGCCTTGACGCCCCTACGTCAAAGATGGAATGGGACGGCAGCGAGCATCTGTTCTAAACTTCCTCCTGCCTTCTTCTTTCCTCTTCTTTTTTATTTTTTTAGCCTACCCTTTTCTCTTTTAAACTTGCCCCTCCCAGCGCTGCCGCCGCCGCCGCCACCGCCGCCGCCTCCTCATTTCTGGCACATGTAAACCCCCCGGTTCCTCTTGTTGTTTATCCATGTCGTCGTTCCCATGAACCCCTCCTCCTCCTCCTCCTCCTCCCGGCCCCACGGCCAAGCCCACGATGGAGACGCCGCTCCGGCGCTCGGGCCTGTCAAGCGTCGCGGCACCGTCGCGTGCCGGCGCTGCCGCCGGCTGCGCTCCAAGTGCATCCACCAACAGAACGCGCCGCCGTGTGATGGCTGTCGCCTTGCCGGGCCCCAGGCCGCCGCCGAGTGCTCGTTCCCGCGCCGCGGCGAGCGGGACGTCGATCGCCAGTTCCGCCGCCGCCCTGTCCCCGGCGCCGACCCCGGCGCCGGCTCCGAGTATCCATCCGGGGCACCGCCGCCCAGGAGCAACGGGGCTTGGTCGAGCCCGCTCCGGAGTACCGGCCAGCTCACGCCCGAAACCGCCGGCGGGAGTCCGACTCGAGGGCTCGCGCATGCGACCTCCATCGACCAGGAGAATATGCTGCCACCCCCCGAAGAGGTTGTCGAGGGTTGCCGCATCTTCGTCACGTCCTACTTCCAGCTCGGCTTCATCCCCAAGGCCGTCTTCCTCGAAAACCTCCGCGTCAACCCGTCGTCAGTCAGCAAGTTCCTCCTCGCCTGCATCCTCTCCATCTCCGCGCGCTTCACGCCGTCGCTGATTGCCAGGTACGGCAGTGCTAAAAAAGCCACCGACCACTTCCTCAACATCTCGCGGTCCATGGTCCCTGCGGAGATGTACACCCCGTCCCTTGAACGCATCCAGGCCTTCTTCCTCTTGGCAATCTCCCAGTGGGGCAACGGCGACAGAGACCGTTCCAGCATGGACATGGGCGTCGCCGTACGGATGGCGGCGTTGCTCAAGCTGCACTGCGAGGAGTCGTATGCTTTGGAAAACAACTGCCCTGCGGATCAAGTCGTTCGCTCTGAGAGCGCCCGCCGCGTGTTCTGGATGATACAAAGCCAAGAGAATCTTCATTCGGGCTACAAGACCCCAGCGCCGTTCCCCCTCGAGGACATCACGACGTTGCTGCCATGTGACGAAGGGGACTTTGCCTTTGGTGCCATCCCGACCGAGCGGGCTGCTGAAGCCGGCACTCCCCCGGCCTTGGCGAACCCTCAGTTGATCTTCACACCGAGACGATGCCTCTTCGCCACGCTTATTCAGGCTCACGGGCTCTGGGGCCGAGTCGCCCGGAAGGCCTGTAGGAACGACTATGCCATCAACAAGGCACCACCGTGGGATTCCACAAGCGAGTACCAGAGAACAGTCACCGAGCTGCGGCAATGGGAGGAGACGCTCCCACCGAAACACTCCTTCTCAGTATGGAACCTGAGGGGCTGGAAGTCGGAATCGCTCCATCTCGCCTATCTCTCAGTTACCATGGTCCTGCGGCTGAGCAACATTGTCACCCGCCGAGTATATCTACACGATATGCTGTCAACCCTCACGAACGAGCCCCTTGACCAACCGCTAGAACCCTCAACACCAACCATGGCGAACGCGAATGAGCAAAGCACACCTTCCCATCCAGCCCCAACCTCGACGCCCCGCGAGAACTACGGGTCCGCACCCAAGGGCTTCTGGTCGCAGGCATCCAACGAGCTCTTCCACAACTTGTGGGATCTCCACGAGCAGATCGATGCGTATTTCAGCATGAAATCCTCGGGGGAGGGCTTTCCCCAGATCCTCGTCTTCTGCGTCTACATGTGCGGGTCTCTGTCGTCGTTCCTGTGGCGTTATCCCGCGCTCTGTCCATTGCTGGGAGAGAGAGCGGAGAGGATGGCCCAGCGCTCGCTCGAGGTTCTGAGCGAGCTGCACGCCGCCTGGCCCACGAGTTCCAAGTGGCAGAAGGGCTTGCAGCAGATCGCAACTCCGCTCACGGGATTGAGTCCGGTTGAGGAGCGCTCCGCTACTACCCCGGCGCAGCTCATGGACAATCGAGTCCCGGTGTTGGAGGCAGCGAACGTGCAACTTGCCCAGCATGCCAACATGTCGACCGGCTACGAAACGCCGCGATGCATGGAGCAGCGACCGACAGTCCCGGAGGGCATGTTGGGAGAGCTGATCAACGTGTTGCCTCACGAGAACAGTCATTTGGCACGTCTTGGAAACATGCAGATGACCCCTTTGCCCAACGAGCTGTTCGATGCCGAACTCGCTGCATTCTTGCAGGGCGACTTTCACTACGACCTTTTGGACGGATGGGGCCAGCCCGGGGTCGCCGGCTGAGGGGACGACTCTAGCCATGAAACGGGCATTTGGAATTGTCAGGTCCCGAAAACGCCCTGGAGGTGCTTGACGGCATCCTCGATCATCTTCCGCCCTCTATCTATCCGTCCATGGAGGGTAAGAATGGAATGCGTCCCACCCTGGACGACCACCGTCTCAGCGTCAACACCTAAGCTTCTCAGCTGCTCCCCGAAAGACAGCGCTTCGGGAGCAAGGAGATCCATCTCCGCGACAGCTATCCAGGTCTTTGGAAGTTTCTGCAGCATTGAGTCAGGGGCGTAGTTGGGACTCGCGTCCCATTTACGACAGTCCTCGTCCCGCGAGAGGTACAGCTTCCGATACCACTCCAGCCGTTTCGCAGTGAGCCAAGGCGCCGTCTCAGCGCTGGACCTCCAGACGTCCTCGGCGGTGGCGGTGTTGTCGATGACGGGGATGAAAAGCAGGACTGAGACGGGAGGGTTGGGGATGATGTTGGGGAAGGACGGCTTGGCGGATGGGAGAGGGACCTCGGGGTTCAATGCCGCGAGGGCCGCAATGACGGCTAGGTTTCCTCCGGAGGACGTGCCACCGACGGATACGCGGGTAGTATCGATCTTCCCCAGCTCAGCTGGTGTAGAGAAGATCCATCGGACAGCATCGATTGAGTCCTCGACAGCGATAGGGAATGGGTTTTCAGGGGCAAGGCCGTAGTCCACGCTGACGACGACACACCGCGCACCTAGGTTGATCAGCCGACAGACACCTCTCCCCTGTTATCAGACGGCCCGCGTAGATGGATGGATACCTTCGCAAACCCACGAACACAGATCCTTGCCGCTGTTCAGGCCTCCAACAACCCAACCGCCGCCGTGATGCCAAACCAGGACCGGCCAGCCGCGCGCATCGCTTTCGCCAGTCGGCGTGTAAGCTCTCACGCGGAAGCGCCCAACGGCGAAGTCGTCGATGCTGCCGACGGGGACTGGCCGCGTCCCCCCGGGCGGGAGGGAACCCTTGGTTCGGACGGAGCCGTCCCAGTCTTGGAGCTCGTCGGGGACGATGTACTGCAGGTAGCTTTCATGGTAGTCGACGTACTGCGGATCGAGCTTGTCGCGGATGGCGGGGTGGAGGGGTTGCCAGATGCGGCGATTGTCGTCTGGTGTTTTGGACATGGCGTCTGTAAGAAGGATGAGATGTGCCTGTTGAGAGTTGAGAGCTGAATGCACCCCCACCCGCCTCTGCCCCGCTACATGCAAGGGTTCTTTTTCTCGAGTTACCTAACCCTCATCCAACGTTTGACTTATTTATCGGTGTTCCGATAGTTGAACGGCCACTTTACACGTCAACGGGTTGATTTCAAGCCACAAATTTAACGCCATGTCCACACATCTCAACCTCTGGAATCATAGACACCGCCCTAAAAGACGCAAAAACAACGTGCTTTTTGTAAAGATCTACGAATAAAAGTCTTCTCTAAAAGGTGCGCATGTGTTTGGTAAACAGTCGTATTTAAACTTTTACATACAGGAGCAACTCCAGGGTCGGGAAACAGGTTAAATGCTCTTCCCCCGTCCTCCCTCACGTGGATTGCCGTGGTTCAAACGCATCCGGAGTCGTCGGGTTGTATCGGAGTCTCGGAGAAGCCAGGTACCTACCAGTACCAGGTACCTAGATATCTAGGGCCTCCGTTGCCCCGTCACAGGGCCGAAAAATACCCGGAAGGCGCGGATACCTCACTCTTCTTACCTTGGTACATAGTAGCTCTGCGTCGCCGATGGCCGGGGTTCGGCTGGGGGAAAATAAATACTAGCAGTGGCCGGGAAAAGGAAGCAAAAAATTGGAAACAGCTCTGCCAAAAGCGCATCCCAACCGACATCGTCGACCTTGTACAACTCGAGCCCTCCTCGCCGACCCTAGTTGGCGGACCCAATTGGATCCTCAGACCTCGACTCGCTTTTGACCCTTTCCGCACGTATTTTCGCGCTTCTCTCCGCGCCCTCCGTCATCATGTTCCGATCCGTCGTCACAAGACGCGCTGCGACCTCGGGCCTGGTGAAGGCGGTCCTGCCTCGGGCAGCCACATGCCAGGCTTCCCCGCAGGTGCTACGTCTTCAAACCTCCAGCCGGACGGCCACCGGGCTCCGACTTGCCAGAGCCATCCACAGCACCTCGTCCAGAATGTCGGCGACAACACGAACCGAAAGCGACGCCTTTGGCGAGGTCCAGGTGCCCGCCGACCGTTACTGGGGCGCCCAGACCGAGCGATCTCTCGAGAACTTCAAGATCAACCAGCCGCAGGACCGCATGCCGCCGCCCATTGTCAAGGCCTTTGGCATCCTCAAGGGCGCCGCTGCCACGGTGAACATGCGCTACGGCCTGGGTGAGTGAATAAACATACCTCTTGCTCTCTTGCGCGTGCCTTTTGCGACCTTTTTACCTCGACACCGAAGAGGCCGGGCGGGTGCGGACGACTCCGCTCCCGGACCGGCCCGGTCGACGATGGAACGAAGCAGCGCAACTGCTTTGCGATGGCTGAACAAACCGAGACTAACCCCAAACTCCAATGCAGACCCCGAGATTGGTACCGCCATCCAGCAGGCCGCCCAGGAGGTCGCCGACGGCAAGCTCCTCGACCACTTCCCCCTCGTCGTCTGGCAGACTGGCTCCGGCACCCAGTCCAACATGAACGCCAACGAGGTCATCTCCAACCGTGCCATTGAGATCCTCGGCGGCCAGATGGGCTCCAAGAAGCCCGTCCACCCCAACGACCACGTCAACCGCAGTGCCTCCTCCAACGACACCTTCCCCACCGTCATGCACATCGCCGCCGTCCTCGACATCGAGAGCGAGCTCCTCCCCGCCCTGCACTCGCTCCGCCGCGCTCTCCAGGCCAAGGTCGACGACTTCGAGGCCAAGAAGATCATCAAGATTGGCCGGACCCATCTCCAGGACGCCACCCCCCTCACCCTTGCCCAAGAGTTCTCCGGATACGTCGCCCAGCTGGACTTCAGCATCAGGCGCGTCGAGAGCTCTCTGCCCGACCTCCGCCTGCTCGCCCAGGGCGGCACCGCCGTCGGAACCGGCATCAACACCTTCGAGGGCTTCGCCGAGGCCATTGCCGAGGAGGTGACCAAGATGACCGGCACCGAGTTCAAGACGGCTCCCAACAAGTTCGAGGCGCTCGCTGCCCACGACGCCATCGTCCAGGCCCACGGCTCCCTCAACACCCTCGCCACCTCCCTCACCAAGATCGCGCAGGACATCCGCTACCTCGGCAGCGGACCCCGCTGCGGTCTCGGCGAGCTCAACCTGCCTGAGAACGAGCCCGGCTCCAGCATCATGCCCGGCAAGGTCAACCCCACTCAGTGCGAGGCCCTCACCATGCTCTGCGCCCAGGTCATGGGCAACAACGTTGCCACCACCATTGGCGGCATGAACGGCCAATTCGAGCTCAACGTCTACAAGCCCCTCGTCATCCGCAACCTCCTCCACAGCTCCCGCCTGCTCACCGACGGCATGCGCTCGTTCGAGAAGAACCTGGTTGTTGGTCTTCAGGCCAATGAGGAGAAGATTGCCAGCATCATGAAGGAGTCGTAAGTAACGCCGGATCACGCGGACAGACATGTTTTCGGATAACACGCAATCGCTAACAAAGTTTCCAGTCTTATGCTGGTGACCTGTCTCAACCCCAAGATCGGTTACGATATGGCCAGCAAGGTGGCCAAGAATGCCCACAAGAAGGGCTTGACGCTCAAGGAGAGCGCCCTCGAACTCGATGCTCTGACCTCGGAGGAGTTTGATACCTTGGTGAAGCCCGAGCTGATGGTCGGCCCCTCACCTTACAAGGGTTAAGATGGCGTCCCACCTACTGACGACCTTGACGGGATGCCAGCTCTCGAGAGGACAGGTTACTCGTGTGTGAATAGTCTAAAGAAAAAGAGAAGAAGAAAACCCCTCTGCTGGATCATCTAGTTGAGGAGGGCAATTTTGAAGGCAATTAATTGCTTGCGGGAGGTTTGGCTCATGACCAAACAGTCGCCTTTCGGCCTCGGCATAGCGCTGCGGTCAACTTAGATATCTTATGAATAAAGTCAACTCAAGTTAAATCCAGTAAAGCTCCTTCCCATTGGCAGCAAACTCAGCTTGCCACTCCAACTCGTCTTGCTGCCTCGGGAGGTTTGCCTTGGCGCCCATACTGCTGGGCTCGGGTACCAGGCCGTGCCATGAGCTGACGCGGCGATGCCAGAGAGAGGGAGAGAAGGAGAGAGAGAGAGAGAGAGAGCCATGTTTGGGAGCTTGTGACTCTGGCGGCGCTGTTGTCGGGCGAGTGCTAGTTCGCGATGTGTTGGCGCAGCAGTTGCCTGTTCGCAGACGACGTTCCCTGGAGGGGATAAGTCTAGATAGCCGAGTCCTACGCAAGTTGCGAGCTGGAGGCGAGGCGCAGCTGACTGTCCCCCGCCAAGGAAGAGCCAAGCAGGGGGCTGCCCACGTTTTTGCTCGCGTATCCCATTTAATTTTACGAATATCCGTACTGGGAAAACGCCAGGGCTGGCTACCAGGGCCCGTGGCTTTGTGTACTAATCTGGAAGGGAGGGCAGCATGGGTCGATGATACGTGTGCTTGTACTCCGTAGACGCAGGCTGAATCCTGCTGGATGCAAGGGTGTTTGAAGAGTGTGCCGGTAGCCGGGCTCTTTTTTTCTTTTTCTTTATTTTTTGTTCTTTTTTTTGGAACTGCTGCTTGCCATGTTTGAGCAATGTAATGAATGAATAGAACGTGGACGGATACAGAGTACGGAGGAGAGTAGTATTGGCTTACTTCATCATTCACAATTCATCATTCATAATTCATGCTATATGGCGAGGTATACCGTATATCGTACATCGTATATCGTACGTCGTTTGTGTCTGAAACACCACCGCCCTCGACTCCACGCTTACATGCTTACATGCTTCTTCATCCCTCTCGCCGTACCGCGCCCAATCTCGTTGCGCCCAGCCCTACCTTAGCGCCGCCAGCTGGACATGTTGCAAGAGAATTCCCCCGTCGTGACCGGAGCCAAAGGAGGGATAACTTGATGACCCGACTCCGGCCCCGGGGCGTTTTCCCTCCTTTGCCTCCTTCTGATTCGACGGGCAGACGGACGTCTTGTTGCAGGCAGCAGGCGTTTTGTGATTTCGTCCGTCGCCAGTCAGCCTCGTTGGTTTTTTCTTTCCCTTTTCTTCTTTCCCTTCTCTCCTTTCCTTTCTTTGCTGTGCTGTTGGAGGGACTCTGGGGGTATTGAATTAGTACCTCCTCCGTGGCTGCTGCTGCTGCTGCTGCTTCTTCTTCTTCTTCTTCTTCTTCTTCTTCTTCTCCTCCATATCAAAATATATCCCAACCATGAGCGTCATCGTCCAGACCGATCATCCCGACCCCAACAACGCAACCTGGGTCGACAACGGCGGGCCCTTTGCCTTCTGCGACGCCCACCCGGACGCGTCCTACTGCCGCAATGTCGACAGCTTCTACGAGTACCGGCCGGACCTGGCGCCCAACGCCGCCTTCCTCGCCGTCTTCGCCGCGTCGCTGGTCGGCTACGTCGTCACCTGGGCCGTCACCCGCCGCGGCACCGCCTTCAACGTCGCCCTGCTCCTCGGCCTCGTCTGCGAGATCATCGGCTACGGCGGCCGCGTCATGAGCGCCGACGACCCCTGGAGCGAGAACGGCTTCCTCATGCAGATCTGCTGCTTGACCATCGGCCCGGCCTTCATGGCCGCCGGCATCTACCTGTGCCTGCGCCGCATCGTCACGGCGTTTGGGCCCGAGAACTCGCGGCTGCCCCCGGAGTACTACACCCGAATCGTAAGCATGCCCGCACGCGAACCCTCCAACCCTCCAACCCTCCAACCTCGTAGTCCGCAGTCGCACTCATCATGGCTCTTCATAGTTCATCCCCTGTGATGTCATCTCCCTCGTCCTCCAGGCCCTCGGCGGCGGCATGGCCTCGGTCGCCTCGCACAACCACGACTCGGCCGACACGGGCTCCAACATCATGATCGCCGGCCTCGCCTTCCAGGTCGTCACCATCCTGTGCTTCGTCCTCGCCTCGGCCGACTTCGCCTTCCGCACCGTGCGCCGGTACCGCGCCCTCGGCGAGACCGCCCTGGACCAGCGGCCCGAGGTCGTCCGCGTCCGCAACTCGCGCCGCTTCAAGGCCTGTCTCGCCGCCCTCTCCCTCGCCACCCTTTGCATCCTGTGGCGGAGCGCCTTCCGCGTCGCCGAGCTGTCCGAGGGCTGGACCGGCCCCATCATGGGCGAGCAGGGCATGTTCATCGGCTTCGAGGGCGTCCTGATCGTCGTCGCCGTCTGGGTCCTCAACGTCTTCCACCCGGCGTTCTGCATGAAGGAGCTTCTCGAGCTCGAGGACGGCGGTCTCAAGGGCCTGTGGTGTCTGCGCAGCCGCAAGGACAAGGCCGCCACGAGCGAGACCGCCAGCGCCAGCGACAAATAGATTACGCCCCTCGATGGTAGCGAAGAGGAAGGAGCATACGTTGGTTCTGTACTTGCTTGTTTATGGAGCGACGGATGGATGTTCTGGGGAACTGAGTTTACGGGCAGCGCGGTAAATTTAACCGGATGAAGAGAAACTCCGGTGTTGGGCATCATCTTTATTAGAGCATCTCAAGACGAGCATGCACGCAAAAAAACATAATTAGGTTGGATCCCTACCAAGTAGCAGCTGAGCATCGTTGAAAGAGACGGTAGAGGTCACAAAAGTCGGCCACAGTATGAAGAACATGGATCATCACTTGGTTGGATGAGTGCACGCAGTGAGGCTGATGTTGTTTAACGCACAGCTGTATACAGGATGAACATGGACAACTGAAGCAAACCAATTCGACATCAAGATTATTCATATTCGCACACTTATCTACCTCTTACAACAGCTGGGCGCTAGAACCGTCTGGTCCCTTGACACGCACACAGCCGACTCCATCAACGGATACGCTGCTTTTTCTTTGTAGCCATTACAGCTCACTCATTTCTCCTTGCTCTTGCTCTTGCTCTTGCTCTGGCTTTTGCTCTGGCTTTTGCTCTGGCTTTGTTCTTCTTCTTCTTCTTCCTCTTTCTCTGGTCCCTGCCATGCGCCAGCCATATGAATCAACGCCTTCCACAGGACTGCAAAGAATGGTTGCCGAGAAAGATGATACAGGAGGGTATTGTATGCGCGCAAAAAGAATCCGCCAATGGGGGCGGCAAATGTTAGAGAAAAAAAGAAGAAAAGGGGTTTTGTGCTTCACGAGCCGTGCGACAAACCCAATGACCACCAGTCGACCGGATATGTGCAATGGCCGTGGCTGGCTAGGACCATACGAGTCATGGACAAGCTGGGATTACGAAAAGGGGAGATGGCTCTAGTCATAGACTGGCAATCACCCCACGGACTGCTGTCAAATGGCGACACTGCCCAAGGGGAGGATCTTCGTCTTGTCGCCGTGAAACTGGCTTCGATACTCGATGATGCCGTCGCTAATGGCCTGGAAATCTTTGATCTTGCGATTGCGGAAACCCGTGAGTAAGTCTCGAAGTCCGGTTATGTACTTCTGCTTCTGCTCGCCTTCGTAATTACCATATGCACCAAGTTGGAGCAGAATCTGGTCATCTGTTTCGCCCAAAAGGTACGTTAGCGTTCACCTCACTAGGCACAATGCCGTATTTCTCCTCCGGCTGCGAGCCAAGTTGCACGTACCCGGGGCTTTCATGTTTTCAAAGTGCTGAAACTTGCACTGGTTGCCTCTCGGGCAAACAGCTCCGACGAGTTGATCTGGGCATACTTCCTTCTTGACGTCGATCTTATTGCTGTAGGTTAACGAGCGAAGCCCCCCAGCAACAGTATCTTTGAACTTGGGGTGGAATCGGTATGCGCGGAAGTACTGAAGGGGTGTTTGGTACGGTGCAAAGGTAGACTTGGATGCTCCCGAATCCAAGAGCTCTGCTGTCTGTTCGACCTGTCTCATAGTCAGGCACGGGTCGACATGTCGTGGTAAAGTAGGTCTACTTCTCTGCTAGACTCAGACACCGACGCTGAGTCTCCATCAGCTGCTGAGATCGGTTGAGTAATAGGCGACGTGGCGGAAACATCCTGCAAATCAGTATCGCTGGTTTCTAAAACCGCATCTTGGCCATGGGGAACAGGGCTGCCCGAGGCCGACTTTGCCGGAGACCGGTGGCCGGCAAGCTCAACACCCGCTTCAGTTGGCTCGTAGTCATCCGCTGACCCTCCCTCGTTTTCTTGGCTGCTCGAGTCGGCGGCCTCATCCATGGCAACATCTGTCTCCGGGTCCAAATCAGAGCTAGAGTCACTGCCTAGCTGAGGTTCTTCATCTCGAGCCCAGGTGTCGTCCGCAGGAGCCAAAACGTCGTGTGCGGAGGCCATGGGATGGTCAGTAACATCATGTGGTGTTGAACCCGTCTTCTCGTCGGTCTCTTGATCATGTGTGGTCTCAACCGCTTGGATCACGGTGTTTGAGTCGGTCAATCCATTGGCGCTTCTCGCGCTTGGGAAGCCATCAACGAGGCCTTCTTCCTCTTGCTCAGCTGGTGCAGCCGGATCGGTGGTTTCTATGGAGTTTGCAGGATGCAAGTCCGCGGGCTGAGGTTCAGAAGCCGACTTGGCTGGACCAGGGATTAGTCTCCTGGATGATGCGAATTCTCCCATGAATTCAAATCCAGGTTCTGGGCTGGCCGAATGGCTTGGATGCCAGGACTCACCTGACACGTTCCCTGGCTCAGAACCATCTCGTGTTTCTTGATCTGGCTCCGACTCCATGGCTTCTTCTCGTAGTCGCATTTCCTCTTGTAAGCTATCTTGGATTGCTTTCTCAATCCTAGCGACTTCAGATTGCAAGTGCTTTAGCTGCCGAGTCTGTTCGCTCCTATGCGCTTCTAGAACTGGTAACCGCGCGCTTGCTGCCCGAGAACGGATGGGTGAGATGGTATGTCGGTTTTGACCACGCATCTTGGCCACTTTGAGTGGCGGCTCGGCCGCAAGTTGAGAAGGCAATTGAGTTGGCTGTTTACCACCTTCGGTCTCAGTCTCTAGGCTCGTTACCACCATGACTGTTGGCTTTGCAACGTTGGGTATGTCTGCACTTCCTTCCTTTGACTGGTCTTGCGACTGAGGGAGAGAAGGAGTCCCGTTGCTAGACTTCTTTGCCTTCTTACGGGCTTCAGCCTCAGCAATTTTGCGTTTCATGTCTTCGATCTTCTTGTTCATGCTTTCCAAGTCATACATTCCGCTTCCGCTTCCGCCTTGGCTTGTCGGCGTCCCCGCGCCCTTGGGGCTAGATAACTGACGATGCGGCAAGTTGTCAGAAAGCGCTGGGTGGTCGCGAAATGGCACCGTTCTCCCAGAAGGACTGGTTGCGTGGTGAACTGAGGAAGGTCGTTGTTCGGGAGAATCTATCTCCATTTCAGCGTCGTCTTCGTCGTCGCTAACGTCGATCAAAAACGGACGCGACTCTCTGGTTTGGCCGAATGGCCGTTTGAAGTTGGTCGAGGTCGAATACTCGTTTAAGTCGGCGGCAACGGGCCGTTTTCGTTGATTGGCAGCCGGAGATGGTTGGGGCGTGGAAGATAGAAACAGCCCAGGGATAGGGGGAGCGGTATGGGAGTCGGACCGTTCTAGTACTGCGGGAGGTTGATCGGGCACGGGAGCCGGGTGAGAATGCTCAGAGGCTGACGAGTTGTCGACGACCAGTGCGTCTGGGAGCGTTGGAGGCTTTGGGAGGCTTGTGTCCGTTCCGGGTGTAGCAGAACCATCAGCCTGCGAGGGTTTGCTTGCATTTGCCTCTCGGGACTTCTTTAGAGCCTCCATCTTCTGCTGAATCAACTTCGACTTCTCTGACTGCGTCTTGTTTGGTACCGGAGCGCTAGGCGCTAAAGGCACGGGAACCGCAGTGTCAACTTCCGGAGCTACGACAGTAGCCTTCGATCCCTTGGCGGCTAGGAGGCGTGCAATTCGATCTTTCCGCTCCTCGGACTTGTTCTTAGGTTTCCCAGTGCGTTCCGAGCTGATGTTCGCCTCGTCGGGTTTCTTTCTGTCACTACTCAAGTGATGCGCTTCCCCGGGTTTTTGAGGTTGTGTGGAAGAGGATGTAGCCGGCTGTTCTGTGACAGGTTTTGTTGCTGTCGAGTCAAGGCCTAACTCTGTAAAAAGACCATCAAGGAGTTGTCTGTCAATCCCCTCCTCTAAATAGTTCTGGTACCGAATGTTCAGTGGCCACAAACGAACAATCGCGTCTTGTGCTCGCTTCCTGGCCTCGTTCAATGGTTGATCCTCCGACACCTGTAGCAAGTGATTTTGCTCCGCAGGAGCGTCCATATCGACTAGGCCGTCCCGCGGAGAAGTCTCGACTGTCTTCAGGTTCGGGTCACTTTCTGGCGTGTCTGTGAGTGTAAGCAATAAGGCCGCGAAATGCCAGAGCACCGGTTTCTTCAAAGTGGGCACTCACCAACTGCATCCGATGCCGAGTTTGCTTGGCCGTTAGAGTGGATCTCCCGTGGAGAGAGATATGGCGAGTATGAACCAGAACGCTCGCGCGTTGATTGTGCTGGGTCCCAGTGTCGCGCAGGCACAGCACCTTTTCCCCTTGACTGGCCTAAAGAACTGCTCAGGGGCAGGAGCTGTCGGCTCTCCGGCAGAAGCTGGCCCCTTGCTACACTGCTCACTTGCCCAGGTTCATATATGTCTTCCAACTCGCCTTCGCTCAATTCTCCTTCTTCCACCAAATCGTCGTCCATCGGGTCAGCGCTTGGTCTAGCTTGTGACGTCGGTGCGTTTCTAGCACTGTTGTCGGCGGTCGGGACATGCTCAACTGATCCAACTTGCGGTTGTTCATGTTGAGGTTCGGGTGGCCCATTCGCCCAGGCGTGCTGCCAGCCAACAGCGTTGTTGGAGAAATTCAAGCCTAGGCCGGGTATCGTCTGACGGTTGAATTCGTATGACTCCAGTGCGGCGCTCTCAGGACCAGGGTGTTGAGTCTGAACAGTTTCGTTGGCCTGATACGGCCGCGCAGTATGCGCAGATAGTGGCGCGTGAGCAAAAGCGCTTGCAGGTTGATAGCCTTGCGGGCCGAAACCGTACGCGTATTGGCTCATGGCAAGTCGGCAAGTCGCGTGCACACGGCTCACGCCCTCGGTAATCCACGTTGAGGTTTCGCGATCGTCGACGTGCTTCCTATAAGATCAGACTCTAGAGATATCGAGTGTTGTATTTGGCAGATCCAGCAACCACCAGACCGACAAGGACGATCTTGCTCAGCCAGCCCAAGTTTTCGCGATGCCTCTCAGTTCCAAAAAAAAGTGTGGGTGGCGTCGCGATAGTTGATGTCGTAAAACGGGGGCTCGGAGACGCGCAAAGAGCCGTTGTACCGATCAAGCAATCAGATAGATATTTGCTACCGATGGATCGCGATGGTCACATAGATCGAAGGAAGATGGGGCTGTTCGTTTGGCGCGATAAAGAAATCTGGTGTGTTTGATGAACTGTGGGATGGAAATTCGTCTGTTTCCGAAAGCTGCGTCACCGCTATCCATGCCGGATGCGGTCTAGCTGGTCGAGTCCAAGACCCCATGCAGCGTCACGTGCCGGTGTTTTGTTTACTTTGGCGCTTAATGCCCCCGGCAACCATGAACAGCTGGGTTCCCTGTCGATGCCGCTGCTGCCAGTCCTTCACAAGCAACCCGCACCCCATTTCGAGATTGCATTGCTACATGACATTCCACATGAACGCATGATTGCGACAGGTGCGCAGGTGCCTCGTATTGTTCTACGTTCTTCGGGACATTCATCATCCTATTGCCCCGATTATCTCTACCTGAAGCCCACTTTGTTTATACGCGCGAGCGCATCACCACGTGGAAGAGGACGCACCTCTCTCCAAACCATCGACTCCTGGTGTTGTTGATGTGGTTGCTTCGTCATGGCTTTCAACGCCAACAATAAGGCGCAACGGCGCAACCCCTTTACGAGAACGACATCCGCGTCACCGGCTCCCATTACCAGCGGAAGACCCAAATCAGCCATCTTCCCCTCCACATCTCCGATCCCAGCATTGCCAGCATCTACCGCCCATGGCCGGACACAGTCGAATAACTCTTTCCCATCCTCTCACCGTCTCTCCAGCGCCGGATCAAGGCAACAACGCAGCGAGTCGAGAAACGCAACACCGACGTCGAGCACATTCGCCCCGTCATTCATCAAGGCCGAAGAGACGAAACGAAATCAGGACGCCGTCGAGGGTATCGAAGGCGAAAACGATTTCTCGGGCAAACGATATGTGTGGGTTAAAGATCCCCAGAACGCCTTTGTCCGAGGATGGGTCGTCGAAGATCTTGAAGGAAACCAGCTACTCGTTCAGTGCGACGATGGAACTGTAAGCACCACAACCGGCAAAGCAGGAACAGGGACTGACATCAGTTCAGCAACGAGAAGTCGATGCCGAGAGCGTCGACAAAGTGAACCCCGCCAAGTTTGACAAGGCTAATGATATGGCCGAACTGACCCACTTGAACGAGGCATCCGTCGTCCACAACCTTCACATGAGATACCAGGCCGACTTGATCTACACATATTCCGGTCTCTTCCTAGTCACCGTCAACCCATACTGCCCGCTACCCATATACAGCAATGACTACATCAACATGTATAAAGGACGGAGCCGCGAAGATACCAAGCCTCACATCTTCGCCATGGCCGACGAGGCCTTCCGAAACCTTGTTGAGGAAGGGGAAAACCAAAGCATCCTTGTCACAGGTGAATCTGGTGCGGGAAAGACGGAAAACACGAAAAAGGTCATCCAGTACCTTGCAGCCGTCGCTCAGTCCGAATCGTTCACCAAGAGCAAGACGCCGCATTCGAACCTTTCTCAGCAAATATTGCGTGCCAACCCGATCCTAGAAGCCTTCGGTAACGCTCAGACAGTTCGAAACAATAATTCCTCCCGTTTTGGCAAGTTCATCCGGATCGAGTTCAGTCGGAACGGTGCAATCTGCGGTGCTTTCATCGACTGGTACCTTTTGGAGAAGTCTAGGGTTGTGCGAATAAATCCCCATGAGCGAAATTACCACATCTTCTATCAACTGCTGAAAGGAGCAAGCCCTCACATGAAGAAGGACTTTCTTCTCGACGGCCTCGGTGTCGAGGATTTCTCCTACACCCGCGACGGCCATGACACGATCGTCGGAATCTCGGACCGTGAGGAGTGGGAGTCGCTCATGGAAGCATTCGAGATCATGGGCTTCACCGACAAGGACCAAGCATCAATCCTTCGTACAATCGCGGCTGTTTTGCATCTCGGAAACATCAGCGTTGTAAAGGAGAGCCGAGCCGCTGATCAAGCTCGCCTTGCTCCCGATGCCAAGGAACAAGCTGCCAAAGTGTGCAAACTACTGGGAGTTCCATTGGAGCCATTCCTCCAAGGATTGCTCCATCCGAAAGTCAAGGCTGGTCGAGAATGGGTCGAGAAAGTCCAGACCCCTGAACAGGTTCGCCTCGGCTTAGATGCTCTATCCAAGGGTATTTATGAGCGAGGATTTGGTAGCCTTGTCAACCGCATTAACCGACAACTCGACCGAACCGGAATGGGTCTGGATGATTCGCACTTTATTGGAGTTCTTGATATTGCTGGTTTCGAGATTTTCGACACCAACAGCTTTGAGCAGTTGTGCATCAACTACACCAACGAGAAACTTCAGCAGTTCTTCAACCATCACATGTTCGTTCTCGAGCAGGAGGAATATGCCAGAGAACAGATCGAGTGGAAGTTCATCGATTTCGGTCGTGATTTGCAGCCAACCATCGACCTCATTGAACTTTCCAACCCGATTGGCATCTTCTCGTGTCTGGACGAGGACTGCGTCATGCCCAAAGCCTCCGACAAGTCCTTTACCGAGAAGCTGAACTCCCTGTGGGACAAGAAGTCAACCAAGTATCGGCCATCACGGCTTGGGCAAGGCTTTTTGCTGACCCATTATGCTGCTGAGGTCGAGTACTCCACCGAAGGGTGGTTGGAGAAGAACAAGGATCCGTTGAATGATAACATCACACGACTTCTTTCTGCCTCGACTGACAAACACATTGCCGCCCTGTTCTCCGACTGCGCCGAGACAGACGATGATATCGGCAGCGCAAGAAGTCGTGTCAAGAAGGGTCTTTTTCGGACAGTGGCTCAAAGACACAAGGAGCAACTTCACAGCTTGATGACCCAGCTCCACTCGACTCATCCGCATTTCGTGCGATGCATTCTTCCAAATCACAAAAAGAAGCCCAAACAGTTCAACAACCTGCTCGTTCTGGATCAACTCCGCTGCAATGGTGTTTTGGAAGGAATACGTATCGCAAGAACGGGTTTCCCCAATCGACTGTCTTTTAATGAGTTCCGACAAAGATACGAGGTCTTGTGTCAAAAGATACCCAAGGGCTATCTGGAGGGACAGACTGCGGCAACCATCATGCTCGAGAAATTGGGACTGGATAAGGCACTTTACCGTGTTGGTCTGACGAAGGTCTTCTTCCGAGCCGGCGTGCTTGCCGAGCTTGAAGAGCAGCGCGATGCACTCATTACTGAGATCATGGCCCGATTTCAGTCCGTCGCTCGAGGTTTCATACAACGACGATCAGCCTACAAGAGACTCTTCCGCACTGAGGCTACCAGAATCATTCAAAGGAACCTGAACGTCTATCTTGGTCTCGTTGAGAATCCTTGGTGGCAGCTCATTGTGAAAATGAAGCCTCTCCTAGGGGCAACCCGAACTGCGACTGAGGTCAAGAAGCGAGATGCCATGATCAAACAGCTAAACGAGAAAATGCACCTGGAGTCAGAAAACCGCCATAAACTCGAGGATGAGCGTCGCAATTGTCATGCCGAGATGATGCGGATTCAACAAACGCTCGAGAGTGAACGAGCCCTTGCACTCGACAAGGAAGAGATTTTCAAGCGCCTACAGCTTCGGGAAGCTGAACTTGAAGAGAAACTGGCTGGCGCCATCGAGGACCAGGAAAGGTTGGAGGACGAGCTGGACGACTTGCTAGAAGCGAAGAACCGTGCCGAACGCGATGTTGAGACGTATCGTTCGCAGCTCGAACAGGCTGCCACCCTCATTGCTAAATTGGAGGAGGAAAAAGGACGACTCGTGGCAAAGACTGCAGAGCTAGAGAAGTCTATCGAAGATATCACTCGGAAGCAATCGGAGCGGAGCGAGAAGGAAGCCGCTCTCGAGGACGAAGTCAGGGTACTCCAGAGCCAGTTAGCACTGAAGGATAGGAAGGCCCTAGACTTGGAGAGCAAACTTCTCAAGATCGATCAGGATCTCGACGTGAAGCTCCACACCGCTCAGAAGGAGCTTCAGTCTGTCAGGGTCCGGGAAGCAACGCTGTCCCGGGAGAATCGCGACATTCAACAGCAGCTTACCCAGCTCTCCAAGACGTCGACGGATTACGAAGATCTCGTCCGCCAGAAGGAAAGCGAGCTTGCACTTCTTAGAAGCGATAACAGGAAGTTTGAAAACGAGCGACAATCACTAGAAGATCAGAAGAAGTCCCTGACTGCCGAGAAGGAGAAGACTGCCGCCAAAGTCCGGGAAGTTCAGGCTGAGTTGGTGGCGATGAAATCGAGGCAATCTCAGCTAGAGCGGGAGGCGGAGGATGCAAAGAATCTGCTAGAAGCCCGCCTGTCTGAAGATGCTCAGGCCGACCAAAACCGCCAAGTACTCGAATCACAGACCAAGGATCTCAAGGACGAGCTTTACAAGACCCAAATGGATCTCAGCCGAGAGCGCCAATCTCGCGATGATGTTCTCCTTCTCGGCGAGCACAAATTCCAGGCACTGCAGGAGGAATACGATCACCTCAATGAGTCCAAGATCATCATCGAGAAGGAACTCTATGCTCAGCAGGATACTCTTAGGAGGACTATGGACGCTCGGATCACCGCAGAGAAGGAACGCGACGAAGCTCGACAAGAAATCCGAAACCTTCGTGTTGCCAAGACTCAGGCTGAGGAAGCACGAGCTCAGGCTGAGATGGCCGGAGAACGTCAAGCGACCAAAGCTGCACGCGAGCGGGAGGACAGCCTTCTCCGCGATCTCGACGCAGCTCATGAACGACTTCAGTGGTTCGAAGGGGAGTGTGCCAAGCTCAATCACCAAATCGAAGATCTCAACAAGATGATCTTGGAGTCTGGTGAGTTTGGTCTCAAAAATGATCAGGCCAAAGAGAGGATGGAACGCGAGCTCGGCACCGTCAAGAGTCGCTTGATGGCGTCAGAAAACGACAACCGGGCCTTGCTGAACAAGATCCAGCAAAAGGGCCTCGAGATCGCCCGCTCGACATCCCGTGCTAGTGAGGCATCCCGTGGCCAGATTATTGCTCTTCAACGAGAGAGGACAAGACTGGAGGAGCAAAATGCCAAGTTACACAAACAGTTGGATGAATCTCAGCTTTCCATTGCTTCTCTCGAAAAGCGAGCCGAGAAGCTCCAGCTGAACCTGGAAGACCTTAGCCATGAGGTGGCCCGGGAGGTCAAGTCTAGTAGAAATGCCGAGAAGGCCTCGTCAACTTTCACCGCTCAGCTCGCTGAGGCGAATCGAACCATCGAGTCGGAGAGGCAGCTCCGGACTCAAGCTCAGACGACGGCTCGCACCCTTCAATCCTCGCTGGATTCTAGAGACAACGAGCTCGGGGAACTGCGGGCCCAGATGCTGAGTATTCTGAGGACCGTTGATCCGGAGGTTCCAATCCCTCCTCAATCAGATGGAAACGACGACAAGATTCTCATCAAGAACTTCGATCTCGTAAGGAAGGTCGAGGAACTTCAACAGAACCTTCGCGTGCAAACTGCTGCGAGGTCAAACGCGGAGAATCAGCTTGCTGAGATGAGATTATCGCGCAACGACACGACGCCCAGCCGCCCCAAGCTAGAGGAGATTCACCTCAACGAGGCGCCCTTCCAAGGATCCCCAACCCAAAAGCGAGCTGCTAAGATCTATGCCCGCAATAACTCGATCACCTCCACGCCTACCCGTCGTTTCCAGGATGTCGACCACCTTCAGGATTCAACCCGCTCGGATAGGACGGTTGACACCATCAACTTCAATAGCAAGATGGATCTGAAGACAGAGGTCGAGGAACTCCAGAACCAGCTTCAGCTCACTCAGCTGCAAAATCGACATCTACAGAGTCAGCTTAACCGAAGCACGCCTGTCCCAGACACGTACGACGAGCAGAGCCCCTCGCGGCGACGGATGCAGAAGCTTGAGATGGTAAACAGCCGCCTCCACGAGATGCTTGACGACTCTTCCAAGAAGGTCTCTGCTCTGGAGAGAACTATTCGATCTGGGGAGCTCTCTCTCCGTGATATTCAGACTCGGTCGCATGAGGAGATCCTCGAGGTCCTGAACAGCCAGGAAGAGTCCCGACGAGCTCTTGTCCACAGCCACAAAGATGCCGTGGCAGAGTTAACCGACGTCAAGGTTCACTTCGACAGATTACGGCACGACCGAGCTAAGGCAGAGGTCGAACTTCGAGATGCCAAGTCTGATCTTCATGAAATGACACTTGCTCGTGAGCATGAAGCTCAAGGGCGTAACCAGCTCCTTGAGGAGTTCTCAGATCTCCAAATCCGATTGGATGCTGAGACCTCAAGGCTGGTCGATGTTACATCAAGCCTGAATCTGTACAAGAGCCGTGCCGACGAATACTTCAGCAAGCTAGAGCAAGCGGAAATCTCAGTTCTCAAGGCCAACCGGGCCGAACAGTTTGCCAAGTCACAGGCAAAGGAGGCTGAAGACACGTACGCCGTCATCATGTCAGAACGTGAGAAGATGGATGCCAACCTCGAAGATCTTCAACGCCAGAACCAGCGACTGGACGAGAAGGTTGAAGACATCTCGACTGACCTGGAAGCGGCAACTCAGGCTAAGAAGCGACTTCAGCATGAGCTGGAGGATTACCGCAGCCAGCGTGCCATGGACATTGAGGACAAGGAGTCAAGCATGGAGCAGACTCGTAAGAAGTATCAGGCCGAGTTTGCCACTCTGACGAACGAGCTCGATCTCGCTCGCGAGGAGAAGTTGTTTAAGCAGGCTGAAATTACACGTCTTCGGGAAGAACTTGACGAGTTGAGGTCGAAGTGGGATGACGAGGTTCTCAACAGTTCAACTTGGTCCAAGGAGAAGTCTCGACTGGAGTCGACCCTTGCGGATGTGGCCTCATCTCGCGACGAGGCTGTCAATGCACACAATGAGGCTCAGGGCAAGGTTGTGTCGCTATTGTCGCAGGTCCGGTCTCTCAGATCTTCGGTCGATGAGATTGCGGCAGAGCGCGATCTGTTGCTCCGAGAAAAGCGCAACGTGGAAGCGCGGCTTGAGGAAGCCAAAAATGGTCTCGAGGACCTTGCCAAGGGCGAGAGCCCATCTCTCCGCAACGCAGCCAACATGGACAGGGAGGTCCTCGATCTCAAGTCCAGCTTGGCCCAGCAGGAGGACATTGCTGCCGCTGCCGTGGAGAAGATGCGGCGGGCCGAGGCTCTCGTGACTGAGATCCAGAAGGACGTCACTGTTGAGCGAGAGACGACCGCTCAGTTGCAACAGCAGAAGGCTTCGCTTGAGAAGAACCTGAACGAAGCCCAGCTCAAGCTAGTTGACCTTGAGACTAAGGGATACTCGAGTGCGAGCCAGGACATCAAGTTCCTCTACAAGCGCATTCAAGAGGTAAGCACTCAAGCCAGTTGATACTATTTTTATGGGCCACTACTAACAAAGGAACAGCTTGAGTCTCAGATCGAGGATCAAGAGAATGAACGCAGCAAGTCCCAGCGCTCTGTCCGGAACGTAGACCGGGTCGTCAAGGATTTGCAGGGTCAGGTTGATCGCAAGGAGAAGCAAAACTCGCAGCTTTCAGAGGACGTCTCCAGGATGCGTGACAAGGTTGACAAGCTCCTGAAGACAATCGAGGAGCTGCAATCCTCGGAATCCGAGAATCAGCTATCGGCACGACGGGCTGAGCGCGAGCTGCGTGAGGAGAGGGAGAACTCTCTTCGTCTAGGGCGAGAGCTCGAGGGTTGGAAGAACCTCCGAAACGACAAGGGCTCGGGCAGTGTAATGGGCAGTGTCCGCAGTCGAATGGGCCCCTGGCGGGTTAGCGAGGGTGACGATGTGTCTGTAATTGACGTGCCCAAGAGGAAGAGCAGTCTCGGCCGGGTGCCCAGTCTTACCAAGGGCTTTTTGTAAGAAGCGAGGACGAGAAGACAGGGTAGGATATAGGATTGGCGTGCATGGTGATGGGGCGTTGTCGTATTGTTCGGGCTTTAGGTCTCACGACCCGGAGGGAGGGACGGATGGATGAGTCGGGACATGGGGATTAAAGGTGGACTGTAATTATCTTTGGTTGCGCTGTAGAATATGGGAACACGTAGCAATGATGAGGAATCGAGTAACGAAGCTCGGCTCAGGGAGTTCCAGCGCTTGTTGTCTGGAGTTTGGCAAACTGTAGAGTTTTGTTGGTATGAGGAGAACGAGTAGTCGAATACTAAAACCATTGCCTTCTACCATGGGGCAAGAACCAACAAACAAATTGAAACTTCCACATGCCTAACCATTGTATTTCGTAGACTAGTCTCGTAGCCATCAATACTCCTGTTAAGACCCTGTCCAGGAGCTTCCGTTTACGAAGCATAAGGATTGGGCCGCTTAGAGGGGTTTGCTGTGGGCTTGATCTCGCTGTCCGAAGTTAGGTTCTGAAGGCTCGATACTGTTCCTCCAGGCTGCGTCGCGCTGCTGACCTGTCCCGAAGAAGCGTTTGTCATCGGAACATCAACAGTCCCTAGCGGGTTCTGTTGCGTTGCTGATTTCTTGGTAAGCATTTGCAGTCGCAGCCGTTCCATCTCCGGTGGGATATCATCCCGGTCCTCCAACTCCGTCCGCGTCTGGACGTTTTTCGAGGCGTCGAAGAAGTAGGAATCACCAGCCGTGGTCTCCCAGAGTGGCAGGGTGAGGTCGTCTGGGTCCCCATACGGTCCTGGGAGGAGAGGGTTCATCCGGAGTATGCAGCAGGTGTGCCGGACCCGATCTGTCGCGTAGGCACATCTCATCCTGTTGTCACGCAGGACGCAGTGTCCCTTGTGCTCAGCACCTCGGGGGCACTCGTCGATGTCGTCGTCTTGAACATGGTAGTGCTCCATCCATGAGTAACCACCAACGTAAGTGGCGACGAGATCCAGGTCCGGGTTGTTGAAAGCCGGGCAAGGATCAAGATTGCAGCCGTTCTTGTGCTGTGGTGAAATAATCAGCACTCCTTGCTTGCATGAAGAATGATTTCCCACATACCGCTGATAGGCTTGTATTCCATTGTATAGCGAGATCTTCCCCTTCGCTGTCGCTGGATGAATCGAGAGGATCTGCAGGTCCTTGGACGATCTCATCGCCAAACAGCAGCCCAAGCCCAGCAAGCTTATTAGTAAGTGCCTGCCATTGATTTCGAAATGCCTCTTGCTTCTGGTTCTGGTCTTCGATTTGGATGTAGGCATTCAGCTCCTCCAGATCGTCCCTATTCTTCAAGTCTAGCCACACGTACGACACCTTGTTCGGCTTGTCGGCCAACCACTTGAAGTAAATCTGGCTCCTGGTCTTGCGTTTGTTTCGGTAAGCATTAAGAATTGGACCGACGGCGACGGCATGGTGTTCGCCATTGTCGTCTGTCTTGACGAGCTGAGGGACAAAGGAGATGTAATCGAAGGGAATCTCAAATGCCGTGAATGATTCGAGGTCAATGACTGGGATTATGTTCCCATCGTTCTCAATACTGTGCGTCGGGACGAGACTGCGTTCGACCCACACTCGGTCTCCTCGGCTGTATGTGTAAGTGGTGGCCATTTCGCCCTCCCTGGGTATTGTCCTGGCATGGCCATCTCGGGCAATGACGCCGTGGGCATCGTCCATCAGAGACTCTCCGGGAGACTGCCTGATTCTCTTGAAGAGTCGCGAAGCTTGCCCTTGCACCCAGACCTTGTTTGCGGCGTCTGAGTTCACCTGGCGGAGAACAAGAGTATCGTGGTGTTTGTCCTCGAGCTGTTGAGGGGAACTGAGCAAGATAGTCCCACTCCCATCCCCCGCGGCGTACGTGTATCTCCAAACACGAATCTCGAACTCGGGTTCCAATTCAGCCATTGCGAGGTAGGTGGAGTGCAATAAGCCGGTGTTGCATTTGACAGATAGGAATGAAAGACCCATGGCTTCATATAGTCATCAGGGCAAGATCCAGCTACCGAAAAGTTTCGGCTTTCAAGGCGAGCCCGACGGATACGCAGAGCCTGATGTGACGGAGTCTACATAGTGCCGGGGGGCGCCCTGCATTCGCGGTACCCATCCTGATACAACTACCTTTCAAGTTGTCTGAGCCCTGGGCGATGCCATTCCTCTATCGGGGCTGAGATGGCACTCGCCGCCTACCACTGCCACATATTGTCTCATGCGCCTTGCCCGCCTTGTCATGCTGTTGGCCAAGGCTTTCACTGCCCTAATGCGTTCGTCCACCCAGGTGTCCTCGGAGTGAAGTTCTCAGCTCAATGTGGTTCGCCGGGCTGAGAGGAGACGAGCCTGAGCGTGGCCAAGTCGGCAATGCTGCAGTTCCTGGACCTCTCTAATCGAGAGGGCCAGGTATCATGGACACATCGCTGGCTGGGCTGCGTATTCGTAGGCTGTGTCATTCCAGAAAACGGCTGGTAGAGCCAGGTCCTTGGGCTAAACATGCTCCGACTGGGGACTTCTGTGAGACTTTCCATCTCCCTTTCGCTCAAGAAGGCTGTCATTTTTTCCTTCTTTCGGGTTTCCCCGGCACCTTCTGTGGCTGGGCTATGAACTTGAGACTGCGTTGGCTCAAGGATTACCCAGGTATGACGGATACATTAGCTACGACATTATGGTAACACCGACATTCAACCTTCTGGGCTCGACGAGAGCGACAATGGTGGTGCCCAGAGCCTGGCACACACTCAGGTGACGTGATGTAAAGAGGGGATCCAGCCCGTTCATTGCGCAGCGACCCTGTCCAGACAGGGGTGTTTCAACCAACGAGCCAACGGCTGGGAACGCAAAGGGTGCACGCCATCCACCAACATGTACTTCGTACATGCGTTGGCGGCACGCCATGGTTGTCACCACTCCCCGACTAGCTTGGGGGAAAAGGAATGGGCGGGGCGCCATTGAACTGGCTGGCTGATGCCTGTATTATGTACGCAATCCCGTACCAAGTTCCCGAGATCCAGATTGCCGGTTTGGTTCTTGGGGATCGGTTAAATGGACCTCATGGCTTGAAGGCTGGGGCTGTGCAGCACCCGGCGGATGTCATGGTGTTGTCTTATTCTGATCCCATTTGCTGCTATTGAATGTCATGATCGAAGACTTTGCTCGGGCCCTCTGCTCCGGGCCATCACAACGTCGCCTTGGTGTACTGTACATGCTCGAACACCAGTCTTCGAGCTTAGATGATGGGTCGTAGTCCGAGTGCTGTGGATTCGGTTGCTTTCTTCAATCTTTCTTCGTGCCGTCCTCCCCCCCTGCCGGCTTCTCCATGCCAAGACGGCTCATGAGGTCTTTCATCATTTCCTCCACCGCCGCCTCGTCCTCTGGGTTTAGCGAGCCTGGCCGTCGAATCACCGCTTGACTCCTGGCCCGGAGCTCTTCAAGGGTACTCAGATCGAAGCCCCAGGAGATGCCTCCAACCAGCAAAATTCCAAAGCTTGTAACATTCAGCGTTGCCAAGCCCAGGGCTTGTGCTGCAAGTGCAGACCGGTCTGAGGCGTCGAAGTTGATTGGGTTTCGATTAGATGTGTAGAACTTGGGCATAGCATCCAGCCGCCTTCGCATCACCGCGCGTCGGGAGACGGCGACTGATACGGCCATGAACCCCGCGCCGGCCAGAAGTAGCCCCAGTTGCTTGAATTGGCGCGCCCACGGCGGTAGAGGTGGCGATGTGCCTTGACGTGAAGGGTTGGCGGTGGTTTGAGGCGCTGGTGGACCAGTAGTTCCAGACATGGCAATTGCGCCCGCCATTGGTGAACGGGCGGGTGATAGTAGGACAAGGGGTGTCAAGGTCACAGATCTGCAGAGCTTTCGGCGTGGCAAACATATGCTTTTGTCGCTGTGCCGTTTCTGCGAGTCTCGGAAGCCTGAAAACGGCCATGCATGTTCGCCGGCTCTTGACAGACATAAAACAGGAACCCCGCTTCGTCTATATGCACTACATCACCACAGCCTATTCCCGTTTATTGCATAGCATTACTTCACTGTGAACTCCCCCCTAATCCCGTCGCTAGGTAGGTAGGACAATTATCTGTACATCCATTGCTCCAATGATCATCTGTATCAGAGTCCCAGCAGGTGATAGACAGTAAAAGCAAAAGCAAAACAGCCCAGCCTCAAATCGGATCACGTTCCGGCACCTGTTTTCATTGGTTTCTCTCCCTTCTTCCCGCCGTACGTGTGGGATTTGCTACTGTTTTCGTGTTGCAACGCCAAGGTGCTGCGGCCTGTTGTTGCGATTCAAGTTGATGTACTCCAGTTCACTCTCTGCAGAATCCCTCTGTCAGCCATGCAATGTGTGACGTGGACAACGGGTGCACTCACTCTGACTGCGAAGCTGGTTGGTCACAATTGGTGCTCCGCAGGTCATGGGATTCCGGACAAATCGAGGGGTGCATGAGATTTCCCCAAACGGGATCCCAGCCCTTGGAATCTTGTCTTGCGGCGGTGTGAGCCTTGCTCGGCAATGTCGTTTCAGTTGTAGCCGTTCATAAGTCTTAACGTCGTCAACCCAAATGGCGCGGTCGAAGCATTCTCGAACGAGCTCATTCTCGTACTCGGCGACAAAATCATGCAGCTCCTCCGGGTAGAGCAACTGGAAGAGAGCCAGGGCAACAAACATGCAACACTGTACCGGCCTTTTTCTCCGCTCGACCAGGAGGCCGGCCTTGTCGTTGACCAGCTTCCTGCGGTTGTAGTCGTCGAGGTCTGGGCCAGGTGAGGAAGGTCTCAGTGGAAGCTTCTCCGAAAGGACCCACGACTCGAGTTCTTTGATGTGGGTAATTCTCTGGCTGGCGATGATAGCCCTTCTGGTTCTCTCCAAGATCTTGACGAGTGGAGCGCTTTCTATCTCCATATTTCCCTTTTTGGCCTTCATCTTGATGTTGGAGAAGATGATGGACGAGCTGGCCATGACTCGGGCTGTCCTGGTAAAGAGCTTCTCGAGTTCAGGGTGCTGATCCTCTTGGCACTGAACCCTCGCACACTGTGCCCAGTTCTTCCAAAGCGATTCGAATCGTTGGATTGTGCGGCTTAGTCGAGGCGTCGACGTGATACCGACCGTGGGCTTCGGCCTGCCCTGCTCGGGGGTCTCGCCCAGGGCCCGGGCTATGGTAGCGAGAGCAAAACTGGTCAACATTGCTAAGGGCAAGGCGAATGTGACAAGCAATCTGTCAGAACAAAGAGGACGAGGCCGATCTGAAGTTCACCTGCAATTGTTCCCCCCCCTGGTGGTTTATATGATGGTGGAAAGCACCGAGCGTGACGGGGCATGTGTGGTAGGTATTGGCGAGGCTGCCCAACCGAATGCACCTTTGCCCCCAGGTGTGGCTAACACAGAAGCAATTCTTTCATTAACCACCCCTACATGCGGTATCGGGGGTGCATTGTGGTCGATGCAGGCGTTTGTTGAGATCTAGAGCCAACGAGACAGAATGAGGGCACAGGAGAAACTACTGCTTCGTGCCATTGCTCCTCGAATAGATGTCCTAACACACATGCCCTCGCCGATGTACGCGTGCGCACACACAAACCTACACAAAGAAAAAATCCCCATAGATCAAAAGATCCAGCTCTGTCTGAGAATATCCAATGACTGACCGTAGCGACGGACGTGCTGGCTGTGGCGTCGTGTTAGTAGCACCTGGGAATGCATGTTTCGGGGCTCTGGTAGCTCGGCAAGTCCGTCTACAAGGATCCCCTTCTACTGTATTTCAACTTCCAAGCCTCGTGCCCGCAAACTAAGACATTCTGGCGTCAATCAACCCATCACCCGCCGCTCTGTGCCCATGCTACATCACTGTGCCACCACGCTGGAATTGTCAATCTCATTTCCACCTTGCTGTTAGCAATTTGAGTAGGTCGTCCACCTCGATCTTCAGCACGCTGCCATCTCACACCCTTAACCCATCATAAACATCACCAACCCGGGTCCCTGACTCCGGTTTAGCAGCACGGCCTTGTCTATGAATACATACGGACGTCCAAGCGGTCAACCGTATTCTACCTCATCTTACGTGCATAGTGAGGCCAGCGGCCCCGGCCTAACGCAGACGATGCGGCCCACAAGACTGCCAAGGCTCTGAAAAGCAATTCGAGGCTCACGATCTCGCCGGGCCGCTGCCGGCATACCCAATAATATCTACTCCGTGCATTTTGAGCCTAGGCCGGCCCCCTGTCGCCCTTTGGCCGCTCTCAAATTCATTGTATTGGCCTGTTGATGTTGGCAGCAGTACACGATTATTTCTGCTCGCCGTTCTTGCGTACCTCCCTAGGCATCTTCAAGCGGTCCGGCTTTGTCGTGTACTTGTTGTGTATTTGTTCATGACATACCACGCACTGGCAGACTGACCAAGATCCAGATACCTACGTCACGCCCTGAAGATAAGCTTGCAACCGACACGAGGTGATCAGGACGTCGTCTCCGAATCATCTCTCGATCTGGCCCCATCGCAACGCACCACCATGGCCAAACCCAAAGGGTCCAAGTCATCCAAGGCTCTGGCCGCCACGCCCCAGCCGCCCCCTTTCATGCCGTCCTGGCCGGTGTTTAAGCCTCCGTTGCCCGTCGTCGATCTCGCACTTGAACCACACCCAATGACTTCCAAAGTAGTCCTTGTTCCTTCATTCTTTCCCCGCTCCCTTTGCCGAGACTATGTCACTTTCCTTAAGACATTGCCCCTGCAGACGACACCGGGCCGCCCCAAGCGCGGAGAGGCCGTCCGAGTCAATGATCGGTTCCAGGTCGAGAGCCCAGACTTTGCCCTTCGACTATGGGAAGAGACAGGACTCAAGGAGGCGTTACTGGAGGGTGGAGATGCGCAGGACCGCTGGTGAGTTTCTTTTTGCTCTCTATCTCGCCCAGGCTCCGTCCCACCAGGTTCCTTTGAGGTACCCTGCGTCCTGAGCACCCTTTCACGCGCGCCCCAAAAAGCAATACCGTTACACTGCGCTCGTCTTTGTGGGCTGAGACTGCAGACTGATGGCCGTTGTAGGGGCGGTGAGCTCGTCGGGCTGAGCCCAAACATTCGAGTGTACCGCTATTCCAAGGGCCAGTACTTTGATTGCCACTGTACGTACATGTTCAACTGCCGTCACCGTTGCCCGTGGGTGGTTGGTCACTTGGACCCTACTCTACGAAGTACATAATTACCGCCCCTCCACTTTGGCCGCATTTTCGACCACTGTCCTGCACTTGACTCACCAGATAACTCTCAATGTCTCACCCGGGATGGGATGTGCCACGGTTGTTCGGCCTCGATGCTCCTCGTGTCTTGCCCCTTCCAATGTCCTTTGTTGTTATCCCGGCCTGTTGCATCCGGTACCCCGGCTTTGCAAAGGCGACATGTCACCAGACAAAGTTCCCGCATCGACAGCGCCACTCTAGCCCGCCCTCTCTCAAGCCTGCCCTACCGTGATATTGACATCCCCAACTTGCATCTGAGCTGACTGTCGATTGTCATAGATGACGATTCCAACAACCTCACTCTACCTCTGGATCCCCCAACACCAGTCAGAACGACCTGGACCCTTTTGCTCTATCTTACGTCGCCTGCTGAAGGCTGCGTCGGGGGTGAAACAGTTTTCTATCCACGCGACCGCAAGTCTGCGCGAGAAGAGATTGCTGTGCCTCTTGAGACGGGGATGCTCCTCCTGCATAAGCATGGTGACGACTGTCTTCTCGTAAGCCATGCCCTGTTCGGGATGTTTTCTCTCGTCCCGTCGAACTCGACATCTGTTGGAGGAAGTATTTTGATGGCTGACGCCGCTAATCTAGCACGAGGGGCGCGAGGTCACAGCGGGCGAAAAATGGGTCCTCCGAACAGACTTGTGCATTAGGCGATGATTTGAACGATCGCCAAGCATTTTACGATTGGATATCCGAACGCCGCCAAAGGTCTTGCCTCGCAGCAGGCTGCAAATGTTTTCTTCTTAGGCCACCTCGGTCCTCTAGATGCTCTCTTTAATTCTCCACCCTGTGAAACCCCAAGCTCGAACGCCTCGATATGCGTCTCCAACAGTCGCGAAGCCCATTACCCCCCCTCGCAGTCAACGAGGCGTGCCAGGCGGCCCATGGCACTCTCCTTTTGGGCCTCCATCTCGCTTCCTTTTCCCTCGTTCTCGGCAATGGCCTGGTCCCTGCTACCATCGCCATCGCTGTTAGGGCCTTGTTGGTCTCCCCGCTGAGCTTCCTGGCTCGTCAACACCTTCTCTTCACCCGTCTCTGGCGCGGGAGACTCGGGAGAGGCTGCTTCCGAAAAGTCAAACAAGGTGAGCGGCTCGCCACGATGGATCACAGTCCCATCTGGCAGATGGGTGTAATCAGCCCCCGAATCGGTCCATACCGTCTCCACCACACCGGCCTTGAAGCTGGCCTTTACACTTTCCGATTGTTCGTCGATGGGGGGCAGTTGCAGATGCTGGGAAGACTTTCGACCGGCCGCCACCTGAGTCGGATCCTTGCTGATCTTGCCACTGCCCACGAGGCGGATCATGACCCAGTGAAAGACCCAAGGGAAGCTAATCAACGGCATGGCTTTTGCTTCCACTTGCCCCGGCTGAGAGACACAGTCAGCGTCATCGATGGTTTCGCAAAGTGCAAGTTTGGTCTCCTCCTCCGTGACAATGTACATGGCCGCGACAAAGCGGTCGACCACCTCGGCGTGCTTGCCACCTGCAGCCTCATAGCAGATGTCACGGAACCGTTGCTTCAAGACGTCGTACTCCCGCCCAAGCTCTTCCTGGCGCTTATAGTCGGATCCAACAGCTGGCTTAGACATAGCGAACCCTGTCCACAGCTCGAACTCGGTTTCGACGTCGTGTTGGTTGAGAATTCGGCGGACGGAAGTATCGTAGTCGAGCTTGATTTTCCTCGCAGCATCAAGCATATCGTTGTCGGGTTTGACCGTATCATGCTCGGCGACTCGTTGGTCGAACGGGCTGTCCCAGATGGGGTTGAATTGAATCGACTTGTTAACCACCTTGTCGTAGATGACCCCAAGGGCTTTCTTCGAGTGATACGTATGCTTCTTCTCCATAAAGTGCGGCCATTTTCGGACCTGCTGATCTCGTCTCATGGTGGCTGGCTCTCCAGTCTTGGGGTAGTCGACTGCCTTGGAATGAAGAGCTGCCAGTTCGAGGCCTGGTTCTAGGTCAGACTATGAAGCCGCAAGCTAGGTATCAAAGAGTACTTACACTTCGCTGACGTTAATCCAAAGTTGTCTGCCATAGCTAGATGAGATACCGCGATCAGCGGCAGCAAATCGTTCTTCATGTACTTGACGAAGAAATCTCTGAGATCATCAACATTTACGTCCCTATTCAGTTGCTGAGGTTTGGGTCCCGTATAATCCATTGGTGGATAGTTCCAAATCCTGGGCATGAGGCTGGAGTCCCATATGATGAAGAAGTCATCTCCGTCAAGGTCGCCGCCGGACAGCATACTGGGGACCGGGCGGTCCCCCGTAGCTGGGAAGACGACGACATCCTTCAGGTGATGCAGTTTCGGTTCGTCAACCGCCTCGACTATCCGAATGTCCCCTGGGTGCAACGATGGATTGCGACCAACCAGGCACACGCCTTTGATAACTCGAGTTTTGTTGTAGTCTTTAGAGTTGGTGATTTGGAGGAATATCTGGGGCAACTCGCTAACGTCCTTTTTCTTCGAGCCCTCGGTAGCCCAGGAGTGGCCTCTGAGTGTCTCCGTTTCGTCAACGCACCCGAGAACAAAGGCGCTTTTCTCAACGTGGATTCTGGCTTTTTCCTTGAGTAACTTGAGGGACCACGCCCGCCACAAGCTAAGGATGTTAATGACGAAAGGCTCTTGTGTTTCTTCGGTCTTGAAGTCCGCTTCGAGCAGCTCGGCAATTGCCAACGTCGTCTGGTTTTCGTCAACAAATGTTCGTAGCATTTCAACGGCTGTCTTGTTGTCTTCCATGGCCAGCTCGTATATGTGCAATTGGTGATTGAGTAGGTTCACGAAGGATGACGTCGGCACGCCGAGGCACTCGAGAATGGTAATAGTCTGCCGGTTGAGCGTTGCGGTGGCAAACTTGGCGCAACGGTTTATTTCGAGTCCATTGAATTCAGCTTTGAATTTTTCCTGTGACTCTCGTACATGAACCTCAGTTCCCTTTGCATCTGGCCACAGCGCGAGAACGCCTTTGCAACCGCCCATTCGGAACTGAAATGCAGATGGCTGGTCAAAAACGTCAAGGCCTATATCTTCGACAATCATCTGAGCAATGAATGGAGAGATCTTGCCGACACCGTCAGTAAAACAATATCCGTTTCTCTCGATATCTTCAATTGGCCGAATTGAAGGCACTGAGATACCCCGGACCTCCCTCGTTGTCGACAAACATTGGCCCAGTCGCGCAGCGTACTTGGCTATGATCTTGATGTGACTGAACTGACCCATCCACTTGCGAACATCATCGCATGAGATGTGATTAGTCGGGCAAAAGAAGTAAGCGCCGCATTGTTTGAGCTGGGAGCTGCCGAAGGCCAGAAACTCATACACACGGTCGCCAATTTTAATACCTTGATATAGGGCTCGCAACAGGCGCTTCCAAATCTCCTCGTTCTGGTCTTTGTTGATTGTGATTCGGCAATTCTCTGCCTCATCCATAAATTGGACCCTCAAGAAGCGATCATGGATATGGCTGTACCTGCGCAAAACCCGGTTTGACATCTCTACCGTCGGTGTGTTGAAGCGGATGGTAGTTGGGGTGATGACGGCCTTCCGCATGAAAGCGCAGTAGTGTGGGACTCTAACACTTGGAAAATAGGACTTGGCATCTGGGTTCTCAAAGACGCTCATTGGGTCCTGTACCGGCTCGTTCTGGTCGGCCAGATACTCGAGAAGAAGCCTTGCCCTTGAAGGGTCCATGCTCGCGAGCTTCCTAAGGAACTCAACGGAGATGTGGTGCTCATTAAGGATTCTGCGTGAGATGCAAACCTCGAGTTGATAGCGGACTTCAAAGGGTACCTGAGTTGCAGGGGCAGTCGAGAGCCCGAGGAGGTGAAGAGCATTTCCTTCTTCAAGCATTGGGGGATGCTCGAGGTGGCCCCATATCTCTGGTGTTTCGCCAGTGACCGCCTTGAAGTCATCCCTAACCTGGCTGATAATGTTGAAGTCCTCAAGAGCATCTGTAAGTTGACGATTGAGGACTGCCGCTTCTTTGGACTTCCCCCCAAGAACGAATCGAATGGTAGTCCAGCAACCGAGATCGATGAAGCCTGGGTCGTTGTACTCGGTGTGCAGGGCGATAGGGTGATTCATTCGGCTCCCGATGTCTTTGAGAATATCCGTGGCTCGATACCAAGCTTCGGAGGCACCCCAACTCTTAACAGCATCGGAGAAGGTTGATACTGTGTCCTCTTGTTTCCAATAATACCGCGGGGCGAACTTCAAGGGCACCACAATGGCGATGTTGTCATCGTCACACGCTGTCTGATGAACTTCCTTCATCCGCGAAAAGTCGATGACAAGTTTGTGTTCTCGAACTTTGCTGTATCCATCCCAGGTTACAATCTCCGTTTCGAAGAAGGCGGTCAGAATTTTCATCTTGAGGTTGACTTCGACCTTGAGACTCTCGTCTGCGACGGGCACGCAGAAAGACTTCATGACTTTCATTTTTCTTGGGCCAACCAAGCTTCCGAACTGAAGAGCGAGGGGATGGAGGATTATCTTGGCGGGGTACTGGCGTTCTGGGCAAACCGGGCTCCGGATCCAACAGTCGGGAGCAGCGACGGATGCAGTAACGTGAATGGCTAGGCCGTTGGGGTATTGCTGGCCGTCTGGATGTGCTACAACATATGTACGTGTCGACCAGAAGTCTCGCTTCGGTGGCGGCTCGAACCTGATCTTTGCTGACATGGACCCCTGCGAGCCGCGTTCAGAGATGTCCATGTATGCTATATCGCCCTCGTTGGAAAACCAGTCCCAGAGATTGGCCGTGGTAACATTGACAGGTAGGTTGTCCAAGTAGACGGTGAACTCTGGCCACGTATGCCACTCTGTAGGAGTTTGAGCATTCGAGGTAGTCGAACGCCATTGCTGCCGGTGTGGAGGGACATTCTCTCGGTTCGTTGCACTTCTCCGACTTGTTGCGCTGCCACGATTCTGTCGATGGTTGTACCCGAGAGGTGGGCGTGAACGAGTCATCCTGAGTTCTAGATAATCATCCATCAGTCTAGGTTTCTTGGAGTAGAGTTAGGCCAAGTGCCTCCTGTTCGGTTCAGCTTACCACGGGAAGCACATCGATGGTCTTGCACGCTCCAAGCAGGTAGGTAGGTGTCTTTCGAAAGCTGCTAAGACGTGCAAAAGTGCGCAGGTTGCAAGAGTCAAGCCACAATATAGGTAAGAATAAAAAGCACGGGATGCCTGCACGGGTTGTTTGATGATGAGCCTAAAGAGAGATGAAAGAGAGAGGTGTTAGAAAGGGGAAGAAAAGTGAAGGGAGAGGAAGGCGCATGCGTGAAGTGAGGGCAACTTGGTTTGGACTTTATAGGGCAAACGAACAGAGCAACAGTGATGCTCTGCCAACAGGATAGCCCCATGCCTTAGGTGCCTAGGTATGTATCCGATCAGTCAGTGAATCAATGCGCAAAGATCTCCGCCAAGGTTTGGTTGTCAAACACTCAAACTTCAAAAAGCCGCCATCCGTGTTTGCGGCCCCTCCCGCACCTGCCCTGTGCGACTGCAATCACATCACCATTGCCATCTGCAATTTCCTTGGGCTGCTTTAAGATTCTTTCGGAAACTCGTCTAATTCAATGAGAATGCTGCCTATCTACCTATCTACCTACTTAGCTAGGTAGGTACTAGGTATGTGCCTAGGTACCTACTACCTACCTAGGTACCCAGACCAACCAGCCAGCCCCAAGATGTAACTCCTCATCTATCTCCCAACCGTTTGATGCATGCTACCGTCCGCCATTTTTCTTCTTCCGCATACCTAAACGCCATCACCGCTTCGAGTCCCAACCCGTCAACGAGCTCACTTCGAGAGCCGTCTCACCGGCGTCACCGCCTTGTCGGCCCCTGGATACTGAACCCTCAGCCATGGCACATCGATGATCTTGCCCGGGTTCATCACCCACCGCGGATCCAGAGATCCCTTCAGCGCTGCCATGACAGCCAAGGTCTCAGGCCCGACCTCCCACAACAAGCTCTCCTTCTTGCCCCAGCCGATGCCGTGTTCGCCCGTGCAGGTGCCCTCCATGTCCAGCGCCCGCTTCACCATGTTCTTGACGCACGTCTCGACCTTCTCGCGTTCCCCCGGAATCTCGCGGCTGTACATGATGCTCTCGTGGAAGTTTCCGTCGCCGACGTGGCCCAGAATGCTCGCAAACAGGCCTAAATCGTCCATTTCCCTCTTGCTCACCTCGATAATGTCGGCCAGCCGGCTGAAAGGGACCGCCACATCTGTGCTCCCTGCTTCGCATTAGTCTAGGAGTTCCAACTCAACCTTGGCACAGGCAGGAATGAACCACTCACAAGTCTCTTGTCCGTGCTTCCTCAGCGATAGCATCGACCACAGCGACTCCTTGCGCGCTGACCACAGCAGTTTCTGCTCGCGCTCATCCTGCGCAAACTCAAAATCACCGCCCTTGTTGGCGACTGTGATCTTCTGCACTCGTGTAATGGCTTCTCGAACGCCTTCCTTGGTGCCCGAGAACTTGAAGAAGAGCGTCGGCGCTTCTTTCCAGACCCGCGGGGCTGTGGCGCCGCCCAAGTTGACCACTTTCATCTGCACTTCGTCCATGATTTCCATGGCGGCGATGGGCACGCCCGTCTGCATGACACCTGCAGCGGCCGCAGCAGCGTTACGGATGGTGGGGAATGTCACCACAGCGACCGAGTATTGTTCAGGGACCACGGCCAATTTGACAGTGGCTGCTGAAGTCAGCCCAGATCCTTGAGAAACACATGTACAAACAAATCGATGGAGACTCTCCGCTCTTGACATCATCTGAGTACAACTTGCACGTACCTTCTGTCACCAGACCCAGGGTGCCCTCGGATCCGACAAAAAGCGAGTTGAGGTTGTACCCGGCCGACGACTTCCTTGGTCTTCTTCGCGTCTTGATGATTCGCCCGTCGGCGAGAACAACCGTCAAATTGATGACCCAATCCTTCATGGTTCCATACCTCACAGCATTGGTTCCAGAACAGTTGGTGCCGATCATGCCTCCGATTTTGGCGCTTGGGCCTACTTTGGTGTTAGACATTGGCGACGAGAAAAGACCTCATCTTCTGAACCAGACGTACCAGGGTCGATAGGAAAGAAGAGACCACTTTCCATCTTGGCCAACTTCTCGTTGAGGTCCTGCCATCCGATGCTTGGCTGCACTACGATATCCATGTCCTCCTTGTGAAACTCGAGGATCTGGTTCATATAGGCAAAATCGACGCTGACTCCACCGTATGGAGCAGAGAAGTTGCCCTCCAAACTAGAACCGCCCGAATACGGGATGATAGGTACACGGTGCTCATAGCAGATGCGCGCGATGGTCGATACATGCTCCGTCGTTCGGGGATAAGCCACGGCCACGGGCAGCGTGTCCAGGTTAATGGACGACCACTCCGAGTAACCGTGCGCGTGCAGATCGTCGGCATCTGTCGAGATGATGTCCTCGATACCAATCTCTTTTTCAATTTCTCGGATCGCCTTGAACATTTGTTAGACGCGGGTTACAGGTTCTATCGACCAGCAAGCTCACATGTTCCATCTCGGGCAAGGTGGCGTAACGAGACGAGGACTTTTGGCCAAGAAGGCCCTTTGCATCACCTTGGCCGATCAAGCTGGAGAGTCCCCAGCCGCCAGCTCCAGCTCCAGCGGCTGCAGCCAGGACGCTCAGACCGGACCACCCCGATGTCTCACTGGGGTTGATGGGCCGGGAGACGGCCGGATCCGCTCCGGGTCGCCGGCGTGTGGTTGCGAAACCGCGCCGAACCTGAGTTCTCCTCGATCCGCGGCTCAGCAGGGCCCGGGCACAGCATCTGGCAGACATTATTCAAAGACGAGGTTCCAAAGTTGGGTTCCCGTCGAGATCCGAGGGTAGATGCTTTCGTCGTGAGTCTTTGAGTCCAAGACCCGCAATTGGCAGCAAGTGGGACCCGCAAAGAGATCAGATAACCGAGCAGAAAACGGGTTTCTTCCAGCGTGGTCACGACAATCGGACAGACGCGCTTGGCTCCGCTTTGAGGCTTTTGCGAACTTCTTCGTTTGCACCCCTCACAGGCCTGGTCTGGTGATGATGTGCGGAGAGAAACTGGTGATCCGTGCTTCAGCAAAATAGCGCCAACGGAGAACCGACGACACACGCAGAAAATCCGTCTTGTTCCACGGAATAGGAATAGATACAATACTGTATAATGTAGAGCCCGTGTCGTGGCGAATGCTTTATTCGCACGTTCATACAAGGAACCGAGCTGAAACTGAAGCGATGGGCAAAGGGGAAAGAAAGCAAGTGAGACGCTGGAGAAGGGGAACTAATAAATGAAGGACGCTCCGAGAGCCGAGAGGGAAACGCGGGATCCAGAGGCGGATTCCGGAACGGGTCACGATGGGGTACATGCAATTAAATCGACTACCGTCGCCTTTCATCGGCCGGTCCAGCCCAGTCCAGCCCAGTCCAGTCCGTTCTGAGTCCAAGCCCTTGATCCTTGGATCGCCGGATCCTTGGGGTGGAGATGGCAGGTTTTCGATCTACGTAGGCATACGATACGTACAAGCGTTAGCTATGCCTAGGTGTTGCAACCAAATCGCCTCTTCGGAAAACCCATCCCGTGGCAGGGCTGAGTAGGGCTGAGTAGAGCAGAGGAGAAGCATGAGACTCCCCGGATGACCCGTCAACCCGAAGACAGGTCACGACAGCAAGCTACAAGAAGAAGGAAAAGTCGTGGCCGTCACAAGCAAGGAAATGTGCATGGGACGTTTCCGCATGGCATTGTCCATTTCTGGGAACTACGATGGAAAAGCGCCTCTTTTTTCCCACCCCTCCCCCGGCCCCCCCTGGCCGCTCGCGTGCATTGGCCTCCTTTGCGTACAACATTCTTCTAGCAATGCCGGCTTGGCTGTGATATCGGGCGGGGGGGGGGGCATATCACGAGGGCATGAGACTTGCTTGTATGCATGTGCTCTTAGTCAACGAAATGGTGGCTCCGGGCGTAGCGGGCATTCTTATTTTGCTTTTCCCACGTCCCCTGCGTCTGGCTGGTGGTGAGAAGGGGAAATGGCGTCGAATGGGCGGCCACCTATTTCTGGAGGATTGGAAACTCGTTGGCAACTTGACGAGCGGACGGGTGGCCGGGGGGGCTCTTGGAACTTGGGGGCGGGTCAGTGAACGGTTTGCTGTTGATCCCAGCTTCGAGCTAATGGATTCTTAGGATCAACGGCAATGTGGATTCATTGTCGAGTATGTACCGAACATCACTATTGAATATTGATCAACACTTCATGCCTCCTAATCTCGATACGTGGGTCTCGACAGCCGTCGAACAACACCGGCGCCCTAACCTCCGTACTTTTACAGTACCTCAATGACCGGTCATCCCGTCTAGGCCTCACCCTCCACCAGCAACATCAGCCATAAAAGAAAGGTCAGCTCAGCATGGGGCCCTGCTCCCTCCCATCGAATATCCCGACGCCTCGGTCCCCCTAGATCCAGCTCGCCCAGCCCAATTGGGTACTCCGAACAGGTCGTACTGGGTAGTGATGCGCAGCCTGCCACACCCCCTTCTCAAGGCTTCAGGTCAACTGACTGAATGAGTGCTTACAGACAGCGGCTCCGAAAATTGGTGGTGGCCGAGTGTCGCTACACCAATGCTTCCTTGGTCTCAATCACATCGCTGAACCCTCGCGGCTGTTCCTTGCTAACTCAACCGCCAGCCATGGATCTCTTTCAAAATGCCTCACACCGGCTGCTCAACCCCCGGAGCACAAGACAACCGAAAACCACACTGTCCCTCCCAACACGGCCACATGCAGCCTTGGGAGGGGCAAATCCAGTCCACCTGCAAAGGACATCCCACTCCCCCTCACCTCGGCCCTCATGTAGCCATGTACCAAAGAGACACAATCAAACCTAGGGCACTCTTCCGTTCTTGGTACTCCGACTTGTCGCTTCTGAGACATCACACCGACCGACACACCGAGACAAGATCAACGTACATCCACACCTTTCACATGCAGTCATCCACCCAAACATCGGCCTTGGCCTTGTCATCGTCTAGCATCGGGCTTTCTAGGTGCAACCACCCCACTCTGCATGTCCACGTGCCTGTATGAGGTAGCATTCGTCCTCGGGTTTGGTCAGAAACTCATCCTAGCCGTTGGTAGACGCGCAAGCATTGTAAGTTGTTCAGCAAGTCCATAGGTAGGCAGCTGTGACCTCTTGTCCTCGGAGTTTGTATTTAAGTTACACCATGCTCTCAGGACCGCGCATCCGACACTAACTCCAACACCAACACCAACTCCAACAACGCCGGGTTCAGGTCCGAGTATCCAAACCAGGCCGTCTTTTTGACCCAACCTTCCCAAAAAATTACCGTCCTGGCCTCTCGTCCCTCCCGTCGCCTGTCCTCTTCGTCACATTACAAATCCAGCTAAGACCTAACCCCCACGAAACATCAACCGACCAACTCCACTCTCACTGCAAGCGATCCCCAATTTATGAAGCCATGGATCCATCATTCGACTTCTCCCCACGGCCCATGCCCGCCTGCAACTATCTCTCTGGCTTCCAAGTCAACCGGTTTTGCGGGCTGGCGCTGCCTTGTTTCCTGTCTCAGCGGCATTTATCATCCCGCGTCAAGTGACGCGACCTATCAGCGGCTTCAGCGTGATGCATCTCCCAGCAATCAACTCTGCTCTTACTACCATCTTCCAAGACCACCTCGTACCGCGCTGACCAACTGTGCTTGAATGGTAGCATCGTCATCAGTACAAATCACATCACTACGAAAGGTGAAAGATCAGGTAACTCGGAATAGACTGTTTGTGCTTGGCTCAAATTCATCTTTTATCGTTAGCCGAATGGGCTGGCTATCTCCAGGGTAGTTAGACCCTTAAAAGCAAACGTCAAATCCGAGACTCCAGTCCACATGCCATTTTCCATTCCTGCCGTATTTAGTGAGAGAGAGCACGGCGGCGGTCACGCTCCTCGGCAATAGTGAGCTTGACACCCTTGCCCTTGGGCAAGGAAACCCAGGGCTTGTCCTGGCCAATGACGAAAACGTTGCTCTCACGGGTAGCGAAGCTGTTGTCAATGGCATCCTTGATGTGGACAATGTTGAAGCCACCATCGTGACGCTCACGGTGGGTGATGACACCAACACGACCCATGTTGCGACCACCAGTGACCATGGCGACGGCGCCAGTGTCGAACTTGATGAAGTCGGTGACCTTGCCACTGGCAAGATCAATCTTGACAGTGTCGTTGACCTTGATCAAAGGGTCGGGGTAACGGATGCTGTCAAGAAAAATTTCGTCAGCATGCAGGTAGGGGAGGAGGAACATACAGCCGTTAAATAAAGCTATAATTTGTCCGGTGTGACTCGAATCGACCAAAGCTTGATCCAACGGCTGAATGATGTCTGACAGAACTTACGTTCGAGCATCGTGCGTGACCAAGAATGGGATTCCACCACGACCAAGCTGAACACGCTTGACCTTGCCCAACTTGTACTCGGCCTCCTCGGCCTGGATTCGGTGGACGGTGAAGCGGCCCTTGGTGTCGTAGACGAGACGGAAGCTCTCGCCAGTCTTCTCGATGGTGATGACGTCCATGAAGCCGGTGGGGTAGGTCTGGTCGGTGCGGACCTTGCCGTCGACCTTGATCAGGCGCTGCATGAGGATGGCCCGGGTCTCACGGTAGTTGAGAGCATACTTGAGGCGGTTTCGGAGGAAGACAACCAGGGGCAAGCAGTCGCGGAGTTTGTGGGGACCAGCAGAGGGCTTAGGAGCGTAGGTGCCGGACAATTTGTCGAGCAGCCAGTGCGAGGGCGCGCTGAGGCGCTTCTGGTGCTTCTTGCTATGAGAATATCAGACCTGCATTTTCGACGCCAGGACGATGAGGACGGGGATTGAAATCATTGCGCAGTTCACCAACTGTTTGCGCAGTGATCGCTGCCTCGTACGGCACGGTGCTACTCACATTCCGCGGGCCATGGTGTCGGATGGCTAGTTTGTCGACGAAGTTGAGGAGGATGGACGGACGATGGACCAGCTAAACGAGAAACGAAGTGTGAAATGCTAGACCACACTTTTTTTCGTGAGCGCTAGCGAGTGGGCGGGCTTCATGCCCTACACGTGCCGTGAGATTGCTTGGGGTCACGTGCACAGTCACCTGACAGTCAGCTAAGCCGAAAGTGGTCGCGATGCAGGACCCCGGGTTTTGGTCCGTTTTGACAGCTGGCTGGTTGCATTGACAGCCACAGGATCATCTCCGGACAATACTTGATAAAGTACTTCATCTTTGAGTCTACGGAGTGGCCGTCGATCGCGGTTGCTTCAAGGCCATCGGTGTCCGATTTAGGGTGGTGTTCAAGTAACTGCAGGATTCTGTTGTACTCTCTCCAGTGCACCAAACACCAAACTGCCTCTCACCCCAATGATCCATCATCCCAACCCATCTCATTCGCCTCGTCGACGCTCATGAATGTCTACCCAACAAGCCCAAGTCCGTTTTTTTTTTTTTTTGCCTGCGAGGCATCCGTGTTCCCTTACCGGTGACTAGCGCCTAGATACATAATCCCAATCCCAAGTTGAACGACCGATAATCAGCGTGTGCTGTCCTGCTGTGTTGTCCTTAATCTACATTTGTACGCCCAAAGGTTCCTTGTACAAGTCGAATTTCCCAACTCCTGTTCCTGGTCCGAGGCGGAATGCTCACAATCCACGCTGCAACCGAAACCCTCATTCGTAAAGTAGTAGTAGCAGCCGCCTATTTCGCGGCATGTTGTGCCCTCTCTGTCGTTTTCTCGAGACCTCCCCGACGCGATTCTGGGGCGACCGTGAAGGAAGAAGAGCAGCCGATCATGGAGTCAACGCCCATCCGCGAAACGCCTTGCGAAAGTTGGGCATCGTCAAGCAGCAGTCTCGATATGTCCATCTCGCCTCCCATGAGCTGAGGCGTCACCGACTCCCCAAACTCAAATCCTTGGTTGGAATGTAAGCTTTCCAGTGTGTCCATCCTCTGAAGAGGCCATCGGGGTAAATCCTCGCGTGGAGCTACACTGCTCATCTGCGGCTCAAGAGGGGCGTTCGACGTCTGAAACGAGTTGTTGATCGACATGTTGATCGACGGCTCCATGATGTCGCTGCCGCGGCCAGCGTCATTCACCTGAAAAGTGCCCTTTTCTATACGGTGGTAAATACTGGGGTACTTGTTGCGCACACGGTCTCTCAGATCCGTTGGTTGTCTACTGGCGAGATGGAAACGCGGATCGCGCTGGATCTTGGTCCATGCAGGACCATGCTGATTGAGTCCCTCCAGGATCTCCGCATCGTCCTGTTCTGTAAAGGGGCGCCTTTCTCGGCGGTGGGACTTTTTGAACGGTCCATGTATGCCGAGTTCAACAAGATCCTCCATCTTTTTGCGATGCGCCCGGCTCTTCTTCTGTTTCGGATTTGTGTCGGTCTCATTCCCGGCGGGTGACTCTGCCGTAGACGAGACCTCGCGATCAATCAGAATCTTGTCGAGATGGGTGTCGCCTTTGCTTTTTTGTTTCGGTTCTGGCGGCGTACCCGATGGAGAGCCAAGCGAGCCCTTCTTTGATCTTCGAAGCTCGTCGGGGCAGCATGTCCTGAACCGGTCTTTCAGATCCCCGGCTGTGCGATCGTTAAATTTGAAGTCGGCGTCCTCCAGAATGCTAGTCCACTTTCCAACGCCGTGTCGATTGACGCCCAACAAGAGATGGTTTGTCTCCTCCTCGGACCACTTCCTCCTCGGTTTCGTGGCCCGCTTCCTCGCCTTGTTGTAGTTTTTGTCGGCTTCCGGGGACGTCTGATTGAGTTCGTGCAGTAGCTTCATCTGAGTCCCGTCCTTGCCGTCGGAAGATATGGGCGGAAACAGGGCGGCGTGTGGTGGGGGTTCGTGGAGGCCATTAATGATGGGTGGCATGACGGGGGCTGTCTGGGCGGCCTTTTGCTTCTTGAGAGGCTGTGGAAGCTGGACAAAGTCATCTTTCGCATGGAGGCCGCGATGGCGTTTCTTGTTGGAGGCATCGTCGAAGGCGTCCGGACTGTCATCGAGAATCTTGTTTAGAGAGTGGGATGATTCGACGGCCTCGGTGTCTCCCAGCAGCAGGCGCAGCGGGAAGGCTGCCGAAGCGCCCGCATGCTTCCCATCTACACGTGCAGCAGCGGCCAGGGTCCTGTGATCCAAAGAGGCATCGTCGGCGGCGAGATAGAGAGGATCGGCCGGGTTGGAGAGAGTTTGGACATCTGTGCTGGCCCTGTCGCCGCGATGGCTCGCGTCGGGCTCGAGCGGGGGCAAGGGTCGCTCCGAGGACTTGGGGAGGGGCAACGAATGCAGCGGAGGGAGATCGGAGTGCGCGAGTTGGGGCGTCGTCGACTCGTTGAGCAGATGAATCAAGCGTGGCTCGATCGTGGCCATCGTGGGCTCCCGGGATCCGGGTGGCGCATTGGGTGTAAGTGGTAGAGCCCAGGCGCGGCGAGGAGAGAACTTAGAAGAGAAGACGAGATGGGGTCGAGACGGAAGGAAGGAGGGAGGGGAAGAGGAAGAGAATGAGAAAGGGGATGTGACGCAGGACGAGGCAGTTGACGAGAGACGGGAGATCAAAGAGTCATCTTCGGGTCCTGGCCATCTGTTTAACGAAAGGGTTGGGAGTGGTCAAAGGCCCGGTGGTCTCACCTGTTCGTGTCTGTTTGGCAGCACGTGAAATCGCCACAAGGTGGGTGAAGCTTGCATCCGACCCGGCGCCCCCCAGCGCAGCGTGGCAGCGCCCCTACAGGCTACTTGGCTACGGCCTACGCCCCTACGGACGCCCCTACGGACGCCCCTACGCCGTCCGTCCACTTTCCGCTGCTGTTAGGAAGTTTGGCGGAGACGGGGGTTTTTGCCATGGTCGGCGCTAACGGCCAGATGCGGCCGAGGTGCCTTGTGCCTTGACTTGTGCCAGACTTGTGCCAGACTTGTGCCATTGGATCAGTCAATAACCCACTGCCGGCACTTCCCGGTCCCACTGCGCCGAGCTTGTATTCGTACTGCAACTGAGTACTACCCGCTACTAGTACTGTACAGAGTTGTTACAACGTACTACGTAGATAGGTAGGTACGCTCGACGTATTCGTACCACAATTAACTTACACCGTACATCCATCCGTCCATCCATCAGCATCCAGCCTGAACACAGACTGCTCAACGCTGCTCAGCCAGATACCCGCGATATCCCACCATTGAATCTCGTCTCAGCAATTGATCCTGCGGTCGGTCCAGTGTCCTGATTGGTTTCAATCTACTTCCCATTCACCATGGCATCCTCGCTCCCAACAATCCCGCGTGTCGTCTTTACCATCGTCGAGCCAGTCTCCCTGTAAGCTACCCGCTCAAACTATTTTGTACCTGTCCCCCCGAGCAGCCACTCACCCGAGAGGCATCAGGGTTGCCGGCTTCCTCGGTGCCGTCCTGGACCCCGCCTGGTTTGCTGCCGAGCAAATACCCCAGACAGACCCCATCGTCATCAATGACAATGGCGTGGTTCTAGCCCTGGAGCTAGGAAACCTTTATCTATTGCTGGCTTTCATCGGCCTCGCGGTGCTAAACACCACGTCCGAGGTCAAAGTCGTTCGGAGCTACCTCGTTGCTCTCTGGCTTGGAGATGTCGGGCACATCCTGTTCAGCGGCTACGGGCTGGGCAAGGACAAGCTGTTTGACCTGGCAGAATGGAACGCCATGGCCTGGGGAAACGTCGCTGTGACGGTAAGTATGGCAACTGCTCCGAAACTTCCAACTTGCTTGATGCCAACATGTGCACGCGACAGGCCCTTTTGTTGTTGACGCGATCGGCATATCTCCTGGGGCTCTTTGGCCCCGACAGGGTACCTGCAGCAAAGGCAGCAAAGAAGGCGGCGTGAGGGAGCTAGAGCGGACAAGCAACTGCCGGAGGTGTTTTTGATATCATCATGCATGCATGCGCCAGCAAATAATGTACCTGCAAATACTTGGATACCTAGACAATGGCCCCCATCCTGTTTCCCCGCGCTCTTCCCGCACTTCCACTTGACAGAGGACGGCTAATGACCTGGATTTTCGAGGTAACCAATCAACTTCCTGCTGAGTAAGGGCCGTGCACTCCCTGAACCACTAAATGCCGGACGCCGGGCGCCCGGTCAGTGGTGCACAGACCATGTGTAGGGTTGGGGTTAGGGTTAGGGTCAGCTTTAATTGGCTGCTCGACGCTCGACGTGATCATCTGAACGCGACGAGGCCAAAACAAACCTTCACCTCAACACAATCGGCCTTGCTATCCTCCGCCAACACCTCACATAGCTAACATCCTTCACGTGTTTTTGTTCTTTTCGCCATGGAATCGAGGAGACTTAGGAAACGCCCTCCTTCAGCTACAGCTCCAAACCCATCCCAGGCTCCGAGGGCGACTCGCAGCACGCGCCGAACAGCAACTCCAAGCGTGGCAAACTCAGAGTCAAAGCAGGCCAATACCGCACCAGGCCAGGTGTCCCGGTCGGCCGAACCTGCCAGACCGAACTTAATCGCTAGGCGCGGCGCTCGTATTCCTGCACCCGACCGCGCTGCCAGTATCATTAGCATCAACACCATACCGCCCTTAGGCGATGACGACACGGACCTAGGCGAAGAAGACAGGGCCCCCGAAGCACGTCACGAAGGAAATCTAGTATCTAGTGCTGTCGACCAAGAAGAAGCAACAAGATATGCCATCATGGAGCAGAGCCTTCCCGACCTGATCCATACCACGGAAGAATTGATGAATCGCCTGGAACACGCCAACTACGATGACCCGGTTTTCCGTGGCCTTATCAATGTTAAGAAAGGTGCATTCGTTGGTGCCCGAGAGAATTTCGAAGAGAGAAAGACGTCCCCCCTCATCGATTGGGCACAGGCTCTTGAGCTATCCGATACTCAAGAACGCACGGAAGCAGCAGCAACGGCGATTGTCCGCGCAAACATAGTCACAGCCCTAGACGAGGTCCTGACTCTGAAAGCAGAGCCAGAGTCAGATGCCTTCCCTTTGTTGGAAAAGCTCAACTCGTGGTTCCCTTCTCTCTTCATCGTTTCGGAGGAAATGTTCGAGTACCCTCAGCTCACCCTCGACATTCGCACATGGTACTTGATTGAGGTTCTCAAGGGCCAGAAATCAGAGCCCAACTACCGCCAAATCATTGCAAATGTCTTCTGCGAGCCCGCGGACGACCTGTCCTTTCCACAACGTTTCAGCAGTGGTCCATTCAAGACCCTCGGAGAAGCCACTAATGAAAGTCTCGAGGAGCTCTGCGCAGACAGAATCTCGAGGATCATTCCTTTCATCAAGAAGGACAAAAGAACTTACGGGGTCGGCCAGTTGCAACATATGTTTCCTTTCCAGCGCTTGCTAGATGACCTGAAAACTTGGCTCACGAAGACGTACACCTTGTTGGGGGAAACAATAGGCCGAGGTCGGTCAAGTGGTGGGCACGAGTCTGACGAATCGGTTGATGCTGAGGAGGAAATCGAAGGCAGCCAAGCCGATGCAGCCTCGGAATCACAGCCCATCATTCGAGCTGGAGCCGGCGAAGAACAGTGAGTATACCTCCTCCACCACACCCGTTTATTTCATTCATCACTAACATGCCTTTTAGACCCAGTCTCTTTTCTGGCAAGGCATCGATTAGTTACCTCAATGGTCAACAGAGAGACATTCGCATGGCGCCCCCATCGAATCAACAGCAAGATGTACATCTGCCGGAAGCCCCTCAAGACTATCCTGAACACACCAACGCCGATCTATTGGCTTCGCCCCCGCCCCTCTCAAATCGTGACCAAGACGTTTATCCACCGGAAGCCCCTCGAGATTATCCTGAACACACCAACGCTGAGCTACTAGGTTCGCCCATGCTCCCATCGTCAGCTCTTCTTCTTGTACAGGGTCAGGCCAGCAGCCCTAAGCCAGATAAGAAACCGAGATACCATGACCCTTTCCGCCCAAAGACAGTAGAGAAGAAAGAGAAGGAGGAGAAGGAGGAGGAAGAAGAAGAAGAAGAAGAAGAAGACCCTTTCGAAACCGACACTCGCCCACTAAAAAAGGGCAAACGAGCTGCCATCAGTTCATCAATGCCACCACCACCACCACCAAAACGTCCTCGCGTCGCCCCCTCCCAGCCTGCTCCAACCGCTTCTGGTGCTTCAATAAACCCCTGGACGCGCTCCCAGCCATTCTCGTCCGCGCCCACTGACCACGACTTTGAAACTCTCAAGAGGGCCAAGTTGGAAGTTACCCAAAAAGCCCGTCTCCCAGTTGCCCCGGCCCCTAAGCGCATTGCCTGGTCGAATCACGATTCAGCAGTGCTCCTCCAGCTCATCCGCCAACGCCACGCAGCGTGGGCCAACATGGAGAATTACGATAACGACCAGTTCGAACACCCGCGCAATCAGCAGGCCTATCGTGACAAAGCCCGCAACATGAAGGTCGACTACCTCCTAACCGACGCCATCCTACCTCCTTGCTTCGACCTCGTCATCCTGAGTAGGAAGGAGATCAACCGCCTCATTAGTATCGGCAAGAATCCCTACCGTACGGAGTCCGAAATTAACGAAGAGGGCGAGGCTGTGAACACTGAGTACGAGGGTGAGCTAGTACCGAGTAGCTTGGAGCAATAGCGAGGATGCCAGCATTTTCGTCGCCGAAGAAGAGGAGCGCACGTACCTCGGATTAATAAACGCACTAAACATACTGTATAGGTATACATGTATTTGAAGATATGCTCATAAGGCCCCCCCTATCTCCTGAATCGGAGAACGAGCCATCTCAGAACCTTGGGGCGCAGGAGGTCTCATTCGCGGGACTATTGGGACGAGACCATGGATAGGAGTTAAAGAGACATGTCATTCTCGATTTATTGATCACTTACGACCATCCCCATCATGACCCAACTTGATCGTGACACGTTGAGTCAACGGCCATGTAACAAGGAAGACTCAGACAGGCGAAGTTTAAAAAAGACGTTAGAAAATCGATTTGGACTTGGTAAAAAGACGGGAAAAGAGACGTCGCCCGGACACTAATCTACAGCTGCACCAGCGCATATCCTTATGCATTTCCTGCCTTCTTCTTTTAGGCCCTTTGGTATCTTGTTTCCCTCCTTCTCTCCCCTGGCAGTTTTCTTTCCATCCATTTGCCCATGTCCAGATCCGCCGAGGTGGAGAGTCGGTCGTGGCGAGGACCCCCGGCCTGCCAAGGGGCCAGCAGCAACTGATATATCGCGAGGCGTGTTAAAAGTGGGAGAACACAGTACAAGAGAAGCACGGGGTACAATGATCGTAAGGTGAATGAACAAGCTTCTTTCTTTTTGATTGCGAGGCCGCTGACATAAACGCCAACCCGTTTGGGCCCAATGTCGGAAAAGAGAAGAGGGTAGAAAAGAAATATTCGTGAGCCGATCTAATGGAAGCGAGTTCCAGGTGACGATGCAAAGATGCTATATCCGGTTCCGAGGGGATATAATCTCGAGACCTAGATACTCGCGTACCTCTCTCGCAGTCTCCGCTGCAAGAAACGTGGTGGACACCGCACCTCGCTGCTTTCGCTCCGGAGCGTCCCATCTCGTCCCCGATGGCATCGGAACTGGACTGTAACTAAAAGGAAAAAAAGACAAAGGGGTATGCTGCAGAGTTTCCGAAACTGTTTTGACATGAAAGTTGGTTGAGAAAAAAGAAAACAAACCCGCGATTCGATGCTGCGGTTTTGCGTGTCGTAGAGGGTATCCGTTGAATTCGAGTAAGCGCCAGTGGGCTGGCTAGAAAAGCAAGCACACCCAAGAAAAGGAATGCGTCCGCTAACCCTTGCATGAGCCACATTCTCCCTTCATTACAGCCGCCTATCGTTGACGATGAGGGATGTCCCTCTGCTTGAGCCTACTCGTCCTCCATCCTTCATACCACTGTTCTTTGCTGGCCTCGCGCAGTTCGGCGCGCCACTCGCTGAAAACAGCTTCCTTGAGACGCTGGAAGTCGCAATGCTCCTCGTCATACGGGTCTGCGAATCCCCATGGGAACTGCCGACCGACAACGTCAGGTTCGTACAAGTCAGGGCTGATGATTGAGAGCGGCAAGAAAGGGGTCTCCTCCTCCTTGGCTTCCTCTTGGGCCTTGTGTCGTCGAATGGAGTTGGTCGACAAACGCTTCGAATTGGGCGACGCCGCGGGGGATTCACGATTACCCTGGATGGGAAGCCCTTGGTCTTCTGGAGTCTCGGCACCAGCTCGGTTGTCTTCAAATTCGTCCTCATCTTGCTCATCCTCTTCGGCGATTCTATCGCTGTTGCTGTCATCGTCATCGAGACCAAGGGCCTCCAGGGGATCCAGGCCGGATTTCTTAAGGCTGTCCCAAACACTCTTCTTGAGGACATTCATGTGCTTCGTAGTGATGGTGTCGGCTTTGGAAATAACGGGGATTACTGTTGTCTTGCCTTGTAGGGCGCGCAGGACCTGCAGATCGAGATCCTCGTCGAGGCTCCCGAGGGCACGGGCAACTGCTTCCCCGCGGTAGCCGTTCTGGCCATTGGAGGCCAATTTCCTGGCGGTCGCAACATTACGGTCGAGGCGAGCGGGATCAAGAACAAGGAAGGTGGCATGGATGTGGGTATCCTGTACACCAGGCGATCGCACGACCTTCATTTCCTCGGCAAAGGTCTCCTCGAACTTGCTCTCCAGAAATGCCGACATCTCTCTAAGCTGAAGGTCGACCACGTTCTTCTCCAAGCCTTCCGAGTCCCAAAGGGTTAAGCCGACTCGCTCGCCATCGATCTCGGTTTCAATGTAGTGGGGGACAAAGTTTCCAGAAGAGGTTCGTTCCGGGACGAAGTCGTCTTCAGGCTTCTTGGCCCGCTTCTTGGCTGGGAGAGCCAGGGCGGTCTTGAGGAACTCAAGGAAACTCGTCTTGCCAGCGTTGCGAGTGCCAATGACGAGGATGCTAGAAAATGGGAGACAATTGATCAGCAAGGTGAGACGAGCACGCGACAGGGGGCACAGAACGACCAGAGCAGCGGAAAGGACGTCGCGACAAAACTTACTTCAAGGGGGTGGGATCCTTTCTTCTACGAACTCGACGAGGGCTGTTGACAGTGCTGATGGCGCTGCTGGCATAGCTGTAGCGGCCACGATGCGTCATGCTCTCGGTTCTCGCATAGGGATCGAAGCCACCGTTGGGCAGGGGAGGTACGGGGACCGCGCCGTAGTTGCGAGGCTGATCGACGGAGGGACGGATGCCGCTGTAGTTGGCGGATCGCGAAACGTTGGCGGGCGATTCGGGACGCAGGTCGGCACCAAAAGACTTGGACAACCGCTCGGTGTTGTTGGCGAACTCGGGCAGCTTGGGAGGGACCCGAGAGGCGGCGGCCAGGCGCTGGCGCTCCAGCTCGGCCTCTCTAAGAGCCTGAGCCTTGCGGCCGCCCTTGCCCAAATCACCGCTTTTACTGCGTCGTAGCAACATTCCGAAGCTTGTGCGACGAGCCTGTTCGGTCATTCTTTGGGGAAAGAGTCATGAAAGGAAAGAGTCGCGACGAGGGGACACCCAAGAGCATAAGCGGGCGGAGAGTGGAGGGTGGGTGGGTGGACTGGTGGACGGTAGATTGAGGAGAAGGGTGGGGACGACCGACTAGGGGTTGATGGATGGACGGGGCAGGAACAAGTCGAGAACGAATGAAGAAGGAACGGAGGAGGGTGGGCGACGGCGACAAGCGCAGCGCAAGACGGGCGGCGGGCGACGGGTGACGGGTGACGGGTGACGGACGAGCTGTGGGATGGATGGATATCCGACGGATGGGTCGAGGTCGACGGGTTGGTTTCTAGCAGTGGAGGCTAAAGCCACGAGGCGGAGGGGCGGACTCGGCGGAGGCGGAGGGAGGTGTTAGGGCGTTAGTGGCGGGCGATGGCAGAGAGGAGCGATGCGAAGTGATGATGCGATGCGAAGTGATGATGCGATGCGAAGTGATGATGCGATGCGATGCGATACGGTGCGACACACGACGGCGGAGCGAAGAGCTTGGGCTGTCTTGGTAGCAAGCGCAAATCAACCACGGGTCGACGGGAAGCACGATTCAGGAATAGCACTGGCGCCGCTACCCAAAGCTGTGGAGAGGAAGGTGTTCGTTTGTGTGTGTGTGTGTGTGCGAGCTTGAGCTTGAGCTTGAGCTGGTCGAGAGACGGAGGCGGGCAAGGAAAGCGCCGGTAGATTGATGAAAGGGGCGCTGCAGTTGCGGCTCGGTGGGCAGAGTGGTTCCGGGAGCGATGATAAGGAGGATGGATGTCCTTGCGGTTGACTGTTTCTGGTCTGGTTGAGACTGTCCAGTGTCGATTGCTGCGTCGGTGCCGGCGTCGGGAACGAAGGAAGAGCAGGCCGCGTTTGCGTGTTGCAGGGGAAACCAGGTTCAGTGGGTTCGGGGGAGTGATTGGCTAGATCCTGATGGACAAGGCCAAATGAAATCGAGGTCGGGTCGCGCAGCCTGTGAATCCTGGATGCGCATGCGAAATGCGGAGTGAGAGAGACTTCCTCCGGGCGTTGCACCTAATCAGAGACGGGACGCGATGTGGTTTCAACGGCAGGCAGGGCACGGCAGGCAGGGACTTGGCCGCAAAGGGGAGGCGTCAGCTCAACAAAGGCCCGTAGGTGATGAATCTGTCTAGAAGTCGAGGATATCGAACGGACGAGCAAAGGAAACAACCAAGGACACCACTTCTAAAGTTTTGGCGTCTAGACCCTTGGGCTTTGGTTTTGGGGGGGGGGGGGGGGGGGGGGCGTAGCAGGCCCAGGAACCGGTACCGGGAGAGGAGTAACTTATTAGGGGGGAAGTGGTCAGTCAATCAAGGAGAACGAGAGCGGCCAGCGAAGGGGATGTAACTGCTCGGTGACAGTGTGGGTGGGTGGGAGCACACACAGACACGGCACTAAAAGAATGAAAGAATGAAAAAAAAGAGCGCGTGTGTTCGGGAGAGCGCGAACAGACAGGGAGTCAGGTAGTACACATACGCTGTGCTACAATACCGTACAACGTACCGAGTAGGAAGTCTGCGAAGTACAACACGTCGTTGTTTCGGGGCGTTTTGGTTTTATCCCCCTCAACGGCACCTCGAAGCATAACTCAGCAACTCAGCTTTGAAATGTCTTCCGCCGCCATTGCTATTTCGCCTCGTCTACAGCTTGTTAGCCCGTGTAGCCCAGCAGAGCGTCGCAATCTTCTTGCGCAGTATCAGAGAGAGCAACGACTCCAAGGGGGGGTGTAATCGGGTTCTGCAGTGGATGCAAACGCCCTCCATGCAACAACTTAACCTACGACAACTCGATTGGCTGGCCCGGGCGCACTAGAGCCTAGTACTATAGTACATAGTAGCGGCTCGAGGTCCAAGGGGCGCTCTGCAGGGTCCAAGTCACCGTGGTACGTACCTCGCCCAACTGCGGACACGGCAACTCCACCTCTGGCACCCGGGGGATGGATGCGCCGCCTGCACCAACCGAGACGGAGTAAAAGGGGCAAATGGAAGGGGAACTTCAAATGGCCAGCTCGGTGCTTTTGCTGCTGCTGTGCTCTTACGAATACCATGTACAGCGGGTAAACACTCTGTAACACTATTGGCGCTTGCCCGGAGGAAACTACGTCGCACGGCGGGCCTTGCTTGCCTACGTGGTTCATTGAAGGACGATAAGAACCGGCAGCCACCCGCCCGCCTTGGAGACTTTTTCTCGTACATTTTATCGGAACGAGGTTCTGAAAAAAGCAGCTCGCCGTTGAACACTGGAACACACCCACTCGCTGACTTAGCAAGAGACGAGGAAGGCAAGTCAACAGTCGACAGAGACAAAACGCACTAGGCCGGGGTGCTCGCTCGGTCCCCAGCCAATTTGAGACTACTGTAGCCCATGCCGGCCAGTACATAGGCCTACATGCGAGATGTCCTCTCGCCAGTGAGGTGTCGGACTGCTACTGTAGACGGTGATCGACCAGATGATCAGGTGTCCGTCAGCCCTCTGGCGCCTGGCTTTAGTCACTGCTCGCTCGCCTCGCCTCGTCCTTCTCCAGTCTCCACCAAACTGGGACACGCTTCTGCAGGTACCGGTATTGCCCCAGCTCCACCGCGTCCGGTCCAGCTCCCACCGTCCCAGCCCGCTAATCCGGAACCGGAAGGGCGAGCGAATTGACGGGAGCGCAAGCACCAACGGCAGAGTCGTTTCCAGATAGGGCAGGCGAGCGCTAACTACGTAGTACCGTAGCTAGCGGAGCGACGAGCTAGAGTCGGACCTTGGTACTCCGTACAGCACTAATAACTCAAGTATCGTCACCACCACCAAGGTGTCATTCGTTTCCAGCAGCGCACCCGAATACCTAGCGTGCAGTCCGGTCAGGCCCTGAGAAACATCGCTTCCCATGACCTTGCCCACTACCAATGCAGGCGATTCATGTTTCTACTGCCGCCAGTGCAGGGCTTCGAGGATCCCAAGGCCCTACGTACTTGTCCAGCGACCAGCGCTGCCTCGACGGAGCCCTGGTGCGCGCTAGCCTCGCCCCTCGGACAATTTCTTCATCCTCTCTCAGACTCTCGCTCCAGTAATCAGGATTCACAGCCTGGACCTTGTCGGATCAGCACCAGCACCAGCACAGGCACTCGAAGACATGGTATGCGCTGGCATTATTTATTACGCCGCCTAACCAACCACAGCTGGTTTTTCCCATCTCATTCACCACACCACGTGTCTGTGTGTCTGTCTGGCTGGCTGCATCACCGCCCGCCATGTCTCAACAGGAGGTCCACGTCTGGCCTCACGTGCATGGCCTCGTATGCCGTTGCCTGACTTGCCAAGCAAGCAGCCGAGAGCCATCCTCCACAATCTACAAACCTCAAGCTTCAAACCTCAAACTTCGTACGGCCCGGCGAACAAGGTATCTTTTTTCGAAACTCCCCATCCCCCATCCCCGGGCCAAGACGTGCCAATACCGGCAAGAGCATATTCGCGCTCCGGGTTGAAATTGCAGGTTCCCCTGCTCGTCGTCAATCCTCCGCCCTGTCCTCCGTCCCCCGTCCCCCGTTCCCCGTCCCCCAATCCCAGCGGTGGCTTGCATCTCCGCTCGCTGTTTCAACGGCCATCTCGTTAGCATTCGTCTGCAGATGCTTGAAGCCTGACCATCGTCTCCTCATTAAGGCATTGACCAACAAGCCAAGCTGGGCCCCCGCTTCCGTCTGTCGCTCGCCATTCCTCCCGTCCGCACACAAGTGCATCTTCCCGCTTGGTTTTTGTTGTGGGTTTTTTTTTATCGTTCCGGCCCAGTTGGCTCACGGCTTCTGACGTTGGATGCAAACCTTATCCTTGTTACGGTACGCTCAACATCCTTTTGTCCAACACCTGAAGCGTGTCATGGGTCAAGTGGTCTCTGTCTACCTCCGCCTCGCCCATTGTTTCGACCCGATTCAGGCCGGCTCTTCCTATTTCATAGGCCTACAGCCTATCCGCTTTCACTGTACAGCGCGCGCTTGCATCTCATGCAACTTTACCTCACACAGCCAGCCCATGCTCCATCCCGCCAGTGCTCTTCGTGTTTCAGCGTTGTGTAACATGGATAAGTCTTCCCTCGGTGAAACCCACACATCACTCCCAGAAATAGAATCCCGATCTGAAAAATGGGGTTCACTTTGGCTCAGCCCAACTCTTCTCTCATGGTGCAGTTTCAGATTGATGTGATACGGTACACGGGATGCTGTCACACATGTTACTGCCCCAGGTCCCAGGTTGAATGGTCATAATCGGTGTGGTGTTATTTGTTTGTCCCTCATGCGGCTCTATGCCCCAGGTCCTATGACGCCTCTGCCAAACACGTTGAGAATACCCAGCCCACCATATATCTAACTTGTACAAGGCCCATCCATATAGAGAGGCGGTTAGCTCTATATCATACACTCACGTACAGCTCTATCTGAGGAATCCTGTTCCTCAAAGCGAGGACATTCGAGCCTTCTCTCATCCCTCAAACACCTCGTGCTGCAACTCAATGCCAAAGTCCTGCGCCACATCCTTCATGCGCTTCTCCATCTCGTCCTCCATGCCGCCTCCGAGGCCCAGCCATTGCCGCAGCTTGAAGACGTAAAAAGCCACGTCCGACACGGCCATCACGGTTTGGAACAGCAAGTGCCTCCACCGGTTCTGCAGCCGCTGAGCCCACGGCACGTTGGGGTCCTGGAAGAGGCTGCGACTCGCCCACTGGCCCATCATCTTGATGCGGTTGACCGGCGACCCGAGATACTGGTTGTTGCCCTGCACGATGCGCATGTTGCGCCCGATGAAGATGAGCTCGTTGGGCCACTTCTCTTCGTCCGTCAAGATCTCGCGGATTCCCTGCTTCATCCGCTGTTGCATCGCATAGTGTCGCTCCGCCGGCGTCGAGCCCTCGAGCTCCTGCATGAACTTGGCCCGCGTCGATGAGTCGCCACCCTCGTACGGCCGCATCAGCGTTGCGCTCGCAAACAGGTCCGCCGCCTTGATGCCCCATTCCTCCGTGACTCGCGTGATCGTCTTGTTGTCAAACGTCATGAGCGCCTTCCAGAACGTGCCGTACTCGTGACGGAACTTCTGCGACATGTACACGTACAGTCCGTGGTCGATGAGCACCAGCTCCGCGTGCCCGTTGGGCAGCCGTCGAATGAAGATGTTGCCAGGGTGCGGGTCGCAATGCACCACTCCCCACTTGAAGATTTGCGCCGAGAACAAGTCGATCATGGTCGTCATGACCTCCTTGGTTGAAAGACCGAGGCCACCACGTCCACGTCGGCCCCGCCATTCCTGCCGCTCCGGTTTGAGCTTCTCCTGGTACGGCTTCGTTCGGAGCTCTCGCCGGGCCGATGCCATGTCAACTGGGGGTAAGGAAGTTCCGGCGCCGGGTGAGCCGTTGTCGTGGCCGCCGAGCCATATACCGGTCATGGACTTCTTGTCCCACAGTCGCACACCCTCGATCCACTCTGTCACCAGGACTCGTCTCGTAGTGAACTCGGCATGGACGGTGGGCACGTAGACGCGGCCCTTGAGGCTCTTCTCGGAGTTGACGAGCTTCCGCATCGTCTCCGAGTTCTTAGCCTCGTTAAGAAAGTCCGTCTCAAGCTCTAGCCGCTCCGTGATAAAAGGCACCAGTGTGTACAGCGGCAAGTCGAACCACTTTGAGTATATCCACGTCACGGTTCTATCATGTATGTCAGCTCCTGGTGTTGGGTATGTGAAGAGACGCAACTTACTCGAACGCCCAAAGATCCCACGAGATCTGCTTGGCAATCTCCCGCTTCTGGATTTTGATTGCCACCTCGCGACCATCTGTCAACCTTGCCCAGTGAACCTGTGCAACACTTGCACTCGCTCGAGCCTTTCTCTCCATCAAGCCCATGCCCTCCTTACCAGTAAAGCTGACGCCAAACACCTCTTCGACACTTTTGCCACCAAAGTCCTCGCGGACCACAGCCTCGATATCCTTCCACTCGTCCTGCGGCGCATCGTCGAACATGCGCCCAAACATCTTCTGGAACTCGGGTGGAAGCACGGCGCTCTGCATGGCAATGGCCTGCCCAATCTTGAGATATAAGCCGCCATTGGCCCGCAGCAGATGGAACAGACGTTCGGCGTTGCGCATGTGAAGGTCTTGGACGGACCCGCCGGTCAATGGCTCCAGCCGGAAGTTGAGCTTGTAGTCGAGAGCGACCAGCAGGCCAGTACCGAAGGTTCGCAGCGAGCGAGCGAAGCCACCGGCGTAGATCCGCCGGTCCGCGAGGTAGATTACACCGCCGACCACCGAAATAGTCGCTAAGCGTCGCACCCACCGGCGACTGCGCCGGTACTGCTTTGCTGCCTTCGGGGCGCCGAGCTCTGCGGGAGACGGGGGCCGCATGGGTTGATACGGACCTCCAGATGCCTGGCGGCGCGGGGGCCCGGAGGAGAATGCGGGTCGGTGACGGATCGCCGGGCAGCGGGCTGCCCTGGAGGCGCCCAGCAAGCCATGTCGCATCATTTTCGACGTCGGTCAAGCGGAGGGGCGAAGTCGTCGATTGGAATTCATGAGGGGGGCGAGGAGAATCAATCGCAGAAACAAGGAAGGAAACTTGGTTGGGGGAGGAAGAGTGAAAGCAGCTGGTGGGAAGTTCAAAGGTGATGACGTCCGATAAGAGAAAAAAAAGCCCGAAACAGCCTTATCGCCGGGACCGGTCGGGGAATTCAAGCGGCACACGACGACCCGCGGGGCTGCCGCGGACTTCAGTCACGCCGAATACCGATTTTGGTTCCGACTCGTTAGCAGTAGCTTACGGCCCGGAAGATGAGCTCGGAGAAGGCCGTGACGTCGTTTGCGGGTTTATTTGTTGAGCATCGCCCATCGGGTATCTGCTGGGTTTCTCTGCATGAGTGGTTGTTTGCTTAGTTTTGACCAAGCGATCGACTCATCAAGTTGTCGTGTCTGCTGTTGCATTGGACGTGATAGACGAATAAATCCATATTCCAAGTTTAGGCTTTATTCATAGTGACCAAAATATAAAACCCCAAACATGGTGCGAGAAGGATACAGAAAGACAGCAGGGCCTGAGTCTGAAATTTTGGTGTGATCTCACAGAAGCTACAGGGTAAGCCAATTTAGGTGTCAACCAAGCCTATCATCATTACGCGTAAGGGGGAAGAACACATCACACGCGTATAGCAGGTACTAACAATTAGCGTCACGTTGAAGTATGAAATAATACGAAATAATACTTGTTCGGATGCTGAGGGAATTGCACGAGGTTGATGTTAGTTCCATGGGTTAGGGCAGACAAAGCAAAGCAGGTGTACATCACTGCCCAAGGTACTCGAATTTGGTGGTGCTGTTGGGATTTACAAAGGAATATAACTTGTCGACCTTGAACGTGGTCTCCTTCCACTCTCGGCTTCCGCATGCATACAGTACAAGGTACAAGTAGTCACAACATGAACCAAGGCAATGTCGTGATGTGGTCCATTGTGGTTCGTGGTTCGTGCAGCGGGGTCAGTCAGCTTTTTGGGAGGTCTGGACACAGGTTACCCGACGCGTTGATATTGCGTCTGTCAATGCAAGGGTTTGCTTGCAGGGCTCATTTCCAGAGAGAGGAACGTCCGTCCCACGACGGCAGTGTGGTTGTGACTTCTATTTCAGTAGCTTATCAGCCTGTCTTGTCTACGGAGTGCGAATACTGTACTCATCACTTGGCTCGTCTCGTCTCGCTGACTGGTGTCCAACAACTAGACATGAAACCCAGGATCGGCCCTGATCTGCGACTGCCACAGGGCACAGCCACGTCAGAAAGCCAATGAGCCCAAACGTGGAGTTTTTTTTTTGACTCTTCATGCAAACCCCAGGTCCGGCAGGATGACCTGAATGTAGGTCTCAACCCGGCGGTAATCGAGGTGCGAGGGGTGCTTGCGAAAGGCGAGTGGTGTCTGGCGTTGGTGGAGGACATCCACCGAGGAACATCGGCCCGTCACAGATTGATTCGCTGTCCCAGATTGATCCTGGCAGGGGTCTGGCGGCCCTAGACTGGTCGTCACCAAAGAGATTGGTGATGAATAGCGGACCGATAGTCAAGGAGCTAGATGGTGAGAAGAGGACGTGCCATGACGAATACAATTAATGTGGCTTCCGCTCGGTACGATATTCGTATAGCCCTGGGCGCATTGTTCGCGAGCTTCGTCCAGCTGTCTCATCTCCAGGTGTCTGTCTTGGTGCTCGAGAGTACTTCGTACAGCGGTATCTTCTGGGGGAAGACGAGTCAGGGCACCTGATAGGGTCTAGTACACTGTTTGTCTGCGTCCACGTTCTGCCCAGAGCGACGTTCGAGTGGGAGAGCCAATTTCCCTTGAGGTCGGCCGCCATCTTTTCGGAACCGAGCCCATTGGATGCGACGTTTTCGTCTGGTCTGCTTGACGTCTCAGACATACAGTGAGTGAACAGCGTGGCGACGATGCTGGATGAGGATGGATGCTGTCATTTGCATTCCCAGGTGGAAAGTTGCCTGACGACAAAGGTCTTGCTTTTGAGACCCCGGAACTGGGAACTGCAAAGCAACACATAGATTAGCGCTGCAGCAAGGACAGAGCCTGTTTGCACGACGGATGACGCCTACCATGCCCGCGATTGGTGGTTATCAGCTACTGGGGCGAGTTCATCGCTACGCCTTATTCTGCTTTAGCGCTGGCCCTGTCATGATCCACTCGTGCACTCGAACGTCAGTGGGCCTCCCCCGAGTCCCCCCCCGTCTACGGGCGCTGAGACAAGGTGCCTGAATGGGGATTCTGGCCTGGGATGCATTCGTTGTGGCTAGGAGGAGGCGATGCCGCGACAGGCACATACCTCACCAGCGCATGCGTACCTTTTTCTGCAAACCAACCTGCTAAAGTTCATGGTTCTTTGGCAAAGCTGTGTCGTGCAGCCCAGAGTTGGAGGTTAAGGTCCCGCCTCGTAAGCATCAAGGTCCCCACTGAACCAGGTACAGTGAATCCGGATCCTTGATATCCACTGTTCAGGCGCTGTGTCGCGAGCGTTCCAGCCTGGTCGTGCCCTGGCGCCCTGGCCCAGAGCCCACTATTCGTGCGCCCACACTGCTCGTCCCACCATCCGTCCCTGGCCTAGCAGCCCCCCCCAAAGCCAAGCTAAGCCACCAAAAGCCAAGCGGCAAGACCTTCATTGCACCCATCCACGCCTTCCCCCCCCCTCAAGCAAGCCCCCCCCAGTTGGAGGTGTTTCCGCATACCCACCCTCCTGTACTCCGTACTTTCGTACTCTGTGCTTTGCTTCGACGCAACTCTTCTTGGCCATCGTCGTTCCATTCCGCCCTGGGAGTGACGAAGCAGGATCACGACGACATCCAACACGACATCCAACACGACATCGACGACTACTCGACGACTTTGCGCGCTGGCTTCGTTGCTTTCCACCCATCATCTCCCCAGTGCCATTGCTTGACTTAGTCGCCCACACCCTGCGACCTCAACCGCGAATGCGAACTGCGAACAGCATTGCCATACTCCAGAATATCGACGAGCAACGACAGGAAGCGTTTCGCAAAGTGGAGGGTTGCTTGACGGACCAAATTTTACCGACAGCTCATCTTCCGAGCCCCATGAGACCTTATCACTGCTATTACTCTCGACAATCCGCTCGCTGAGAGGAGCGCTCCGCTGGACCCACGACTCCCCGTCCCCGCGTCTTTCAGACGTCGGCTGCCCACCTTGCCGTTCACTGTCTTGTCCCCTCGCAAACTCAGCGCCTAGCGCACTGCCGCCATGTTGCGTCCAGCAACTCCTCTGGCGCTGATGATGGGAATCGCCTTCGCCCTTCTCCTCCTGGCCGTGCTTTCGGTGCCCATCATCGAGGCCATTCCACTTGGAGACTACAACGGCGTCACTTTTGGTGTTTTCGGATTCTGTCAATCAGGAAAAGGCTGCAGTAACATCGGAATTGGTTACGATACTAGTGCGTCCTCTGTCGTTCCGAAATGGGCAACCTCACTTGACATCTGATTGCTGACATGCTGAATAGGTGATCTGATTACTGATTCCCAGGCCTTTGACCTGCCGTCTGGGACCCGTACCACGCTCTCAGCTATCTTGGTGGTGCACCCAGTTGCGGCTCTCATAACACTCGTTTTGTTTATTATGGCTATCGTCGGCCACATGCATACACCAGCACACTCTTCAAGATACCTGCTCATCGTCTTCATCTTCATTTTCATTGACTTCCTGGTCTGCTTGCTGGCCTTTTTGATCGACGTTCTTTTGTTTGTCCCACATTTAGCATGGGGCTCATACATCGTCCTTGCCGCGACTATCTTGGTGGCTCTGAGCGGACTGATTACTTGTGCCATGCGCCGCACCTTGATCGGCCGGAAGGATCGCCAGAAACGTATTGCTGAGAATGCCGAGATGAGTGGCGAGAACTACTACAACAGAACCGGCCAGGCGAAGCCGAGCGAAGAAGGGGCCATGCAACCTACCGTTCCTGTCATGGGCGGTGCCAACGGCGGAACAACGGATAACCTCCCTTCCTTTACGTCCTATGAGCAACAGCCCAGGAATGACCAGGTTAGCGACGAGAATATTCCATTGACCCGTCACACCACTTCCAACCGATCACCGGTTCCGGTAAATGACACGGCCAACGTCGGGGAGGTTGCTGCCTTCAACAACAGCCCGCGAAGGCAAGCATCTCGAGACCAGTACGGGAACCCCATCAACGATCCTGTAGATGCTTATGGGGTTCGAAGAGGTCCCTCCGCCGAGCGTACCAGGGGTAGAGATATGGGCCCACAAGGAGCTTATCGTGGTGGACGAGGAGGCGGCTATGGCCGAGGGGGATATGACAACTACGGAGCTCCTCCACCGGGACGAGGAGGAGGAGGATACGGGTCTCAGAGCCGAGGCGGATACGGTCCCCGTGGAGGTCGTGGAGGATATGCGCCGCCACCAAGGGCAGGATACGGCCCTGGTGCTGGTGGAATGAGGGGAGGCCGGAGTCCACCCCCAGGCTACGCTGGGCCATACGATCAAAGACAAGCTCCCGCTCAAGCATACGTTCCCTACAATGGCCAAATGTCAGAGCCGTCAAACGGATACAACTCGACGAACCCTTCCATGCCGAGCGTCAACGCTGGATACGACACATATCCGGTATCCACCGTATCGAGTCTGCCTCGGGCTGAGTCTCCCCCACCATTGCCTGGCAGTGAACCAGCTACGGTAGGAGGCCAGGCCATTGAGATGGACGCAGCTCCACCCAGCCAAAGAAACGACGGTGGCCAGAGTAACTACGTCCGCGATAGCGATTCAGACGTGGCCGGTATGATTGGCCTGCAGCAGGGTCGGCTACCCCCGAACCGTCATGATACCTATATGACAGAAAGCAGCAAGTATAGCACTGATGAGTATGGTTCCTCCCGCCTCGTTCACGCGAGTAGTTCTGACCCTAGTAGGCAACAATACACCGCACCCCGAGCGGCATGGAACCAAAACGGGGGAAGCTCTCCTCGAGCTCCACCCCCCCTGGTCTTGAGCAGACCAGCCGAGCTTCCTGTTGGAAACACGTCTCTCGCTCCACCGACAAACACGGGCGGCACCTACTATGAGGATGTTGATCCTCGGTTCGCTTCTAATACGCCCCCTAACCAGCCACCTCCGATCGAGCCCATTTACGACGACATCCACGCAAACAATGCGGGTGCCCGCAGTCCTGCCGAGTCTGAGCGATCGACCTTTACCTCCATTTCACAACGCGGCGTGAATCCTCGTTGGAACCCGAATCCGCCACCAATGCCGTACCAGCAAGGTCCCCCGGCCCGGAGACCGGTGAATCAACACCAGCAACGGCAGGATATGCTTTTGGACAACCCCGACTTCCTACTACCTGGTGCTCGCCCCAAGGGCGGTCCTGGCATGGTACCGGGCAGTGCATATCCTCCTGGTAGTATGTGAAGAGATGCTAGTGATACTTTCGAGAAGTCGTACATAACTTTTATATCTCGGGCGGACTTCCGGTCCGTTCGATCCTTTGCCCAGCATCGGGCTCAACCGCCCAGGGTGTTCCCAACGTTTGAACATAATCCATGATTCCAGGCCCCTCTCTTCTGGGGCAATTTCTTTATTTATACGCTACTCTTCGACACGATCCCTCTACTACCTATTGAACTTAAAAAGGGAATGCCTTCTGAGTTGTCGCCTTGCTTTGGCTTCCACTGTGTCTTGGTACCTGTACTTTCAGCCTCGGCTATGGAGTTTCCCGAGCATATAAAACTCTTTTCATGTCGCCTTTTCTTGATTTTCTTTCGGTGGTCTGGACCAGCCCGGGGATATGGCCTTTAAGAGGAAACATAACAACATTCAGCTAACGTTTGCTCACGACACGAATCAAGCAACGTTGGACACACGATTTTCAGAATAAGGTAGGGTGGGACAAGATCCTGCTGCACTGGAGTAAGGGCTGGTTCCTAAATGGTGAAGGAGGGGAGCTACTGTATTAGGAATCGACTCTAGCAATGTGTTGGTGGAGGACACCAGATGTGATGATTGGAGAGTGGGTTGAAGTGAGAGGATGAGACAAATGGGGAAGTGAGCGAGTTAGATAAGGGGGAGTAATCAGTCGGAGATGGTTGATGAATGGAGACGGTTAATCGCACGTTTCTGTTGACCTGATGACGTAAACCCGTTTAGTGGTGTTGCAGCTTGCCGGCGAACATTTTCGGAACAGAGCTTGAAATGTGGTAAATACACCTTGTTCTCAACCGCGGCCGACGTTGAGTGTTGCGCTGACTGCCACCTGCTGCCAGTTGGCGAGAACAACGCAGCGTTCAACTACCGTTTTCATTCACTAGTAGGTGCTCACTTGGGCTAATTTCACACAGAGACCACAACTTTCAGCGTTTGCCGCGGATTATGACATATATTAAAAACCCCCGACTCCAAGACTTTCTCTTCCTCCCTCCTCTCCTTCATCCTTCACCATCATCCTCACCCCCCTTGCGATTTTGGATCCAACACATCAAAATCGAACTAGAAAGAAAAGAAAGAAAGAGGACGAGTATACAGCCTATTTTTGAGGCACTTGCCCCTTTTTCTGGAATTCTCGGATTTCGGTCTCGTTCCACACCTTGACCCAGCATATCCTGCTATCTACCTCCCCTTCCCGACCCGCACCTTGATGCCGGCCAGGGCATTTTTACCTTCACGACCCAGAGAGTTTTTCTTCTCTTCCTTCTTGGCAGTACCTTTTGGATTTTGGTAAGCTTTTGCCCGGGTTCCTACCCTAAGTTTGTCGCTCCTTCTCCCTCGGCTCTTTCCCACCTTGCCCTTTCCACCTCCCCAGCCAAACACTGCTTGTTGGTCTTTTGGGAAGTCGCGACTGCGAAGGTGCACATTATTATCACCCCGAACCTCAATTTCTCCTCTCCTCTCCTCTCCTCTCCTCATCTCGCTTGCGTCTTTCCTCTTCCAAACACCTCTACCTCTTCGCCGTTCCCCTCTTTCTCTTCGACGAGGCCTTTCCCTCACTGTCGTCACTTGAGCGCCCACCTTCCTCCTGAAGTGACGAGGCGTGAACTACCTGCCGCTCCTTTTGCAGCGTTGCTCGATTTCTCTCCTTTTATCCTTGTCGCGCCTTTCTCTCTTTGAATCACTCTCCCTCACTCCAGCAACGAGAGACGGCAGTGATGCACACCGCGCTGCCTCAATGATTTCGCATTGTATCTAACTAGGACCTTCCTCAGATCTTCTGCGGCATATCGGAATCCTCTTTATTCTTTGGCAAGAAGGATAATGCCAACCTGAAATCGACCATGGACACTCTGACTTCGTTAACCACCATCACTTCATCCACTGCCACAGAGCCCTCGTCGGGTTCGAAGCAGGCCACTTACACCACTGCCGGAACGATTTATAACCCCAGCTCTTCCCAGCCTCTGCAACCTCCCACCCGCAGAGGTCGCTCCCTTAAGTGGGCGGCCGGAGGTGCTCCCTCCAACCTAGCGCTCTTTCCCAAATCCTTCCTCGCGACACTCCCGCTCAAAGGCGGTACCAGTCGTCCCGCACCTGTTCAGCACTATACTCCTCTTCAGCAGAACTACGACCGCGCCGTCAGCCCGTTCAACGACTTGGATCACCAGAGCGCCAACATGTCGGCCCAGGTTCCTCTCATGCGCTCTGGGAACACCCCGACCTCGCTCTCCTCCTTGTTGTCCGAACACGACCGAGACAACTATACCAATGCGACCACGAGCGATGAGAGCGACGATGACAGTGATTTCGGGTCGGACCCGCTGATGAACATGACGGTCAAGTCTCTCCACAATCTGGCTTCGTACCCGAATCCGAGCCAGAAGAGGGCTCAGAAGGCCCTTCTTCGCGGAGCAAAGCCAACCTTGAACGGCCTGTCTGCAGTAATCAGGAGCAATGCACCACCTTCGCCTTTGAACAGATCTCTTGCCCCCGTTGAGATCTTGAAGAGAAGCTCTGTCTCGCCAACGTTGAGACTTTCTCAGTCGGATCCCCTTGCCATCCGCAAGGTTCAGGAAGACTCCCAGCCCAAGCACGAGTTCAAGCATTCGTCAACCATGTACCATGAGAACTCCCCACTGAACGAGATGGCCCACCACGGTGGTTCTGTTCACCCGCCATCCACCCCATCCTCTACGTCGACATCGATGATACTGGCGTCCGTGCCCGGTGTCCCTCGGCCCTTGACCGCTGGGCCACCCGGTCAACGACAATATCGCCCATCGACATTCGAATCCACTTTCAAGGCTTTGCATACAAACGCCAAACCCCAGAATGGCGGTACCGATGAGGACGAAGAAACGATTGCTGTGACTCAGCAGACCTTGTTGCAGACTAGTATCGATGACTTGGGCATTGTTCCGGATTCCATCTCGACGGCGTACCTGGTTGCGGAATCTCTAAGTGGTGAGGCTGGCCCAATGACATCCCTGGGGAAGATGGTCTCGTCCACCAACGATGGGTTTGCGGGCACCAATGACCAGCATACTACTGGAGCCTCGTGGAACCATGATCATGATCATTGCAGAGACATGTTTATCCCCAATTCAAACTGGACATGGTCATCTGAGCCCTTGCGCACCGACCGGCCATCTCTTTCAGCAATGGGTCCACTAGAACGATTGAAGGCTGGCACTGACCGGCTGACAGACGAAGAAGTTGCGGCTCGGAGCGAGAAGATCAATCGAGACTGGTATGCCGGGACCGCCATATTTGGCAAGACGATTGTGGACGAGGAAGATGTCCAGCGAAAGCCCGAGAAGACATTCGGGGCTATTGGGGATGGGCGACCAGTGAAGAACAAGGATCAAGGCGGGCCAATCAAAATTGCCGACGCCAACCGGATGTCGGTTGCAGAGCATGCCAAACCGCTGTTGAACATGGCATTTGCGTCGGTGATGCGGCACGTGGAGGAAGAGTCGTGTAAGAGCGGGTCGCTGCAGATGGAGAAGGGGGCTGAGACAGCAAACGGGCAAGGAGGCCAAGGAAGTGGACAGATGGAGGGGCAACCAAGCCAGGGTAGCCATTGGTTGTTTGGAAAGAAGGTTGATGGTGAGCAGTAGGGGCATACAAGGAATAGTAGTTATGGGGATGTGTGTATGGGGTCTTGCATTTATTTGATGCTTGGCTGGGGAGGGTTGGATGGTTTTTGGGAGAGCTGGAGTAATGGTAACTGCAGCTCAGGGTTTTGTGGATGAGGGTTGACTGCAGTGTAATTCGATTGTTCTCTATTGATAGTAACTTAGGCTATTGAGACGAGGATTGGCAGATAGCAGACCTCTTTGGAGGCATCAGGAATGGCATTTACATTGGAGCGACTCTGGCCGGGGATGAGGAGATGAGTGGCAGCGATGAACTGTGCAAGTGGTGAGGTGAGGTGAGGTCAGGTGAGGTGATGCGATGATGGCGCCTCGAAGAGAGAGAGAGAGTGTGTGTGTGTTTGTGTGTGTGTTTGGTGGTGTTGGATCAGGGAAGCGACGGGGAGTCTGGCAGGCACAAATTTAACTTGAAGGAGATGAGGGTGTGATGAGAATGGGAGAGGTTCGTTTGATTGGATGGGATAGGCTGTCACTCAGGCCAGGACAGCCGGGGCAGGTGTTTTGACAGTCACGCGACGAGGTTCCGTTGCGAAGTAATGAGTCTAGCGGCGGAGAGCACATGGATGCATCATGTCGTCAATATTGCAGTCTTGGGTAGTGGGTAGTAAGGTTGAAGCCGAATGAACGGGCTGTCAGCGCAAAGCAAGGAAGCAAGTGATCAGCGTAAGGTCCAGCCCAAGCTTTACGAGGGCGAGAGTCCGGGACAAGCGAGGTCCCTCCCGGGCAGTTCCCCCCCGGAGTTCCAGAGGTCGGGCAGGGGCAGAGTGTGGATCGCGTTTCGGCGTGTCACTGGTGTTCAAACTGTTCAGCGGGTCATGCATCATGTCATGACGTCGGAAGCCGAAACCGGTATTTTTCTCAGCCCTCTCTCTCCCACTACAGCACATTACTCCGGGCAGCGCAGGAAGGAGCAGCGCAAAGGCAGAAGTAAACAGAGAGAGACAGAGAGAGAGAGGGAGAGAGGGAGAGAGAGACAAGTGAATGGCGCATTAAAGAAAAAGAAAAGAAAAAACGGGCGAATGAAACACCCGTGTCCCCATCCGCCTTCCCCAGTCCGATCCGTGTGGAAGTAGCCGCCTAATTAATTACCTACCTACCTGGCGATCCACTTTTTTCTTGTTGGAGTCTCGTATCTTTGACGCCTTCTTATTGACTCCGTCGCTGTCAGTGTCGTCTCTGCTGCTTTGACTTACTTCTCTTTCTCACACGCTCCTCTACCTTTTGCTTTGCTCGTCAACAAACAACGTCGCGATTTCCCACAGACAGTCGACCGAAACCGGACGCCATCCCCTCGCGCCGCTTTACCCGCTGCACGTTTGTGTGCGTGTGTGTTTTCCCCTCAACAGACAGCCCTTGTCCGTGTGTGCGCGCTGTGCTGCAAGTGAAGCCCCGGGGCTCGACGCAAAGCGGAGCTTGGAAGAGCGGATCGGACGAGATCCTCCACAGCCCGATAACCCATTCGAAACAAAACAAAAAGTCTGCTACCGACCGACAAGATCCTCCGCTCCCATCACCGACCGAACCGCCGTTCCCTAACCCCCGAAGAGCCGAACGACGACGACGCAAGAAGCCAGACTCGAGAGCCTGAACAAGTCATCCAACCCTCAAGATGGTCTACGTGCGGCAACGCGAGCTCCCCGCGCTCCGGGAGTACAAGTATGCGAGCGTCGACAGGTCGTTACTCTCCAAGTACGTCCTGAAGCCGTTCTATACGCATGTCGTCATCAAATGCTTTCCCATGAGCATGGCGCCCAACCTCATCACCCTCACCGGCTTCTCCTTCGTCATCGCAAACTTCCTCACTATGCTGTGGTACAACCCGACGCTGGACCAGGATTGCCCCCCGTGGGTCTACTATTCCTGGGCCCTCGGCTTGTTTCTTTACCAGACTTTTGATGCCGTAGACGGGTCGCAGGCGTAAGTGCTCTCTTTGCCGTTCTTGCTGGTGCGGTTTACTTGGAAGCGGTTGGGAGGACTGGACTTGATTGCGTCCGAGGATGTTGAGCGGAGAAATTCAAAACTGACACCATGGCATCACAGACGACGAACCGGCCAATCCGGGCCCCTCGGTGAACTCTTCGATCACGGCGTCGACGCGCTCAACACTTCCCTCGAGGTCCTCATCTTCGCCGCCTCGCAGAACATGGGCCAGAGTTGGTTCACCGTCGCTACTCTCTTTGCTTGTAAGTTTATCCCTTTGTGCGCGGCACCACCACCAAGTACCCACCGCGGTCTTGCTAACTTCCCCGCGTAAAGCTCTTTGCACATTCTACGTCCAGACCTGGGAGACGTACCACACCAAGACGCTCACTCTTGGCGTTGTCAACGGCCCCGTCGAGGGCGTCATCATCATTGTCGGCGTCTTTGCCCTCACCGGCTACATGGGCGGCGCGCACTTCTGGCAGCAGAGCATGTTGCAAACCTTTGGTGTTCCCGAGTCGCTTGGCATCCCCGCCGCCATCTACAACCGCTCCTTCACCGAGTGGTATCTCGTCCAGGGCACCGTCGTCGTCGTCTTCAACACCATCGAGTCCTCCCTCAACGTCATTCGTGTCCGCCGTTCGCGTGGTGACCGCTCGCGCGGCGCTCTCCTCGGCCTCGTACCCTTCTTCTCCGTCTGGGCCGTCATCGTTGCGTACCTCTACCTGCAGCCCAAGATCCGCGAGTGCCATCTCATCCCCTTCGCCCTCTTCGCCGGCCTCGTCAACGCCTACAGTGTCGGCCAGATCATCACTGCTCACCTCGTCCATCTGCGCTTCCCCTACTGGAACGTTCTGGGTCTGCTCCTCGTCTTTGGCGTCACCGACTCCCTGGGGCCCATCTTCCAAAAGTACACTGCCTTTGGCTGGCCGAGCTCCCTTGGCGACGGTGTCTACCAGGTCTCCTTCATGTTCATGATGCTCGGTACGGCACTCGGTGTTTACGGCAGCTTCGTTGTCGATGTCATTGTCACCATCTGCGATTACCTCGACATTTACTGCCTCACCATCAAGCACCCCATCGAGAAGGAAGGCTCGACTCAGACCGCTAAGATTGACTAGACTTACCATGATACCTAAGAAGGGATCGTCGTCATTCAAGATCAACGATTTCAAGAGATGAACTTGTTGCAACATTCCCAGGTAAGGAGGCAGAGCGTTAAATATGCATGTCCATCTTCGCGTCTCAACGGGTGATTTATATTCTCTCAAAACGCACACGAAACAAGTCGAAGATGGCAGGGAACACCGATTTCCCTTCTTCCTTCACAAGCAGATAGGGCCAGACAGCGCCCTTTAATATAGAACAAGGGTGGGCCTTTTGGGGCGGGCGGAGGAAATTCATGCATGCAGTGGTAAGGGGTTGGCTTTTGGCGCGCTTTCATCCAGCCGCGCCAAGTCGATGGGACGGAAGGATGGATGGAGCTTTCATCTTCGATTTTGCCTTTCCTCGGAGGAGTTCTGGGCGTAGTTGAGAAATATGGGATGCAGATACGCACTTTGGGCAGTCTACGCTACGCGATGGGTTTCCTTGCCTTGCAGAGGTACGCGCATGTAAAAGCCGATGATTGATTGACTGGACAGACGAGATGCAAGAGGGGCTTTGGGGGGACCGTAATGTACTCAGGTAGAGAAGACTTTTCAGTTATTCAGCGTCTCCGTGGGAAGTTTGGATTTTACTAAACTATACTTCATACACCCTTTTAAACTAAGAGAGGGACTTTAGTCGCTCAGCAAAGGGGCATGCCAGATTAGGTTGGAGAAACGAGCATATTTAGGTTGGCTGTTGGAGAGGACGCTGTTCACGTTGAAAGGCTCAGGTAAAGGTTGCTCTGCTACTTGAAGCCAAACCAACGCATGAACAAATCCCCAAGGCTGATATCCCACCTCACATGTTTGGAGCAGAAGAGAGATCTCGTCTGTCTCAGATACATATGTGATAGATAGTTTTCGTGGCGTTGTGAAGGCTAAGATGGACGGGATACGAGGCTTGGTTTGACTATCTTTTCTTCAAGGTCGTCTGTCACTATGCCCGAAACCTGGATTCTTCGGGACATTTAATCGATATCGGGCTCGGTTTGATGATACCTTCCATTTCCAAATACAATTAACCAAACCCATAAACAGAACGCCGCTCCATAAGCCCCAGCGGGCGGGGTATCCATTCCGGTCCCTCTTAGCCGTGATATACATCAATCGTCATAGCACCTTGTGCAACTTTGTTTCCTTTTCTTCGTCGTTCTTGCTTCCCTCTTCAAAGAAGATCGTCAGTTCCGCTGGCGACGCTCTGCTCGATGGCTGCGAGTATAGAACGTTCCGAGAAGACGGGCCCCTGGCCGTCACAGCGGGCGAGGTGCTTCAGTCGTTCGCTTACATCCCCTACATCTACCAGGCCCTTCTTGAAGAGGTCATGGGAGATTATGAAGTCCCAGGCAGCTCCAGCAGCCATGAGACGTTCACCATCATCGGCAGTAACAATACGATGAGAGGGAGTCTTGTTGGTATGGTTCTGAAGAACATTGGAGTAAAATTCGGTGGGATTGAAGCGCATGGGACCGGTGGCGGCTTCAGGAGATAAAGAGCCTCTATGGGAGCCCCCCATGTGGGAGGTGGCGCGGAGGATCTCATTCTCGGTGGACATTTTCTGGAGATCTCGCTTGAGGCGTTCGTTTTCGACTGAGGCTTGCTGCTGGGCAGCCTCCAGCCCGGCAAGCTTGGCTTCGAGGTCCTTGACGTGTCTCTCCTTTCTCTCGCGGAAGGCTCGTTGACTAGTGGAGAGGTCAAGTATGTTAGCAACTTGTGCGACGTGGGTTTATGTATGGTTGTCTCAAGTCCTGGTAGGAGCCGATCGACAGCTACGTTATGACTTGTCCACGATACAAGTTTATGGGTGGCATGTAGGGGTGTATATCGGTCGACAAGTGAAGAGCTAGGGACAACGTACGCAGCGCGGTTCTGGGCTTTTCTCCGGGATTGAGCGGGTGTCATCGATTCGTCATCCTCGCTGGTACCACGGGCAACGTTCAGATCATCCGAGGTGGAATCGACCACCCGATCGGGCTTCGTGGTATTGGAGACGCTGCCATGTCGCTGGTGCTGGTGCTGGGCGGCATAGACGTTGTGGCCTGGAGGAGTAGGAGGACCGGGAAAGCCGGTGGTGGGCTGATGAGGGTTTGCGCTGTAGCCCTGGGAGTAGTCGAAGGCGGGAAACTGGTCGTTTGGGTTCTGAGGCAGGGCATCGAATGTCTCCTAAGAGGGAGAGACCGGGTGTCAGTAAAGAGGGGTCATCAGTTGTTATAGAGCTGGGCGGAAAAGCTGGAGCTTGGAGACGGGACGGCCGCGGGTGATAGAGTAATGCTCAGGTAAGGAGCGCTAAGGCAAAGGGCTGCACGTTGGGACGTGGGAGTGGGGGAGTTTTGGCAGCAACTGACCGGCGGGGAAGTGTTGAAGTCATCGGAAGTAGCCGAGTGGGAATGAGAGGGCGTCAGAGGCGGGATTGGCATGAACTGGTGGTAGGGCTGAGCGCCGGGGAAATTGTAGCCGCTGAAGTCCATGACGGCGGCGGAGTTGGTGATGCGATTCGCGGAGGATCGTCTGGTGGTGATGGACGAGGCTGGAGCGGGCGGGCAATCGATGGCTGGCGGATGGCTGGATGACCGGAGCAAGGTGAAGGGTGTGCGGAGAGAGGGAAGAGGCGGCAAGGAGACAGCGACCGCGACGAAGAGATGTAGATGGAGCAGGAGAGGAGGTGAGAGTGACAGAGAGAGAGAGAAGATAACGCTGGTGGTTGTTTGGTCGACGTCACAGGAGAGTCGAGGGAAAGAAGCGAAGAAGGTGAAGATGTACGGGGATGCGTGGGTATGGTGAGCTTTGAGTATGAGAGGGTCGGTTGTGTGAGTGAGCAATTGATCGATTGACTGAGCGAGTGAGTGAGTGACCGAGGAAAGAGACAACAAGGAGGATGGATGAATGATGGATGGATGGGGGAAAGCACGTTGGCACGTTGTCGGCCGAGTGAGGTATTGTATCCGGGCAAAGGCAGGTGCGTTGGGAGTACAAAATTCCAGGTCCAGCGGCAGGAGTAGGAGAGCTCAGGCTGTGCAGTGACGGGGGCGGGGGCGGGTGAGAGGGAAGGACGTACGGGGGCTAGTACGTGTGGACTGGGGGCCAAGAGGGAGGGGGAAGGTGCTGTACTAGGGGCACGGCACCTAGTATGCTAGGTGGCTGAGGCTTGCTTGAACGTGGCACAGTATTCGTACAGGAATGACAGAACGCAGATGAAATCCCAGGACACGTCGCTGTGCTTGCGTGTCGAGAGGGCGGGAAGGAAGGGGGATAATATATGAGCCACCAAAAGCCAAGCATCGTGGCGCTACAGTATGACCATGCTCAGGAAGCCGTGGGACAAAGGTTCCCAGGTATCTAGAGCGTCCCCAATGGAACTTGGAAAGGAAGCCCGCCTCACAAGGGACTACGGCACCGACCGCGCACCCCACCCCCCTTCCCAAGAAAAAAACGAGATCAAGCTGGCGGCACGCCAAACCAAAGGGACCCTCCAAAAGACCTCCAAGGCTGCCGCCCCATCCATGCTGGCGATGGGGGTTTATTAGGGGATCATGCCAAGGCTAAAGACCAGGGTCCAGGAGGACGGTCGGCCTCAAAGGATCCGAGAAAAAGAGATGGATTATGGAGACAGCTAGACAAAAGCAAACCAACCAAGATCAGCCAGATGTAGGGTGTGCCTAACTAGCCGAAATGTATGTACGACGACTCATTCAACGACATGTCTTGTACCATCTTGACGGGACGGGAGTTGCGGATAACAGGCAAAACGGACGGGATACGGGACTGACTGGGTCTATTTCTCCCCCCCAGTAATTAGTGCAATGCGTTGCAGGGGGGGACACAGTGGGTTCTGCCTACGTGCCCAACCTAGTTGCTATTCGCCTTGGGTTCCTACTTTAGTAGACAGTTAACTCTAGATGTCCTTGGCCTATTACTTAGGGCCCAAGGCCGGATGGGTTGATTAATGCACTTGTTAGTTATAGAGTGCTTGTTGAAGAAGTCGGGGTAGGCTTTTGTTAGAGACATACTAGAGCGTGACGAGGTACCAGGCGAGGCCAGTAAGCTACCAGATCAGACGCCAGACTGACACCAGACCGACACCGGAACCAGACCAGGCCATTGACTAGGTCTAACTTACCAAACAAGCAAGAGCTAATCTAGACACCGACGACGTCATGACGTCGACAAGCCGCACGGGATATCTGCGATGGACGGACATCCATCTGCACGGGATACGGATACCCTCCTCCCATCCAAACCCATGGCCGAGAGATGCGTTTTCCATCCACCCCTGCCCCGGGACGGCACAGGACTCCCGCGCAAGAAGATGGAACATGCGGATGTCTGGGAGGAATGACATGGACAGCATTGAACGGGCTGAACGGGCTGGACTAAAGTACCTGCCTATCTATCTATCGGCGCCGCCACTGACAAAACAAAAAAAGCACAGCGTTCGGCCGACCCTTGAAGGACCTCTTGGGCAGCACCCAATGACCCTGTCGTCCCGCACCTGCTCACCCGCGCCAACAAGTGGTGAGGAGCGACGACTTAGCACAGGCTCGCAGCGGAAGCTACTGCGCGCCGACATGGCGCCTCCAAGCATCTCCAATGAGGACTCGACGAGAGGCGGCAAACGGGTTGGACGGATACAAGGACGGATACAACGCGAGGGGTCGAATGGAGGGAACGGACGGAAACCTTAAACCCTGGCCTCCAATTACAGCTTTGCAGCGAGTCACAGGAGGCTGACGGGAATAAGGGCGCTTGCAGCCCATGACAAATGTGTCTCTCGTCTAGATAAATACATGGAGGGAAGGTGGTCTCGGAGGAGCTGGTGAGTACAGGGTGCAGACAAGTTGAGCGACATTGACCACTTACAGTCTAGGATAAGCGAGGGCGAGGGTCGAAGCGGGCAGGCGAGAGGCGGGTGAGGCGGGTTTTTGCTAGTAGCTGGCCCCGGGGGGGGGGACTAAAGTAGGAAGGGGCATTAGACAAGCTGCAAGGACAATCAATCCCGATCTTATTTTAATCTTTGGCAACGGCCCAGCGCCCCGCGATCGCTCCTCCTTTCCCCCTTGGGCATAATCAGAGTGGGAGATGCACATAGGGTCTAGGTACTCCATACTTTTCCAAGTTGCGGCAGGTTCGCGGAGTTTGCCGTGCTCCGACATAGTACTTACTTCTTTCTCAGACCGGGTTGCTGGCCTTGCATCCATTATGGTGCTGGGACGGAGCATATGGCCCGCCAGCTATGGATTGGACCCTCCCTTCCCCTTGCCGAGTTATTGGTACAGGAAGCAAGCACATGCCTGCTACGCAATTAAGTAGGCACTTCTACCTAGTTCTGGCGCCGGTAACTTGGTATTCCAAATTCTGCATTTTTGCCCCCGTTTCCTTTTCCTTCCCCGTGCCGTCGTGTCATGTCATGCACCCACCACCTACCCTTGACCGTGTCAGCCCCCATCTTAGCCTTGGTGTGTGTGTCTCTCTTCTGCGCCAGAGTGGACCCCCCGGCTTCGTAGTACGTAGGGCAGAGAGAGGGAAAGAGAAACAAAATAACAATGGGAATTTGGGAGATGGGATGGGATCTACGGAGACCTGAACCCTGGGAACGGGGAATCTCGGCATCATCCGCGACTTGTTCGGCCTTCTATCTTGTTCCTATTTTTGCCTCTCTCGCCCCCCCCCTGCCCGTTTCTGCATCTCGGCATCGTTGCGTTCTTGCCTGCTGCATCTCGGCATCTCGGCGGGCCTGCGTCTCTCTCCGTTCGCCTCCGCCGTTCGCCTCCGAGTCTTGCTGCCTTGCCGGTTTACCCTCCCTCCTCTGATGGCTTGTGTCACCGAGGGTTTGTGTTCTCGTTGCAGATAGATGCCCAGATCAAGACATGCGAATCGTGTCTCATCTGCCCCTCCTCCTCCTCCCCTCCCCCCCTCCTCCCCAGCGGTAACCCCCCAGACACAGCTAGACGACTGTCTGATTCGGGGCCAACCATGACTGCAGAACTGCGAATACTACACACCAAATGCTCCCCTACGTGATATTCGTATACAACGCAACAACACCTTATCGACATGGCAGTTGTGTCTGCCTAGGATGCTTTCCCGAAACAACCTAACCCAACCCACCCCTAGACCCGGGACCGGTCGGCGGCCGGCGCGGTCCACAGTCTACGGCCCACGGCCTACGATACGGCCCACCCGCCGTCAAGTCGACGGCAAGCTCCATGATCCCATCCGCGCTTCTGCTCGGTCGGCCGCCCGCTCAGCCTCAAACCCCAAAAACCTGCCCGTCCGGGCCCCTGCACCTGCGGCCCTACGGCCCTAGGAACACGAAACTCGCTGGTGCAGCTATCCCCAACCCGGCTTGGGCAAAGCCAAAACAAGGCGTCCCGCATCAAGCCCATCTGAGCGCCCACCCCCCAAGACCCTCCTTGCCTCCCTCCAACTTACAGTGCCCTGCCGTAGTTGCGCCGGAGCCTCCTCCACTGTGTGCCATTGGACGTGCTTGTCCCCGCTCCCGCCGCTGAGAGCTTCCCGGGCAACTTCCCCGACGACCGTCGGTGAGGAATCTCTCAACCTCTTCCTTGCTGGCGCATGCCAAGACCTAGATTCCATCCATCCCAAGGTTGCAAAGCACGTCGCCTCGTGCTTGGGGTTGCACCGGCACAAGCCTCCAGCTCCGAGCTTCGGCTCAAACACCGACTCGACAAGACCAGCAAGCACGTGGACGCAACCATCATCAGCAGTCAGCCCCGCCGACAAGCACCTTTCTCCGCCCCGATCTGTACATACGATGCGCACAGCAGATGGCGTCAACTCGGTGAAAATGACATGGGCGAGTGTCTAATGAGACAAAGGATCCTTCCATCTCGCTTGTGTCTTACGCTCGCCCCAGAGGTTGAAAGCTGAAGGTTGGAGGCTGAAGGCTGAAAGCTGACGACTTGAGCTGAGTCTTCTACGTCCCGGCCGTTGTCGGGTTGCCGCCGAGACAATCCGTCCCCGTGTCTCCGCCAGGCGTCCGGTACTCGCGTCCGGTAGTTAGTCACGTCCACGTCCCACTCCACTACTAGCTGGCTTACATACAGCTAACAGGCAATCGAAAAAAAACTGCGGTGGCTGGTGTTTCTCTGCCGTTCTCAGGGTCCACGATGCCCCGGGTCCCAGTGGGACGGCACATTACATTACATTTACGACACCTTAGAGCACGCCCACTTATAGTCTTCAACACACACCCCCCGACCCTGCCTGAGGCTCAACGCCCGCCATCCTGCGACTATCTACTACATATCAGAACGACACTAGAATCATCATAGCACATGCACTTGCTGCGGGGGACGCTTGGGGCCGTCCATGGATCACGTAGCCTTCTGTACCCGGTCCCACTGGTTCTTCGTAGATCTCTTTCGACTCTAGGTAATGCCCATTGTACAAACTCAAAAATCTGCTTCTTCTCGGCGGTCCGGCATCCAAGCCGAACACCCTCATATCTTTTGCATCCTCCAGACCTCCACCGCTGTCCACATCTTTCCCTATCTCAACCCACTAAGGCAGCAGCCTCTTGGGCGTACGAGGGTAATAACTCGTCAAGTGAACACTTGGCAGGGCGAGGTACCAGGCCACAACCCGGTCCAGGCCAATGCCACCACCACCGTGAGGTGGAACACCCGCGCTGCGGAAAATATCGACATACTCCTTGATGCCCTGGCTGGCGGGGTCGATGCCCTTGGTGCGGATCCGCGCCTCCAGCACCTCAGGCACGTGGATACGCTGACCGCCAGAGAGAATCTCCTGGCCCCGCATGAAGAAATCGTATGCGTTGGTCACCTTGGGGTTTTCGGGATCTTCGAGAGCATAGAATGGCCGAGCGCCCTCGGGGAATTTGTCCAGCACGTAAAAGTCCGTGTTGTACTTTTCTCGAATCAGCGCGCCAAGCGCCTTCTCTTGGGGCGTCGACATGTCCTCGTCGTCAGACACGTTACGGTACTCCTCGGGTCCCTCAGCTCGGAGCAGGGCCTGGCCCTCAGCAAAGGTCATGCGAACCTCCTTGCCGGGCTCGGGGAGGAGGAAGTCCTCCGAGGGGTAGATGGTGCGAATGAGAGCAATCTGCTCAGCGCACCGCTCGGCGAGGCCGCGGAAGATGAACAGGAGCACGCCTTCCAGCATGTGAAGCACCTCGTGGTAGTGGTCTTCAATCTCCATCTCGAGATCGAGACCGGTAAACTGTACAAGTCAGTGTCTTTGTCTTGGGTTTCGATTCTCTTATAAGTCGTGGGTTAGACGTACCTCAGTCATATGTCTGGGAGTGTTGGAGTTCTCAGCCCGGAATACGGGTCCGATACAGAAAACGCGCTTGCGGCCACCAGCTATCTCAATCTGCTTGTAGAACTGGGGTGATTGCGCCAGGAATGCCTGCTTCTCGAAGTAGGGCAGGCTGAAGACGTTGGAACCACCCTCAGAAGCGGCGCCGATCAAGCACGGGGGTTCGAACTGGACAAAGCCCCTTGCTTCAAGGTACTCAGAAAACAGTTTCCGGGTAGTCATGCGCACGTCGGAAATGGCCTGCTGGACGGGGGCGCGCTTGTGCATGACGGGGTTGTTGAGATGGGTAGCCATGCTGGCGGAGGGAACGTTATCGACGCTGAGGTTCTCGACGCCCTCCTTGATTTGCTCGACGGGGTTACCGGCGTCCTCATCGTCGAAGTTGGTGACGGCCTTGTTAGCAACGACAAGACCCATGCCTAGGACCTCGGGGCCGGCGGCGATGCAGTAGCACTTGGTGATGTGCAGCTCGTAGTCGGACACGCGGACGCTCTTGACGGGCTCGAGGGGCTTCTCGACTCTGGCCTCGATCAGGACGTAGCTCTCGAGGTTGATAGCGCCAATCCACTTGACCATCTGCTTGGAGACGGGCGTGCCTTCGGGGCTGGCAGCGACGACGCCTTGGATGGCCCAGTTGCGCTCCTCACGCAGCTCCACAAAGGCCATCTTGGCACCCTGCATACGGGAGTTCTGGATCCAGGCACGGACCCTGATCGTCTTACCCAGGAGGTCATCGCCAACGTTCTTGAGCTGGATTCGCTCAGCCTCGACCTTGGTGGAGGGAGTGATGTCGCCGTAGTTGTCCTTGGCCAGGTCCTCGGTATTGCCAGCGGCGGCCTTTGCGGCGGCCTGCTTGGCCTGGTGCTCAGCAGCACGGCGGGCCTTCTCGGCCTCCTTCTTCGCCTTGGCCTCGGCCTTTTTCAGGGCTTTTTTAGAGGGACCGGCTTCGCCCTCGACAGCGTCGCCGCCGTCAGCGGGGACATTCTCGGTGGGAGGCGGGTTGGCGGGAGCCGCGGCGTCGGTGGGAGCGTCGGCCATGATGGAATTCGCAAATTGGGGAAAACAGGTGGGAGGGGTTGTTTTATCGGGGTCTTTGAAGGCTGAGCAACGATGTCGGGGACGAAAGAGTTTATAAAGGGGTCGAGTCGAGGCGAGAAGAATCGGTCAGCACCTGTAGAAGAACGAAAGCAGAGGCAGAATCAGGAGACGCAACGTCGATGACTCTTAACGGTGGAAGTGAGGTGACGCATAAAATTGTGTGAAGTGGTGATGGCGGGGTTTGGCTGTGGCTGTTAGTTGTGGCCGCACCTGCCCCGCCATCCTTGAAAGCAGGCGATTTGCCCACGCCGACAGCGTCATGGTGGGGTTACCCGCCAGGAAGGTACCTTCGGAGGAGTATTAAATCCTCTCCATGGCCAGGTATCAAGCCGCGCCAGGTACCTGAGGCAAAACAGCAGAAATCTGGAGACTCAAGCCGGGGAGATCTATCACCTCACGGCGGGACCCGGCCCATTTCAACACTCACGCAACTCTTCAATTATTTGATTGTTAGGCTATTTGTCCTTTGTCCAGTTGGCCACTCTGTCACTTTGTCACGTTGCCGCTGCATCGGCCCGCGTCTTCGAGTCAACCTGCAAGTCAACAACTCGACATTCATTGCACCTTAGGTGTATCATACACAAAGGATGTAGTTCCTCTCTGGTTCGCTCCTCTGAACTAACTTGGAAAAGTTCTCCGGCCCTTGTCCCGGGCCAATGTGCCCATCAATGCAAAGCCCCCAGCTCGCTCCCCTCCTCGCTCCCGTCGCTTGCCCTGTCCCCTGAACGCCCGTACATCAAACAACCGCGATGATATGATATGCAACCTATGCAGCGCACGAATTATATGTCCTTCCGACCTCGCTCCACACACCTTCGACTCGTCATTACTTGCCCATTATCCATTACCGACGGCACCGCCCGCTTCCAATCTCCCCCGCCTCCACGGTCTGGGTATCTGACTGAGGATACCACTCTTCATTTATCCAGCTTAGATAGGCTAAAACCACTACCCCAAGGACGCTAGCCGAGATGCAGTGGCTCCGACTTCTCACAGGTAAAGAGATTGATATGGTGGTCGCCTCGTGCAGCACATCCAAGAATGGGCCGGTGTGGGTGGAAGGCCGTCGCCGAGATAGGCGAACTCCTGCTCTGCTGGAGAAAGCTCGAATATGGCTCGACAGTTGAGAGCTCGTTCCCGTCCAGATTGAATACCTTGACCGTGTGGTTCGACGTTCCCCTGCATGGATTCGGTTAGTTTTGTCCCCTGCATCTAGATATTTCGAATCTCGGATGTCACTTACACTGCGAACACGGGGAGGTGCTCATGTGTGCTCGCTGTCCGAAGCGTGTCCCGGGTCGTCTGGAACGAGTGCAAGGGCTTGTCCATTCGGATATCCCACACCTTGACTTTGCCGTTCCGACTGGCGCTCAAGAGCTCTCGCTGACCACCGCGCTGCATATGTACGCTTTTGATCCATTGCCGGTCTGACTCGTCCTTCCATTTGCGCACCATTGACTCCTGCGGCCTGTTACGAGTATCAAACACTCGCACGGCCCCGTCTCCGAAGCCGGCAACGAACATGTTACCCGTCATCTGATCCGACGTCAACGCCGTCACACAAGATCCCGACCGCGCCGGAATGTCCATGATACACGTCTCGTAAGCCGCGTACCACACACGAATCACTCGGACATCTCCAGCCACAAGAACTCGGCCAGCCACCTGCTGCCAATCAAACACCATGCCCGAATTAACGTTACTGGGCACCATATGTGTCAACGCCCGCCAGGACGAGGCGAGCTCCATCTCATCATTTGAATCGTAGTTGCGATAGACGCGAATGACTCCGTCTGAGGACCCAGTCAGCAGGAACGCCTGATCGTCTTCGTTGATGAACTTCATGTCGCTGATCCTTGATCCCTCGGGGTTTCCGTTGCTGAAGCGGCTGAGGCGACCTTGCTTCTTCCAGTCCCACACGTAAACGGTGTTTGCATCGTCAGCTACGGCTAGATGATCTTCGAACTGGTGGAAAGTCATCTTGGCAGGCTGAGCACCATTGTTCACAATGCCTAGCTGGTTGCTCCATTTGTTACTACCCGCTTGCTGCTTTAGCGGCTGGGTCTCCCGCAGGATGTTCTCGTTTCGGGCTCTTCGCCAAAGGCGCTCGTTGTACTCGGTACTACCGGGCTCATCTGCCTCGCTCGGCTTCATTTGCGGCTCCCGGAAGTATTCAATAGACCATTCGAGGAACCTGCTTTTTAGGGGAAGAGTAGGAGGCTTTGTGAGATCGCGTTCCTGGTACGCTCCAGACATGGGCTCATGCGCGATGTGGTATTGGGCAAGTGATGTCGTCTGATCGGTTTGCTCAGGAGGGGCAACCAACTGACTCGGAGTCAACTTCATCGACGGCGATCTTGGAAGGGCCGGAGAAGTTGGAGTCGTCGGCCTTGACCTGTCCTCAGCTCCGATGAAGGATTGGAACAAGAGACTGGCAGTTCTCCGAAGCAACCCAGGGGAAGGGAGCGGCTGCGTGTTGGGCGTGCCCATGAGGTTGCTGCGCTGACTGGCGCTGGGAGCATTCCTATGGGCCACCCGGGTCGCCCGCCTCTGGATCTCATTCATTACCAACTGCGCAGGAGCCCCGGCGCTCGAGTTAAGAAGTGCGCTGTGTACGTAGTCGACAACAACGCTAGCTTCACGCTGTACCTCAGGATGAGGATCAACGCTGAGAACCAGCGCCAACTTCCACAATGCCATGTAAACCGTGTTGTGGGACAGACCATGGGCAGTAGGCTTGATGCTTCCGTCCTTGTTTCGGCTATCGGGTCTTGCGTAGTGCAGCCCCATCCTGTGTTCCTGGCCATCATCCCCAGGAGGAAATAATATGTATTCCTTCTCCTCCACGAGTTGCTCGTACGCCGCAACCATGAACTTGTTCTCGAAGCGGACAGCGAAGTGCGATAGGAAGACGATGAATTCCTTACGGACCATGGGGCTGCCGTCGTTGCCCATATCCAAAATTGTCCATGCGATCGTCTCCTCGATTCGGGCAACCTCGTCCGTGAGATCAGGAATACCCAGGAAAGTAGTCATGGCGTGGACCATGGCAGCTCGTACCTCACAGCATGGATCCTTGTTCAAGTAGGCAAGTTTCACGTACGCGTTCTCCCGAATGCCGCGCCACTTCGCCTCAGGAAGATCTTGCCACAGCTGGCTGATGCAGAGGCATGCCCATTGCCGTAAGAGCGGGTTCTCTTCGTTCTGAAGATGGATCAAGCAATAGGTCATGATGTCCGTTTGGTTGCAGACCATCTGGCCATTCTTGTAGTCCTTGCAAAGCATGGCGAGGATGAAGGCACACATGGCCTTGTGCTCGTCGCTATCGACAACGGGTAGCCCCTCAGAGGGCTTGAGAATCTGGGCGAAGTAGCTGTAGCCACTATCCTTAATAAGATCCTGCTGACAGGAAATGTCCACTGCGATAAGCCGCGCCCAGATGAAGACCATAACTGGTTTCAACTCCGCTGCTGCAGATTGAAGCAGCTTCAAGACGTAGGGGAAAATACCAATACTGAGGGCGAGTTGAACCGACCACGGACCGAGATCAAGAAATCTGCCCAACAGGATGAGCGCGCGGACTCGATGCTGCTGGCTAAGGAGTACTTGGAGTACGACGGGAAGCTGGTCTGGCGATTTCTGGGCCATAGCATCGCCTCTTGTGAGGTAGACGTCAAAGGCAGTCAATTGCTCAGTGAAGAAAGTAGAGTTCTGATACTCGTAGTCGAGTCCTTCGCTCTCCTTCTTCTCCAGCATGGGCAACTGGGCCAAAGCCATATCGACAGCCAGGTCCCACGTCTCCCACAAGGGATGTTGATGAGTGTCGGGGAGGGAAGGGTAGGACTGGGGATGACAGCCATAGACTGTCATAACGCGCTGAGCAAGCAAAAAGTTCCGGAACAAGGCGGCCACCATAAGGTCCTGTCGGAAGAACTTTCGGAAGAGATCCCGGGGTAAAGTTGTCCACGCGATACTATCGGTGATGGCTGTGAAGATCCAATTCAGCTCACCCAACGGGGTGCGCCGTTCCTGCAGGCGGCCGGGTAGCTTCTTGGCGCGCTCTGGGCTAATGTTCGTTTTCAACGGATTCTGGAGGACAAAGAACCACAATGCCATCTCGATTGGGGTTGTGAGACATGCGGTGAAGAGGTCAGCCGGCAAGAGAGGATTGGTTGGGAGGTTTTCCTTGACGGCACAGGCAGCTAGGTGGATGTAGGGCCGGAAGTTTGTCTTGGTGTAGTTGGGATCGCGTTCCGCCGCCTCCTCCTCTTCTTCCTCATGCTTCTCGACGAACCGATGGTAGTTGTTGAGAATGTTGCCCGCTTCCGAGCAGTCCCAGACAAAGATGGTGGGCGCTTGCAGCCAATGTTGCAAGTCGTACAGCGACACGGGAATGTACTGCGTATAGTTTTTGTTGAAAACCCAAATCTCTCCAGAAGCGGTAGGCTTAGGGACTCCGTGACCGTTGTAGTGCAACAGAACACGTTCGTCCTTGGCATTTCGACGCAAGGAAATACAAAACTTCTTGGTTTCCTCCACTGATGGATCCAGGTATTGTTTGTAACGAGCCCTGATGGCCAGCGTCTCGTACTGAGCTTGGAGCGCCTTGCCAATGTTCTCAAGGGCCTTCTGAATTGGCGGCACTGTCGGGTCAGTCCAGGCTTCGAGCTTGGCACCCGGGTTCGTCTTGAGCTGATCCGGTGGCTCGACGCCGATGTTTAGGCAGACTGCAAGGGCGGCAGAAACAGTTTTGAGTCTATCTCGCTGTCGCCAGTCTTGGAGTTCATATTGAAGTGGTTTCGGCTTGCCAGTCGTCTCGTGTCGCTTATCCGTATAGTACATGTACCAATTCTGAGGGAGAAGGTTAGCTGCGAGGCCAGTCCGAGGGTTGGCGAAACCAATTGTGGGAGGCCCAAAGATCAGACTCTGTACGGCTCAGCAGCCTGGGATATTCGAGCACAAACGGTGCCAGAAAACCTCATGCTCATCGATATCAGAACACCCTACTGGACAACTCGCAAGCCAGTAGAGGCAAGGGTGATGAACCACACCGAGATATGACAGGCTTGTGCATAGAGGAAGATAGAATGGGAGACTCACATTAGCAAGCTGAGAGATGATATCTTCGGACTGGTAATGGTCTTCAAAGCCATGTCTAGCCCCCCATTCGGGAATGTCATCCTCTATCGGCTCTGTGTCGTCTAGATTTCGATGCGCGTATTCGCTCTTCGACCGGAGAAGCAACGGCTTCACGAGTCGTGGCGCTCGTTGTGGTTCCATATCATCTCTCGACGCTAGAGCCGGACCCCCATTTCGTCGCCCTGGCGCAGTCGAAGGTCGTTGATCGTCGTCACCGTTGACGCTCGCGTCGTGGGTCGCGCGCCCGTTGGCCATTGCTCGCGCTGCTAGGCCATCTCCGTTGAGTTCGGCGACGGGCGCGGAGGAGCCGTTGAGCTCCGATCTCTGGATCATCGCAGTTCCGGTCGCAGGGAGAAAGCGGGCGGGCGCGTGGTGGTGGCGGTCGTGGGTCGGAGGCGGCCTGGTGTTGGCGGAGGAGTTTCGGACGGGGAGCTGCGGAGAGGGTGACGTCTGTTGTGTCGACACGGCGGTCATAATCTCTGCGGGAGTTCAAATCAGCATGGCGACAGGCGCATGCGTGCGAAGAGCAGCGGAAGGAACGCCGAATTGTCTGGTGCAAGAGCAACAAGAAGAGGGCGCTGTTCGGTGACGGTGACGAGTGTTGGGTGGGCGAAGATGCCGATGAAGAAGGCCGAGAGTTTGGCTGCGAGGGCGGATGACCAGGGCCACACGCAGAAATTAGGAATACCCAGTACCGGGATGGGTCACAACTGAACTGGCAGGCGGCGCGTTAGGTCGGTAGGTCGGTACTTGGGTTAGATCGATAGGTCGCTGGGCATCGGCCATGCGGTGACCATACCTAAGGTACGCCTAGAAGCACCTGCGGGTATGCGACTACAACCCCCCCTCGAAACCAAACCTAGAGGCCCATTGATTTCTAATCTTGCAACCTTTTGGAGGCGGGGATGGATTCCTAAATGTGTGCTGTTGGTGATTTACGGTGTCTCAAACAGCGTCTTTCGGGGCGTCTCGCTCGGCTATCGAGCCCGCCACCTGCTGCTTGTAGGTATGTCCTCCAAAGACAACGCCCAGCCTGCCTCCAGCTGTACCTAACGCCGCGGAGAACCCAGAGCGCTAATCCGGAGATAGCAAGCGTGAATTTGCCGCGTGACCTTACACGTGCTTTTGCTTTTGGTACGCTAACGCACCGTAAAACTCGACGATCCTGGACAGTGTAGGGCGGCGGGCACCCGTTCACTTCACTGCGATGGCGCTAGGCTGTCCGGTATTGCTGGTTTTTTATGGTATCATTGAGTCTCGCCAGACCTGAAGCTTCTGCATATAGTTTAGTCACTTAAGAAGTAGCCAGAGGTATTCGCACTTCGCGCAGAATCAAGTACGGGCTTCCCACGAAGGCTGCGATGATACGGCTGACTGTTCCTGCAGCGAGTCGGGTTTTGGGCGGGCTTGCGTCAGCAACAGATCGTCGGTCCAAGCTGCATCTCCCCTTTCTTAAACGCCCACGACTCAGATCTGGATGCACTTTGGTAGATCATCAGGCTGTGGCTACGGCGTGTGCACCAATTATGCTTGGTCTTTTTTCCGACCAAAACCTCTCATCAATTCGTCCTGCCTTACATGTCAGGTGCTGGCATTTGGGATCCACGACTTGCCGCCCAATTACTGGATACCATGATGGCCGTTGGTCAGTGCCAGGTCGAAGCCAGGGCGTCCCATGGCCATTTTCCTGATCGGGAAGCGTGCCAGGAAATTCTCTGGTGGCTGTTCTTCTGGACGACGGGGAGAACCCAGCCGGCTTGAGCAGGGTGAAAGGAGATGCTAGCTTGGATGCACAAATACAGAAACGGGGCGGCCAGCCGGCGGGCTAGGTCTAGGTATAGCATCTCCGCATCTGGAATCGAGAGGCAACAGCCACACCCATCATCCCATCAGTCTTGAGACAGACGTTAAACGTCAGAAGAGGCGCATGCTACAGTACATCGTACTTTGCACTGTACGGCAGGACACGACGGTGGAAAGTGGGAAATCGCCCGGCGCTTTCGGCTCGGGCCTTTCCTGTCAGTGAAACCATCAGCGGTGATCGGTTGCTAAGCATGACTCTTGGGTTCTGGAGTTAAGAACAGTACGCAGTTATAAGGACCATGAGCCTCTTGGCCTCCTCCCATCCCCCCTTTCCGAGCAAACATGGCTGAAGTTGGAGAGTGGAGTCAAAGGAAGCCTGGCCCGTGCACTAAACCCGCCGCCATTAGCGTCATTAGTGGGAAACATGAAACGAGGGACGGTGTGGAAGAGTGCTGAGAAGACCGATTTTAATGTCCGGAAGGGCCACGGTTAACAACAGCCTGGTCTGAACACTCTAAAAATCATCTGAACCAAGTGATTGCGAGGACCATCTCGGATTACTCGGCCATGGACCCCCGGGCACTTGTCCAGTCCTGAGCTCTGAGCTTTGAGCTCTGAACTGTGAAAGAGCTGGTCGCTGGTGTTGACTGCTTACCTATGTATCCGTAGTTACTCGCACAATGACGCCCAACGTTGTTTCCGTCGAGGCGTTGGTACTCTGGGAGCCCATCCATCCCTTTTCGTGGCGCCATGGCAGGCCAGCCGAATTCCTCAGCGAGCACTGTGCAGTTTTCCTGTTCCACTGCATCGCTTATTGACAACGGGAAGATACCATCAGATATGGTTTTCGACATCAGGGTAACTTATTGTTGGGGCAAAGGCGGGACCCGTGGACGGCACAAAAGGCTTCTGCCTCGCGTCAAACTGACAAAAACCGGCACATGCTACACAGTATGTATGCAATGCTATATCAATCCCGGCTGGGGGCATGATTCATGATGTAGTCAATCTAACAACTCTGGGGACTCCCGGGCATGAATGGCTCTGGTAAGAAGCGAAGACCGGTGACCACGGTGAACGTGGATGCCTCGAGAATGGTAAAAAGTGGGCGGCATCTGGGGAATATTGGCCGACCTGGGACTTGGGAGGTTGTTCCCTCGGTGAGACACATGCAAGGAAGGTCTGGAGAAGACGGGAGCAAACTCGGGGCCGCTGCCCTACATTGCACGGAAACACGAAACCGCGCAACGCAGGACGAGGTCCGGCACTCGGCACTTCTCTGGGTTTGTTGTCGATTGCGCATGTGCGAATAGGTCATGTACGAATACACGAGCTGGGTGCAGTTGCAGTGAGGCCTGTGCGAATACTACACTGCTCTTGCAGGACAGCACAGAGCTAGTTGGCACGAAGCGCCCCGTACTTATTGTACCGTCAACGTCCAGCCCCTGGATTTCAAAAGGAGACAGCGTCGTGCAGCCCCTGCAGAGTACTCCAGGCTGACCCAGCTGCGGCCGGGCGAGCCACTGGCCCACGTGTACCTGGCCCGTATAGTGGCCATTCCCGAGGACACCCCACAAAGCCCACCGTCCACTCAACTGCAGCGCGGCACTGTACCGCTGGGCTGTATGTACCCGGTACGTACCTGGCACCATGGCAGTCCCGCTGCAAGCCTGCAACCCCTAAAAGAAAAGTTGTCTTGGCTGGCCCAGGACGGCTCAGGCTAGGCCAGGAGAGGCCCACGATTGGCCAGGGGCGTGGCTCGACAGCGGGCCCAGCAGTGAGGCAGCGCTGCACTCGGGTGCCACTGCGCCAGGAACAGCCCAGTGAAAGCGGAGGTTACAGGAGGCGGCCGTGACGAGGGCCAGCCAGACCGGGGCAGTAATTAGGTCCAGCAGGAGCAGCAGCGGCCAAGGACTTTCTCAACTTCCCGCCAGCATCATCACCATCACCGTCGCCATCCGCTCTCGTCTCCCATCATCACCACGCCCGACCAACGGCGCTTCCATCCTCCAGCGCCCACGGGAGACTACGTCCATCCAACGCCCGACCCCCCGATTCGCACCAGCGCCGCTTGCCTGGCGTCAGCACGAATCAGGGCCCGCGCTCCTCGACGGCGTGCCGGAGCGCAATCCATCCACCTCCATTTCCAACCCCCTCCTCATCCCATCGTCTCGAAAAATCGGGAGGTTGACACAAAACTTCCACGACCATCCGCCCCCTCTGTGCCTCTGCCCGATGCTGGCCCAGCCTTCTCGACCCCCGAGCCCGGCTTCTCTCGTTCCTGCGTCTGCGGCTGGAATTGTCCCCTCGATCTGGCCATCTCCAACACCAGCCCTGGCCGCTTCTTCTCTCCCGTGATCCTCTCTTACACGCGACGACTCCCGAACTACGACCCATCGCCTCGCATCCACGCCTCCTAGGGTGTTGCTTTCCCCGTCATCCCCCCGCCATCGAGCGGCTGCTTCTTCATCACCATGGCCTTTCTTTTCAAGTCGAAAAAGCACCCCGAAAGGAACTTGGCCAGCCGCGATGCCAACTCCAACTCGGGTTCCCAGGGCTCGATCCAGAGCGCAACCGCTCGCGTCGCCGAGAAGAACGCCTTGCAACACCGCGCAACCCCGACTGGTAGCCTGAATTCGATTGACAATGATGGGAGCACTGGAAGCCCCGACCAAAGTCACGCTCGTCGTGCCGGAAGCGCAGACCAGGTAGCGCAACCGCAACAAAGCGATCTGCCGGTATGTTGCATTTGCGGTGTCGTTGCCAAATATGGAGGCACCTGGCGCAATCACACTTGCTAACGCATACTCCAGTTTCGAAATGGCGTTCAAACGAATGGTTCCAATGCCTCGCTCTATCCTTGGTCTCAGCGACGGTTAACATACACCTCGACACATCCCAGTCCATTTCCTCGATATGGCGCGGCTGTCAACTCCCTCTCGTCAAAGGAGGGTGATATCTACCTAATGGGAGGGTTGATCAACAGCTCTACTGTCAAGGGTGACTTGTGGATGATCGAGGCCGGCGGCAACATGGCTTGCTACCCTCTCGCTACGACCGCAGAAGGGCCAGGGCCAAGAGTCGGCCACTGCAGTTTGCTTGTCGGCAACGCATTCATCGTTTACGGTGGTGACACAAAGATTGATGAGGCAGATGTCCTTGATGAGACACTATACTTGCTTAACACCTGTAGGTCCCCTTGTGCTGGTCCAAACTTGCTCAGACTAATTCGAGTTAGCTACGAGACAATGGTCCCGAGCCTTGCCGGCCGGTCCTCGACCTTCGGGCCGCTATGGACACTCGTTGAACATTCTAGGATCCAAGATTTTCATCTTTGGTGGCCAGGTCGAGGGGTTTTTCATGAACGACCTCTCCGCATTTGACCTCAACCAACTGCAAATGCCCAATAACCGCTGGGAGATTCTCGTTGCAGGTGATACGTCACCCAAGTTGCCTGCGGCACGCACCAATCATTCCATGATTACGTACAACGACAAGATGTACCTGTAAGTTTCCTCCGTTGCCTACACACAGCCTCCGTCTCCCATGTCTCGCTGACAATATGATAGGTTTGGTGGAACCAATGGCTTCCAGTGGTTCAATGATGTGTGGTGCTACGACCCGGCCTTAAACACGTGGGCGCAACTGGACTGCATAGGCTACATACCTGCCCCACGTGAAGGCCACGCCGCTGCTCTTGTGGACGATGTGATGTACGTCTTTGGAGGTCGGACCGAGGAGGGTACAGACCTGGGCGATCTCGCGGCTTTCAGAATTTCTTCCCGAAGATGGTACACCTTCCAGAACATGGGACCTTCTCCTTCGTCTCGTTCTGGTCATAGCATGACGACGGTTGGCAAGTCGATTGTCGTTATTGGAGGAGAACCAAGTACCGCATCTGCGACGGTGAATGACCTGGGAATTCTCTACGTCCTGGACACCTCAAAGATACGGTATCCCAACGACGCGCAGCAAGGCGCCCAACGAGTTACCCAGGGGCGACGACCAAGTGCAGGTGAAGTGGGTGGACCAGCTCGCCAGCTCCCCCTGCGTGATGGCTCAAACGGACCACCCGACGCAAGAAAGATTATGGCTGCTGGTCCGTCGGCTCCCCCGAATGGGCACAGATCACCTCCTCACGGTCAAGATATGCATGGCCCCTTGGTTGGTCCTGCTGGTAAACTTCCAAGAACTGCCGCCGCACCCACACCACCTTCAGGGCCACCTCCTCAGGGTCCAATGCCAGCTAGGCCCACTGTCGATACATCTGCTATTGGACGGGTCCGCGCGCAGTCAAATGAGACAAGCTCGAGGTCAAGCTCTCCAAAGGTCGCATTCAACCAGTCACCTGTCGCACGCGAGATCATTAAAGAAAACGAGTCTCCGATAATTAACGGCAGGAGAACGCCTACTCAACCAACTTCAAGGACTGGATCAAAGCAAGAGCAGTCAAACGGAGACATGCCAAAGAACAAACCGACTCGGCCAAGTCGAGCTCCGGGTTCGATCGACAACTCATTGGAACCAGCCCTTAAGCCTCCTGCCCAACGTCCTGCTTCTCCGCCCCAGCCAACTCGACAACCTAGCAATCCCCTTTCCAGACGATCTTCGACGGCCCGCAACTCACAAACAGTCGTCCTTCTCAAAGAGCTCGACTCCGCCCGCAACCGAAATGCCTGGTATGCCTCGGAACTGGAACTCGCCCGAAAAGCCGGCTATGCTCCCAATGCATCCTTCAGTCCCGTGCTCGATAACAAAGCCACTGAGACTTTTGACGACGAGGACCGACCACTTATTGAGGCTCTCCTAGCTATGCGAACAGAGCTTGGTAACGTCCAAGCTTCTGTGGACAAGCAAGCGGTTCTTGCTGCAAAACAAGTCGCTGAAGCAGAGAAGCAACGTGACGCGGCGATCCAAGAAGCTGTGTACGCAAAGGCCAAATTGGCGGCTCACATGGGTGGGAGCGCAGCAAGCACACCCCAGCTTGATGGTGAGCGAGATGGATCCGATGCTAGGTCCGGCGAAATCAGTAGAAAACTCGCTACTGCCCTGCACCTCCAGAAGGATCTCCACACGAGGCTCGAAACAACTAGGGCTGAGCTTGAGGCTGAGAAGAAGGCACGACATTTGGCCGACGATACGGCAAATGCAACTCAACGACGAATGGCAGACCTAGAAACCTATAAGCAACAGACCTCGACAGAAGTCGAACGCCTCAAGGCAGAGCTGCATCTTGCGCAACAGGATGCCCGCGAGCAGTCAATTTCATCCGCCGAAGCTGTTGCGGCCTTGGAGCTGCTGCGCATTGAGAAGGATGACCTCACCAGCAAGTACCAGGAGGCTGTGGGGAGCTCTAAGGATCACCACGACACCTTTGAATCGCTCAGGGCCGCCATCATGTCTTCGGAGGAGGCCAAGACGTATCTTGAGACGAAGCTTACTGAAGAGCGTGGCCTGAAGGAGAAGCTGGAGGGTCAACTGAACAAGCTCAAATTTGAGCACGAGACTCGGACTGCCGAACTCGTCGCTTCAACCCAACGATTACGAGATGCGGAGCAGCTTTCCGAGAAACACGCAGCCGAAGCACGGACTCATCGCCAAGCGATCCTGGCAGGCCTCGATAAGATTTCCGCTCGGGACGTTTCCGACTCCAGTACAGTTGATGCAGAGCGCGTTGCTGTACTTCAATCCCAGGTCACAACCTCTAACGCTTTGGTGAAGAAGTACCAGCAGGAGGCAGATGCTGCCGCTGACCAACTTCGTGCGGCCGAGGAACGTATTGCTGGCCTCGAACAGTACCAGGAACAATCCAGCCGAGAAGGTGTCGGTATCCGAAGGCAATTGCAATCGACGTTGAGAGATACCCAGAGCCTGCAAGCCGCCAACTCGGATCTGAAGAACCAACTCGCCGCTCAGCAGCTTGAGACAAACGCTATGACGGTTCAGCACAACGCGCTCAAGGATATTCTGAGCGAGCGAGGCATCAGTCCTACGGGGGCTATGCGTGCTCGTGGACTTACGAGTCCTTTGACAAACTCCCCTGATCCGAGCCGCGTGAGAGATATTGAGACCCAGCTCGTCAATGCCAATACTGCGCACGAAGAGACTAAGCAAGCTTTTGCAATTCAGGTCCAGGAATCCGAGTCAGCGTATCGTGAGAAACTCTCGCAGCTCGAGAGCGATTATCAGTCGGCCGTGCACTATGTCAAGGGAACAGAGAATATGCTCAAGCAGCTCAAGGAGCAGCTCTCTCGCTACAAGGTGGACAATAGACGTCTTAAGTCGGAGGTCGAGGAGCTCGAAGACCAGTTGCAAGTCAACGGCGAGAAATCCATTGCCTCGGCTGATTGGGAAGCGGAGAGGAACGCTCTCCATTCCAGGATCAGCAGCTTGGAGGCTGACCTGCAGAGGGCAGGGGCTGATATGGAGCACAACTTGGAAGGTCTGAGAGCAGAACTTCACGAGAACAAGAAGCAGCGCGATGACGCTATGAAGAGCAGTGAGAAGGTGATGCAGGCGCTCCTGTCTCACCGCAAGGATCTTGAGCAACTGCAGTCTGAGAACTCCCTTCTTGAGCAGCGTGCTACCGATGCCGAACAGAAGGTGGCTCTTCTACTTGACCAAGTCGAACATTCTGTCGACAACTACCGCCGTCGCAGTCGACAAATTCCCAGTGTGAACTCCGAGACAGGCGCCAGCGCCAACGGGCTTGGCTTGGGCCATACTCGAGCTGAGAGCTCTGAAGGCGAGAGTATCTATGGAGGCGCTGGTCTACATGGCCTGGAAGCTAGAAACAGTGCGGCCTTGGATAACCTCGCGGACGAGCTGGAGACGCTCAGGAGTCAGTGGGAGGCTACTAATAAGAACTATCGTCTCAGCACCAACTTCGACTTTGAACCCACCTCGAGTGCCAAGAAGGATGACAACTCCGCTGGCGTTGGCCTCAGCGAGAGCTTAGCTGACTGGCGTAAGAGACTCGACACGGAGGAGCACCAGAGTGATGGGGAGAAGCCTCGACGTGGTTGAACCCAGCGCCGCGCCCGAGTCTTGCCTCCCGTTCACGACGCATTATACCCAGCGCCTCATTGAAGATTGCCCAGACGACGGGCCATTTTTCAACGCCTCTGTACATCCCGCCCCTTGCAAAGGCGAAATGGAGTTTCGGTCGTCCTACGGTTCCGCCATTGTTGTTTTGTGCACAGCCTTTTATACCTCTCTGTTTTCGATCCACCGATCCCCTTTCGCCGTTTCAGTTTATACCGGCCTGCTTCACTTAACAATCACCAACACACCTTTTTCCCCTACCACTTGCTCGGCACGAGGAGGATGGGATCGCATGTTCCTTCTACTTCTTTTCATCCTTTCTTTCTTCAACCTTGTCTTCTGAACATGTCATGTACTATATGGGGAGAATTTTCCACAAACCAACCACGAACTAAGAAAATGGGGAACCGGATGTGGTGCTTGGTTTCTTTGATTCCCCTTTGATTCCCCACTGGGAGCTGGCTGGGCTGGGAGACATGCTCCGACAACAGGGCTTTTTACTTCGACGCGGGAGACAAATGGTTCGCGGGGGTGTCAATGATGAAATGATGTGTTTTTCTGTCTGGCTCGATAATTGATATTTACTCTTTGGGCACCTTAACTCTAACGTTTTTGCTGTGTTTTGTCTGATGGATGTGATGATGGCCCTGTCAGCCCCCCCCCCAAGGCACTAGATGGTGGCACGATGTCTTTATCGGGGACAAGTAAAATATGGCACTAAACCATTGATGTACATTATCTAGCACATGGCCTTGTCTATGTCTAGTAGGGCAGAAATCAACCCTTTTGAAACCAGCCCCTTATTCGCCACATAGACATGTCAAGTGTCAGCTAATAAAACATTCACCCCAAGCAGCAAACACAAAAGGCAGTATACACGATCGTCGCTCCCTACGCCGCAGCAGCCATCAACCGCTTCTGGATACCCAGACAGCGCCTAAAGTCAAGCTTCCGTCCCTCGCGGGGCATGTGCTCGCCGCTGGCGATGCAGAGAATGCGCATCTTGGGGTCGTAACGGAGCCCGGTGAGGAGCTTGGGGGTGATGAGGAAGTACTGGCTGCTGTGCTCGCGGCAGGCGATCTCGACCATGCGCTCGTGGACCATGCGCTCGTTGCGGGGATCCATGCCCTGGTTGATCTCGTCGACGACGCGGAAAGGTGACTGCGCCATGGACTGGAGAGCCATGAGGTAGAAGATGGTTGACACGGCGCGCTCTCCGCCGGATTGGCGGTGGGCGGTGAGCTGCTGGAGCGTCTCGTTTTCACTGATGATGGATGTCAGTGATCTAGATCGTGAAAAGATAGTCCAGGGGGGCGGCTAGACATACCGGAAGCGGACCATGACGTCCAAGGCCCACGCATCAAAGTCTTCGGCCTTGTGAACACGGATCTCGCCGGCACAGCTAATCTGCTCAAAGTTGTAGGCAAACGCGTCGCTGATCTTAGCTACAAGTTCATCGAGCGTGGGCTCCCACTTCGCCATGATTTCTTGAATCTCGTGGGTCAGCTTCTCGAGCTTCTCGCTGGCGCCCTCCATCTTACGGCTGAGCCTGGTGATTTCCTGCGCGCGTCGCTCAAACTCGCGGATGACGTTGGGGTTGGCTGCGTGAATAAGTTCCAGCTTGGCCTCTTCGGCGTCAATTTCCATTTGCATCTCCTCCGGGTTCTTTCCCTCGCAGAGAGTAGAGAAGAGCTCTCTTTTATCGGGCTCCTCGGCAAGAAGGTCCTGAACAGCTTGTGACAGCAGCCGCCCAGCTTCTTTGGTCTGATTGGCTTCGTCGGTGGCTTGTTGCATGATGTTCTTCTCCTCCTGGAGACGCTCCATAATGTGGGAGTTCCGGTCTTTGAGACCTCGGATGTCGGAAGTCGCCTCGATCTGCATTATCTCTGCCTCAAGGAGGGCATGGTACGCCGCTCGAATCTTCTCAACGGCTTCCTTGTGGCGAAGGACAAGCTTGGCCCTGCGGAGGACTGCTGCGTCCCATTCGTATTGCAGCTCCGTCATGTTCTTGCGAGCACCACGCATAGCCTGTTCGTGGGCCGCCTTTACGCGTTCCTCGGATTCTAAGATGCGTTAGCAAAGTCCACGAGTCAAGCTGGACAGTAGACCGACCAATCTTCTCGGGCAGAGACTGCCATTTCTGGTATTCCCTTTGGAGAGTGTTCTTCTCGCGTTTCAATCGTTCCTGACATCCGATTAATTCGGCCATACCACTACGTAATCTAGTTGACTCACAATCGTAACAGCTAGGTCTGCCTTTTGATCCTCGATGGTCTTCGATTTGGCTTGGGCCTCTCGGAGCTCGTCCTTCAAAACATCTCTCTCACCCCGGAGATGGGTCAGCTGCTTGTTCATCTCGGCCTTCTCCTGTGAATCGATGGGTTGAGAGGTCCAGAATCTGCCAGGCTGGATGTTCTTGGTAATTGTCGTCATGGCTTGAGGGCCGTACTCCTTACGGCGCCGCACCGAATACGACTGTTTCCCGGCGGCCCATTGGTTAACTTTACCTCCTTTGACTAGTCGATCGTACTGAACGTCGTTGTGGTCCGTAAGCGTGACTCCTGATTGATGGACTCTTTTTTCTGCACACAGCATTGCGAGAACGGGAGCGGGACCCTCCAAGAAATCAACAGCAAATCCGTCAAGTCCCAGATCAGCCGCCTCATTTTCGCTCACGGGCCGCTGGAAAGAGCTCAGCGGATGAGCACAAGTTCGGATGACAACGGACAAACTCATCTCGCGGTAGAGTTGGTCCGTCAATTTCTTGTAGTCGCTCTTGGTTTGGGCAGTGAAGCAGGTGAAGTCATCGCTTTGTAGGAGTGACTGAACCTGATCGGAATACCGCTCATCCTTGATTGAACAACTGATCATCGGCGGACCAAACACCTCCTTTTCGAACTCGCCTTGGTTGGCCTGAACCCATTCCCACCCAACAGCAATCTCAGGGAAATGCTTTTTCATGAAATTGAGCTGTTGGCCTTGTTGCGTGTTGAAGGATTCGATGTCTGCTTCCACCTTCTTCATCAGTTGGGTAGTGTTTTTGCCCTTTACCATAATGGCGTCACACTGGGATGTTATCTCGCGTTGCTCTGCTTCCAGTTCGCGCATCTTGTGCTCCTCTCCTCGCTAGTAGGAATCATGTCAGTCGAAGTCTTCGCAGTACCCTATCCAGCACGTACAATGCTACGATTGAATTCACCGGGGTTGAACTCATCGGGTTGGTTCTTCAAGTCGCCTTGCAGGGCCGTGAGTCTGGACCTAGAATGGCCAACCTCCTTCTTTTTCGTCTCATGGTCCTTTCTTTCAGCATCAAGTTTGTTGTCAAAATCTTTGATGGTCTCAGTCGCGGCAGACACATCGCGAGAAACCTTCTTTGCCACGTCCTCAGCGTCCTTTAGTGCCTGTCTTCTTCGAGGAATGGCGGCCTCAATTTGCTGGGCATAAAGCTGCTTCTGGTTGACAGCCTCGAGGGAGGGGCCGCTTTCCTGCTCAAGACGCCTCAAGGACCTTTCGGCCGCCTTCTTTCGCTCCCTTGCGCTAGAGTAAAGCTCTCTGGCCTCTTGGTATCTGGAAAGAACAAGGGCGGACTTGAGGTCTTTTGCTTGCTCTATGATCTCTTCGCGTTCGCGGATCCTGTCCACGTCGGCCTGCAGACCCTGTTGACGACTTTCGAGGTTTTTGAGCATGTCCGTGTCCGTGTGGACAGCCTCAGACAGTCCCTTCTTATCTTTGTGAAGGTCTTGCAGCTGCTTTTGCCATTGAAGCATCTCCTCTGGCGCTGCAGCGCGAAGGGTCTCGTGCAAGAGATCCACGGGCGTGCAAGCAGCAAACTCGACGACCCTGTCTTGGGGCAAGAACTGGCAGAGGTTGTCCACCTGAATCTTGAGCTTCCGCATCAATAACTGGATCGTCTTGAGGTTTGATTCCTTGTCATTCAGCCACCACTTTTGCGAGTTCTGCTCTCGTCGTATTTGTACTTTGACGACAAAATTGCGGTGGTCTTTGGGGCGCTTGTAGAGTTCGATCTCGATGGTCGCTGTATCCTTTCCGTGCTTTACGAATTCTTTGACCGAGCCAGCCCGTCCGAGGTGTTTCGGGCTGTAGCCCAGACCCAGGCAGATGGCGCAGACCAGGGAACTCTTTCCAGTGCCGTTTGGTCCGACTACCATGTTCAAATGGGGTCCGGGGAAGAAATCGGCTTGTTCGTAGGTGACGAAGTTCTTGACGCTGACCCGGACGATGGCGCCGGGCTGGAAGCCGTCGGAGTTGCTGCCACTGGCAACGCCGTTCGTGTTGCTCGCGGGGGGTGCACCGTTGGGAGCCTCGTGGTCGGTGTCGGATTCATCGAGTCTCGGTCGCTTCGGAGAGTCGAGGGCCTGCGACGGGCCGCCATAGCGAGTCGTGTCGTCGCCGTCGCCGTCGCCGTCATCGCTTTCGTCGCGCCTGCGTCGGCGCGATGAAGGCGGCATGTCGCCTCAACGACTGAAGGAGTTTTTGCGTGCGTTGTTCGAATGCGCAAGGGGGAGGCTGAGGGGATGTGCGATCTAAGTGATGGTAGGAGGGGATTGAAAGGCAAAAGTAGATGAGATGATTCTTTGACGCGTCCAATCGCGCCAAAGTGCGCGCCTGGCAAATGCGGCGTCGACTTTAAAGTGGTGGGGTTGCAGGCAAGTCCACAGCAGCCGGGGCCTGTTACTGTCAGTTTTAGAGAGCAAGGAAGCTCCATCCAGGCACGTCTTAGACCTTGGGCAGTCCAAAAAAAAAAAAAGCAGATACAGCTGAAGACTAAAACTGTGAAGAAAACTGTCATCTTCCCTTTCTTTTGTAGACCGGTGCGCGTGGTAACAAGGCAGTTCACATGATGTTGGTGTTGCTGGTGCTGTCTGTAGGCTTCCTCATTGAATCAGTATCAGTTCATCCACACCCCCTACAGCACTACCGATTCTCACACACATGTTGCCATCGCCCGTTTCAAGTAAGAAGAGGTAAGCAAAATTCAAAGTAAAAAGGTGGGTGAATATGTTGTAAATGACATAGAGTGACGTGTTTCTGTCTCGTGATGGTACTCAGCGCCCGTTGCCGTCAGATGTGCCAATGGCTTTTCGCCTCGAGGCCAGCATCCTTCCATACCAAAGTCCTTGTCAATTACTAAACTACCTGCGATCTTGCAGGTTTCTTCGGTCCGTTTTGATGGTTCCAATTGCCGGACGTCCCTGTCTCACATGTGTGATGTCGGTTAGTAGGTCGGTCTCAAGACTCCCAGGGAGCGACGGTCGGCTTGTGTAAGTGGTGAAGGGTGCTTAGTCATAGTATCCACGTCAAACGAACCTCCCTCCAAGGGGGCAAGTCAACTTCATCCTTTGGAATTCAATACCTTGCCAGGTGATTTCAATGCTCAGGGGTCTCGGAGGCCCCCAAAAACCTCGCCTTGGAAATATCCTTTTGGAGATGAGGCATTGGTGCGAACGGTTCTTCAAGGTTGCATCCCAAAACGTCCCATCATTTCATTCACAAGCTGACGTTTCCTGCAGACGCCATCTAATACACAAGAGCAAAGAAGCCAAAAGTCCAGGATCATGGCCACCTGCTGGGTGCTTGGCTTGGAGGTTTCCCTGCCACAACTTCCCTCTAGAGGAAGTGAGACTACTGGTAACAAACTGCAAAGTCAGAGACCGGCCGGACAGCGACTTTGGAGTTCCTTCTTATATCTGTCCCAGTCGGGGAGCCGGCTTCTCTCGATAGGGGTTCCTCGCTAGTCAACTACACGTGAGGCCCTCGTTTGCTCGTGGCTAATTAGCCTGAATGGATAACTGGAATGCACACCGGTGGCTAGGCACCGAGGTTTGCCATTTAGCGGTGCCGCCGAATACCAGCTATGCCAGCAATGTATGGATTTCAGCTGTCGGCCAACCTGCTCCACGTACAGCCTGAGAGAGCCGCCAGCTGTCGGCGAGTGCCAGCTGCCAGATGCCAGCTGCCAACTGGTTGTTCCAGCTACGATAGGCTCCTCCCTTCCCAGCCAGCCTCGCACAACACGTCAACCGCGGTAAACATTGCATTCCTTACAATCCACGCTTCAATATCACGGCCCACCACAAGCCCCGACGCGCCCTTCCCGTCCCGTTCCTCGTCTCTGCCAGTCCTTGTCACTCCTTTTGTCTGGCGCGTTGTGTTTCAATTCTGAAATTCCGGTCCTCTTTTCTATCGCATTGTCCCCCTCTCTCTTTCCCTCTCCGGTGGTCCCCAGGTTCCAGGTTCCTCAGTCACTCTTTCCGCCTCCACCCGTCCCTTCGTTTTTGCCCGTTTTTTGGCCCTCCTCGACCTCCGTCGACTTCACCTTTCCAGGTGCCTCTCTTTTTGTTCTCTTTTCCGCTGCTCTTGCGAGCACGCTTCCGTTCTTTTTCTGCTTCTCCGATTGCCAGTGTTCTGTGTTCCCGAGTATTATGCGCTGATTTACTGCAACCATGGCGGATCCTTTTGTTTCCACCGCCGGTCGCTCACCCCTCTCCGAGGCGTCGAATCGAATCAACTCGCTCTATCCTCCGCAGGAGAGTCACCGATCCAAATCGCGATACGACCACCCTCCTGCGTCCAATGCTTCTGATTCTTCTCGTCCGCGCCACGGGCACTCCAGTGGTCCCTCTGGCAGCTGCGCTTCCGTCTCCGTCACCCAGCCAGCGGCTTCCCAGCCCCAGGCGGCCACCGAGTTGAAACCACCTCGAGAGGTCGAGGATCCCAAGCGCCTTTCCCAGGCATCTCACGACTCGTCCACCAGTAGTCGAAGCAAGAAGAACTACAAAACTCACATCGGGCCCTGGCAGCTGGGAAAAACACTGGGTAAAGGGTCGTCAGCTCGAGTCCGCCTCTGTCGTCACAACTTGACGAACCAGCTCGCCGCTGTCAAGATCGTCAACAGACGGATGGCCTATTTGGTGCATGATAGTAGCTTGGCCGCTCTCACCAAGTGGGACAATAGTATCCCTGACCAAACCGGGGAGATGAGGGTTCCCATGGCCATTGAGCGTGAAGTGGCCATCCTCAAGCTAATCGAGCACCCAAACATCATGAAACTTTACGATATTTGGGAGAATCGCTCTGAGGTGTAGGGTTCCACTCAGAAGCCCCAACTCAATCCGCTGCTGACATTTACCAGGTATCTCATTTTGGAGTACATCGACCAAGGCGACTTGTTCACCTTCATCAACATGAGGGGCCGTCTAAGCGAGGAGGTCTCCATCTACTTCTTTCGTCAGATCATCAGCGCCATCTCCTACTGTCACTCTTTCAACATCTGTCATCGCGACCTCAAGCCCGAGAACATCTTGATCACAGCCGATCTGCAAATCAAGATTGCTGACTTTGGCATGGCTGCCCTTCATCAGACCGATACGCATCAACTCGCCACTGCTTGTGGAAGTCCTCACTATGCAGCACCAGAACTCCTCAAGAACAGGCAGTACCGTGGCGACAAAACTGATATCTGGAGCTTGGGCGTCATCCTCTTCGCTATGCTGTCTGCCACCCTTCCATTTGACGACCCCGACCTACGCGTCATGATGTCGAGAACAAAGCGAGGCCAGTATCAGATGCCAGAGTTCCTAAGCCCTGAAGCCGAAGATCTCATTCGACGCATGCTGCAGGTCAATCCTGATCGTCGCATTACGCTCAAGGAGATTTGGAAGCACCCCTTGATTCAAAAATATGCCTATCTCGATAATCTTGGCGATACCAATGGGCAGCCTCCAGACACGCGTAAGGGTTTTCAACACGCTCCTGTGCCACTACACGAAGTCGACCCTCAGCTACTACGACAGCTTCGTTCTATGTGGCACATGTTCAGTGAGAGTGACCTCAAACTCAAACTGACATGCGATCAGTAAGTGACTCCGAATCCTACGTACTTCTTCGTTTAACAATCGCAGGGCCAATGACCAGAAGGCCTTCTACTGGCTGCTGTTTAACTATCGCGAACAGCAACTAGAAGACTTCAAGCCTGAATTGGCTCACTCCATGAGTGACTACCACCACTTAAAGCCTGGTGCATGGAAGAAGCGAACCCGCGAATTTTCCCAACCCCGTCTCAACGGTCACGGTCGTTCCATATCACGGTTCACTGTCATCTCCAACGCTGCCGAGACCGACCCAGGACCCAACTATCCTCTGTCTGGCGGGGACGGCCAGCCCCAGGTTGGGGACTCTCAGAAGAGTTATGGCAGAAGTAGTGTTCACCGCCACCATCAGACAGCAAGCGCCTCGTACACGGGGCAGGCCTCGCGAAGTCGCAACGGATCAGGCGCTCGTCGTGGACGAATAACCGCCGCCCGAACCTCAACTACGGGACGACTTCAATCATCCAGAGGATCCGTCTCTTCCGTTCACAGCAATCGACTGCCAACTCCACACTCCCGAAGCTTGCGACACAAACGAGGAGTCGATTTTTCAAACATTCGAAAGCGATCCAGTTCCTTCAGTCGAGTCCGCAGTGGTCCTGTTCCATCATACGTGACTGAACAAGGATCTACCTACAGAGTAGAGATGGATCGTTCTCCAACCCCCGACGTACCCAGCTTGCCGAGTGGTGTTCTTCCTAAGCCAGGGCACATCAATACAGCCCACAGCAATCCCGTACCCATTGATCCCCTACACAGCCATCCGGTGCACAAAGACGCATCTTCCGATAAACCAGTTCACAACCAATCAGTACACAAACCAGTCCAAGGGCTAGTGATAGACCCAAGACATATTTCGGAGATGTTTGGTGAAGAGCTCCGGCACTTTAGCAGTAACATTGCTAAAGACTGCGACGATGCATTCGGGAGCTCTTTGATGGAGGATGAATCTATCGCTGGTTCTCTTGCAGAGTGTGACAGGAAGCAGCAGGAGGCAACGACATTCTGCTTCGCCATCGAAGCAGCTGATAGACCTACCAGCAGTCGAGTTTCTGAACAAGACACAACTAATCAGAGTTTCAACAATAGGCCGTTGCCTCCGTTGCCTCCACCTGAGGTGGATTATGCTCACTCGTTGGCGCCAACTATTGATTCTCGGCCAACGTCACGAGACGATCACATTGGGACCGCGCTTCCAGTTATTCTCACGAAGCATACGGATAGGCGTGTCGTCTCAGCCCCGGTCTACACGAACAAGCAACGAAAGCCGGCTGGGCTACCTCCGATCAACGAAACCGGAATGTCCACAGACAAGGCTCGGATCGTGTCGGCACCTCCTCACACTCCCACTAAGAAAGGATCCGGAAGGGGCACTGGCATAGAGTACTTGAGTAGAGTTGAGAACAGCATTCGTGTTGTTGATTCTCCAAGTGGCCAGAGCCCAGTCAAGGCTCCGAAACCGCTGAATGTGCGAAAGAAGATCGGGGACGACGTGTCGGGGCTTACTCTGCACCCCAACAGCGCGTGCAACCCAGGGCGTAGGGAAGAGACAGCACCCGCAGCCGACACCGTCTCCTACGAAATGCAGGGCCCTCCCAAAAAGAAGAAGTCATCGTGGTTCAGGCGATCGTACAAGGGTGAGGCAGACGCTATCAAGGATACCGCCGATTGGCAAGATTGTAGCTCGGTTGCGACGTCGAGCGAGGGGAAGCGAATCGACTCTGCCTCGACAGGAGTTGCGACGAAGAGAAAGACTTTCAGCTTCCCATTCTGGAAGAGCAACAAGCCCAGAGATTCCGGCATGTCCATCGGCAGTGAGTTACGTCAGGCACTACCTCGACTGGAGATGCTAACCGGTGTTATAGAACCAGGAGATCTCGACAATAAGGAGTCGCCACCCTCGGAAGCACAGGCTACAAGCAAGCGTATTAGCCATGGGAAGACGGCGAATGCGAAGCTAAACGATTATGGATCTGGTGGCGTTCGCAACATCGAAGTGAAGCAAAGTTGGCTTGCGCGTCTCTTCAGAGTCAAGCCAGCGACAAGCCACGTTTGCATGGCCATCTCGCGGCGCCGGGCGCGTCAGGAGATTGCCATTATACTAAGAGAGTGGCGGAAGTACGGAATCCGGGGCATTCAGGTTGACAAGCAACGCAACATTGTCTTTGCACGGGTTGCACCTAATAATTGTACGCTGTTCCGATATGTTGGAATTGGGCATAATGGCTAACTAGGAGGACAGATCTTGAGCTCAAAGAAGTGTCGTTTGCTGCCGAAGTAATGACAGTGATTGAGCACGGTAAGAAGCAGCAGCTCAGCATTGTTCGGTTCACGCAGGAGCGAGGCGCGGCCAGTAGCTTCCATAGAGTGGTGGACACGCTCAAGTTGGTGTTTGAGATGCGTGGCCTCGTGGTGATGGACAGGAACAAGGAGAAGATGATGATGGCGACGCTCAACTCGTGAGCGTGGACTGCGGTACCCATGACACGGCCAAGCCCAGGCATTATCCGTGGCGGGCGGTGCACATCTCGTTACAGTATCAATCATTAATGCTGTTTGGATGAGGGGAGAGTTGCTTGTATCGCTTAGACTTTTTCACAGGATGTTGGACCGGAGTTGGATGTAAGACGAAAGCACGCTCGGCTTGGTTCGGCTTGGCATGGTATGGTATGGTTTGGCTTGGCTTGGCTTTGTTCGGCTTGGTTTCTTGCTTTTCGGGGATACAGTATCTTGATGGATGGATGGGGTGGATGGTGCTTCAAAGGGACTAGACAGGCCATTCAGATGCATTCACTCATTCTTTTCTTTCTTTTAGTCAGGGGTCGAGTAGTCCATTCATTAGCTGGTCTATCAGTTATCGATCAAGTCTATATCACACCACGATGGGTTAATAGATGTAACATGGTTTCTTGCCTTGCTATATACAGTTGATGCGTCGAATGAGAATATATGTCAGCTAGCTACGCGGAACGCGTCGGATCCAAGGGGTGCGAATGGAGTCGACGGACAGAGGTGAGAGAGCGGACGGGCAGTGGCGAGCCTCGGCTGCTCGGTCGGTAGATCGGATAACTAGGCCCCACGGAGTACCGAAGATAGACGGACACCGGCCACGGGCGCAAGAACACTGGGCCGGAGGCTTGTGCTGTAAACCTCCGCCCTCGGCCGGTCCTCTGAGGGTTGTGTAGACCAATGATGTACACTCTGTCTGTCTGCCTATCCGCATGCACGCATGCACGTTGATCTGCCGAATGCCTACCATCCAGCCTGCGAAGGAGAGACGGATGGAATGGATGGCAATACCAGAGAGGAATCCGATCCACCCGATCCCAGCCAACTCGTTCGCGCGGAGCTGCACACAGACCAGCCAGCGATGAAATGGACAGCTAAGGGATAGATTATAGTTGTGACTGAGCCTGTGACTGGCTGCAACACAATGTGAGAGCCGAGGCGCGGGAACGTGAAAGAGAGATGGATGGATCTCGGTCTGTTTCCGAGGGTTGGATCGCGTCTTCATCGTTGTCGAAACGGCAGCAAGATGGAGAGCCAGAGCCAGATCTACTTGGTAGAGGACCCCCCCTCCGGGCTGTCTTTTGTTTGTTTTTTGTACAGTCTGGGGCTGGGAGGAGGGGGAGGGGGAGGCGAGTGCGGCCGGGCATGCGGCGCCCCGGAGAACTGGGGTGCGGTACCGAGGTGGAAGGGGTGAAATACTGACTTTACCTCCGAAAAGGTACCTCTAAACCTGGTTCACTGTAGGCGAAAACGTGGGTAAGCGGCCTCGGCCAGATCAGGTCACTGGGTTCCTTGTCGGAAGTACCGATATCCGGCGGCGGCCCACAGGCTGGACCCGACGGCACCTGGCAGCGCAGTGACCACCGATGACGGCAGCATGGAGTCCTCCAGGGCGCAGATGGGAAGCGCACATGCTCGCTGCTTCCTGCCTTCAACCCTCCATTTCAATCCATTGGGTTAGCGCCACGGCATCCAAGCAAGCTCCAGACCTCCTTCTCTCCCGCTGCCTCAGCTTCTGGATTTGTTTCCATCTACCCGAGCGAGGCCGATGGCTGCCGAACCAGGGCACACCTACGGACGATGGCCGTGATGGACGCGGGACAAGGAATATTTCCTTCTTTTTTTTCTCGGTATGTAACTAGAGACAGCAGAAGCATGGGTAGTGGGCGTGACCGAGGCTCGTTGGTTGGCTGGTTCACCTTGGAAGGCTTTGCCCCCCTCCCGCACAATATGTCATGTAGGTACTGTAGTTATTCGCACCGGCGTCATCATGAGTTCGTCCCCCGCCTCTGATCCTAGCTATTGTGACATTGCCGTTGTCTTCGTTTCCGCGTCTCGGGGGTTTCTTAGTTCCAGGGCAATCCTTTACCCATTACCCGGGTACCTACAGAGGGCAACCAGATAGGACACCTACCTGGCCATTGCTGCAGTCGCCTCTCTATCATGATATGCGGATGCCGATGTGGAAGTGGATGCGGGTGTATGGACTGAAGGTACGGAAGTACTTCGTAGTGGATATGGATGTCCGTGATGTTTCCCCAGGCCCGGGCGTCCGTGACCTACTACTAGTTAGTGCTCGAAACGATGCTCGGTCGTAGTCCGAAGCGCTCTCTGATGCGCCTCCATTTCACGGAACGGCAGTAGCTCTCCTGTCCTCGGGTCTCCGGTTCTTGCCTGTCCTGGCAAATTATATATAACCTCCCTCGGTCTTGCTGTCGAACCGTTCAACCTCGATTCCCATCTTCTTTTTCCCCATCCCACACGTGCAGCTCAAAGCTTGAAGCTTACCCCGGATTTCCACCTCCCCTAGGTACCATACATCAAAATCATCTACGAACCATCACGACCTCAATCCCCACGCCTTATACCGGATATAATCAGATCACCGACCGAGCATCACGAGAAACCGAGTCTTACGGCGCCGGACCGCAGCGTCGCATCTCCACCACCGACACGTGAAAGTCTACATATACCCGTTCGCCCATTGACTTTCCCTCTCTCTCAATCTCTTCGACCCAGTCTCACTCAAGCTTCACAACCTTCTTCTCAATCAATCACAATGGCTTCCACCGAATCCATCCTCCAAGGCGTCGCTGTCCTCGGCAAGGTCGACGACGCCCACCGCAAGATCCTCACCCCCGAAGCCCTCGCCTTCCTCGCCCTCCTGCACCGCTCCTTCAACGGTACCCGCAAGGCCCTCCTCGAGCGCCGCAAGGTCCGCCAAGCCGAGCTTGACCGTGGTGTCTTGCCGGACTTCCTCCCCGAGACCAAGCACATCCGCGAAAATGCCACCTGGAGGGGCGCGCCGCCGGCGCCCGGCCTGGTCGACCGCCGTGTCGAGATCACAGGCCCTACCGACCGCAAGATGGTTGTCAATGCCCTGAATTCCGATGTCTGGACCTACATGGCCGACTTTGAGGGTGAGCTCTTTCCTTGCCCTGTTTTGGCGTTTTGTCATTTCCTACTGTGGCTGGCCGCCGGCGCAAGTACACGGTCAAAGCATCATGGGTGGAGTTGGCGATAAGCAATGGATTCTCGGGTCTGTCCAATGCCGCCGGCCCGACGATGCGACGCCACGGCAAGATGCAAACTGGAGTTTATGAATTGACTTTGACAATTTCGAGATGTACACAATCGTAATGGACAAGACTAACATGGGTCCGCTCGCTCTTCAGACTCCAGCGCCCCCACCTGGGACAACATGATCAATGGCCAGGTCAACCTTTACGATGCCAACCGCCGCCAAGTCGACTTTAAGCAAGGCCCCAAGGAGTACAAGCTACGCACTGACCGCAAGCTCCCTACTCTCATCGTCCGTCCTCGTGGCTGGCACCTCGAGGAGAAGCATCTCACCGTCGACGGCGAGCCCATCTCCGGCTCCCTCTTCGACTTTGGTCTCTACTTCTTCCACAATGCCTTCGAGACCCAGCGCCGCGGTCTGGGCCCTTACTTCTATCTCCCCAAGCTAGAGAGCCATCTCGAGGCACGTCTCTGGAACGACGCCTTCAACCTTGCCCAGGACTTCATCGGCATGCCCCGCGGTACCATCCGAGGTACCGTCCTGATCGAGACCATCCTCGCCGCTTTCGAGATGGACGAGATCATCTACGAGCTCCGCGACCACAGCTCCGGCCTCAACTGCGGTCGCTGGGATTACATCTTCAGCGTCATCAAGAAGTTCCGCAACAACGCCAACTTCGTCCTGCCCGACCGCTCTGCCGTCACCATGACAGTGCCCTTCATGGACTCGTACGTCAAGCTGCTCATCCAGACGTGCCACAAGCGTGGTGTGCACGCCATGGGCGGTATGGCTGCTCAGATCCCCATCAAGAATGACGCCGCTGCCAACGACAAGGCCATGGAGGGTGTCCGCGCTGACAAGCTCCGCGAGGTCCGCGCCGGCCACGACGGCACCTGGGTTGCTCACCCTGCCCTCGCCCACATTGCCACGGAGATTTTCAACAAGAACATGCCCACACCCAACCAGCTGTTTGTGCGAAGAGAAGACGTCAGCATTGGCCAGAACGACCTGCTCAACATGAACGTTCCTGGCACCGTCACTGAGGAGGGTATCAAGAAGAACCTCATCATCGGTCTGGGATACATGGAGGCCTGGGTTCGAGGTGTCGGCTGTGTTCCCATCAACTTCCTCATGTAAGTTTGCTCGGAGACAATAAGACTCCCGGAGTATATTACTAACACCAAGACTAGGGAGGATGCCGCTACTGCCGAGGTGTCCCGTAGCCAGCTTTGGCAATGGGTTAAGCATGGCGTCACCACCGCCGAAGGCAAGCGCGTCGACAAGGCCTACGCGCTGAAGCTGCTCAAGGAGGTGACTGAGCAGCTCTCTGCCGGAGCCCCCAAAAGCAACAAGTTTCAACTGGCTGCACAGTACTTCTCCACCCAGGTCACCGGCGAGGATTACGCCGACTTCCTTACCTCGTAAGTCTTGTTGCTTCTTTGAAACCATGACGGAACTTGTTTTACTAATACGGATGCCAGTCTTCTGTACAACGAGATTACTGCGGCTGGTCCCCCCAGCCCCGCTTCCAAGCTATGAGGTGTATGATTTGATTAAAAACGGGACAATGAAGAGGACGAGAAGAAGAAAGGAGATGGATACTTGGACGAATGTACGACGAGGATTGTTTTGACGTTCCACGGCCAGGGTAATGATGACTTTTTGCTATATATCACCATAGTTGAACTGCGAAAATTGGAGTCTTTTTTATTTACCCAAGTTTTTCTCTTGAACTTGAACTTGACCCGCAGAGTTGTTGTCTGGGTAAAGTTTTCCCCAGGACATGGAATCTCGCCGCGTGACAGTTTGTCTTGGTTGAAAGTAGGTATTATATAACTGATGTACCGTAAATGTTAGACAGACAAGGGTCAACGTCATGGTACAGGGTAAGGTGCTGGGAAAGTTGAAACCACAGACTGGGTCGATTCCTCTATAGTTAAAGAATGTAGACTACTTGGTGTAGCATCCAGTATATGGGGATACAGAAACCATCATCGTGGGTACCTAGGCATGCAACGTAGATCTGGTAATGGACAATTCTCAAATGGCAGAGGTGAAGGACTCGATGACACCATGACCAACCGTAGCGTTATGGACCCCCCCTGCAATAACCCCAAACCCGCGGCCCCTGCCTTCCTCCATCGCCGATGGGCCGCTGCTTATCAAGATGCGCAGCCGTCACTGCATTCATCATGGACAGCAGCTATCTGCCAGTTAGCTTCCGAGACCCTGCATGTCGCCAACCAATGGCATTTTGTTGCATCCCGAGGCAATATTCTGCCCATTGAGAGAACCAGTCCAAGCTCCTCGCTGCCCCTCCACCTGCCCCTCCCCCTCCCCCTCCCTCCGAAACCGTGATCGCTTCCCCCCCAAAAAAAGAAGAAAAAAAGACAATGTTCCGCCCTCGCCCTTCATTCCTGACTCTCTCCAACCGGTTCATAGCCCCAATGGCTCGCCGCGCAAGAAATGGCTGCCCTCTAGTGACGCACCCGGCTCGGAGCTGGTTCTAGATGCAAACTTACGATTCCAAGTCGTCCCGTCGCCGTCCCCACTTGTCCGGTGGAAGCCCACTTCGGAACTGAGCCTCTTGTCGCTCTTCGCCCTCGTCCTTTGTCGCTCTATCGATATATTCCTCCCATACCCTCTCTATTCGAGGCTGATAAAGACAACTGCGCCCAACCGCAATGGATCCACTCGTCGCCGCAGAGCTCGCCAGGTTCGACGACGGCGTCGCCTTCCGCGCCAGACCGAACCACGTCCACCGCACCTGGGCGCGCACCTTCTCGTCGCTGCCGGAGCTCTACATCCAGCCCGAGTCGCTCGCCGAAGTAGAAAAGGCCGTCAATCTCGCCCGCGCGTGCCGCCGCCGTCTCGTCACAGCCGGCTGCGGCCACTCGCCCTCCAACATCACCTGCACCTCTAGCTGGCTCGTCAACCTCGACAACTTCGCCAAGGTCCTCTCCGTCGACACCGAGTCCGGCGCTGTCGCCATGCAGAGCGGCATCAGGCTGTACGCCCTGTGCGAGGAACTTGAGAAGCACGGACTCGCCATGCCGAACCTGGGCAGTATCAACCAACAGTCCATCGCCGGCGCCATCTCCACCGGCACCCACGGGAGCAGTCTCCGCCACGGGCTCATGTCAGAGGATGTCCTCGCCCTCAAGGTCACCCTCGCCGACGGCACCACCGTGTCATGCTCTCCACAGACGAGACCGGACCTCTTCCGCGCCGCTCTGCTGTCCCTTGGCGCCCTCGGCATCGTCACCGAGGTCACCTTCCGCGCCGTCCCCGCTTTCACCCTCAAGTGGAAGCAAACCGTCGACACCGACTACAAGATGTTTGAGGCGTGGCCGCATGAGCTGTGGACCCAGAGCGAGTTTGTCCGCGTCTGGTGGTTCCCCTACACGCGCCGCGCCGTCGTCTGGCAGGCAGAGAAGACGTCCGAGCCGGAGCGTGAACCGCCTGTCAGCTACTACGATGGTGCGCTGGGATACTACGTCTACCATAACCTGCTGTACCTGTCGCAATGGGCTCCTCGGATGCTGCCGTGGATCGAGTGGTTTGTCTTCGGCATGCAGTACGGCTTCGCCGACGGATCCAACACGAGCGCCATTCAACAGAGCCGCAAAGCGCTCCTGATGAACTGCTTGTACTCGCAGTTCGTCAACGAGTGGGCTATCCCCCTTCACAAGGGCCCCGAGGCCTTGCGCCGACTCAGCTCGTGGCTCAATCATCTGACGCCCGAGGACCCCGACTACGTGCCGCACAACATCCCCTTCTCCGCCGACGGCCTTTATGTGCACGCCCCCGTCGAGGTCCGCATCAGTGACACTACCCTCACCTCTAACGCGCGGCCGTTCCTCGACCCCACCGTTGACGACGGCCCGACGCTGTACCTCAACGCAACTCTCTACCGGCCGTACTGGACCGACCCGCCCTGCCGCGAGCGGTACTACCAGGGGTTCGAGTGGCTCATGAAGGACCTTGGGGGCCGGCCGCACTGGGCCAAGAACTTCGACACGTACCGCCCGGAGATCGAGGCCTTCTACGGCAAGGAGCTGGAGTCGTTCCGAGAGGTTCGAGACCGGGCAGACCCTCAGGGCATGTTTGTCGGGCCGTGGCACCGGGACAGGATAATGGCCGAGGGGCCGAAGCTCGAGCTGGAAGAAGTGGAAACATGGCGAACGACGAGCCGGAAGAGCGGCGTGACGACTTTTGGGAGTATATGACGGGAATCTAGACGATCTGAATGAACCCCCATGAGCAGATCTTTGCCGATTTGGATAGGCTGTCATATCTTAGATTATTATGCGGCAACAACTGATACACATAGAGCCCAACCACACCAGTGACAATAGCGCGTCTAAACGAAAGCCTGGCTTCAGCTTGCTGTGTTGTACAGACCTCAGACCTTCGCCAGGAAAGCCTCCAAACCAAATCCCCCCCCCCCTTGCGATGGAGATTCCATCTCCAGCAAATAAATAAAAAATAACTACAAACGCGATGTTGTGAAACAGAAAGTACAGCCCGGAAAGATTGCGACGTGGTTATACTATGAGGAAGCGAATGGAGATGTAACCCCCATGCGTGCCAGACGACCAAAGGGGACCGTAGAAGAAGGGCGGTTTTTAGATTGATCGGTAGCCGGTCTTCTCGTCAATGTGTTGATATCGCTCGCGCTCCTTGCGCTCCTTGAGAAGGCAGGCGATGCAGAGGACGAAGATAGCATCGACACCTGAGTTGGGGCCCAAGTTAGCTTCTGTAGTCACGAGAGAGGACTGGAGGGGGGGGGGGGCTGAGCAAGTGACGTACCAACAATGCCAAAGACGATGGTGAAGATGTTGTCGATGTGGATGTTGGAGAAGCTTGAAATGGCGGTTCCGCACCCGCGAAGGAGAGCAGCGGCTGCGGGGCTGGGACAGGTTGTGTCGGTGACGAAGGCGGGCGTGGTGCTATTCATGTAGCCACAGCATTTGAACTACATCAAACAGCGGTTAGTTCCTCTCTCCCTTCTCTCCCCTTCTCCCTCATTTCATATCAAGTCGAAGCGTACCGAATTTTGAATCAGACCTTGCACGTCAGGGCTCTGAGCAACGTAGACGGCGAAGAATTCCCCGCGGATGCGCAGCGTCATGACCCAAAGGAAGACGCCGACGCACATGGTGAAGATGCCGCAGAAGGTGACCATGTAGCCGCCGACCTTGAGGATGCCGCGGGCGGGCATAAAGAGGCCCGGGAGCGTGGCGACGAAGGTGAGTAGGATGAAGGCGGCGTTGACGATGCCGGCGGTGAGGGGGAAGCGCTGGTGAAGCAGGTTGCGCGTGGCCTCCTCGCCGTCGGAGGGCGCGTTGTTCATTTGATTGCGGACGACCAGCGAGAAGACCAGCTCCATGATGCCAGCGGCGAGGAAGAGGACGTCAGCGGCGACGGTGGCAAGGAAGACTTTGTTGGCCATTTTGGTGGTGTGCGTATTAATGGCAGATCTAGGGATAGACTAGATTGTGGGCGTTCGCTGACCGCTCGATAGATCACGACGAGGGCTACTCGATATTTGGTTCTGCTTGTGATGGAGTCTATGGTGTTTTCCCAAGTTGCATGCGTTGGACGACCGGCGTCGGATGATAGTATTGAACTGGACTAGCCAGGCCTCGTCAAGAGGCGAAAGAGAGCGAATAGGTTGGTATCAACGGGCACTGAACTCTCAGTGCAGCGAATTCGCAGAGGCAGCAAAGGTAACGAGGAAGACTAGGAAAAGAGAGACGGCTTTGGATGCAGCACCGAAGCGGATTACGAAAATGGGGACAAAAAGAGAGAGATTGACGACTCGGACCAGACGAGAAGCAGGCAGGATAGAGAGAGAGAGATGGTGCGAGGATGGGAAGAAAGACACCAACACCGACAACGACAACGACACAGGCACGACGAGACAGACAGAAACACGAAAAGAAACCGACGTGAGGCACGAAACCGACACCAGACACCAGACCTCAGACTCCAAACTCCAAACTCGACTCTCGCCGACAACACCTGATGTTGGCGACCGAAGCGGTTTCAGGAGATGGATCTTTGACGCAGTGCCGGCAGCGCACGGACCGGGCCCGAAGCGGTGGCCAATCAAAAGCCCCCGTCGGTGGCGAAAGCACCCGTTCGGGACGGGACCTCGGGACTTCACTGGAGCTCGCTGAACCTCACTGGAGCCCACTGTAGCCCACTGTCAAGGAGCCCCCCCAAGGGAGTCTTGGCTGTTGGCCAATGGCGCACGCGAGATGCCGTCGCAGAGCCGCCCGGGCGCTGGAGGATCAGCTGGTCTTTGGCGCTGTAGGACATTTTCGACGGGGGTTTGCTGCCTTGTGCGATCCACCCCGGCGGTTCTAAGTCTTTTCTGTGTGGCCTGGCTCTGGTTCCCGTCTGTACATACCAGATCTTCCTCCTCAGGCGCCATCTGGCACTGGAGGGGTTCGGTTCTGTTCGTGCCACGGCCGGTAGGGGAACGACGGCGGCGGAGTAACTTGCTACTACCGCTAGGGTTGCGACAGGAGAGAAGCCCGCCCCTCCCTCCCCAGCTCAGGGCACTCGAGGTTTCGGAGCCGAGGAACCACGGGCATTTCTTTGACAGGTGCGGTGCGGTGAGACTAGACACGATGTGGAATAGGGGACTGGTGGGCCTGGGGTCTTGGGCTTTGGGGAACATCGCCCATTGCTGAGATGGCGGTGGGTGCAGGCCCTGAATTTGGGTATTGCTAGGGGATCAATAACTGACTTTTGCTACGGGCACCAACAGGTGCATGAGTATTCAGACTGCTTCAACTAAATATAGCTATATTATACATGCTAATCCGACTTACTAATACTATTTCCAGTACTATCTCTACCTGTAGCCAACATGGAGATGGTTGCCGTTTTGGGAGACGGGGCTGGGAATTGTCTTTTAGGGTTGGCTCGGGCCTCCGTTCCCCATCTCAGTTGTGTTGTTGCTGAGGGTCCCGGCCGAGGATGGCTGAGGTTTTGTTGTTATCGGTAAGAGCATACCCCGACGAAGTTGCAGAGTGGGCCTGGTTAGATTCGGGACCTCGGATTCACATTGCGAGCCTGGGCCGAGGAGGAGGATAAGCTTCACTGATGTACAGCCGGGATATACTGCCGTCGAGCAGTGCTTCCGTGGAGGAACTGGCCGATCTCACGACCGATCTGGTATCGATCTCGGCATCGCCTGGGATGGAGAACCTGGCCGCAAACTCTCGGATGATTATACGGATACCAGGCGAGAATTTCCCCTCGACGGCTCTAATCCAGAAACGAGACGCATCCTACGTCCTGCTTGTTCCACCCCTCGCGTGGAGCCACTCGGGTTGGAGAGTGCGCCAACTTATAAATGCGACACCTCCAGGTCGAGGGGAGACGAGGCATTGATGGGAGACTTTGGATTCTAGATTTTGGGCTCCCCAGGTTCTGGACTCGTTATGCCAGACACACGAGACACATGAGCCGGAGTCGCACCGCGAACGACAAACGAGACGACAGTTGCGTGCATCACAGGCGCTCAGGGACAAGCAAGGTCGGCTGGAGGGAAAGGACGATTGGAAGAAACATCACATGGGATGAGCCACCGCATGGGACGAGCCGCCCCACGGAGGAAGCGTACTCTGCATCTCGGGTTATCATCGTGCTTCAGCCATCGGAGGGCTTTCATGCCGCCGCGATCATCTCGGCGAGGCTTGCATGCAGCGAATGCACTGTAAGTGCGGCGCGCCATTGAGACAAAGCGCATCCTGTCCAACCAGAGACATGGCGATGCTCTTCTTGTCTGTAAGGAGGTGGTGTCGGTGTGTGGTCTGCAGAAACTGATTGGGAGGGCATCTCGTTGTGTCCATCTCGGTGCAGTGGTCAACTCCCTGCTCTGTCTAGGCCCGCTGCCAACGTTACCTCCTGCCTATCATCCCGTCTGTCCTTGCCTGCCCTACCTGCCCTGTGCTGCCACTGCCTTCTCGGCCAACTCTTCGTGCAGGAGGGCAGGAGGGGGCACCTGATCAACTCCCCCCCTTCCCCGAGGCTCAGCCTTGATTGACCAGTCAACAGTCCGAGCGCAATCCCCACACGAGCCATGCATCTAACGAGGGGCTACTTCGGAGGCCCCCGCCAGGCGCCCTGCGTATTGCATCCGTCAAGTCCATGGACCACCGCCATGGGCAACCATCACGGGCGCTGGCATGCACGCAACCGCCAAGTCACACTAGTCTCATTTGCGCTGTTTCCGAGGTGTTCCATGGCCAGTACCAGGCCGACGACCCTCCATCTCATTTCTCAATGGCAACGGACAGCGCAGGACACGACAACCACGGCCACCAAGATACCCTCTCCCCGCTCCATTCCCCCCCAGCTCACGCCACCTAGTACCACGTCGTCATTGATCTCTCGGTCCTCGACTGTGGAAACCGTGTTTCTGCAGCCTTGATCCACGCCGACACTGTGTCGCGCATCTAGACAGCTGCCTGTTTAGGCTAAGGTGTTCGTGCCAGGATCCCTTGCAACCCCTCCGGTCCTTTGTTCTCTTGATTGCTTGGGTCTTGACACCAGCTTGCTCTAGAGACTGGAGACTCCGTCGCTCGCCCGCTCTCCCCCCTGGCCAACCGCTGTCGACAAGAGAAAACGATGCCGGGTTGGGTCTGGTTCAGTTTCCCCGCTTCGGCGTGTACAAGCATTTCCGGGCCGAGCGCCAAGTTGCCATGTTGGAGTCGAGCACGGCGGCCTGATAGTCCCATCTGAGGCATCTGGTGCCTCTTCATTCGCGAGTCCTGTCCCACACCATCCCTCCTGCGGAATGAAGCCTTTCTGCTTCGGTGAGCTTCTTGAGCCGCGACTGCAAGATGGAGTTGGACGACATCTAACCTTAGATCTAGAGGCAATGAAACCGTGGAATCTTCAGGGCCACCAAGCTTCCACCTGCTTTATGGAGCGCGCTGCCGCTCGTCTCATGTGTCCCACGGCGGGCTCCGGACCTCAACACAATTCAACTTACGCCATCTGATCATGTCAAGGTGCACTTAATCCGCCCTAAAGTCGCCCCTTCATCAACAAACGACCCCGGACCTTCCCGCCACCCTCCGACGGAGCCGAGGTCATCGACTCCGCCATCCACAAACCTGGTGCATCAGAATCCCCGCCTCTGGGATTGACCAGCTACAAGTATCAGCGCAGCGGACTCCACAGAGCTTGTCGACATCGTCCTCCAACAAAGCATGGGATGACATGACGGTGTGCTTCCGGCTAGCAGCTCCATTGGTCCCCGGCCCCACCACGCTGACCATGATTTCGCGCTTGGGCACGTCCATGGTGCTCGCCGCCTCCGTGTAATTGAAATCGCCGACTCCAGATTGACGGCGCTGACAGGCTTCCGCCAATCAAGCCCCATGAGACCTGCGGTATATTCAGCACCGGTCGGGGGAGTAGCCATTTGGCCAGGGTCTCGATCAGTGTAACCAAGGTGGTCGGTTGGGGAACCGAGGAAGCTAGGCCCGCCTATCCCCCGATGTCCTCGCTGTGGCTATAGATTATTATCACGGACAAAAACACGGGCGTTTTGCTCGCGCGCTTCGTCCCGCGCTCTTCGTCTCGCGCCCCTGCCAGGTGGTCTCGTTTGTCCCGCGAACACGCCGCACTGGGATCATCCTCTATGAGCTCTGCAGAGGGACGGGGGATGCAACCGGCGAGAAATGTGATTAAGGCGGGGAGGCAGACTATCGAGTCAAAGTGAGCCACACCCGGGAGGATCCTACCACGAGCGGCCGAATCCCCAAGTCTCGTCAAGGCAGTATGTCGCACAAGCAGGGATCGTGGGCGCGCTTGTTGATGGCAATCAGCTATGCTGTCGCGATTCGCCATGTCCTTGCGCCTAGAAAGGTCCCCCACTTGCCCAGGTAAATGATGCGACACGCGGGTCGAGGCCGTCGGAGGCTGGAAGTCCCAGCCAGTACAGACGTACACACTATGTAGTAGGCGCAGACGGGGGAAGCACACACCATGTGCTGAAAGGCATGGATCTTGCTTGGTCTCTTCGTGTTCAGTTCATCCGGTCCCTGTCGCGATGGCTAGTGAGGGTGAAGGATACTGTGCGACAGATCTGCGCTAGCTAAGATTTGATTGCTAACGGGCCTAGCAGGGATATGGAGAGGTTTAACAGTTAGCACGCTGGGGCCTGGGCTTGCCCTACGGGCCGAGCTCGGTGAGAGTCGACTTGGCCTAAACGCACTGAGTTTGGTCCAGCTGACACTGGGCTTGGGGTAGGTTAAGACCAAGGGGTTTTGATGGAGTGACAGGGCGTGGAGGATATCCGAGTATACGTAGTATCATCCATGGGTACGAAGTACAGACAGATTTGGGACCCAAGGATGGTAATTCTGTGGAAGTGCGAGATGGGGTGCGATGGTTCGTCACGCGGCGGCCTGCATGCGGCACGGAACCGACCCACTACAACAACGGCTCACAGGAGAGCAGCCGAGGCCAAATCCAGGTGCCAGGTGCAGTGGATGACAGGATCACCCATCGAGCCAGCCTGAGAGGGCTCAGGAAGCTCAGTTGCGTGCCACTGGAGGTGGGTTGCCGGCGGAGGTGGGAGTCGGGACGTGTCTGATGGCAGATGGTGGAGTGCTGTCTCTGATGGCTTGAGCCCGTGGGAGAGAGTTGAAGTGTCTGCTCCGTTGGTCGGCTCCGTGTGAGCGGACAGAGACAAAGGGCTCCGAGTGTCAAATGCCAAGTGCAGGAGGCTTGACCCTGCAAAAAGTGGTGTCCATCACAATCACCCTTGCCTTGGGAGGCTGGGAGGGGCTCAAGATCCGAAGACTCTTGGAGAGCAAACCCTAAGGGCATGTACTTTGTACTCGGTACAGAGTATGGACTTCGTACGTCGTATACCAACGGGTCCCCTCTGTCTTTGTAGGGGAATTGGCCGTTGCGATATGCTGGCCGGATGCGGATCGCGCTGGTAGGCTCCAGGCAGTATTGCGTAGGTGTCGAGGAACAAAGAATATGAGCGATTGGGCAAGACGCGGCCAAGAAGTCGAGATAACAAGTTCAAGCAGGCACCTTGTTCGATGGGCATAGGCCAGATATTCGTACAGTGAGCTATGACTTCATACCGGCTCCAGGGCTATGCAGGCAAGGCTGGCTGCCGCTGGTTGGCCTCTGGGGTGGCTGATTAGGCTGGTTAATCATTTCCATGCGCTGGGTTCATCCGTCACAGCTGTGGGCAAAGCCGCAAACAGCAGTTACGAAGTACAGAGCAGGGTGACGGATTCAGGGACCACCAGCCTGTCCCCACCCATCATCCATCATCCGTGGTGGGACTCTCTTACTATGCATACTGGGATTATACTGGGATATCTGGCCATGTCCACTGGAGAGCCCGTGTGTGACGGGCTACCACCTCGCTATGCTCCTTTCATCCAGCTTGGCCTTGAACTTGTCTTTCCCGTTCCCGCTCCCGTTCCCCAAGGACTGGCTGGACCCTGACAGCTGCGAGAGACTGACGACCAACCGTCGGGACGCGACTCGACTCGAAATGGCAAATGCGAAAGAAAGGCAGGCCGGGGGAGCAGCAACCGACCGTCAACAGGGCACGCTAGGACATATTCATCGCGCGGAGGAGAGATCAAGCCGTTGACTGGCGAAAGACACAGACGAGACCGGATCGAGGGCAGGTAATTTGACGTGTGTTTGCAGCCCAGCGTGTAAGAAGCGAACAAAGAGCATTGCGGCACTGTCCCTTGCTGCGTCGAGTTTCTGCGCTCTGTCACAATTACCCAAGCCCAAGCCCAAACCCAAGCCCGAGCCCGAGCCCGAGCCCAAGTCTCTTTCATTTTCTTCAGTCAATTTCTCCTCCAATCTGTTGCTTGCGGTGCTTCCATCGATCGCTTGCTTCCTTGCGTACGGTGCGTATAGCAACGGCTGCGCACAGTACGCGTGCCCTCCATCAGTGAGTGCCCTGTCCAACTCCTCTCCTCCACCAACACCAACACCAACTCCCACACTGCTGCGGTAGTGATAATCCTCGGCTCTTTTCATCTCCCATCTCCCATCTCCCCTCTTCCCATTCTCTCTTCCCTCCATCTCCCTCTCCCTCTCTCTCCCTCTCCCTCTCTCCCTCTCTCTCCCTCCGAGCCTATTTGATTCCCTCGTTTCTCGCTCCCCCAAGCCGAAAACGTACCACGCTCTCGCTCCCCTTCCAGCTCAAATACAGCACAATTGCCTACTCGGGCTAGGCACCTGGACCTCCACACATTCACACCACAACCGCGCATCCTCCCCCCCAGCACCGACCCACCCTCCACGCGCAATCCCGGTCGCACCAGCAATCGCGCATCACCGCTGACTCCCCAACTCAGCAACAGACGGACGAGACACGACGTGTGGTTGGGCAGTCCAGGACCTTGCATCCTTCCCATTCCATTCCACCCGCCGCCGCCTACTGCACCAGGAGGCCAGGGCTCCCCCGCCACCTTCCACCTCGCACCTTCCGCCCTTCCACCCCCGGCAGGCTTAGCAATCCCCCCCAAGCAAGCTCAGGCTCTCAGCAACCTGCTTTCCCTCCTCCGCTCCCCTCTCCCCAAGCAAGCCTAGTTAGTCCCTCCTTCCTCCCCCCAGAGCCTGCAGTGGAGGAAGAAAAAAAAAGAGGCCCCCCCCGCTCCACGTTGCCTCCTCCCTCCTCGCTCGCCTTTGCGCCTTCCAAGCCCCCCGTCAATCCCCATCGCCCCCTCCCCCTCTGCAGCCAAGCGCCCCGACAATTGCATTCACATGCCACAGGCACTCTCTCTCACGCAACAGCAATAAGAGTGTCCTGCTTAAGCCGAATCCCTCGCCTCGCCTGCCTCGCCTCGCCTCGCTTCTTTCCGCCGCGCCACCCACGCCCGTACCCAGACCAGACTCGATCCAGCACAGCGTGCCCAACCAGGTTTCTGCGACAAGAAAGGCAGCGCACCGCAGCTCCCTCCCTCTCTCCGCTCCCACGCCAGATCCAGTATAGATCCATCGGCACCACGCTCAAAGCAGTATCTCCACCACCTTTTTTTCGTCTTTTGGTCGCGGTGATACAAGACGTTCTGAACCCAAACCCGTTACGCCATGGCCGACATCACAGATCAACACGACCAGACCTCGCCGGCCGAGCTCGACGACTCCCACGCCGTCGGCAATGGCAGCGCTGCCCAGGAGTCGCGCGGCGTGAAGCGCCAGCGCCAGTCCGCCGCCGATGATGAGGACGACGACGACGAGAAAGGCAGCCGCGAGCGTCGCAAGATTGAGATAAAGTTCATCAGCGACAAGTCTCGTCGTCACATCACCTTCTCCAAGCGGAAGGCTGGTATTATGAAGAAGGTCAGTTTACTCGTTCAGCGACTCCATCCTCAAACCCGCTCTTCAAACCCATCACCACAACCTTCTCTGGGCATCTTGCGCCTGGCCAATCCGCCAACTCGCACCCAACGAGACTGGCCACCTGCCTCGTCGCGTCAGATGCAGTCGCTTTCTTTGCGCTGTCTATTAGACGAGACGAAAACTGCACTCTAAGACCCAGCGCTGACCATTCATCCCATTGACACAGGCATACGAACTCTCAGTCCTCACGGGCACCCAAGTCCTCCTCCTCGTCGTGTCGGAGACCGGGCTGGTCTACACCTTCACTACGCCCAAATTGCAACCGCTTGTCACCAAAGCCGAGGGAAAGAATCTGATACAGGTATGCAATGCTTTCTTGATATGCCAAGTCGCGCGCTTGTGGTCCTTTTGCTTCGTGGCATCCCCTGGTGCGTACTCGGCACACCACCATACCCATTCTAACGCGTCTCGCTTCCCTCTAGGCGTGTCTTAATGCCCCCGAGCCCACTCCCGGCAACGAAAACGGCGTCGACGGCGGTGACCAAGTTGAGTCACCCGAGGAGCCTGCCAACCAGCACCTCCCCCCTCAGGGCAGCAGGCCCGGTATGCCTCAGCAACCGCACATGCCTGGTAACTACATGCCCAACATGCCCATGGATCCTCAGCAGGCCCTGGCATATCAGAGCTATGTGCAACAACGGAACCAGGGCTACGGCTCTGGCATGCCTCCTCAACCAGGCATGCCGCCAAGCAACCACCACCAGTCGTGAAGCGCACAAGCCAAATACGAGCCTTTGGTCTCTGATACCCGGCGCTCAATGCTCTCTCGAGACGCTGCCTCTGGACCTTGCGCGTCCCGCTGGACATCGATATACTCTGCGAGGTCCTGGTGATTTGGCGTTGACTTGGCGTTGATTTGCCACCTGCATTTTCCCTTGAATTTCTTCTATTTTTCTGTGCGACAACGGCTTTTAGGCCTCTCAAACAAGATGAACGGGTCTCGTGATGGTCTCTAATACTGACACATTGGCACATGGCGTCGGGGTGGTGTTGCCGGCTTGTCTGTGTCATCCGAGCCACTCCAATGGTTGGCGGACTGGGTTCGGGGTACCGCGGATCCAACTTTTTTTGGGTCTCGATGTTTAGGGCAAACCTGGCGAAGTGTTTGTCGCATTCGAGGTCGTTGACAGAGTGTATTGTCTTTGGAGCATTCGCGTAAGGTCGTTCCTGGCCTGGACATGGGAGGCGGCGGAGCAGCTGGTGGTGCAGGACCAGTGTAGTCTCCAAATATACCAAGGGGGTTCTTGGTAGAATGGGAATGGAGGCAAACGCGAGCATGAATGTTTATGGATGGAAATTCGAAGTGAACTTGACGAAACTACCATGGGCTAAGAGACACGGACTATTTCCTACGGACCCCCACAGGATCTGATACCCGGCATCAGCCTTCACCCCTCCCTCTTTCCTCTCAAGTCGTTGCTTGCCCTTTTCGCCATTGACCGCGTCGAGAACCATGAGCAACATATGCCGCCGATTCATTGCATGTCGTTGAAGGAGGGATGAGGTGGAAGAGGGCGAGATCGTGTATGATATAACAGCTTCTTTCGCTCTTATAGAAGGGATTTTCGTTCACTCGAGGATCAATCGTGAACGGCATGTGAAGCGTCGAGTAGGTTACCTAAAGCCTGGAGCGTGCAATTGTAGACTTGCCCAAGGTCGGAATTTCATCAATCAACCACTGTACCAGGACGCACGAGTTGGATGGAACGAGGCACTGCGTAGGCGCAAGGCGAGATGCGTTGACCGTACGTGAGTGCAGTGCCTTTCCCAATGAGGCAACGAGCTGGGTTCTACCAATGCATCGGGATCCTGGTCCTTGGCCTGTTGGTTCGAGGCAGAAAAAGGAAAAAGGGCTGCGGGGGCTTGCACTTTGGCGGCTGGGGGTGGAGTGGTGGCGGAGTTGATGTTCGATTTGCCGTTTCCGGGAGACAGGACGAGCGTGATTGGAAGAGACGATTAAGGCTTTCCCTTTTGGATATCGACTGGGGAGGGGGGTTTCGGGAAGATTTTTATTTATACTTAGTTGTGTTTTTATGGGTTGCTTGACGGAAGCGGTTTGGGGCAACATGCTGGTTTTTTCTGGGCTCAATGGGGATAGAGGAACAGCCTTTGCCTTGTTGGGTAGGTTGGTGGGGAGGCAGCTACACGGGGGGGGGGGGGGAAGGAGGTTGGAATGGGTAAGTGGGAGAGCTGAGGCGAACTGAGGGTGAGATTGTGTTTAATCAAGAAGGCCTTTTGACTGGAGGACAGGTGCGTGGTGTTGAAGGTCGGTCGGTTGGTTGGTGAAGATGGATGGTTGTCAACGGGAGGGATGACTAGGTTGAGTTGAGACATGACTTTCAATGTGCTTGCACTCTACAGCTAGGTTGCGAGAGCGCGCTCAGGGCGATGCTACAGATAAAGAAACAAGTAGCCAAGGTAAGCGTCTATGCAGGTCAGAGACTATTCAACTGCTGCCCGAAGGACAAATACATAGGACGATGCCTGTCCAGCTAGCAAGGGAGGGGAGGGGACTCGAAGACGATGCGACTTGATGATAAGTTACGAGCGAGTATATAGCAACAATACGTAGTAAGCTAGGACCTTGGATACGAAGCTCCTAGTTCCGTTGCCGGTTCATTTGTCCCATGTCGTCGACTGCAGAAACGGTTCCCGACTCGCGGTTTCAAGCCTTGCGATTTTCTATCCGACTAGGTATGTGAGGAGATAGATGGAAGGCTTATCGCCAATAGGCATAGATTACACAAGGCATCTGAGCTTTGCTGATTAATGACTTGTCCCTGGGCTAGACGCTCGAGCTAATGCTGCACGAGGCGTTGGCGTCGTGGTGGTGAGCAAGTTTGAGAAGGTTTTCGGGGCTTTGGCGCGGAGGCATGTACCGGTACCTGGAGTACTTGGGTGTCCGCTGGCATGACTTTAATGAATGAGTTGATTGATTGATTGATTGACTGCCCTTTGCTGGGCGACATTTCCTTCGTCCATCAGCCCGAACCCCCTCCGCCCCAAAACGCCTAGAATGCCCAAATACGCCTGTGCCGTGAATACCTGTCCAAGAAGCATCTAATGCTCCGTCGTTTGCGTATACCGGCCGACAGCCAGGCTGCCGATGAAGACACCGGCCAGCACGGACATGAAGTAGCCCACATTCATCGTCATGACGGCCAACATGCTGGGTCCCGCGTTAGATTGCTCTGCCTGCCTCGATCATCGGTGGCAACTTACAGGAGGTATCCGATGGCGACGATGACGGTGTCGAGCGCGGCGCGGAGGGGGTCGACGCTGAACCGCCAGGGCCGCGACAGGCCGCGCTTCCGCTCGACGACCACGACGGCCTCCTCGGCGCCGTTGGCCGACAGCGTCATCTGGCGGGCGTCCGGGCTCACGGCGACGTGCTCGGCGAGCGGGATCTTGCCGTTGACGGCGACGTAGCGGCGGGCGGCCTCGCGGTCCAGCCAGCGCGTCTCCTGCACGGCCTTGAGGGCGAGCAGGCAGCGGCCGACGATGGTGAGCACGACGAGGAAGATGCACGTGCCGGCGTAGGCGCCGGGCCCCGAGGGCGTCCACGCCGACGAGTACAGCGGCGTGGCCGTCTCGGTCTGGAAGACCATGTTCATGACCGAGGACATGGAAGAGCTGGAGCTGGAGTTGGAGGAGCTGGAGTCGGCGTCCGAGTCCATGTCGGCCATGGAGTGGCGAGGGGACAGGTTCATGCTTGTTGAATGGATGGATGGAGAGTTGCGAGTGTGGGGAGAGAGCCTTTGACCAAGTTTGCTAGATTTGATGGGAGAAACCCCCAAGCCTTCTCCCGAGTCGTGATGAGATGTTCTGGCGATGGTGACAGCAGCGTCGCTTCGGTCGTTGGATTCACATAAAGTCGGTTGGTTGTGTGACGTTCGCGGCGTCACGGCTTGGGGGAAGTCCAGGCCTTTAGGTATCTGCCCGCTGAATCCAGCCCCTTGCGACTCCGAGAAGAATTCCGAATTAAACTTGCGCAAATGGTCTCTCGTTGCTCTGTTGCATTGCCCATGTTTGAAGCATGAGCGTCGCAGGAGAGTCCAAGTCCGGCTTGGCCTGGCTGTTGCGTGCTTGTACAGGTACATTGGCCGAGGTACCTTTCTTCCCCGTGACCTAAGTATGAATGGTGTCCATAAGTTGAGTCCGAGGATTACCTAAGATGCACGGCTTAGCAAATGAATAGCTGATATTCCTCAACCACCGCGCAACATGCAGCTCTCATCGGTCCTCTTCGCCACCATCCCCTTCGCCGGCGTGGCCCCGCCGAGCTGTCCGATGCAGACTGCAACACCTACATCGGACGAGAGGTGAATGGCTGCCACCGTAGCGGCTACCGCGAGTATGAGAACTGGCTCTTCAGCTGGGGGTTTGGGTTATGTTCGCAAGTTGCCGAGATAGATGCTAACAAGCGGAACAGTGGCCCTTGCCAAGTACGACGAGCTCGGTTTTTCTTCGACAGCGGCTTCGCTCCCTCGTTGGGACATATGAACAAATCTAAGATTGTTTTATTTCGATTCTCTTATACAAATTGCGTCAGTTGGAGCTTTGATAGTAGAGGCAGCTTTGAAGACGTGGGCCATCATTTTAGTTCCATGATACAGGAATATCCTCTTACACTCACCGCTGCCTTCTTATTGCTGTGGTCTGTTAACCACGCTTTACTGGCGCTGAGAACCAGCATTAAACTAATTAGCTATAAGCATCCCGTCACTATCAGGATGCAACCGCTTTCTAATCATACTCCTATCTCTACACGATATCCACATTGGACTACTAGTTCCAGCCCCATTCCTCAAACCAAGCTCGAAGACAAAGACACTCTGCGTCCCCTTCCATCATCAGATCGCCGCAAGAAACACCTTAACCAAGCACAGCAATGCCATACCAGCATCTCCTACCAGCATCTCCCTCCCTAAAGCTCTCATTCCACCAAGCCAGCACTCTCCACGGCCACATTCCTCGTACTGCGTGCCTCATGGAAACCGTGGAAGGAGGCTCCGCGGCAACACACCGCTGGCGACCGGAACATGGACATGCTCGTTTGTGTACAACTTTCATTCTTACTCTTTTAATGCCATTATGAACACCCGACTATGCCTGTCCCGCCCGTCAACTATCCGACAACTCTCGACGCCATTTGCTTGAGCCAAGATGAGTCGCTTATGCTGAGTCAAATACATCGCCAAGTTTCCATGTCCCTATGCACCCGCTCCCTGAATTCTCTCATGCAGCCAGGTAGAGATCCAAATACCGTCCAAAAACAAAAGTCACCAAAAAGAAATCCCTAATATCATGTCCATCAAATCGTATAAGCCAGACCGACAAATTTCGGTCACAGAGACGACAGTGTACCCACGGTATTAACCTTGGATCAACATGTGCTTTTACAAATTCCCCAGCCAGTATGAACATCGGAATCGGGCCAGCTCGCGGGGTTTCATGACCGCGGCCCAGAAGTCGACGTGCTTCTCGGCAAGCTCATCCCCGAATCGTTCCCGTCCAATGGCCCCTAGGATGCTCCTGACGTGGGGAGGAGGGTGCCAATCCTTGGTGTCCCAGAGCAACCTCCGCTGATGTCCGTCCTCACGGTATGCAGGGTCCAGCTGGAACTGCTGCGGGAACACCTCGCCTGGAGCGGCATACCAGACCCCCCAGGGCGAGCGAGTGGGGACCTGGCGAGAAGCACCAACCTCCAACGAGACGTGGATCATGGTCATGAGCGAGGCGACTTTTAGAGAGGGCATCTGGGAACAGGCTCGCCCAAAGGCTTCTATCAGGGGCACCAGCGACTCCTCGTCTGGTACCCAGCGAAACAAACACATGGAGGCTCCCGAGAGCCTCTGGTTTTCAGAGTCTGAGTATCGTAGTGCCGCCGCAGTGTCTTCTTCTTCACTATAGCCGTGGCCGGGAGGCATCGTGGCAAGGGAGCGGGCAGCAAGCGGCGGATCGACATTGTCGTCCGGCCTGCGAGCCCGAAAGTACCATCCTCCCGACGGCGTCGTCATGTTGAACTGGACATCGAGACGCTGTAACCTCTGCCAGAACGGCTCAACAAGAGATGGACTCAGACCCGGGCTGGGCCAGAGAAGAGACTCGTCTAGACACCCCGTAACTGTGAGGCTTTTAAGGCTCCCGAGGTCAGCTGTGGCCTCGCGGATTGCGCGGCCCAGGGGATCAAGTGCTTTGCCTTTAGTGGTCAAGTCAGCCGGAAGCCAGGCGTGATTCCAAAGCAGGTCTTGGCTCATGCAGACGCTCCACGTCTGCAGCGCCGACGCATCAGGTAGCACATCTCGGACAACCTCGGCTAGTTGATGCCGGCACGCACGGCGCAAGGCTGGATAGCGCTGCTCGGTATCTACCATGAAGAAATTGCCGCTGCGCAGGTTCGGCAGCTTGGCCGCAATGTCCACGGCGGTCCGGTGGGCGAGCATCCGCTTCATGACGGTGGTGTTGAAGCTGCTGATGGCCGGCACCACGGGCAGCTCGGCCGGACACAGCAGCTGGATGTAGGAATATTGGAAACGACGGTCCTGCAAGTCACGGCGGCGGACAATCTCCTCGTTTGCAATCTCGATGGCATCCAGGCGTTCAATGCGGCGGGGAGTCCCGCGGTAGTCATTGTGGAAGTCATCCACGGGAGAGTAGACGGCCTCGATATCGAGCTGGATGGAGTACTCGGTATCTCGGCCGGCCCTGTCCTCGTCCCAGGATCTGAGGATGCGAAACAAACCGTTCACGGCGTCGGTCAAGGCCTCATCGTTGGCTCGTCGGTCGGCCTCTCGCTCGAAGCGGCCCCTCGCCTCGGCGGGATAGCCAGGGAGGATAATGACGAAGCGGATGGCGCTGAGGAAGCGACGGCGGCTGGCGGTGACGGTGGCTTCGAAGCGGTCCAAATCGGTGCTCCTCAGACAAAGCTTCCGGAAGGTCTGCTTCTCAACAGCCTGCTGCCACGAACGTGAGATGGTGGCGAGGGCCGGGCGCTCGACGGACAGAGGGGACGAGAGCACATATCTCGGATTCTCGTCGGAATCCGCAAAGCAAGTACCGATTTCGTCGTAGATTTCCTGAGGGAGGCGCTCCATGATTCAGTGATGGAGGGGATTCAGGAATTCGGGAATTGGCTCTCGCGTCTTTCGAAGCTACAGCACACAGACAGGCAACCCCGCTCGCGGAAACGACGAAGCAACAGCTGTGATGCATCCATCGGCTCATATAGATTGTTGTAAGAGGCCGACAGCTCGGCCTTTGCGGGGACCGAGCCACGTGACGCGGGAGAAGGAAACCCATGCTGCACAAGCTGCAGTTTCACTGCGGAAAGCAGGGCGGGCCATTCCGAGAGGCAGAGGGGCGGTGGGCGCCTTTCTGCGGTGGGTGAAGCGCATCTGAGGCGGCGACGGATTGTTGTTTCGAGGCGTTGAGGAGTTGGGGATGGAGATGGAGTTGGAGTGTTTTTGGTGCTTGGTGTTGTCGTCCGTTGACGTCGCCATAGCGTGTTACGTCTCGGCCGTCCGACTAGAAGGAGGTTGCGGAACCCGTTTGGGTTACGCCTGCCGCAGTCAATCTTGGCCGCACCTGTCACTTAGGATTTCCCCGTACGGACATAGATAAGTATAGAGGAACCCCCGAGTGCGTGATCCGTACTATACCCAAGCATGGAGGCCACCTCCCTAAGGCCCTCCAGCCTGGCGTCGTCTTGCTCCCGCCAAGGGAAGCAGCGGTTCCCTTGCGCGAGAACTGTCCTGTGAGGCTAGTGCCGCTGGATTTGCCGTCTCGATCCAAGTGCCAGTGCCGTACGTGGTGGGATTGCCCTCTCCCCCCAGGCCAAGACTTCCGCAATCGGCGGGGAGCGCGTCAGCGCGTTGGACACGGAAACTGCAAGGATCGGCGCTCAACCGTAAATGCGAGTCCACACACGGCAACATCTCGATTTCGTATCGTATCGCGAGCCGCAAGGCCAAGCGTGTCCCGGGATCTGCCCTCAACGGCCGGCAGGCTAATCAACCAGACGAGCAAGGATCTCATCTCGTTCCGTGATTCCATCCACGCTGTCTCAGACGGCGCCGTCAGTTCCAACTTCCAACTTCCAACTTTCTCACTCGCTCGTCAGCCACCAATAAGTCCTGCGTCAACCGCGCTCGCTCGCTCGCTCTCCAGACCCAGCCGCATCAATAGTCGACTGCCGCGCCCTGAGCGCCTGGGGGCTTAACGGCCTTAGTGCAACGACCGCCGAGTCAGGACTAGTCCAAGACCCAGCTAAGCGGCAAACGACGACAACGACGACGACGACAGCGACGATAATGACGTGAGTGGGCCAACCCATTGTCTCCTCGCAAATATCCTTCAATACGGAGTGTGTACTTCGTACCTCGCACTTCGCACATGGCGTTGTGGAAGGCAAAGACGGACCGGTGTGATGCGATGTGATAGATCTCCTGACCGGGTCGGGTCCTGACTCTCCCGATTGCGGTCCCAGTCTTCCGAGGTAAACACAACCCCGGGGACCAGATAAGCTGACTCGGACGGCTGGGACGTCGTAGACTCGTAGACCATCTGCAGAGATATGCCCCCGTACCTTGCCAATATTGCCCACCGGCACCCCGTCCTTCGAGAGCCCCCTTGGCACCGGGTCTCTCGCACAAGGAGCTGACATACCTCGTCAACCACCCGTAGTCCGGCCTGCAGTCCTGCATCTGCTGCGCTCCTACACTCCTTCAGCCCAGCCCAATCTCTCTCGGCGCACACCAGAGCCCCGGTTCTGTCAATTTCCCATCTGCTACTCCCCCGATGGCCCCCCGCCGCGTCCCAAAAGCAACCATGGACTTCAGCCGCTCCGCCTATAACGGCACGCTGAGATGCTGAGACGCTGAGCAGAGGCACGCATGCACACACATACGCGCCCCGGCCCATGCCCATTGGCGCCGCCCCTAGGGCTTAGGGAGTGGTCCCGGCATTGGGGAGGCGGACGGCGTACAAGGTAGCACTGCGTGTAGCTGTTCCGGGCGCGTGTGGCGCGCGGGCTGTCACTATGACCGGGCCAGCTTTTGCATCGCTGGCGTCAAGGATACAGTCCACTGGGTTCGGTGACCTCGGTGGCTGCGCCGCAAGGCCACATGAGACGAGAAATCGTCCACTTCGCAATATCAAGATGCGGCCCGTCCATTCAGACCGCCGGATGCGACCTCCAACGCGATTCTCATGCAAGCTCCTCTTCAGACACGCTGCTGAAGGGGGGCATGTGAGAGAAGACAAGGGGACGACCAGCGAAGAAAAAGTAATTCCACCATGATCCCAACTGAGACAGGGGATTCCAACCTGCATAACCAATCAGGAACGGCTACCCTAGCCAGTTGCTTGGGCTCTGTGCATGTGTTCCGGCTCAGATATTGGGTCAGGCTGACAGTGTAACCCGTTTCCTAACACCCTGCAAGCCTTGTCCACCGCTTTCCCGAGCTGAAATTTCCAACGCATGGACACAAAGAGAGGCCGATAAAGTCGGAGAGTCTGACAGCATAGGCGGCTGAAGCTGGCACACGAAGCGTCTCAACAAATCGCCTAAGCTCGGCAAGCCTTGTGGATGGCTTGGAAGAGGCGCCACCAAGGACGATCGGCGCAGGGATCCTGAGTGCAGATCATCCGCCATTTAGGGCGTCGAAGAGAGCATTTTCTCTACTGTGGCAGTAGGCTTCATGCTGGCCAGATGTATCCTGTTCTGCAACTTACTTAACTAAAGGCAGTTGTAAGCGGCAGTCTGGGCGCACAGAGCGGCCGACCTCATCTGGGGGAATCATTGATCCAAACCTCGTCATACCTCTCTAGAGAGCTTGTCTCGCCTCGGAGACATTGCCGTTGCTACGCGAAGGTCTCCATCCCTCAAGGGTTTGCAGAAGGCGCCTGCTAGCGCTCAACTGTTCCCCCCTCTCACCAGCCAAGACGCTGCTCCACGTGTTGAACGGTTTCCCCATCCACCCCGTCGATGTTAGTGGATGAGGCATTACATTTACGGATTTGCCTTGCAGGTTCATTCGCCCTGCCAAGGTGCTGGGCCTTAGCCAAATTGTCTGTGTAGTTGACAAAGAAGCAAACATGACCACCCAGGTCAGCCATCAAAGCTCTGCACTGTTGAGAATGCCAGTGCAACAGCCTGTTGTTCGTCTTGGAACGTTGAATCGACAGGTGTGTTGTACCAAGTACATAGGGAACTCGGGAGAGACAGGGAGAGAAATAACGCAGCCACACGCAATGGTCCGTCCCGAGGGGTTGGGTTGCATGAATATCCCTCTTACAGGCCTGACAACAGATCTGAAGGAACGAGAGGAATCCTCTCTGTCTGCTCTTCTCCCCTGGTCGTGTGACGTTTCCACGGCATCTCTTGTGTGTTCTACGACGGCCCCGGGTCCAGCGCGTACGTGCAGTGGTGACAGCCCGTCCCGGTCCCAGTGTTAGCCGAGCCGGCCGTGGCGACAAATGGACTCTGAGGCCAATTCCGCCGTGCATCGTTCGAAAAAAAGCAATGGCGGATGAAGCCTGATTGAGACGCAGGGCTCTTGCATGCAGGTCTCTTTAAACCGCCCTTCAGCCGAAGGACTCCTCCCACACCAACATCAGCGCCGGTAACCAGCACTGACTTGCACTGACTTGTTGTCTCGCCGTGTCTGCCAAATCTCGCGTGTGCCTAAGATGGACTCTCGGTGGGCCGACTGTCCGAGGACTCAACCCCGAACAAGCCTGAGTGCGTGAACGGCCGGCCAATTGAGCACCTTCATGATCAAACCTCGATAGCCTCGGATGAGGAGAAATCTGCATTCATGCGGCGTGGGGTGTTGGATCTGGCACGTCCCGTACTACCGGGATACACGAGAAATGCGCCTGTGTCAGTCGACTGGGATGTCCTGGGTAGACTGGTCTCGATCTTTGGTTGTGCTCCGCCTTATGACACGATCTCCGCTCTCCCAATGCTTAGACTCGTGTGCTAACGAATGGAGTTTGCATAGGCGTGACGTTTTTTCCCGTTAGCCTTATCGCCTACTGCTCATCTCTAGGGTCGTGGATCCACCCACGGTAGACACCATCAGACTTGTGGACCTTCAAGCTAGTTTGGCACACGGATGGCTTGCGGTTAGCTTGTGTGAAGCCCCTGGCTCCTGGGGATCTGGTTCTGGCACATGGCACCGCGTTTCGTCTTGACGGGACAAGATGGCCACATTCGATGACGGCAAAGCGACCGATGCCCTCTCTTGTGGGGGGCAGAATGGTGCATGCACCAAGGATGTAACCCCGGAGTGACGCTAGACGCGTCTTTGGGCTCCGCGGCATCCTGACAATGCACTGGCACAAGTACATCCGGGCTGAGGAGCATCTCACGGACGACAAGAGAGGTTCGTTGAGCTTTGGGGGGCAAGTCGAAGCAACTGTTCCATCGGTCCATATCAGGAGTGGTGTGTCGTCGTCCAGAGTCAAGTCAGCGGAGACATTGGTTGTCCCACCTTGCGTGGTACCGTCCGTCAACTGGGGTCTCGGAGTTGAAGCTGGCCGATTGTTCAGGTCGACCGGGGTGGGCGAGAGACGATTCCGTTGGTCCTCGGCTGGGGTATTGATTGGCACAAGACGATGCCGCGAAATGGGTGATGTGCTGTGTACGCTTCGGTATCAAGCATCAAGCACCACCGAGCACCACGTACCAAGTGCCAAATCACGGTTGCCTCAAATTGTCGGTCCGAGCAGGGAAGGGGGCGACATCCCTTTTTCTCATTCCGGAAACGTCGGTGAAGCACCGAGCGAGGCCGACATTTCGTCCAGAGCTGAGACGGATAATGGTGATTTCGGCCTTCGGCTGCTGGAGAAACCCTGGAGACGAGCTATCGATTTTCGGCAGGGTCCCACGGCCAAGCATCTAGCCAGGCTAGCCGGGCTTGCCATGGCGTCCCGACCCCAGAAAGGGGTTCCCGAGAACATCTTAGCTTTTGGCTGTGGCGGCAGCATTCCGCAGCCTCTTTAACCGGGGGGGGGGGGGGGGTCGAGATCCATGCACCATCATCTTGGTGTCTGGTCTGTGAGTGAGTGCGTCGCTGCGTGCACTGCAGTGTGCGCCTACTATTCCTAGGTGTGTGCCTTAGTCAGCTGGTGCTGCGAACTAACCCTGGACCATGCCGTCAGTTCAACCACTGTCATGGATGGAAAGTGCCATCATCGTCGAGGTCAGCCAGCAACCTTGCTGGAAAGGGGTTTGCTAGCACCTCCAAGTTCCCTGTTCGATCTGATGGGAAAAGGTTCCATGCAAACCCTAGCGGCACATAACTTGCATTTACAAGTTGCAAATGATCGGAACTTCCCAGCCTTGTGTTACAGCACTTGTCCCATATAGGCCTGCTATAATCTGCCCTTGACGGATGTCTTACAACAGAGAGCCTCCAGCTACCTCAGCTATTCGTGCATACACAATGCGTATGCTAAAAGTATGACCTCATGCGGGGTGCGGCAAGCATGTGACGACGAGCTGACTTGCATCAACTCTCAGGGCGGCTCCCTATACGCTCCGCAGGTAATTGAAGATAGATACCGCTGCCGTATATCTACAGCACACAAATGTCGGTCCAATATCGGCATGGCACTGCGAACTGGCCGACTGCCCTTGCATGGAGAGCGGCTGTGGTGGATTATGCTGTGCAGGAAGATGGCGAGGATCCATCATGGCTGCTCCATCAAACGGCTTGGCCAGGGAACCATGAGAAACGGCCACGCTCGCGGTGTCTCAGTTGTCGCGGGACCATGGGTTCCGGGGAGCCAAAACAAAGACAGTTGCACATTCAAGATGGGTACCTGCCTGCTCACAGACTGCAGTCCATGCCCAATTGATACGCCTGCAACGACTAGGGATGACTGACTGACGCCTCCGTCGACAACGAATTCCAACAATGCCAACGCTGTCGCCAACGCTGTCGCCATCGAGCCCGCCTGCAGCCTCCCATCAGATGGCGCCCCCGTCACGGACCACGACAAGCCCACGACAAGCCCAGGGCCATGGGAAAGGAACCCGGTGGCACAAACCCTCCAAGTCGGCCAAATGCATGGCGTTGAACAAGGTTGATGGCGCAGATGGTTCAGAGAGACATGAATGGGAGATGGGAGGGCCCGAGAGCGCCCCCCCCCCCCCCCCCTCCCAAGTCAACTTGCCAGCCATCTCAGGATCAACATCCAACAACCAACAACCAACAGACAAATGCCATGTTAGCGCCAACCATCGGTTGGCGGGCGGAGCCAAGTATCTGCTAGCATCTCATTGTGCCTTCAATTCAGCGACAATAGCATTTGCTTCCATGCCAAAACCAGCACCAACACCAATTTCTCAACGGCAATTTTGAGACCATCACTTGGTATGAAGCACGGAACCCACGACTCAGTCCCTGTAACGAGTCGTGGAAGCGGCCACGGCCATGTTCCATCTATTCCATTCCATTCCGGTCCCTGAATCGACGTCGACGGGCCGTGGCTGATGGACCCTCCATGCCGCACCAGAACAGCGAGTGAATTGCACTAGGACCGATGCCACCCTCCAAGATTCCCCGATGCCTCTCCCGCGCGGGCTAAGCGGAAAGGAGATTAAGACCGAGACAAGACTACCAGCCTTGCCTGTATCGGGGAATCTTAGACGAGGGTGACCATGTGACGAGGTCTCACATCAATCGCCGCTGGAGCTGGGGCTGATGCTGGTGAGTAAGCGTTCTTTTCACTACCGGATCCTGGAGAGTCGTATCATGAATCCGTGCTCCCCATCATCAAAAAGCAACTACGTAATCGGTACGCTCGCGGGCCACGGAGAGATTGCGTGTTCCAATTTTAGCGGCGATGACAGCTCGACCACAGATTGTCTAATGTGCCTGCTTGGGAAGTGCCTCCGTGCCCGTGCCCGTGCCCGTGTCCGTGTCACAGCATTGCCTTGTCTGTGTTGTTCCCATTGTTACCACGTATGACCATGACGTCTCGTTCGTCCTCGATCCCAGGGGGGGGGAGGGCGCTTGGTCGATCCGGGCCATGACGACGAGGAAGCGGATGAATGCATCGGACGCACAGTGATCTGTGGGACGCGACCTGTGGGATGGATAGTGGATAGCCGCTTGCAGGCAACGGGATCCAATGCCCTTGGAGGCTCAGATCCCCAGACCCAATGGACGGTATGGGCCCGGTATTGATGGGCCCTCCCACAGCTGTTCGCCCTTGGTGGCGTCGTCAAGCACCCATCTCTCGACACAGAAGGCCGGAGTGAGGCAAGCGTACTACGCAAGGCCCAAAGCACGGATGCAGAGTCCTTCGTGCGAATTTGTACGAATATCACCAAGTACTCAGTACCATGTATCCATCACCCACCCCCTGGTCCATGCACCTCAGCTGAGTCTGGACCAGGCCTGCAGATGCAAGTGCGGTATCCACGCAGTGGCCCCAGACCAATGCGCACCCAAAGACGGCGATGGCCCCGAGGAGGGACTGCAAGGTTTTGGCTTCAACGAGTAAGGCGGGGGGACCAGGATATCACGCCCCTGGAAGAGGCCACCACCACCATGTATGCCGATACATGTAATGGCCATTGCACAGTATGTACGCTGGGCTCCAGTACCGGCCTATGTATCCTTCTCGACTTATTGACGCTTGCTAGGTGTTGATCGAAGGTGAACTCTTACTGTTGATGTTAGCGCGCAAACTGGAAGCCCGGACGAGATTGGTTGGCGCACAAGTTCACAGCAAGGTTGAGGGTCATCCTCGTACGTACCGAGCTGGTCCATGCAAGCCTTTCAGGTAAGAATGCAGTCCGTCGCAAGTACGAAGCTGGTACATACTACAAACAACGGCCGCCCGTCGTGGTGTTTCGAGCCCCAGCATAGCAGAGCAACATGTCCGTCCGAGTAGGTGCCCCGCAATTCGCTTCAGAGCTGCTGGGAAAAGGGCCCAGGTCGTTGGCCGCAGATCATATATCTAGCATTTCTCTCTAGTGGTGTAGTTAAAAACGCCCTCCCGATGCCAGGGCTGTCGCGTCGTCGAACTTCCTCGGTGCGCGAGTCGCCGGACCGTTGCAGACGGCTGGATGGCTGGTCGCTGGCTTGCAATCTGGCTTGCAACCTGGCTTGCTGGCTTACCGGGGCGTACCGACTACGCAGTAGGCCGGGGGTCTTGGAAGGGGGCGGATGCCACGTCCGGCGTGCCGAGTGTTGGATCTGCTGCTAGCTCGCGGGCATGTGTGTGTGTGTGTGTGTGTGTGTGTAGTGTGTAGTGTGCGGGCAACTTTTTCGGCTTGTGTTCCCTCAAATAATTAGTCTTCTTTTATGGCGCGGCGGAGACATGCTGCGACGAATGTTGTCTTGACGGTTAGTTGATGGGTAACTATTGTGCAAAAGCCACCCCTCCGTCTTGGGACAAGTGGGTTGGTCTGTGAGCTGGTCTGTGAGTTGGCAAGAACCAACTCAGTTGCGTACTACGTAGAGACGAAGAACAATAGGTAGACAGATATCTACTACCTAGTACGCTGTACATGCTTCGCATCTCGCGGTCAAGGTCTCTGGCGCCAGGGCGACGGAGGGATCTGTAAGAGGACGCATCCCCGCACACGACCGAGCGCTGATAGGCAAGGAAAGCCACGTACGTGATACCTAAAAGCAAAGGATACCAGTCCATACCTATCTGACGACAGCCGGCAGTTCAATAGGGATGAGGGTAGACGAGCAGCTAGCGCCGTAGCTAATGCAATGACAGACAGCTTTTGGACCTCACAGCCATACCTCTGACACCGGTCCAATGCCTAGCATCAACGGTGTGCCAAGACCAGGGATTGACGACATGGGCGACAGAATGCGGCTGTGTGTGGCCCATGGCGCGGGAGGGAGGGAGGGGGCTTCGGGGACCTGAGTCAACGGACCAATACCCGCTCGAGCTAGTATTCGTAGTAGGGTTTATCAATGGTTCATCAGGCGCAAATATCGTGGTTGCACAGACAGACACGTTCGAGCCGGGATCCTGATGGGGAAATCTAAACGCAGACGCAAAGCACGACAACTAACAGGACGAAATAAGCGCAGTAGGAAAAAAAGAAACGCAGGCGAGGGAAACACCTGGCGCAGGACGTGCCGACGTGGAGACGCCAATAAATGGGCAAATCCGGTTGATGCATCGTGGGTGCGTGTGTGAGAGCGTGTGAGTGTGGGTGTGGGTGTGGGTGCAGGTGCCGGGGGGCTTCCATGAGCAGATCATTCCGGGCCGAGTTTATTGGGGCAACGGGAAATGGGATTGGCCCTCACTGGATGGTCCCCGTGGGAAGATGCTGCACGCCCCCTCTTGTGCATATCATTGAAGGCAAGCGGGAGCCCAAGAGAACGACCATACCACGGCTACGGCTCTCTCCGGCCGCGCCGACAAAGTGTACGTGTGAGTCGGCTCATGGGCCGGGCTGGACCTCGTTGGGGGGGGATGGGCAATGGGAGGAGACAAAGGCCACCGGTCTGAGGCAGGCGGCGGCCGCACGCTGCACTAGAGCCTGGGTATCTTCATTCCAACACATGCCCATTCCAGCCGGCTGGTTCACCCATTGAGTGATGGAGCTTTTGGTGGGCTTTGGCTTGGCCTGGGGGGCGGAGGGTGGTTCTGCAACTTAGCCAAGGGGGGGGGTGTTGTTGTCACCCCAGAACAACGAGCGCCTCTGTTTTTTGTTGTTGTTGTTGCTCTTGAGACGACGACCCGCGCGCGCGCCCTGCACCACGGACGGGAGCCGAGCGCCTCATTTACGAGGTGTTCCCAAGAGCTGGGTCGGCATGGCTTAAGCCTATCCGTCGATGGTGGCGGAATGGCTCAACAGAGCAGCAAGCCAAGGGCCAAGGATCCTCCATCCGCGGTCCCCTGGCCGTGGTCCGTGGCAGGGGGGGTGTGCGCCTGGCAGCAAGCAATTCGAGGAGAAGGATGGATGCATTTGGACGGCGACAGGGGACGCCAGGATTGGGACAAGTCGGAACGTCGTAGTTGGTGATCAGAAACAGCGTCGCAGGGACCGGGGGCGGACAGGGCGAGGGCGAGGACGAGGACGGGGAAACATCACCATCGCGAGGAGAGTATAGTGCGTACGAAGTAGTGTGTGGTGAGTGCGAAAACATGGTTGTTTGCGCAATCATATCCCAAAAGGGGGGAGCAGCCTTGAGGTTCAGACATCAGACACCAGGCAAGACATTCCTGGGTACATCCAGAGACAGAAGAGTGGAGGAAACATGCAGCAGGCTCCAGAGCCTGGGTCCGCGATCTGCATATGATCGCCCTCTGCTTCCGTGATCCGCGATCTCCAGTCGTTGCGGGGCCCCTCGGAGAATGCGTCGGCCGGTCCCTTCAGTTGAACGGTGAAAACTCAGACTTCTCAAACTCGCCGAAAAGTCCAAATTGATCGCAGCCCGGCGCCCGCTCTCACATCTGGGGAATGCTCGAGGGGGGTTGCCACATCCTAACCCCCATGTCCTCACCATCCCTGGAAGGGGGACCTCATTCACAAGGCACCCAGGTCGCGGTCGTCGAATGGAGCAACACCACAGACACCAGCTTGGTGCACCTCGATTGAGCAGCAAAGTCTTCACCCCAATCTCGATTCGTCCGGTTTTTTTCTTCTTCTTTTCTTTTCCCTTCATCGGTCGGCTGTTGTTCGTTCGCTAACTCAACACCCTCACCCCCCCTTGCCTTACCATGCCTTGACTCTCCCCCTGCCCTGGCTCTCCTCAATCTTGTTTGCTCGTATCTCACCTCTCATCGGACTCGGCGGCATCCATGAACTCTGACACCAAGCTCTCGATGGAACCCTTTCCACAAGGAAAATAACCATTGGAGGGCGGAAGGGGACACTCAGGAGCTGAGCAGGCTCTGAAACGGTAGGAAAAATATAATAAATATTGGGTCCCGGGTTGACAGAAATCTATAAACTAGTGGGGGTTGCACAGTATTGCGTCCGGTGATCGCTAAATTCCCACGGCGATCTATTTATATGGGCACGGCGGCAGAACATCCTGGGAAGGAAAGTTGCAGAATGATTGAAGTGCAGGCCCCCAAAAAAGACATTGAACATCCAGGGCCTCGGGATTATTGAACGACGTGGGGTTAAAGTGCATGCGAGGTCGTAACAGGTACGAAGTAAAGCATTTTGGAATGGCCTCGACCCATTCTGCGCCTTGTCGTACTTTCCTCATGCTATGTATGCTATGTATGTCGTGCCACGTCTGTCTCTGCTAGGTAGTAGAGGCATCCGGTTGTCTTGTTGGTCGGAGCTCTGTTGTATGTTTGCATCTGCATCTCGTGTCAGCCAACGAGGACGACAAACGGGCCGGTCATCAGTCAGCCCGTAAGTCCAGCAGGGCTTATTTTAGGGACTTGTGAGAGCCATGCCGGGCGGCAAAGACCCGAGCTGTCACGTCTGTCGCACAAACTGGACTGCTGAGTGAGGCTCGGCGGTTCGTTGTCTCTGCCTCTCCCACACTCACACTCTCACTCTCACTCTCACTCTCACGCTCTCTGCAATCTAGGCTCACCCGGACTTACGGCCTACCTAATCGGCACTGGGTTTCAGCACGCTTGCCCCAGCGCCGGCATTACCCGTTGGAGAGAGTGTGTGCGTCTTGCCATTCTCTCTTGCAAGACAGGCCAACAAGTCAAGGTGTCCATAATGTCACATTCAACGATAATACATACGTATTCGCACAGTAGGGCTGGTCTGGTCTGGTCTATTGTTGACGGGTCTGTTGGCCACTCCTCGCCCATAGCCGCGGAGGTCCTGCTTCTAGGCTAGTTGCTGCGATCGTCCTCGCCGTGCAAGGTCTGGGCCTGAATGACCCTGTTCATCATCATCGCCGACTTGTCCCTTGCCGTCGTTTCGCGAGCTGCGCGAGCTTATCGAACGGCCTGAGACTGGGGAGGGGGTCGGTTACTGGAAGCAAAGGAAAGATGTGCCTGTGCCCCCCCAGCCCGTGGCGTTTCCCCAGGTCGTCCCGTCGTTCGATGGCTTGCTTGGTTGCTTGGATTCTCTGGGTCGCAGCACGCAACCACACAACCACACAGCCTTGGCAACTTTGCCGCCTCAGTCACTCCATCCATCACAACCACCACCACCACCACCACCACCACTCCCGCAACCCCCCTCTGCAGCCTGGTCGTCCACCTCCTGGACGCCCTACGACGCCGTCCCCGTCGCACGGCTGCACGCCCCCAGGGGACAAGGAGAAACAGAGCCCAGCCGCCCGGGTTCCCGCCACGGGGTGGACAGACAGCCGGACAGCCGGACAGCCTCATTCACCACGTCTAGCAAGCCCGAACAAGCCAGCGACTGGGATGCACCGTGTTCGACTTCTGCTGGCCGTTGCTTCTTTGCGCCCAGGGCGCACGTTCAACAGTCAACACGAAAGCCCCCCCCCCCCCCCAGGCTGTCAGCCCGCCAAACCCGCCAGCCCAGGCCTATTGATGACCCATGACACGCACCACAACCCGCCTGCCACCGTCGCCGCCGTCGCCAGCCCACAGACACGGACGCAGAACGCAGGTGCGTGCAGGCGCAAAGACGCAGGCGCAGGCGCAAAGGCATAGGCCACGGAGAGGGAGGACCCTGCCGGACCCAGACCCAGATCCAGGCCCAAGGGACGCAAAGAGGCAAAAGGAAACAAGAAGTAGGAGTGGTTTGCGTGCCGTAGCCCCCGTAGGGCGTCCCAGGCGTCCAGCCTCCCACGCCGCTCACACACCCCGTTCCCGATCTGGGCCAGCCACGCAGCAGAGCGCAGGGACTGGAGGAGATGGGCATGGATGGGGGGGGGGGGATGGCGGGATGGCGGCCGGGCCTGTCAGTCCCGCGACCCCCGTCAAATTGGACTTTGGACATTGGGAAAAGGTGAAAGAAGTGAGGACTGGGCGGGGCTGAGACTCATCGTCCACATCCGGTCGTTGGTGCGCACTTGCACCGGCGCACACACTCTCTGCACGGTCTTCGTCCCCAGTTCGTTCTCAGTCCTTGCAGAGTGGCATTTGCATCTGGAACCCTAATATTCGTGAAGTAGGGAGTACGTACATCTTCACTCCAGGCCATTCTCAGCCTCTGTTGTTCCCGTCAACTCTCGTGTTACTCTGCTCTCCCCTTTGTTTCTCTTGTCTCTCGTAGCTCGACTGCATACGTCCACGCCTCTCCGGGGTCAAAATCCACGACCTGTCCTCACACTCGTCCATCCGTCCATCCATCATCCAGCCAGTCAGCCAGTCGCCTTGTCACTCACCCATCCACCCATCCCCCTCCCCCCCCCCTTCTTCGTCCCCACCGGCTCCAGCTCCGGCGGGTTGGTGGATGGAAGTGGAGAGCAAGCGGAAGTGGTCGCGGTGGTTGCTGCTGGCTTGCTGCATTCTACGGACTTGCCGCCTGCCTCGTTCTGCCCGTAGACACTCACTCTCGCTCACACAGACAAGCAGTCATTATCCATCCGGCTTGCCATCGCTCGTGCTTAACTCACCTTGTGCTTTTATGCTGCTTTGTGTTGGAATTTGCAGCTTCCCACGCCCCCCGGCTCAACAGCTGGTTGCTTTCCTTCAGCCCTCCCGAGCTAGTCCCTAAATCGTTTGGCGCCAATCCTAGAGATCCCGTCTCAGCAGACCTAGCTAGACCGCGCTAACTCAAAGGAAGACCAGGAGGGGCACCTACCCACGCACGCCCCGGGGGTTAGTGATGGTGGGCGTGGGCTCTAGTAGGAAGCCAGCAGGGGGGTAGGGGTAGGGGTGAGGGAAACGCCCAGGAGTGTGGAGCGAGGAGTGGCAGCTGGACTCGAGCTAGCAGCACCGCGGAGCCTGCAAGAGACTGCGAGACGGGGAGACTGGGAGTGCAAAGGAGGCTACCGAGGACAGAGAGAGCCCTGAAAGACGCTGGAGACCCCCGAAAAGATATACATAATTGCGCCAAAAACGCCAAAGGGCGCCACCTGGGACAGCAAACCTTATTGAGTCTCTGGTTTTCCATTGACGACACCCCAAAACCACAGAGGCCCCCATTCAATTCTCCATTCATCCCACGGCCTAAGAGCATCGTGGCCCTCGACTTTTCGATTCTCGGTTCACGACGCTTGAGCGCTTCGACCCTCCTTGTCTCCTTCGCCTTCTGCATATTGTCTGCTCCTCTTCCTGCCCTGTCCTGCCTCCTTCTCCTCCTCCTCCTTGTCCTCCTTGTCCACCTCCTTCTCTCTCCGAGACCTTCCATCCTTCCTTTAACTTTGAGTTTGAGTTTGAGCTTGCACCTTCCAGACCCCGGGAACCCTGGAGACGACGCTGCATCACATTGCCACATTACCTGCCCATTACTATTACCTTGCAGGCGATCCAGCCTCGACGACAGCCCCTCTGCCGTGTATAATAGAAGAAGCTTTGCGATCCCCAGCCCCGGTGTGGAAGATCACAACCCCTCTCGACGACCTTCAAGCACGTCCACACGTCAAGGGAACGCCATTCCCGGAAAGCCATCAACAGCCATCACCGCCATCTACGCCTGGCACACGGGGCACCACCGCCAGCTTTCGCCTCGTCCCAGCTTGCAAGCTCTTCAGCTCGCCACAGCTCGAGCAACCTCGAAACCTCCTCTGGACCATCTCTGGACCCTCTCTGGACCACCAGTTAAGCCCGTGTGCTCTGCCTCCTCCGGACAAAGAGACGACCCTGGCGGACAAAGCGAAAAGTCTCTGAGCCACCTGCCTCAGTAGCATCTTAGCGCCAGCAGGGTGCCGAACCACCAAGGCTCGTTCTCTTCCGTCTAGCCTCACCTCGCCATCCATCACCTTCAACCACAAGCAAACAAAAAACCACGGGAAACTTTTCGTCTGTTACCTCGCCAACAAACCTCGACGACAACGCAGCCGTGTTGCGAAAAACGCAGCAGCAGCACCAGCAGTACACCCGCGGCAGCAAGTAACACCATCTTCACCACACAGCATCCCGGCGCGCATTGCCATGGAGGCGGCCAGCTTTTCGTCGCGTCGCCCTGCAGCCGGCGCCTTGCCTGCATTCTCTCTGCCTCCTCCCACCGCAGATGTTCCAAGTATGGCCAAATACCCCTTGTACCCTCCCCTCCCAAACGACTCCCACGAGCCCTTCCACAACTCCCTCGATCAGGCCCCGGTTGGATATCCCTATCCGCCGTCCTATCTTCCCCTTCCTGGCCCTCTTCCCGATCGCCGTCGTTCCTCTTCCCCCAGTGTTCTGACCCCTTCGCCAGGAGCCAGCGACGGTCTCAGCCCCAGCCTCTCCAGCGTCAACACCGGCAGCTCCCAAGGCTCCCAAGCACCCGCCGGTATGCACTATTCATACGGCGGCCACGTCCACGGAGGATGGCCCACCCCCGGCAACTCTTCCTATACCGTCAGCTCCGCAGCGCCACCTCAGCCCTCGATGAGCCATCAACACTTTGGCGGACGCCCCTCGCTCTACGGCCAGGCCCCGACGATGCAGTTCAACCATCCTCGAACCACCCACTCCCCGGCCGGAGGTGAGGGTCTTCCTCCTCCTCCCTACGGCGAAGTCCAGCACCCCTTCCAGACGTCTCTTTCCAACGGAGGTCCCGGGGGACACCAGAGTTCCTCTCATCATCAACCCCCTCAGAGCGCCATCCTATCCTCTCAGAACCCCGTTTCGTCGCAGCCTCCTACTCCCTCTAGTGCTTCAGCTCACGTCGATTCTTACACGCACACGCGGCCTTCCCCGGGTACCCAGAGCTACTATCCAGCCTCGTCCACGCCTCAGCAGTCCAACTTTTCGTCCTACGCTCCTCAGCCCTCTCCGAATCAACACTCACCCACGAGCGGCGGTCCTATTTCAAGAGGGCTAGGCTCCATCTCAGGCCCGCCACAGGGACCAGGCATGGCCCCTCCTGCTCCGTACAGGCCATATCCTTCTTACCAACCCCTTCCAACCATGGGCGGGTCCGTCATGTCCAATATTCACCAACCCGGGGGTCAGATGTCGATGATTCCTGGCATGGGTGTTCCCCAGTACGGCCATCCCATGATGTACGGGCACGGGCAGCCAGCCCCTCAATCTGAACGACCTTTCAAGTGCGATCAATGCGTCCAGTCCTTTAGCAGAAACCACGATTTGAAACGACACAAGCGAATTCACCTGGCGGTCAAGCCATTCCCCTGCAACTTTTGCAGCAAAAGCTTCTCTCGAAAGGATGCCCTCAAGGTAGGACATCCCTTGTTCCATTGCTTACCCGCGTCTCGAAGGCGAGCGGAGTATTTGGACCAGTTTATTGCGCCTAGCGCGTCTAACATGGGCTATATGCTGACTTCTTTTCACAGAGACATCGACTCGTCAAAGGCTGTGAAGGCAAGACCGGCGACGGGCCCAACAGTAACGAAGGAAACGGGGCGGATCGAAGTGTGGACGGTGATGAGGCAGAGGTCAAGAAGGAGACTTGAGCAAGTATTGAACGAGGGACGTTGGCGATATCCGACTTTCGAATACGACCTACCCATTCGTATGAGCCCGAGAGGAAGCGAGGACTGCTTTCATTGTAAGAGCAAGGAGCGATACGAGGCCACAGGTACGGCCAAAGAAAGGCGAAACCTAACGCGAGACATAAAACCACCCACCACATCCAATTGCAAGCAACAACGACTAGGACGTGTCAAAAGGTGAAGGGGCGCAAACAGGAAGGGGAGACTGGATTATCGGCGTCAATGGACCTGCTGGGGATGAAGCAGTGTAAGGCCCTATGTGGGCTGATGCTCTCTTGTGTTTTTATTTCGTGAATCAATTACATCACACGGACCGGGACAAATCAAAGGGGCAGGGTTTGGTAAGGGGATTGCGAGGACATTGTATGGGAAACTCATCTGGACAAGAAGAAACTGGTTTCGTTACCAAAGGGCAAAGGACACAAAGGATATGACAGGACACCTACCAGGACAGGCCAGGAAAGGAAAGGCAAGCAAAGGGTTAGGAAAGATGGGGGTGGACAGCGGGCGAGGGGAGAAAGGATCACCCCAACGGAAAGGATTACGGGATTAATTGCGGATTTCTTTTCGGCATGGTCTAGACGGGCATTTGGGTATCACCAAATCGGACTTGATATTGGAATTGTTTTGATGACGATACCTGTGGTTCGAGGATGTATATGCTTATCGACAGCCCCTCAAAAAGTGGTTACGACAAGACAGAAATAAACCGAGGTGAAGATTGTGACTTGCAAGGCGCACTTGCTGGGTTCGCAATGCTGAAGGATGGCGTGAGGTGTGAGGAATGAATGCGGCCCGGTTGCGGAGGTGGAGGTGGGAAGCGTAGGAGCATCAAGGTTCATTGAGTTGTCTAGACTACGACGGGAGATGTACAAAGTACAGATGCACAGATGCACAGATGCATAGATGTATCGCCTGCGGCACAGCACAGACAGTTTGGCATGGCGTGCGTGGATCGGCATGTGGGGAGGCAGGGGATGATAGATGAATACTGGAGATTGGAGTATGGGGAGGGAGAGAGTATGGAGTCGGATTACGATAAAGGGAACGTAGGTCTTGGCGAGGAGAAGGTTGTGAGTGGCCGGCACGGATTGGGGATGGTCGGGCCGAGAATGGAGGAGGGTGAGATCGGGAAGGACCTAGAGGCCGAGACGAGACTAACGGAGACAAGGTCCAGCAAAGCGTGAGACAGGAGGCAGAAGACATGAGACATGAGACTGGAAGGAGGCTCTCAAGGGGTGGGGGTGTAGCATGACATTCACTTGATCGACCTCACTAGATGGACGTCGTTCAAATCAAATCCTTGATTCAGTATCACTGGCGCGAGAGGGCGACCGACGCACCGCATGCAGATTCTGCCTTGCTGGCGTAGCCTATTGGGTGACAGCCTGACGGAAGGTTCCTTCTTTTGTCACTCTACCTGCGGGCATTTTTAACCTCGCGGCTCGGGGCCTGCGTGAGGCGGACGGGCGGTGGGTGGGCGGGCGGGCGGGCACACGGCAGTTGGGGCTGAGGGAGGGGGGTCGATGAACCCTATCGACGATCAAAGCAGGGCGCTGTGGGGATAATGAGTACTGCGTAATAAGAGAGGGGGAAAAACCAGTTGGCTAGATAAGTTGGATGCGGCTTTGGATCAGGCGGGTTCAGGTGGGGGGGAGTGGGCGTGTGAGATGTACGTCTGCGTCTGCGTCTGTCTGGATGAGGGAATGGAAATCGGGGAGCTAGGAATGGAGGTGCATGATGTCTAAGATGTTTCCAACGTAGATTGTTCGTCGAAGGGCTGATCCAGAGCAGTCTAGGACTGATCCCAATGCAATTCCGCCCCGGGTTCTTTTCCGTTGCCTGCACCAACACGCGAGAAGAAGGGGGCCTTGGTTGATGCCGTGTCAGTGTCAGTGTCAGTGTCAGTTGTCAGTGTTGGTGCCAGCAACTACCAATTATACAATGGGTCCACTTGGCCGTGGACGGAAGGCTGAGACGAGTGCGAGACACCTAATGAGTATTCGTATAACTTGACTAGTGAGGTTGGGGATTGTAGATTGGGGCTTGGACTTGGACAGCTGAAGCAGGGGATCGACCCGACGGCTTTATGAAGAGGGCGGGCGGGGGGCGTGGGATGTGGATGGGGATTATTAATTCATGAAATCTGGCTGGCCTTTGGACGGTGAACTACTACCTAACTACCTAGGTAGGTAGATGGACTATTTGTACTTGGCGCTAGCGGGCTTTGCCGTCTGAAGATGTTCCAGAGCTAGGTACTGATAGTCTATCCATGAGAGTGTGTCCGTACTTGGACCGCAGCTAGACTACAGCGGCAAAAGAAGGAAGGAAGAGAAAAGGGGGGCACGTGAGAGTGACGAGGGGCTCCACGTGGTGATTCACGATATCTCGTCTTCCAGGCTTTGAGCCAGCGAAGTCAGCCACCACCAACGCCGCTCAGCCGCACCCGATGCCGCTCTTCTCCTTGGCCTGTCGCTACGTAATGTACTCGGCAGCCCTTCCTTCCTTCCTTGATAGGGGAGAGGGGGGTAGTCCAAGACATTGCGGAAAATGTGATGTGTCTTGCACACCTTGCTTTGTTTCACTCGCTGCGAGGGGTGCAGCCTGTGAATGGTGAGGCGGAGAGGGGGAGGGGCTGAACATAACAAGGTGCTACTTACTCCCTGCGTACTGCTTTCTTTCCTGCACTCTGGGTGGGGAATTGGGCTGAAGGGAGGGCCACGACGACGAGTTGGGGTGGGATGGGCGCCATCATCAGCGGCGACAGGCTCGCTGGCCGTGGCAAGTCTTGATGAGCCGACTGACCCTCAGGCCCCTACGGAGTATTGCCTTGGGTGCTATGTGTATTCTGGCCTCGGCCATCCCGCCGTCCGCACCCGCCATCCTCATCGCCCTCGGCCCGCATTCTCACAGAGCTCAGTGCCTGCTTCCTGTCCTCGACGAAGATTCACACCCGAAGGGTTCACTGGGCCCACCTGACACTTCCGGGTGCGACCACGAAATGCGAACCGAATCCGTCCCGTTGTCGTCGCGCCGGGTTGCTGCCGCGGGAAAGGGCAGTTCCGAAGACGGGCAGACAAGACTATTGGAAGGCGGAGCCCTTGACAGCGGGTAGCTTGTGCAACGCGAGACGCTGACGGGTGTTTTGTTTCTGTTGGCATCGATGGGGGATGGGACATGGGAGGGGTGTCGTTAGATGTCACGTAGGGCAACTATTCAATATCGACGTGAGTCTGTTACTCGAGGGGCATTCTCTTCATCTGTTATTTGTACATCACCCCCCCCCCCATATATCCAGAAACAACCGAGAGGAATGGGCCGTCGTCCTCCACGCGGCGAGTCGTGGTTGTCAAACCCAGGCGGTGGCGTTGGTTGGGGCCTAGTAAGCCAACACCACCAACTAGCAACCCTCTGAAACCGAGCCTGGTTGCCGGGAACGGGAAATGATTCGTCTCTTCTCGTCGCCGCAACCCATATTTGCAATCTTGGATGAGACAAAACCTGGAAACTTTCAAAACTCTGACCCCAACACACACACATTGCAGTTGAGAGCATGGCGCTCTGAGACGAGGCGCTGATGGAATTTGCGCCTACAGCTTCGATAAGGGAAGATCCGTTCAGATGGGTTCATGCCGCACGTCGCCCTTCAGCCTAATAGCGGGTTGGTTGGTCATCGTATAAGGTAACGGCGGCTGGGTATTGAAGGAAATATCCCGCCAAAATATCCAAGGGGAACTCGTGTTAGGTATCAGTAGCGAGATCGTGTCCTTCATTTGCTCCCTTGTTTACCTTTGGGGCAAGTCGAAATGAAAGCCGGACAAAACCAAAAGCAAACTGTCCCAGACTGCCAGTCATCAGCCTGGTTGGTCGCCCATTACCCAAGTAGATCCATGGCCATGTTCCTCGGTATGACCAGAACGAGAGCTACAAGTTGGTAAATTCGGTGAGCTAGGAATCTGTGTCACCAGTACATGCGTTACTCTCCAGTTACGATGTCGGGTTTGCGAAAGTTGACCGATACTCTGGTTGAAAGATACTGCAGGTGTCACTCGGAATACCACGATCCTGATTGTGGTGAGAACTAATAACAAGATTCACAGATCACTGGATACGCCGGCGAATCTCAATTCGGCTTCGTCTGTTTCACCTGTGATGCGATCTGTTTTGTGCCATTCACTATAATCGCAAACTGCTCCGGCATCACTTCTTCCTAACACGCGAGCGCGAACTATTATGTTGGACAGAGACGGAGACCATATGTGAGACTGAGCACACGTTCCGTAACCAAAGATTAATATGAAAGTGCTGCCTGGCCAGTATAGTGATGATTGCTCAGCAGGTCAAATCCAATGTATATAGGGTAGGTCAGTTCGCCAATCCGACACAATCATAGGACTTTCCTACGAGTCCTCATCTGTAGATGTCATCTGTCTTTGCTAACCAAACGTCATGATTGGAATACTACCGGGCCAGTAAATATGAAATCAGATTCATGTCAGTTCGACACTTGATCTACCTTCCCATCTTGGTTTGTTTCGAGGACTGGGCTTCATCTGCCTGTCTGCCAAATTAGGGTGAGCATTTGGTGGCGGGGTAGAGTGACGAGTTTGAAAGGAGAAACTCTGTGGGACTTTGTCGGACTTGATGATATGACGGCAAGACGGGAGCTCAGGTAATTGGCATATGAGCGACAGGTGAAGCCGTGAGACGACACTGGAAACGGGGAATCGCTCAACGTGCCCACTAACACGAACCGACTCGTATCTTGCCTAATCCGAATTGAAGTTTTGTCGATCCCCGGCAAGCCCCAGTCTCCTATTGGTCGGCACAATACCAGGCCCGCCGGAATCTGCGACGCCAAATGTCAGGCCTACATAATCTCCATTTTCTCACCGCTCCTCCATCAACAACACAACAAGCCCTGTTGGCTCAGTGGTAAAGCGCGTCACTAGTAATGATGAGATCACTGGTTCGATTCCAGTACAGGGCAGTGTATGCGAACGTTTTCTTTTTGCGGTTGTTGGCTTTGACGTGGTGAGGAAAGGTTGGGTGTGGTGTGAGGGTGAGGAGGTTGGTCGGAACGACACATTACGTCTCTCTTTTTGCTCCGTTGTGACAGAGATTGGCCAGAGCTGTTCACGTTGTCGATTGAGTGGTTCCATGGACTCGTCATACAATGAAGTCGGCGTGTAAAGATGGTCTTAGTCTCTCATCACTCTTCGACGACTACCGTATTCTACTCGACACTGGTCGCAGGCTCTTTCCGCTGACATTAGGACGGAAGAAGGCGCGGTAGATGTCGTAAGTGAAGATGGAAGACGTCGCAACTAGCTCCCAGTTAAAAGACGGCGTCACAGCTCGAAAGATCATGAGGCGGGTAGCCATAGCCCCCCCTTCCATAGGAGCGCAACAGCTGAGTAGAGAAAAGCGAGGCTAGCCGAGACATCAGCCTCGCTCAGGCGGTTAGGATATCGCCTTGTTCTCTCTCTCTTATACCCCCAGTCCCGCAAATCTTTCACCCACATTGGCCTTCGACCGGGAGCTCGACTCGAGGGCCAACGTGGAGAGGCCAAAGGCAGCTTCGAGGCTGCTGATGAAGGTATATGCAACGACACCAACGGGAAGAAGGAAGATGGCCGCGATGGTATGCATACTGGTCAGCGCCCTGGCTCAGAGTGGGCGTTCCCGAGCTGGCCATGATGGTGTTGTTAAGTCGACTTAGTTGTCACCCAGAGCGAGTTCTCGGGGAAGGATACCGCGGCTGAAGACGTAGATCCCTTCACGGCGGCGGGCAGCTGGGTATATATATACGTCCAACACAGCCATTCTACAACAGCGTACCAAGCCCTGTTGCCGAGATGTATGTAGAACGGCTAGGAGACGTCTCTGCATCTCAGACGTCGTGCGCCGACGGCGGAACAGCAAGGGGCCCGCTTGAGACTTGAAAAGAAACCTGGCGATCGAAAGTCCCGCTGGACCGGAGACGGAGAAGCTTGCGGTGCCGCCGGGGGAAAAGGCCCTCAGACAGAGTCGCAACAAGGGGAACGAGAGTGGTGGTAAGCGGTCGAGGTTTCGCTGGCTGTTACGAACGCCAACTTGTATATCGAGTAATGAGACAAGCAATCCTTCCCCCAATATGGCTCCTTGGCTCTTTGGCATTTGACGCTTGGCACTTGGCATCAACTCATCCTTATCTTTACGTTTCTTGTCTTTCCCTATGACCTGTGATACACCTAGGTCTTTGACTGGGTAATGAGAACTGGAAACCCTGGGATAGGCTGCTTGGATGACTAGTGCTCGTCAGCAAGAACCGTTCGCTTGCCCTGATCGGATGAAAGAGAAGGACTTGGAAATTACAGGGTTTATCGTCTCGAGCATCTGTTTCGCCGAGACATGAATATCTACAGGGTTGGGGGTATATGGCAAGGAAAGCTACAGCTTGGGAGGTGAATCCATCGTCTATGGGGCATCTATCTTTACCCGGCGCGAGCTCACATCCGTCTCGCCATTCACCTCCCTTTTCGTCGTATCTACCAGCCCCTCTTCAAACAGCCTGGCCCACCGAGCTGCCAGGCCTGCCATGTCCAATCCCGCGAGTTCGTCGGCACCGCTCTCCCCGCCCCGTTGCTGGAGCTCCGTCGCCACCGACGTGACGAGCTTGCCGTCGAGTCCGCAGGGCACGAACCGCACCCAGGGATTCACGTCCTCGGATCCTGTCACGGGAATGTCGACGTTCAAGGCGATGCCCAGCGACGTGACGTGCCGCCGGTGGTGCACGCCCAGCGCCGCGATCTTGCGCTCCGGCTGGCCTGCGGGCGTCGGCACCCATACGCCGGGCTCATCGCGGGTCGTGTAGGCGGCGAGGCCGAAGACGTCGGCGAGCAGACGGCGCGTGGTGGCCTCGAGGTGGGCGGCGTAGGAGAGCACCGAGTAGCGGGCGTGGAGCGGCGAGTGCATGTCGACAACGGGCCAGAAGACGAGCTGCCCGGGCCCGTGGTACGTTGTCAGGCCGCCGCGGCTGGTGTGGCGGATGTCCGGCGTGAAGGATACTTCCGGGACGGGGACAGAGCGGCGCGGGAGGATGACACGCAGTGGTGCTTGCAGGCGGGAGGCCTGTGCGAGCGACAGGGCGGACTGGCGGCGGCCGAGGGTGATGGTCGGGGTGGCCTCGAAGGTGAGGAGGCGAGGCCGCGGGGGACCAGGCCGCTGGTCGTCCGGGAGGTTCTTCCAGGCGAGCAGCCGGGCTCGGAGGCCGTCCTGGGCGGCGTGGGCGGTGTCGTACGGGACAAAGGCGCCGGGTCTGGGACCGACGAGGTGCTCATGGACGAGCAGCGGCAGGCGCCCGTGGCCGGAGCTGGACCATCGGCAGGCGTCGCAGCAGATCCGGCGGAGCGGCCCTCGGAGCCGGACTGGAGCTCCGGGCTGCGGCGCGGGCAGCGGGACAGAGAAGATCCGGGTCTGGGCCCGTAGTCGCGGCGGCATGGTTACAATGAACTACTTCACACGCAGCTAACAAAAGGTTTAGAGGGAGGCCAGTGAGGGCGAGGGTGATGAGATGAAGGCGGATCCCGTGGGGCCAATTCGCGACGCCGGGGAATATTCACGGATTAGCGCGGGAAGTGGTGACGTCGGAAACGAGCCGAGCAAGATGTACTACGTACTCTGGGGTTAGCAGGCCAAGAAGCGTGATGATGATGCTTTGATGATGGGCCAAGCGCTACGGAACTCGATGGTTTTAGTTGAGGTTGACGGCTGCTCTGCGTGCTGTGGTTTTGCTGGGTATCTGTAAACTCGACTTCATTACGCAGTGCCGAGGTGGCGCAGCTGTCAAACGAAAGAGCTGACGCAGGCAGAGATGGGTACGACCAACTGGACAAAGCCCTGATGGAAAAAAAGATGGGCGAATTCATAAACCAGACGCCATCTCGCTCCAAGCCGATGCCCGTGACATGACATCAGGATGGGAGCAACAGCGCTAAGCCTAGCTGGTGGAAAGTGTCGTCATAGCCCGCTCGGCTTTTTTCTCTCTCGCTCTCTCATCTCCCCACTGATCGTCTCGCGCGATTGTTACCGTGCTTGGCTGCACCGAGTACGAAAGTACAAGCGTGTGTTGCTCTTCAGCTGCTGCGTAGTGGCAGTGAGCACACATACGTAACGCTGTCGAGCAACCGGGCATCATCACAGTTACCGCAAATTACTACCCCATGCTGCTCGTTACCACGGCAGACTCGAGACGCAGCATTCCCACATCCAGCCCGGATCCAGTTCATGCTTCACGGCCCAAGCCCTGTCCAACTGTTGACGATCCCTGGCCGACTGTTGACAATCCCTGGCCGAGACATTCGCGGCTTCTCTCACAAGGCTCCACCGAGCTAATTTCGAACTAGCCCGCAGTCCGCCCCGGAGAGCTCCCACCTGGCGACGGCGCATCCCATATAATAAACGAGTCTGTCCGCTAGAAAGGCTAAAAAAGCAAGGAATCGCCTGGTTCCTATCCCCCCCTCTCTCCCTCTTCCTCTACCTCGCCACTTGAAAAGGAAAGAAAGAAAGAACGGTCCCCTCTCCTCGTTCATCATCATAGACTTATCTTTCTCTGGACCTCGGTATCCAAAAAGCGTCGTGCTCTGCCAAATCCGCCCATTCCCTGTTTTCTCGACCATCTCGTGACGACAAGGGGGGGGAAACAAATCTGCCCAGTGACATCAATACTTGACCAGGGTCGCCTCACATCGGCTGCTGCTTGCTCGTCTTTTCCCACCAACAACCGACTGCGCGCAAACCGACTGCACAAGCACAGACTCGAAATACCTACTCGTCTTCGTTACTATTGACGGCGGACTGATTGATTAATTCATCATCATTTGCTCGTCTGCTGCCCCCTGGCTGCACATCCAATCCGTTGTCATGGCCAAGAGTAAGTATCCAAGCTGCAAAGCTCCAAGTTTCCCAACCAAAACCACCATCATCTCACCACATCACGTTCTCGAAGTTCTCTCCCGCTGACCCAAGTTCCCTTCAGACGCGCCTCTCGGCCTTGCTGGCCTCGTCCTCACGGCCGTGTCCATCATTCTCCTCTTCTTCATCATCCTCCCCGGTGTCACGGACTCTGCGCCTCTCAACAAGACCTACTTCTTGCGAGCCGACACCAACGGTATCACCGGTGCCCAGGACGTCACCCAGTGGACCTTCTTCTACTTCTGTGGCAAGGACAATCATGATTGCGGCAAGGCCCGTCCCGCGCCCGCTTTCGGTCGCGCCTGGGACTCGAATGCCGACAATGCGCCCTCGCAGCTTATCGGCGGCCATGGTGGACACACCACGTCGACCAAGTTCTTCTACCTCTGGCGCTTTGCTTGGGTATTGATCCTCATCACCTTGTTCTTCACCGTCTTGGCCTTCTTCTCCGGCTTCCTGGCCTGCTGTGGCCGATTGGGCGCTGCCATCTCCGGCCTAATCTCCATGATTGCTCTCTTCTTCTCATCCGTCGCCATGGCCCTGATGACGTACGTTTCGCGCCCCATCTCCAAGCACTTGACTTCGTCACTAACATTATCCGTAGTGCAACCTTCGTCCTCGCCCGCAATGCCTTCCACTCCGACAGCCGCTCTGCTCAGATTGGCAAGTACGCTTTCGGGTTTGCCTGGGGTTCCTGGGCTGCCCTCTTCATCGCCACCGTGCTCTTCTGTATCAGTCTGCGCGGTAACAAGGATACTACTGCCACTACCAACGGCGGTGGCCGAACTTGGGGACGTCGCAGCCGCAGCGTTCGCAGCCACACCTATGATGGCCGCCGCGTCAAGGATGATTACGCATAGCGTGGGTCATCGTCTTTGGCCGCTGAGCCTGCTGTTTCCCGGCCTACGCAGCTGTCGCCACGCATGTCGCCCGGGGATGGTGCCGTTGACGATAATGAGGATGTGGAGAGTTGCGTCAGCGAGGAAAGCATAATTGAATTGTCTCATATTCCCCCTGAGGGTACATGCATCCGCGGTTTTAGCCGGGGGTCGAGGAGTTCGAGCGACCACGGCAGTGCTTCTACCTTTTAACACGGCTTTGGCCGCTGTCGACGGTACTCGTGGGCGATCATGACGGGCGCAAGCACACACCCGCTGTTCCTGAATCTTGGCCTTGTACATGTTATGTCATTTGGAAGCGGGTGATAATGGCGCCATTGTGGAATGACTTTAAAGTTGGAAGATTCATTGACGTCGTCACCTACTGTCTAATACTCACTTTATGAATTAAATGATATTATTACCGTTCCCGCAACATGTTTCCGGTGAAATTAACGACATCTTTTTCTTATTGAGTTAAATATTTATGCAGCATTAGATGCAAAATTATGGATGTGATTTGTATGCCAACGAGTGTCATGTAAATTTCGTTTCAAACTAGACTTGCTTTCCAGTTAACCAACGCTCTGAATAAGCTAGATATTTATGTTAAATATCATAATCAAACTCATCCTCCATTCCCTTCCTCCCACATGCACCGTACACAATTCACAACACGCCTCATCCAATGCTGTATCAAAAACGTAGGCCTCGAAGTTGCCCTCAATGTCTCTTTGCCCTCTCTTTCCCGTCATCATCATATACATGCACCAAAATATTCAAAAAGTGTAAGTTTCCACTGCCCCTGCCTCCCAGTTCCGAACTTCGTTCCATCAAAAACAACTAAACAAAATACCATCGCGTTGAGGGGGTCCCCGTCTAAAAAGCCTCCCCAAGGCGTGTACAGGGGCCACTATGCAAGAAAAGAGAGGAGAAAAGAGACGAAGGGATAATAAGGGAAACAGGCGGAGGAGGGGTTGACGACGTGAAAGAGCTGTAAGGCTTTTCGACCTTTGGACTTGATGCGATGATGAGAGCTAAGAAAGCGAGATATCAACATCCTTGCTGTCCAAAGCTGTGTGATACTAGTGAAAACAGGGAGGATATCGACCTTTTATGCCAACTAGATGCCTGCTCTGTTGGCTTAGTCCAAGGGATTTTGGCTCTGCTCATGCAGCCAATGTGTGTTGTCCGCAGAGGGATGCAAGTGAAATGAGAGGATGAGAAGGAAACACAACTTGCATGTTACTGAGACTGCTCTTTTATCAGCGCTGCGGTTCTGATCCGATGAGCGGACTTCCCATCGGGCTGACGCTATCGAGCGGCGCAGCGTGCAATGCTGGTTGTGAAGGGCCACCGCCATCCAAGCCGTCCTCCTTGCGCTTCAACACAGATGTAACCCACTTAGCCACTTCGAGGTCCTCGGTGGTTGGGCCTAAGTGTATCTTGCCAACAGCTTCTGCAACCTTATCGGCCTCCTCGCCTTCTTCGGCTTCCTCCGTAATGGTCTTGGGTTTGGAGAACTCAATGAGCCAGGGGTGCTTCAGGAGCATAGCGTATGTAGGTCGCTTCAGGGGGATCTTGTGTAGACACGCCTTGACGAAGTCTTTAGATGCATCCGAATAGCCTGTTTCGGGCATGGCGGGTGCTTCTCCCTCAACAATAGCCTGCACAGGAGTCAGCTTTTACAAGGACTATACTTTGAAATGGCAGTTAGTAGGGGCGTGATGGAACGTACGCTTAGCTGGCTGAAGATGGTGGATGACACCTCCGGAGGGTAAGGATATGCGCCCTTAGCGCACTCGATAATGGTCAATCCTAGACTCCAGACATCACTCTGAACGCTGTATGATCCATCGCTATTACCCGCTTGCGCGAATCCACCGCCAGAGATTCTCTCGGGTGCCATGTAGCTCTGACATCCAATGTTTGTCATGGCTTTGCTGGCCACCAAGTTGCCACTGACGCCGAAGTCGCAGATCTTGATTTGGCCTCGGGTGTTGATCAAAATATTCGTAGGCTTGACATCGCGGTGGATGATGCTATGTTCCTCCTTGAGTGACTTGAGCCCCATGACTGTTGAATAGGTGATCTTTCGTAGTACATTCTCCGGAATGCCGCCGTTGTACAACTTGTCGATGGACCCGCCGTCCATGTGTTCAATGCAGATGTACACGGCGCCTTCCTGGAAAAATGCACCGTAAAATTCGATGATGTACGGTGATACACACTCGTGCAAGATGACCAGCTCCTTCAAGATGGTTGCAAACTTGGCGTCGTCAAGCTCCAAGCGCATCTCCTTCATAGCCATGATTACACCTGAGGTGCTGCTATCCTCGTTTCCTGCTGAGCTGTCCGCTGAATCCGCAACACCCCTAATTGGAGAAGGATCAGATCGGCTCTGCTGCATGGGCAGGGGCTTCCCTCCCAAACCTTGACCAAACCGCGGGCCTCTCCGTTTTGCGTGCTTGACCTTGTAGACAGTGCCATAGTTGCCCTTTCCTAGTTCCTCCAATATTTCCACTTCATCGAGGGAGATGCTGAAGGTCTGGCCGTTCGCAAAGTTGACTCCTGTCCTGGTGATGGTAGCAGCGCCGTCAAATGTGACCCAGCCCTTGTCTGTGTCGATATACTTTTTGAAATCGTCCATCCTAGAGCCGTGACCCGTTCCATTGGACTTCTGCTCTTCCGTTTTGTCTCCCGTCATATCCGAGAGTTTTGGGGCTCCTGTTCGTCGCATGTTGGGGGTTGTAGGGCCGCTGCCGCTCATATCTGACAGCTTCATGCCCATGCCACCCATGCCGCCCATACCGCCCATGCCGCCCATGCCACCCAAGCCGCCCATGGCGCTCATCTTTGCTCTTCGCTCGCTCAATGACTGCTTTGGTACCACGGGGGCGGATTTTGGATGCATGGGGCTCGGCCGTTGCATGTTGGGGGGCATGCGCAAATTGGCGGGGAAGCCGTTTCCCATATTTCCTGTTGGGGACTGTCCCCCGGGCGAGGGACTCACCGGAGACATGCCTTTTTGTAGTCGCTGTTGGTGTAGTGCTCGTGCTTTGGCCATAATGCTGTTATCCATAGTAGCGCCAGAGCTACCAGCGAAGCTGGATGAGTGTTGCACCGGGTTTCTCGCCATGCCCAAGAGCCCGAGGGCAGTAGAGTTGGGGTTCATGTTGCGGGGATCAGATACCGATCGTAACGAAGGGAGTCGCTTGGGAAATTCGTCAGGGCTGTCCGGGGCTTCGAGTGGCGTGCTGGGTGCGGATGATTCGTCAGAGCCGGGGGATGCAGGCATAGTCAAGTCCTTGAGCTCATCGTCCGGCGTGGCCGGAATGGTTCCTGAACTCATTGCGAAGGGAGTTGTGGGTGACAGGGTAAAAGTGACTGCGGGGTGGGAAAAGATTTCGGATGGCCAAAAACCGTTGTAATCTCGGCGAGGCGGGAGTGCAAAATCAGGCAAGGGACGGACCAAGGTCAAACCGGGATGTCGATCGGTATACGGGCCGCGATCGATTCGATGGGCGCGCAATGCGAGTGATGAAACGGGAGCAGATGGTCCGATTTTTGGAGCTAAAATGGACTCTCGCAGCGAGCGGTCTAGGCTGGTGGCCGGCGACCAGGGCCGTTGGAGGATGGACGGCCGTAGCTCGATGTCCTGATAATCTGATATCAGGAGGATGGCCTGAAAAGAAAAGGATACGTGTTGCGTGAACTTGAAGGTGATGTTTATTCTAGCGAGATTGCGAGGTGAAGCTCAACCACATAGTTGTCCAAGAGGAAAAAGGTTTAGGTCTCCGTAGTTGTAGGGGTGGCAGAGGTGGAGGGAGAGAGGGGCGTGGGAGCGAGATCGAGTTTGGCTCGTGGGACAAGCGGCGTTGTCGGCGGAAGAGTTTTGTTCTAAGTTTATTTTGTCGAACGAGAACTGGGAAGAGAGTGGTCAGGTACTGTGGTCGAAGAAATGTAGGTGGACAACGTTAGGTTGGGACTTGGGAGGGAGCAATTCGCAACGAGGCGGGCGCTTGGGGCTTGGTACCGGTGCTGGTGCTTGGTACGACCGGCACCGTTACCTCATAATTACCTTGAAGGGCTCCAGAATGATCTGCAGAAAGCCGCACAAGGCAATTGACCCAGGCAATGAGGCGATACGGTGCTGCGATGCAGTGCTGCTGTTATGCGTGCGGTACTATGCGGTGCTGCAGCCGGCCTGCTACGCAAGAGTACAGTACGGTAGCGAAGGTACGCAGGTGGTGACTCTGGTGAGGTGAGTTGCAGCGCGCTGGATGCGGGTGCGGGGTCGCGGAGGGCGAGCGTGAGAGGGGAGGGGCCAATGAGTCGGATATAGCTGCAGGCGGCGTCGACACAGGCGTCTGTTGGGGCGTGGGCGCGAAGAGCAGCTTGGATGAAGCCAGAGAAAAGTTGAAGTCGAGAGCGCGCGGCCTGTTTGGCGATGGTGTACGGAGTACGGAGCACGATGGTGGTGGTTGACGGATTGTTGGCTCATGGAGCTGGGCAGAAACAAGGCACGACATATGGACAGGCACAACCAGGCAGGGCGAGGCCAAAGCGGGCGGCGGGGGAAAAAAAAGCTGAGCGAGATCCCCTGTTGGGTTGGCACCTATGGACATTAGTTTCCGGGGGACTTGCTGGGCTGCTGGGCCGCTGCACTGCCACGGTTCCGGCGGCACCGTACACCCGCCACTGGCCACGGGCAAGTTTACAGTGGAGGTTACAGGGGACGGTGCCTGTAAGTGGATGCCCTGAGGACCTCCAGCACGGGCAGTAGAGTCATACTTGGGGAGAATACCTGTCCCGTCGCCTCCATCCGACGAGGTGGCGATGTAACAAGCCACGTCGTCGCGTCGCCTGTGGACAAGGAAACCATCGCCTTGACTTTCCTTTGGACCGCGGCCCCCGATAAGCAAGAATTGAACCACCTGACGAACTCGCATCTGGGCGTCGTTGTGATGCTTCAGTTTCTCGATTGAAAGTAGGGCGCGATGACGTTGACGACCATCCAATATGTCATGTGTGGCTTGACACCGGGGCCTTGTTGGGCGGCTTGACCCTCTGCCTTGGGCCTGAAGTGGAAAATCAGCATACTATGTCCCATTTCCTCCACTTCCTCACCTAAACCTCGCCTTTTTTTCCTCATCAGTGACGTCGGTACTTGGCACGGATCGGGCAAGGATGATCATTGAGGACCACCTCCCAGGTTAAATCAAGACAAGACCTGCGATGCGACGCCAGAACGAACCAACAGGATGTGTACCGGATCTCCCTTCCTGGATCCTGAGACAAGTGTGGCTTGGTTTATTCTTAGGAGAGAGAGGCGCTCGTCGGGTGCTGAACGGACGATGCCCTTGATCGATGCAGATGACGAACAAGACGCGGCAATCATACTTGATTCAAGTTTGACTGTACCACAAACCGGCCCAAGTGGTGCGGACAGTGCCTGCAGTATCTATCCCTGGAAAACACGAGATTAACAACATTGCTATCCTGATGCTACAACTAATCCACGGTACGTACGTGCACTGTATTGCTCAAACAAGTTTCGTGTCACAGTTTCTTGCTGCAACGCAAATACTTAGATGTGCGTCGGGAAGTTGAAACCCCCAACAGCCTCCAGCATCATTTTGTTTCATCGCCCACATCCCAGAAAGGCTTGGCAAATGCTGTCGCGCCGTGCCTTGAAACCTCCAAGGCTCCAGCACATCGCGGGAGATCATCGCTTGTCCGTGACACTGGAGGGACGGTTATCACTTGCTGGGATGGCACGCTTCTCGATTCTGTGGAGTTGGCCTCCGTCACAGGGAGGGTGAACATGACCCACTTACAGATGCGATGACAGCTACAATGGCAATTTCTGTTAGTTTCCAATCCGCTGTTGGACTACGGAGTACGGAGTAGTTGACTACGTACCTACCTGGTTGCACAAATCACCGTCTTGGCGTACATACTGGCATTTTTGAGCATCAACTGGACGTTTTAATGCATAAGCGCAAGTCGTTGTGCTGACAGGTGATGGGAATGCCACTTAATACCGGAATGCAGGTTTTCTCAGCAGCAGGTGCACACTTAGTTCTGTGGTTGAAGCCCTTTGTTGCCACCTCTACCCGACGTAGTCACCAAGCTAGTTAAGCCCCCTTGGATAGCCTCACATTTCGTTCAATGCTGAAAGATAAGGGAGACACCAGCAAAACGGACTAAATGTAGAAGTCGGTCTCGTGACATTTCCCTTGCCCTTCAACGACTTGCTACCCACAGCATGGATCTCCCCATCGACGTGCGGAGGGTCGTACACGCTCTCTTCATCGTGATGCGAAATGCCCAGGCTGGTTGGAGGCAAGGGACGCGCCGACCTCTGAGCGACGAGAGCCACACAACGTGCCTCGAGCTAACTGTCCATGACGAGTGACGGCAGACTAAAGCGGTCGTGGCGCCACACCATCGTTCCATAGAGTAGCGCGCTAGCCCAATATATCCTTGTCTTCCAATATGGTTGCCGCCAACCCTGTTAGCAGGTGCCCTCACAGCCCAGCAGGCATTGGATCGCTGCCACCTTTATTCTTTCAGCGAAGCACAGCGAGGCAGTAGACGCGCAAGACCAGGCATCGATGAGGAATTTGGACTGGTTCCAGGGGCGCATTCCCAGCGCATTTGTCTCGGTCCACGTAGGCACACACCAACAGTTATGTATAATTCAGCCATCAATACTAGCTGAAGATCCTTGCCCTGGGTCGTCGTCAGAAAGGTACCCCGTGCAGAGCGATCGCGACGGGAAGCACTGCACGATGGAGGGGAGGTAGCCGATTGATTAAAGGCCTTGGCATCGGGACAACCCATCATGGCGAAAAAGCTGTGTCCAATTGATACAGAGTACCGATAAGGTCACTCACCCTAGCCTCCGCGGCGAGTGGCCTTCTGAATCATCCATCATCGCCATGGCCTAGTCGCTTGTCTACAGCTGTACATGCGCACATGAAAACCGCGGAACCATTGAACAAGGTCTGCTAGGGCCGGCGCCACAACCAGTTTCACAGACGTCCGAGAGACAACCAGGAGCTCCTCTTGGGTTTCATTCGTTTAGCAGGTTGGTTGCAGTCGGCAGGCTGGCAGCGTGCTGTCCATGGACCGGCAGCTGTGGAGAGGCGTGGACAGCGGATGACGCCCTGTGGCTCCGTGGCACCCAGCGTATCCATCCAGTAACAGGCGCCGTCGCAGACAGGCATCCCATTGCGCCTCGCTGCTTAACGTGGCGACGACGCCGAGGAACGTGCTTTTTACCTGAAAAACCCCTCCCTGCCTCAAGGTCGCTAGGTGCCAGGCTCCTAGCACGCCGTACTTACTCTTAGCCTGCTGTACTACAAGTACCTGGAGGCTGCCACGCCGGCACCGCCGCACTCGCCCCATCGTGAATCCACACTGAGACTGATCTCCGGTGGCTCTAACATTTCCTCTCTTGTATCTGCCCATTCCCACGCCTCTCGACATTTTCACTCTCAGTCGCCATCCATTGCCTCTCCAAAAGCCGCTGCTCTCGCCTCTCCGGCAGTATCCTTTCCGCCAAGTGTTGCTTGTCTAGGTACCTAGCCACCTGATAACCTTATCTTCGTCGATCCACTTTGCGCCGGTAGTGCCTGCACCACTGCGCGTCTCGTTTCCTGGCCGTCGGTGCCTTATTACCAGCCACTCTATCCACCGATAGAGAACTTAGACTTCTCCCCGAACTTCGCGACTCCTCACGCAACCACATACGAATACAAACCTGCCTCTTGATGGATTCATCACGCGCCTTTCCGGCACCGACTTCGTTCCGCTTGTCGCAGTTCACTCGAGGGTCCTACGAATTGCCTCTGCAGGCCCTCAACAACCACGAATCCCACCCGGCGCTGCCGCATCTATGTCTCCTCGTCTTCGAAGCCGTCCTCGAGGTTGTCTGCGTCAGTGTCCCCGGATATGTCATCGCTAGACTCGGCCACTTCGATGCCGATAAGCAGAAGTTTTTGGCGAACCTGAATGTGATGCTCTTTACGCCATGCTTGAGTAAGTTGTCGAAGCACTACTGCGACTCCGGACACCGCTGACCGTTGCGCTTCACAGTCTTCACGAAACTTGCCTCCCAGCTCAATGCTGACAAGCTTTCCGATTTGGCCATCATTCCCGTCATCTTCGTTATCCAGACTTTCGTGTCCTGGACTGTCTCCATCCTCGTCGGCAAGCTGTTCCGGTTCAACAGGCGCGGCGCCAACTTCGTTACTGCCATGGGTGTTTTCGGTAACTCGAACTCGCTTCCCATTTCTATGGTTCTCTCCCTGTCCCAGACCATCAAGGGTCTGCATTGGGACAAGATCCCAGGAGACAATGACGATGAGGTTGGTGCTCGAGGTATCCTGTACCTTCTGATCTTCCAGCAGCTTGGTCAACTCGTTCGCTGGAGTTGGGGATACCATGTGTTGCTGGCTCCCAAGGAGAGCTACCCCGAGTACCACTTGGAGATCGCCGAGGAGGGCCAAGGCCGTCACCTCGAGGGCGATGAGTACGAGACGGAGCCTCTCATCAACGGTCTCGACGGCGAAACCGAGGACGAAGACGATAGCAGTGCCGACTCGCAAGGCTATGATCCCGCCGGCCGCACCCCGATTGCGAACGCCTCGAGGGTCTCCCTAGTCGCCAGCAATGATGACCTCAAGAAGAACCAACTGAAGAAACGGGCGACTCCCGGCACAGTGACTCCCGGCAACGATGAAGAGGACTTCCTCACTTTCCCAAGGATCCGCTCCGTGGACGACGACGACGAGCCCAAGGGATTCTTTTCCTCGGTCCAGGCTAAGTTTGGCCTTTGGAAGAGCACCATTTCGGAAGCTTTTACCCGTCGTTACGAAAGCTTACCTCTTCCTGTTAAGTCTTTCTTCGGCTTCCTGAAGACGGTTGGCGCTAAGCTCAACAACTTCATCTGGGAATTCATGAACCCCCCTCTATGGGCCATGCTCTTTGCCATCACAGTCGCGTCCATCCCTTCACTCCAGAGCCTCTTTTTCGAGGAGGGCTCGTTTGTCCAGAACAGTGTGACCAATGCCATCCGCTCTAGTGGAGGTGTCGCCGTTCCGTTGATTCTTGTGGTCCTGGGCGCCAACCTGGCACGCAACACCATGTCTGTCGATGAGGCCCACGACCCCGAAGAGGAACGCATGGGAAACAAGCTGCTGATTGCTTCACTTGTCTGCCGCATGCTGCTGCCGACCCTCATCATGGCTCCCATATTGGCACTGTTCGCGAAGTACCTGCCAATCAGTATCCTCGACGACCCGATCTTCGTGATTGTCTGCTTCTTGCTCACTGGCGCGCCCAGCGCACTTCAGCTGGCGCAGATCTGCCAGATCAACAGCATTTTCGAGAAGACGATGGGTCGGATTCTCTTCCAGAGCTATGTCATTTGGTACGTTATCCAATTCTGGGTTATGTGTACATTTACGTCGACTTTGCTAACACCCGCTGCAGGATTCTCCCCTCTACGCTCATCCTTGTGATGCTCGCCCTCGAGGTTGTCGAATGGGCCAAGTGATGAATTGGTATAGTTGGGAGTTTAGAGCATGGCATGCGCGCCACAATACTGTCGTTGTAGACATCGGGAGGCCATCTCTCGAGGCTCTGGTTTTGCGGCGGCCTTTTCTGGTTGACCCTGGCGGCGTTTGGTTAGAGGGGTTTGCGGTATTGGCAGGGGGACGAACAGTGGACCCGGTAGCTCGATCTTGAGCTTCCAGACGTCAGCCTCATCTGGAATACACAGGGATTATTGAAGATTTTGGCTCTTGTGAACACTTCGTACAAAGCTGGAGTCAAAGCGACGTTGAATGGCTTGTCTTTGCTTGTACACTAAATAGCTAGGAGGACAGAGAGTGGCGACAGCTCGGCCGGTCTTCCAGGATGAAAGCCATGCGCGTTTTGCGTCCGGACCCAACTGGGATCAATAATATTATTTTCTTATCGCGTTATTGTACTTGAAATCTATTCATAGGGATAATTACTACCGTGATCCATTGACAAGGGTCTCGTTCTCAGGTACCAGTGCCCAATCTCGCACAGCGCCTTTCCAGTCACTGATCCGCACATCCTTGATATCCACAAGCACGACTCTAACTTCCTCCCCGGCGACAAAGCACTCTCGGCCGCCATCCTCGATAGGGGCAGTATCACGAGTGAAGGGCTGAGCGGGAGCGTCATCAAAAGTGTTGTTCTCGAGATGCTGCTCGCGGTAGTATTTTTCCTCCTCGGACCCACTAGGGACGAGGCGAGCCGCACCACCGATAGTCGCGCTGATGCTGGACAGCGCGGACGTGTTCAGGTTGAGAAGCAGCGAGGCCAAGCTGGAGCGATGCTCGGGCCCGGGAGAGCCGCCGGAGGGTCTGCGGCTTTGGGTGGGTGGGCGGTGGGAGACCCCTGCAGTTTGCTGCATGTTAGACGCTTGTGTTCGGGATGTGAAGTCTTTGATCGTTTGGGTGGAAGGAGGACGAGGAAACTCACAGTCGTGGACGAGAAGGGAGACGTTGGGGTTTGAGACGAGATTTGTCATCTTGCGGGAGGCCGGGTTGGTCGTCATGACGATGACGGGATCGGACGAGTAGGGCGAGGAAGGGAGGTAGGTGTAGTTCATGAGAGAGACGTGGGGCACGTTATCAGTGCAAGTGGCGAGGTGAAGCTATCGCGAGTAAATCGAGCAGTCGAGTCAGCGGGCCATTCATCTTCTCGGCAAACCCTCACAGGGTCCGGCGTCCCCCCCGTGTTGCTCGATCTGCTATCCCGGGCGGTCGGCCAGGGAGTGCGGGGGAGGGGTCGAGCGCGAACGTACGAAGCGGGCATTCTCGAGGCATTGAACGACGTCCGGGGGGAGGGTGGTGGTTGTCTGCTTGTGGGTGTCGCCCTCGGAGGCTTCGTAGTTGAGTGGTATTTGTTGCTCCATGGTGAAATGTCGACTGGGTCTTGCGGGTGCGTTGTGGGAGCGCCTGGCGACAGAGTGGTGACGGTGGTTGCGATGGGGAGGCCTGGTATGCCGCGAGTCCCGGGCGGGATGATGACATAAGGTGTCGAGCTTCCATCAATGGCGGGGCTCTCTCCCTTGTTGTCCAGTGAGGCTTAGTCACTAGGGTTGCAAGCTGCTATAGCGAGCTGAAAAGCGCTGTAGCTGTGTCCTCTGAGCATGCCTCGCTCTTATGAAAGAGAATGATCACTCTTCCACACACAGAACCACATGCAAATCATTAATAGCATGGAAAATCTCCCAATCACACATCTCGCAGTCGCTCAAATAGCTCGAAACCATGAAACACTTGACCTGCGTAGGCTCACCATTAATCTGGCTACAACGCTAGCTATTTTAACTCTACTCCGTAGCTTTCGGTGAGATCTGGGGAAACGGCCCGGCTATACTCGGTTCCCCGCGGTCACACTCGCCCTGGGACGGGCTTGGATCAACCGACGGGACGGCATAGGAAGTACGCGGCACAGCGATAACGACGAGAGAAACCTCTTCTTCTTTTTCTTCTCCATGCTTAAACCTGTCCCGAGCTTCTTCTATCCCGCTTGAGCTTTCGAGGCCGCTTTTGAAGCTGTTTCTCTGTGAGTTGGGTGCCTTCGTTTACATCCGTCACCATGCGTTCCCTCCGCGCAAACCGTCGGCTCCCCTTGAAGCCACTCCCTCGCCTCCTCTCTACTACAGCCGCTGCCTATGCTCCCTCTTCCTCTTCCTCTTCTGCCGCTCCTAAACACACTCCCATAAGCTCCGTGCTCATCGCCAATCGCGGCGAGATTGCCATCCGAATCAATCGCACTGCCGAGCGGCTTGGCATCCGCGCCACAACCGTCTACACAGATGTCGACGCTGGCAGCTGGCACGCCTCGTCCGGCTTCCAGTCCCTAGCTCTCGGCCCCGCCAACGCCTATCTCGATGGCGAAAAGATCATTGCCCTGGCCAAGCAGAATGGCATCCAGGCGCTACACCCCGGCTACGGCTTCCTATCCGAGAACTCCAAGTTTGCCGAGCGCTGCGAGGAGGAGGGCATTGTCTTCGTCGGCCCACCCGCTACGGCTATGGCCGACATGGGCCATAAGGCGAGAAGCAAGGAGATCATGACGGCTGCCAACGTTCCCTGTGTGCCGGGTTATCACGGAACGGAGCAAAGAGAGCAAGAACTACTGGAGCATGCGAAGAAGGTCACGTTTCCCGTCCTGCTCAAGAGTGTAAGAGGCGGTGGCGGAAAGGGCATGCGAATCGTCCTGACCGAGGACGAGTTCCTGACGCAACTCAACAGTGCCAGAGCTGAGGCGAGAGCTTCCTTTGGCGAGGGCGGAGAAGTCATGCTTGTGGAGAAGTACATTATCCGCCCTAGACACGTCGAGGTCCAAGTCTTTGCCGACAAGTGGGGGAACACGGTCGCCTTGGGCGAGCGAGACTGCAGTGTCCAGCGAAGACACCAGAAGATCTTGGAGGAGTCCCCGGCCCCTGACCTGGACGAAGTCACCCGGCAAGATCTCTGGACCAAGGCCAGGAAAGCTGCCTCAGCTGTTGGCTACGTGGGTGCCGGCACTGTCGAATTCATCCTTGACAAGGACACCAACAAGTTTTACTTTATGGAGATGAACACTCGACTGCAAGTCGAGCATCCCGTCACTGAGATGGTCACTGGCCTGGATCTTGTGGAGTGGCAGTTTCGCGTCGCTGCCGGCGAGAAACTGCCTCTAACACAGGAAGAGGTCGAGGTCCAGATGAAACAGAGGGGAGCCGCTATCGAGGCACGAATCTATGCCGAGAACCCCGAAAAGGGATTCCTCCCAGATTCAGGCAAGCTGGTTCACGCATTTCTACCCCCCGACCTGATCAACGAGGATGTCCGTCTGGATTGGGGCTTCCGATCAGGCGCTACTATATCGGAAGCATACGACGGTATGATTGCCAAGCTTATCGTGCGAGGAGAGACTCGAGAACAAGCCATTGCCAAGATGAAGAGCGTTTTGCGCAAATATGAGATTGTTGGCGTCAGCACCAACGTCGAGTTCCTCAAACGCCTCTGCCAAACCGATGCATTCATCGCTGGGGACGTCGAGACTGGCTTCATCGACAAGTGGCGAGATGAGCTATTCAAACCTAGGCACATTAAGAACGAGGTCTTCGCCCAGGCTGCGCTCGGCATGGTCAACTATGAGATCCGAAATTCGCCACCTCACGGTCAGACGCTGGGCTTCGGCGAGGCCAATGCTATTGGCGAGCGAAAGCTGGCGTTCAAGGTGTTGGATGGCTACAGCGAGAAGGATGGCGAGATTGTCGAAGCCAGCGTCACCCAGACAGGTCACAACCTACACAATGTGGCCGTGTCCCGCCGAGGCGATGAAACGCCCGAAGTCTTCAACAACATCGCCTGCCAGCCTGAGGCTACCGGCGAGGTCATGAAGCTGGAGTCTTACTTCCCACTGGAGCGAATAGAGTCCTCCGTCGTGCCACAAATCACCGATAATGACACAAAAGTCACAATCTTCCAGCACGGTATCAAGACGGATCTCGCTCTCCTCCCGCCCAAGTGGTATGAGAAGGCACTGGGGCTGAAAGAGGCGACAGCCTCGGTCGCAGCGCCGATGCCGTGCAAGATCCTCAGAAACGAGGTCGTAGAGGGCCAGACAGTGCAGAAGGGATCACCTCTTGTTGTGTAGGTCTTGGTATCTTGATACGATGATGCGAGTGCTAACGAGAAGCTAGGATCGAGTCGATGAAGATGGAGACGGTTATCCGATCACCGCAGGACGGCGTAATTAAGAAGCTGGCACACAAGGAAGGAGTAAGTACAAACATTTTCAAGATTCACTTTCATGGACATTCTAACAAGAACATTAGGACATTTGCAAAGCCGGGACCATCCTCGTCTTGTTTGAAGTTGAAGAGGGTGAAGCCAAGGAGGAATCGTAGAGGAAAGATTTGGGCACGGCGTCGTCGGAATGAATTGGTATACATATGCATGTACATGATCTGTATTGAATTGAATATGAACCGGCATTAAACAATTCATGTAAACTCATCCTGAGAGCCAAAATTTCCCTGCTGTTGTGTAGTCTTCACGCCGTCTAACTTGCGTGTCTTTCTGTAGTCCATTGTCCCATGTGAAGCATAAACGCCTAGCAATGCCCTCCATCCTTTGATCTGTCGCAAACACAAACACAAACATAGAAATAAACGAAAACACCATGACTCTTTGGCCGACCAGGTGGAAGAAAACAAACGCCTCGTCGGTTACCTCGTGTGCATTCGGGTGTATTCCTCGGGCAGGTAGCGGCCGATCTTGGACTTCTTGGCCGCCTTGCGGAGCCGCGCCCACCAGCTCTGGAGGCGTGGTTCGAAGTTGGGATCGCCCGGCCTGACGTATGATGGAGGCTTGTTGATGAGGTCCTAAGAGTGTCAGCATAGCCGTCTTGGAGGAGTTTGATCGTGTACATGGCGACTTACCTCCTGCATGGCTTGGGTGATGAAGCCCAGAACAAAGGCCACCCACGCCAAGGTGCCCTTGCTGTTGAGGAACTGGTTCCCGCCGCGGAACTCGACGGTGCCGGTACATCTCCCGGTCTTGGGATTCGGGAAGATGTTCTGGAAGTTCCACAGCACGTAGCGGTTGCCCTGCATGTAGAAGTACAGCTCGACCTCGGACGGCCTGGCCAGGATCTCGGCGGCGACCTGGGCCAGGGCGGCGGTGCTCTTCCCCCAGACGAGCGAGTTGCGCAGGCCGGACTCCTCGCTCTTGCTGTTCATCTTGCAGTACTGGTTCTCGCGGCGGACGGGCGGCAGCATGGCGGCGATGAACTCCTCGTAGTAGATGGTGGCGAAGGCAATCTTCTTGAGCGTCCGCAGCGAGAACTTGTTGTTGAGGCTCACGGGCGTGACGTGGACGTGCCCGCCGCACGAGATGTCCCGCTGCGGGTTGAAGTGCACGTTCATGGCTTCCCAGAAGTCGCCGAGGATCTCGCTGACGTGCTGGGTGGTGTCGAGGCGGGGGGAGACGACTTCCATGCAGACTGGAGCGAGCAGCATCACCAGGTCAGCGCTGCGTTTCTTTGATGATCACGGCCCGGGGATGCGGGGATGGAGACATACCAAAGGGACGAGGCCGCTTCAGCGAGCCGTCTCGGGTGACGAACCACTTCCCGCCGTAGTACTCGGGGTGCTTGCTGTACCGGGAGTTGTCGTCGTGCACGGCGTCGATGCCACGGTTCCGCAGCTTCTCGGCGAGCTGGCGGTACCAGTCGGCGTTGGTGAAGCTCTCGCCGCCGCCGTACGGCCTGGCAACGGCCTCGATCTCGACGCCGAAGTTGTAGTGTCTGACCATGGTTTGGGTTTCCGTGACGACGGACTATTCTATGCCCCGGTAGGGATGTCAAAGGCCCGGAAGAATATCAAAGACTGGAGAAGGAGGAGCTGCGTGTACGGAGTAGGGCAGTGGTGAAACCGGCTTGAACGAGCAGACGGGTGAAGTGAATCCGACGGCGGTATCTGAGGAAGCTCAGCCTCTATGAAGACATCTCACACACCGTACGTACACTGCCTCGCTCGCCCTGCGGTGGCCTCGATTCGTCGGTGCTGCAGCAATCAGCAGCGCGTGCTCATGACCCCGTGTGTGTGATCCCCGACGTGTCGTCCCGGGAAGCAAATGGGAATCGATGCCTGCCTGAGGCGGCACACATGCAATCTCAGCAATTGGGGGGGCCATGCGAGATTCCGTCGTCTCGCTTCGGCGGGCCCCCCGGAGGCGGTATCCGGGGCTGGTGGAGCCGGGGGCCCCGTCGGGCGGCATGCCACCGGCCAACCGGAGGCGGCGGCGCGAGCGACGGTGTAACGTCCCTGGGCCCTTCTCCTGGGTGAGGCTGGCGGATGACTCCTTGTCGGCCCAAAGCACTCGTCCCCAACGTGGTGAGCAGCAATTGGTCGCGGCGTCGGTCTGGAGGCGTCGTTCCCTTGGGCGTGTTTGCTGCCCAATGTATGCAGGGGCCGCATCCACTCCGCCTCATGGCACGTCGAGTCCCCCCCGGCATGGACAGAAACCCGGCGGCCTCGTCCAGACGCCGCGAAGTCATGAGTCGAGGCCTTTCTCTTTCCTCTTCTCCTAGCGCAAGCCAAATCCATCCACAATCTCATCTGCGTAGGATACATGCACACACACACACTCCATTTGTCACCCGTTCTCTCACCTCCATTCCCAAGCCCCCGAGCCGCAAGCCTCAGCCCAGCGCATGCCCGGAGGTTCGTGCCTCCGCGTGCTCCTCAACATGGCCTCCGAGGCTATCGGGACGACCCCGGCCGACGGCCCCCGGCCTCCCAAGTACTACTTTGCCTACGGGAGCAATCTCCACCTCCGGCAGATGAAGCGGCGATGTCCCGAGAGCAAGTTCATCGGCTGCGCGAGGCTGTCGCATCACCGGTGGCAGATCAACGAGCGCGGCTATGCCAATGTCATCGAGGCCCATGGCCAGTGGGTCGACGGGCTCGTCTACGAAATCGACGAGAAGGATGAGGCGCGCCTGGACATCAACGAGGGCGTCTCCAAGAACGCCTACACCAAGCGGTACATGACCGTTCTCCTCCACCGCGCCCAGTCTCCCTTGTATCGCCGACCCACGGCCTGGATTGTCGACAAGGGCGGCCCGGCAAAGGTCCGTCAACTCGCCGACGATGAGGGGCACCAGCAAGTCGAGTACCCCCGGCACTGGCAGAAGGACGTCCTGGTGTACATCAGCCTCAACTACATCGTAGACAGCAAGCCCAAGGAGGAATACGTCAACCGCATCAACTTCGGCATCAACGACGCCAGAGCGCTCGGGGTTGGAGACGACTACATCAGCAACTGCATTCGCCCATTCGTCCCGCCAAATCAGAAGAGGCCTCTGAGCAAAACCAAGAAAGCTGGGAAGCCCGGAGAAGCTGGAGCAGGCGGAGGAGGAGGAGGAGGAGGAGGAGGAGGAGGAGCAAGCGGAGGAGCAGGCGGAGGAGGAAGCGGAAGTGGAGGAGCGGCCGGATCAGGAGGACTAGGAGCGCCAAGAGGAGGATCAGCGGGATCGGGCCCTGCCAGAAGAGACCTGAGTCCAATGAACGAGAGGAACAGGCAACAAGGAGTCAAACGTGGTGCTGCGCAGAGGTCTGGTACGCCATCGCCGGCCCGGAGGACTCAAGCACCTCCTCGACCAGCCAACCCATCTCCTCAACGCGCGCCCGCTGCAAACCTACTCGTCGTTACCACCGAGAGAAGACGCGCACAGTCAGATGTCGGGGCCCCGGCACCGGCGCTCCCACCCCGGCCCGCTCGTCGGATGCGAAGCATTCCCGTCATCGTCGTCAATGAGCGTCCTAATTTTGTTCGCATGAGATGAAATGTCGACATTTGGATACCTATTCTCAACGCCGTAGCTCCTAAGCGAAATCTGAATTCTTGAATCATTCTGGTGCGTTTCCGTCTCTATTGGTGCCTCCCTACTGCTGGCTTCCACTGACATACAATTCTATTCAAATAGTACAACTCCAAAGCATCGTGATTGTCATCTGGATCTTCCGGACGTCGTCGATGTTCCGGATCCAAAGGCCCCTAGGCGCGAGTTCAGAGCTTGGAAAGGTAACCGGAATGTGCGGGCTTACTCTTTGGCCCTCTTCCAGGGCCCTGTGGAGATCCTGCGTTATCACACAACCACTTGACCAGCGTTGGTCTTTGAGGGGTTCCTCCCTCACCCTTGTTGACCAGAACAATCGGCTTGGAGATAGCCTTCAATGCGAGCTTCTTCCCGCCCTCGACCCTTTCGACGAAGAGGCCGGGACAAACATCGAATAGATAAGAGACATCGCGGCGCGATGCCGAATCCTTGTTTGTGCCGGCAAGGTCAAGAATCAAGCCCCCGCTTGCGAGGTTGAAGCATTCGTAGACCTCAATTCTCGATGGCGCAGTGCGAGCAGGCCATTTCAGTGAGAAGATACTAGAGGCGAGGTGGAGGCGGTGGACGAGGTCTGCTGCAGGCTCTATGATGTTTCGGCGGACGGAGGCATAGAGCTCCGCAGGAGGTGTTCTAGGAGTGAATATTGAGAGGACAGACGTCAAGTCGTCTGTAACTAAGTGCAGGTATCGTGTTCGCCGCGTTTTGAAGACAGGTTGGTGTGTCAACGCAGTGAGCGTCTCACTTCTCCATTCGCGGCAGTGAGCAATATCTAACAAGGTTAGCTGCCTAAAAGCAATATTCTAAGCCAATGAGTCAATGGGAATCATACCTCTTGGTAGCCGAGACATTGTGCTTTCCAGTTCGTCGATCCACACCAGAGTACCACCGGCCTCGGTGTCATCCAGTGGGCAGTAGAAGGACTTTGAAAACAGGACAAGCCAAAGGTAGTTCATGATGACAGCCACGACGTGATACTCATCGGATTGGTCGACGCTGAGACACCGCCGAGATGGTTCTCTGAGGAGGCCAACGAACCGCGCCGCCTGCGGGGGCGCCAGGCGTAATGTGAATCGCCCTTGTTCCAGATCCTCCAGAGCGCCCTTGAGTCGATTCTCAACCCATCGTTGGACATTGCCACACAAGGTCTTGTAGGCGTCCCGCGCCTCTGCCTCGGTGATGTCGTTCCTCCGCGGCTGGAGGCGGAAAATCTGGTCCTTGGCGTCTTGCAGCTGCCTGGTTTTGGTTTTCGCCTGGCTGCGAGCTTCGACAAGCTGGCGTCGGGTGTCGGCAAGCTCCTTGTTGAGCATGTCTACCTTGGAGGAAATCTGGTCATTCTGCGTTTCCTGGGATTCGATCTCCTGTTGGCGCGAATCCAACACGTCCTCGGTGAAGCGTCGCAAATTCATCTCGTCAGCGAGCTTGGTCTGGAGTGCCGCTTTTTCGGATGAGAGTTCCTTGATCTTGAACTCATCGTCGCCTTCGCCCTTGTTGTTGGTCGTGCCCTGTGGTGTGGTGTCGATCTCTGGATCCATGCTTCTGCCTCACCCTGTTTCTCCTGAGTCGTGTGATCTCGTTAGCAGCAACTGCCGTCACGCTGGAGTCCAACGAGCTACCCATATTGCATCCCAAGGTAATCCACCGCCTCAAATGACGCTGCTTCGGCCCGCAGCGTTTCGAGGCCGCGCCAGCCACATGGCCGGGTCTGAATGGGGCCTATCCCCCTCAGGTCGCCGTCGCCCGACAAAGGCCCAATCCCCAGCCTCATGATTTGGTTGGACCCTGAGTGCGTGTTGCTTAGGCGCCGGGTGCTGCAACCCAATCCATCCCAGCCGTGCGACGTCGAAAAGTCGGTCTCGTCACAAACCGGATCCACCCCCCGGCGTCTCTCTGCATGCAGGGCCAAATGCACGGTGCTCCAGACTGATGAGCTGGTCGCAATCCCTCCCAGTGTCTGAGGCCCCCGCCTACGTCGCCCCGATACTTGGAGTCGTGGCCCAACTTAATGCCGTCGATACCAGGTCATCGGGTACACATGGCAAGTGATCCGGGGTTCGACGCTCTCCGCTGTCCCAAAACCAACAAAGGCGAGATCGCTGCATCTTCTTCCGTTACACCAGTGGCTCAGATAACGAGGCCCGTGTGCGTCCTAGGCCGCGACACCTCCCGTCAGTGCCGGGCTTACCTACTTGAATTCGCGTGCCGGTCGCCGGCACCACCACCGCAACACCGATATACACCGGTGGTGAAACGGCCACAGCAAGGACGCCCAGAATCCCAGCTGTTGTCATGAGCGACCGGAGGATCATCGTTTCCATCGACTTCGGGACGACCTACTCAGGCGTCGCTTGGGCGGAGACAACCCGGGTAAGTGATGCCATCGCTTTTTGTGCTAGCTGGTGTACTGAGTCCAGACAGCCCGATGTCCAGCATGTCGTCTCGAATTGGCCTTCAGTCGGCTCCTTCAAGAGCAGCCCCAAGGTGCCCACCGAGCTTCGCAAAGTAGCTTCGGGCTGGCAGTGGGGTTTTCAGATTCCCGAATCTGCCAAGAGAAGTAGATTCTTCAAGCTGTCCGTGTGCCGGCCTAGCCCGTTGAGATGCCCCGGTCTAATCAGAACACATGAGTAGGAAACTAGATGAATCGGATACAACCACCAGAGATGGGGAGTCGGCCGTCGATTTGACCAAGACATACCTAACATGTCTCCACACACATTTCATCAGCGAACTTGAGGAACGGCTGTCACCAAGCATCGTGCAGTCAACCCCCATGGACTTTGTCGTGACTGTTCCAGCTATATGGTCACCCGCTGCCAAGCAGTCGACGGAGAGGGCTGCGGCCATCGCTGGCTTCTGCGGGAACAAGAGGATACAGCTCATATCCGAACCGGTATGTCAGAAGAGAATGCAGAAAGTCAGCTTCCTGTTGACCGAATTTTAGGAAGCAGCAGCTCTATACACACTCAAGAACCTCAGCCCTTCCACGTTGAAAGTCGGTCGCAAATTCATTGTGTGCGACGCCGGCGGTGGAACTGTTGACCTAATATCGTATGAAATAACGCAAATCGGAAAGCTGGAAATGAAGGAGGTGACAGAAGGCACCGGTGGGAAGTGTGGTTCGTCAATGTTGAACATGAGGTTCCGACGTCACCTGAAGCAAACTCACGGGGACAAGTACTGGACTGATACCAGACTTGTGGCTGCTCTGAACGAGTTTGAATCGGTGAGTAGCCAAGCAGCCTCCAACGTGAAGAATTTGGCTCATGAAATCGCAGTTCAAGAAGACCTTCTCTCCCAAGGGCGAGCCTCTCACCATCAAGGTTGACCCAAGCCTTGGTTTGAGACGCAACCGATACACCATGTCACAAAACGACATGAAGACCAAGATCTTTGAGCCCATCATGAAGGACGTGGTCTGTCTTGTCAAAGAGCAAATCTCAATGGCAGGTGACAAAGTCTCGGCTGTAGTCCTCGTCGGCGGCTTTGGGCAAAGCAAATATCTCAAGTCCCAGGTGCGAGATGCCATAGGCAGCAGCACCGAAGTACTTCAGCCAGAAAATGGCTGGACTGCTGTGGTCAAAGGCGCCGCGATCTACGGACTCGGTCGATATCAACCCGCTTTGACTCATATCACAGTCGCTTCTCGGGTTGCAAGGCGGTCATACGGGACGTGCTTGATGACCAAGTATGACCTGATGAGACATAATCCAAAAGAGGCGTGAGTCGTAAAATGCCCCTTGGCTGATTCAAACTGACAGTGGGCATAGATTTTGGTCCGAGAAGGAACAAACAAATGTGGTAGTTGAGATGTGCTGGTTTATCCAAAAGGTAGAGATCCCGCGGTCTCGAGGTTCCAATTGCTCACAAAGAATAGGGCGAGTCATATCCCGAGGGGAAACCGTCGATCATAGAGTATCAGTGCGACGTCCCGGTGATGCTCGGTCACACACCTCAGACCGATATCGACATATACAGCAACGACGACGATGCAAAAGCGCCAGTCCACTTCTCCGCCACCACTCGTCACATGGGGACACTCTCACTCAATCTGAACAAGATACCAATAGCAGTCTTGAGGAGGGCGAAGCAGAGGCGAATGGGTTGGCATCGATACTACTGCCTGAGCGGAGTCATCGAAGCCAGATATGGATCAGCCAACATCACATACACCATAAAGCTTGGAGGTGAGCAGAATTAATACCTTGCCATCAAGTTGCCAAGCTATCTAACGCACGAGTGTAGGAGTGACACACGATGCGCTTACCATACAGTACGAATAGTGATAGCCACCAGAAGACGAAATCTGGGGGGGGGGGGGGGAACAAGGGGTTTTGTTGGATCACGGGTTACGAAAGGCATTCGGCTCTAGGCTAGGCGTTTTGGAATATGTAGCGAAGGGAATGAATGACACGAACATCAATCAGGAGGGGACAGGGTATAGGCAGGAGTAAGGACTGCGATAACCTAAGAGCTCAAATCCAGTCACGTGATTTCGCGTCGAGCAATCATGCCCCGCCATATCTGTCGCGTCTCCGTGCAAGCTCCAACTCAGCTGCCGGTTGCCATACCACACCACACATGAAAGCCACGATGCTACATGCACTATGGCTGGCGAATCTTTCAACAGGGCCTTCGTGCCTGGTCCAGGGGGTCCGGGCGACGGACACTCCATCGCTGGGCCACCTCCATCAACCTTAGCCGCACAGCTCGTGGAAAACATTTCTGCGTCAACCAAGTCTTCCAAATCGGACGAGAACAGCGAGCTCAAGGGCCTCTTCGCTGTTATCCAGCGTGTCAAAGATAATCCTGCACTTCTCAAAACACCGAAAGAAAGAGTCGAACACAATCATATGCTCATCTACGTCTACTCCCGAGTCGTCCTCGAGGGTATCAAATTCGATGACCCATTCCTCGACCGAGCCCACGTCCAGGCAGAGGGCCTGAAGGCTATTAATTTTTTGACCTTCGCAATCAAGGAGACACCCACAGTGCTTGCCTACAAGCCAGTCGAGGAAGGGTTCTTGTTTCGAGGACGAGAGCCCTTGTGGGTATGGCTGTTTCCGCAGCTGTTCAGGCTTCTAGGACACCCCCTGTGCATCGAGCTCGTCACGAGCATTGAAAGCCTGCTGCAATATTTCCTCTTGGTTGTGGCGCAAACAGCAGCTTTGTGGGATCTAGCTCCTGGAATGGTGCTCTATCTACGAACCATGTTGTCCAGTGAGTGCCTAGTGTTACCCATGAATTGTCAAAACTACGGCTAAACGTATCCAGGCCTCCTTAGCTATCTTCAAGACCCCTCCACGATTCCCTGTCTAGAGGATACTTCAACAACCCTGAATCTCCCGCCGGTATTCACTCTCGATCATATCTTGCAACATCAACCATCCTCCAGCCAGCTAACGTACCACGTCGACCGAACCGCACAAGCTATCCGACAAGTTACGAGTCTTGGAACTATCTTGTTCTATCCTCTGGTTTCTGGAGAGCGTGCGTTCCATACTATTGCCTCGTTCTCGGAGTGCGCAATATGGCTTCTGGATACTCTGGTTGATGTGCGAAACTTCCAAAGACGATGGAGCACAGTCATTCCCGACTCGCCTGTCCGCGTCATTGAATTGATTCTAAGCGTTGTCCATGCCCTGTCAGAAAATTCAACTACGTCATCTGCCCTTGAAAGTAAAGCAATCACCTTGCTTATAGTACTGTGCAGCGAGATGATCTCGAGTCCTGAAGGGTCGCTCGCTCAAAACAACGCCGATCTAGATGCCCAGCGTACATATTGTGTCGCCTTGGCCGCAATTGCAAAATCGACGATACAGGACAGAACTCTAAGCCGGCTCGCAGCATCCAAGCTCGTTGATGAGCCTTTGCTATTATATCCGGCTTTAGCAGAGGACTCTGATCTTTGGGTAAGCCAGTCGCACCACAACGTTGGCTGTATGCTAACCGTGACGCAGAGAACGATACAGACGCTCAGGCATCTCACCACTATCCCCCTTTCAGATCCAGTCGAACCGAGCCTACATCCGTCAAAGTTTCAGGATGAGCACATTCGGGAAGCAATCGAAGCTTTGTGTTTGACATATGGAGATCATGAGGGCGTTTCTGATGACAGTGTCAAGAGACGTAAAATTTGGAAGGAACCTCCTTATGGCCCAAACTTCTTCATACACTTAATGCGCGAGACCCTCGAAGTCCCAACCAACCCAGGCAGCGACATTCTTATTTCTGAGGCCGAATTCCTGTGAGTTCAAGTAACACTGGTTGACGCTGCCCTTTGCTGATAGGAATAGCGACGCTTTTGAACAGGTCGATGAATCTCGCCAGTGTCTCGCTATCGAGCTTCTATGTCGAACTTGCTGCTCAATAAATGACAAACCTGGCGTAAGGGGCTCAGCAACACAGACAGTTAAAGGCCTGAAATGCTCAATATGTGATGCGGAGACCACACAAGACCAACCGTTGACCATCACAACAAGCTCGAACCCTGAGATGCAAACGATCTTTGAGAGGCTCGCTCGCTCACCTGTGCTAACAAAGTCTCGGCGTCCAAGAGTAGCGGCCATGATGGCCCTGAGAAGGTTCATTCTACATTGCAACGATCAGACGGGGCTGTTAGACTTGGAAACATCCAGCCTGGGTCAGTGGTGTCTCCAGTCTCTGAACAGTTCCGTCAGAGAACTCCGAATTGCGGCAGGAAGAGCACTGGCGACCTTCTCACTTGACAGGTCATTATCTACTCCGGGTCAGGACGTGGTTCACCGAAACCGGAAGAATTCGATTGCCTTTCTGAGATCAATATCCGAGAAGAACCAGGCCAACATGGTCGAAACCTGCGTGATGGCATGGGGCCAGTTGGGCAGGGTCGTCCCTGAAGACGAGCTCAATCTAGTCCTTATCAAACTCTTAGAATATCTCGGAAGCAGCAACAACATTGTATCCGCATTCGCATTCAACGAGCTTCTCAACCTCGCCGAAGCGAGACGCGCCACCCCGCGGCGCCTCTTTGAGCCATTCTGGCCAAGCCTTGCATACATGACAACGAGAGACATGGTCCATCGGCCTCAAATGAGTCGAGCGATTGCTGAGTTGATACAAATATCAGTCAATGAACTCCTTCTATTGGTTCAAACGCATGCCTTGCCATGGCTCGTACTCGACAAGCAAAAAGACGTGATTCACAAGATCGCGGAGGCTCGAAAGGAAAACGAGATTTGGCAGCCTCTCATGGACAGCTCGAATCTAGCTGCCATCCTTGCATTGCTACTAGTCCAAGATACGGAAGACATCGAAGGTTTTGCAGAGTCGCGACTCGATGAAATCTCGCCACATTTTCAGTCTATCGGACTTCTCGGTCTCCTTCAGTCTGAGCCGGTGCTCATCGTCATGGAGTTACTGAAAGCGGCCGGTGAGGCAGATGAATCTCGAAAGCCAACGGTCAGTGATACCTTGACCCGTCTGCACATTTCTAACCCACTCGTAGGTCCGCAAAGCTCTCAACACCATGGCAACGATGATCTTGACCGCAAACAAAGAGACGCGGGTGAAAAAGGGAAACCCAACAGGCCGTTTTCTTCAATCCCACCTACTCGGACTCATGGCTCGCCTTACAGACGTCATCAACGACTCGCTCCCCACTCATCCCCCTGCGCAGGAGCAGCGACGATGTATTCGGGCAATGGAGGAAATGATCAAAATTTGCAAGGATTATGCAAGAATCGCGCGGCCTCAGGTAAGCCGCACTGCCGCATTTTTCTCACTGTTGGATACTAAATAATTCTCAGATATCTGCATGTCTTCTATCTGCCCTATCACACGACACTCTACGAGAAGTCAGCTTCTCATGTTGGGCAGCTATGCTAACTTACCTTGAAGAAGAGGACGTTGAGTCGCTTCTTGAGACAACCTTCTTCATTGTAGAACGCTACTGGCCTTCGTTAAACTCGGACACGTTGACAAATGTAAAATGCATGCTAGACCTTGTCCTTGATCGTTACGAAGGCGTCGTCTCAAAGCATATCAGCAAGCTACCTTCGCTCAGTCATATCGCAGGCCTAGGCGAAATTGACTCTAAATTGAGGGCTTTGCGGCCGACATTACTTGTGGAAGAGGCCCTGGAGGTCTTCTCAGAAAGAATCGGCCACGAAAATTCTGGTGTCGTTCTCCAGGCCTTGACTGAACTAGCGACTTACCTCGATGTGAGCCAAAACGCATTGCACAGCTCCGCGGTCACCCAACAGCCAGACACTGCCATTGCTACCCTCATGAGATCTCTACTCGACTGCGCGTGCAAGTACAACGGTGTTCAAGCGGACATTGCTCGATTATGCACGGAGTGCATGGGCTTAATCGGATGCCTAGATTCCAACAAGATCGAAGCTGTGAGAGAACAGCGATCCATTGTTGTGCTAAACAACTTTGAGGACGGTGAAGAGACAACGGATTTCACCATATTTCTTCTGCAAGAGGTTCTGGTACCGTCGTTCTTATCCGCTACCGATCTCAGGCTTCAGGGTTTTCTGTCGTTTGCGATGCAGGAGCTTCTGGATCGATGCGACATCAGGGCCGCTTGCGCCATGCAGGGCACTGGCATGCTTGGCGGGAACGATATCTACCGAAAATGGATCGCTATCCCGGAGACAACTCGTGAAGTGATAACTCCGTTTCTTACATCGAGGTACATGGTAGCCCCCATGCTTCCAGTAAAGGTGGAGTACCCCATCTTCTGTCCAGGAAAGACTTACGGGAACTGGCTGAGAACTCTCGTCGTGGATCTTTTACGAAAGGGGCAAAACCCCCATAGTGATATGATCTTTGAGCCACTTACTCGTGTGATCCGTGTCAAAGATCTCTCGGCGGCAGAATTTCTTCTCCCTTACCTCATGCTGCACATTCTTCTAGGTAGCAGGAGTGGTGAGAAAGAAAGGAAAGAAATTGTTGGCGAGATGCTTGGCATCCTCCAGCATCAACCAGGCGAAGACACATCGTATCTGGAACGGGAAGAGATGAAACTGTTTTGCCATGTAAGTTTTGCGGACTTAGATGTTTCTCATATCTAACGATCGCTAGGCTGTCTTTCGGGTGGTTGACTATTCGATGAGATGGATACAGGCCAAGAGATCGGGTGGTCGCCTGAGCGAATCCGACAAGGAAAAGTTGGCTCGTGTTCAGGAAGCCCTGGACGCCATTCCAGCTGAGTTGATATCACAGAGAGCTATCAATTGCAATGAGTACGCCCGAGCCCTCTTCCATCTCGAGCAACATGCTCAAAAAATGGAACAACGAACGCGGGCGCCCGGCGATCGTACCCGGCTCCTCGAGAGGCTCCAAGACATATACGCAAACATTGACGAACCCGATGGTTTAGACGGAATATCTTCTCATCTCCATGTTTTGGACATCAACCAGCAAATACTCGGTCACCGAAAAGCCGGCCGCTGGACAGCAGTACAGAGCTGGTATGAGATGAAATTGACCGAGAACCCCGACAATGTCGACGTTCAAGTTGATCTACTACATTGCCTAAAACAGGCTGGCCAGCACGGTAAGCAACTATTGTGAGAATGTTACGTTCGACGCTCACACTTGGCAGACGTACTCCTGAACCATGTTGAGGGCATGCATACAGATCCTTCCACAGACAACAAGATTATTCCATTTGCGGTAGAAGCCGCATGGGTCACAGGGAGATGGCCCAGTCTTGCCAAGTTCACAAAGCGGTTCCATGGCGACGCCATCCAAGACTTCAATGTGTCGTTGGCAACCATTTTCAACCATTTGCACACGAACCGTGGTTCCACCGAGTTCCTTGAAACGATAAAGAGCATGAGAGAGAAGATCTCGTCATCTATGAACACTTCAGCAACTGCCTCATTCCAGGCTTCTCATGACCACTTGCTCAAGTGCCATGTTCTTGCCGATCTGCAAATCATTCTCGGAGCCAAGGCCGGAAACGAAGTAGCGCATCGAAAGACCATGACGCTCCTGGATAGGCGGCTTGAAGTTGTCGGCGCTTACGTCAACGATAAGCAGTACCTTCTAGGTATCCGTAGAGCTGCGATGGAACTTGCCCGGTAAGTCAAACAAACTTCGACTAATCATAGGCTAAAGTCATGCTAACCAAGCCAGACCGACGTTCTCTGATGTTGACATATCGGGATTATGGTTGACGAGTGCACGATTAGCAAGAAAAACGAACTCCCTTCACCAATCGTTCAACGCTGTACTACACGCCTCCCAGCTTGGCGATGATGCGGCTACCATTGAGAACGCGAAGTTGCTATGGAGGGAGGACCAGCACCGCAAGGCCATTCAGATGCTTCAAGGCGCTATTCAGGGAAACAAGTTCATGACCCAGACCGGGACATCAACTGGTACGAACTCTACAAAGCTGAACGCACATCAGAAACTCTTGACGGCTAGAGCACAACTTCTCCTCGCCAAGTGGCTAGACAACGCAGGCCAGACACACGCCAGCGCATTGCGAGAGAAGTACCAGCAGCCACCAAAGACGTACTCAACATGGGAGAAGGGTCACTATTATCTCGGCCGTCACTACAAAAAAATCTTGGAGTCGGAGAAGCCGCTCAGGGTGGACGACCAAAGCGACAACTACGTTACTGGCGAAATTGCCAGGCTGGTCATTGAGAACTACGTGCGGTCACTTAACTCTGGGACCAAATACCTGTACCAGACTCTTCCAAGGATTTTGACGCTATGGCTAGACCTCGGTGCGCAAGTAGACAAGGCTCCTGAGGGTAAGGTGTCCCTGTCGCGCGAACTTCACCGACGCCGTGTCGAACAGCTAAACCTTCTGCATTCCTTCCTGGACAAGTACATTCATCGTCTCCCTGCATACGTTTTCTACACAGCCTTGCCGCAAATTGTTGCACGTATTGCCCATCAGAACTCGAATGTGTTTGACCGGCTTACGCACATCATTGTCAAGGTTGTCGAGGCTCATCCTCGCCAGGCGCTATGGAGTCTCATCGGTATCATGACCACCAAGCAGGTCTCAGAGCGAAAAGCGCGGGGCACCCAAATCCTCCAGACAATAAGGAACGTGTCGCGGAAGGTGGAAGGATCATCCTACGACCTTAAGTATCTCCTACGGATGGGAGAGAAGCTGGCTGAACAACTCCTTCTTGCATGCACAAACGGAGACTTCCATGGCAACAAAACGGTGCACGCCAGCCTTTCCAGAGATCTTCGGTTCAACCACAAGTGCACGCCTTGCCCGTTGGTTGTACCTGTGGAAGGGTCATTGACGGCGACACTACCAGCAGTGTCAGAGTATGTCAAGAAACACAAGGCATTCTCGAGAGATGTAGTCACGATTGACTGCTTCCTGGATGATGTTTTGGTGTTGAGCTCGTTGGCAAAGCCAAGGCGCCTCACAGCGCGGGGCACCGATGGCAAGAACTACATGCTCATGATCAAGCCAAAAGATGATCTTCGGACCGATCAACGCTTGATGGAGTTCAATACCCTCATCAACCGATCATTGAAGCGAGATGCGGAATCGAGCCGGAGGCAGCTATACATCCGAACGTACGCCGTAACGCCCCTCAACGAGGAATGCGGAATCATCGAGTGGGTTCCAGGAATTAAGACAATGCGAGATATCCTCATTGGCCTCTATTCCTCGCGCAAGATTTATCCAGACTACAACGCACTCAAACAACTGATGGACGAGGCATGCATGTCTGAAGGCAAGAACCGCATCTTTACAGATGAAGTCTTGGGAAGATTCCCTCCGATGTTGCATCTTTGGTTCACGCAACAGTTCCCCAACCCATCGACGTGGTTTGCTGCACGCCTAAGATACACACGATCCTGTGCCGTCATGTCTATGGTTGGTACGATCCTGGGACTGGGTGACAGACATGGTGAAAACGTAAACCTTGAGGAGGGCAATGGCGGAGTTTTCCACGTCGATTTCAACTGTCTGTTCGACAAGGGACTTACATTTGCCAAGCCGGAGCGCGTGCCCTTCCGGCTTACGCACAACATGGTGGCGGCGATGGGCATATACGGCTACGAGGGGCCGTTCCGCAAGTCGTGCGAGCTCACATTGAGCATATTGCGTCAACAGGACGAGACGCTGATGACCATCTTGGAGGCCTTCATCTATGACCCAACCCTAGACTTGCAAAAGGAGAAACGGGCACATCGCAGAGGCGATGTAGGCATCAAGCTGCAGCCGCAGAGCGTAGTAGATAGCATCCGGCGGAAGGTGAAGGGTTTGCTTCCGAATGAGAGCATTCCGCTAGGAGTGGAGGGACAGGTGGATGAGCTGATCAAACAGGCAGTCGACCCGAGGAACTTGACGGCAATGTACATCGGATGGTGTCCTTTTTTGTGAGGGCGGTCTTTGCAATTTATCTGCATCTTGGACAAAGGAAAGTTGACAGGGGGGGAATCGGCATCATGGGGAAAAGAATCGGGGTGAACGGGGCAGGAAGAATGATGATTGAGCAGCCAGTTTGTAAAGGAAAAATAAGCGACCCGTGTATGTGTGTGTATATATATATATGTATATACATATGTGTATGATGTTTGATTGTTGTCGACTTTTACTGAGACATGAAACCGAAAACATGGATACGTGCATTATCACGTTTCCGCACCGTTAGTAGTAGGCCGTTGGTTGACACTTGGCAGCAGGACGTGCTGGCTGGCGGGCGCTCCCAGCGACGCGTCTGCGCGCGGACCAGCCCCTTCCGCAGAAAGAGGGATGCTTGCTCCTTCCCACTTCTCCCACCCACCACCCGCCCATCCCATCTCACCTCTCACATCACATCACATCACATTTGGTCTCTTTTTTTTTTAACACAAAGAAACCAGCCAATACGCCCGTGTCATCTTCTTATTCTGTTGCCTTCTCTCACAGAACTCAATCCTTCTTGGGCAAAGCACCACATCTCAAGCAACAGCTGCACCTGCCTGACCAGGGCCTAGCTGGAGAAACCAGGGTAAAACTCGCTCGTCCCAGCAGCTGCCAACACCGTCGCGCGCGCTCGCAGCCGAGATTTCAGATCTCATTTCCCTCATCCCAACTTTCAAAGCCTGTCCGTACAGCAACATTCGTCGTCAAGATGGTCCAGTATCGTATCGGTAAGTCGCAGGACTTTCTCTTTCCCGGCCTCGTTGCCGTCTCTTTTGCAGCGCCAGATACAGAGCCGCCGTTCGCTCGGTATGCGAATCCTCGCTGACGTTGACCTACTCAGAGGTCTCGCCCAACAACCGCGCCGTCTGCAAAGACACGCAGTGCAAGAAGAACCAGGAGAAGATCACCAAGGGAACCATCCGCTTCGGCAGTTGGGTTGAAATCAACGACCATGGAAGCTGGTCTTGGAAGCACTGGTGAGAAACATACGCCATCCTCGCGCGTCCTGCGTCAGACGACTAACCGCCTCCATCTCTCAAAGGGGCTGCGTTTCTGGGGCACAGATCTCCCAAATGAGGGAGTTGTGCGAACAGGACGACGGCAGCTATGACCTGAATGCCGTCGATGGCTTCGATGAGATCGAGTAGGTCGCTCAAGTCACGCCCAACAACCCAGTACCGAATTGACACCATCCAGCGATACCAAGGTGCAAGAGAAGGTTCGCCGCGCGGTGACTGACGGCCAGATTGCTCCTGAGGATTTCAACGGTGTAAGCCCATAATATCTGAGCCCATAAATCTGTGCAGTCGCTCATCAATTCAGGACCCTGAGAAGAACAAGCTTGGTGAAAAGGGCATTCATCTCACCGCTGCCCAGCGAAAGAAGAAGGATGCCGCTGAAGCTGCCGTAAGTTCAGACACCGATCTTCCATCTACCATCTAGTATGCATGCTGACTCTTTAGGCCGCGGGTGGGGATGATGATGCCTCTCCTCCTAAGAAGGCCAAACGTGGTCGGAAGAAGGCTGCGGACGATGACGACGACGATGAGCCTCAGCCTAAGAAGGCAAAGAAGTCCCAGCCCACCAAGGCCGCAGAGTCTGACGTGGAGGACGAGAAACCGGTTTCGTCCAGACCTGTCCGTGCTCGCAGATCCTCTGCTAAAGCCAAGGAAGAGAGCGAGGATGAGAAAGCAGCTCCCATCAAGAAGGGACGCAAGGTTGCTGCCAAAGTTGCTGCCAAGGCTGCCGACGAGACCGAGGATGAGGAGCCAGCGCCTGTCAAGAGAGGGCGTAAGGCAGCTGCCAAGGTCAAGGACGCGAGCGAGGATGAAGCGCCAGCTCCCGTCAAGAAAGGACGCAAGGCCGCCAACAAGGTTAAGGACGAGACTGAAGATGAGGAGCCAGTACCCGTCAAGAAAGGGGGACGCAAGGTCGCTACCAAAGCTAAGGACGAGACTGAGGACGAAGCGCCAGCTCCTCCCAAGAGAGGCCGCAAGGCCGCTGCCAAGAAGGTCGAGGACAAGAGCGATGATGAGGCACCAGCTCCAGCTAAGAGAGGACGCAGGTCCTCTGCGATGAAGGCGGCATCCCCTGAAGAGGAAGACGAGCCGGCTTCTGAGGAGGAGCAGAAGCCCGCACCGAAGTCCAAGGCTCGCCGTGGACGTCCCCGCAAGGCTTAAACCAATCCCGTCTCATCGAGGCATTGATGTGGATTTTATGGGCGTCTTTTCATGCATGGATCCTTCAGCTGTTCTCTTTCTCGCTAGCCCGTTATTACTGGGTGTATCGCAAAGGACAGTTGTGGGGTGTATGATACAGTTGTTGATTTTGTGAGCAATTGCTGAGATATCCTTGAGGGTGTTTGGTATGTTGATAGCGGAGACGAGACTTAATCTTGCTGGAACGAATGGGAGAGATGACATTGTTTTGCTATTTGCCTGTTTGTACAGTAGTAATCGCATCTAAAAAGATGCGAAAGTCGATTTGTTCACCACTGGTTTTGCAGTGCACCCAAGTCTGAGCCACGATAATAGCATACATGCTATTATTGAGAAGGTGCCACTTTCTTGGATCCAGAGGCTTCGGTGGGTTTCTTCCGTTTTTATGTACAATGTCGATCCGGATCGTCATGTTGACATAATATAAGTGAGGCTTTCCCCACAGGTCACGATGGGGACCAGCCCAGAAAAGGCAGTCATCGAGATTGTGTTCAAAACATGACGTCGACGACTCAAAGGCGGCACAACATGCTCCATGCCGATGTATTATAAGAAGGCGGGTGTATCTCATTCAACAGCAACACAGCTTGCTACTCCTCAGACGCATTCGGCTATACCCAACACGCTTTTCCCATCTTTATCTTCCCCCATCTACTTGCAGCCACGCACACATACCACTACATCATCATGCCTCGCAACGGAGACGGCTCTTCCGACAACGGCCCCATCGAGGAGGCCAAGCAGGACATCATCCACGGCGCGGGCGAAGCCGAGGTAAGCTTTTATTTTACTTTGTTGGACACGGAAGTAAATCGAGTAGGGGTTGACTGGTGGTGAACAGAGCGATCGAGTAGCCCGAGCCGACAAGACGGCGGACCTACCCGAGGGCAAGGATGAGCAGGGCAAGGCCATCCCCGGCCTGAGTGCGAGCGGTGGGCAAAGCCAAGAGCTCAAGCAGGGTGATGGTGTTGGACAGGGAGGTCGAGGGAACTAGGATGTAGACTGTAGAATACCCAATACTGCCATCAGGACGATGGTCAAGTCCGTTTATCTGTTGCGTCGAGACGAGTGTGCAGCGTCTTTGGCGTATTCATTCTCGCCTCACAACCCGTGATCTAAGCTGGGCAGAAGCTCTGCAACTCTGTTCCTGCAGTGTACAATTATATATATATATATTCAATGAGGACAACCAACTCCCTTAACAACTGTCCTTGGAGAGACGTCTTCAACTTTGACTCGGCTAGTGGGTGTAGACTCCGCCATCTAGTTATCCCGGCCCCATAAATCAATTGCCGTATACGGAAGTGCTTGCCAAGCCCTCCCCCCGCGCACGGTCCAACTAGGTGCACGGTCCAGTGGGCCACGGGGCCCACCGAACAAGGAACCACCACCAAACACAACCAACCACCAAACAAAAAAGCCAGAAAAAGAAAAAAGTAACAAGACAGGGAAAATGACTCAACACGCCGGGTTCATAAGCTGTAATATCTTACGCTCCTCCAACAACAACCACACAAAGCGGATCTTCGGATCCGGTTGTTCGGTCTGGTGGTCTAGCGGTATGATTCTCGCTTAGGGAAAACCCTACAGCTTAGCTTGCGAGAGGTCCCGGGTTCAATCCCCGGCCAGACCCTTCTTTTTTGAAGAGGGGGTTTACTCCCGGTCGTCGTCCTTGGGATAATGGATGGATGGGTTGACTGACTACTAACTAGCCCAGTGGTGGAAGGGGGGGGGGGGGGGGCTCTTCTTTTTGCTTGGGTGCTTTCTGTATGCTAGCTGAAATATCAATGGAGGTTTGGAAGGGAGGTCGTGGGTGGACTTGTTTGTGTGTAGTTGGTTGCTAGACAAGTTCCTGTACAAAGTGTGCGGGCGGTGCCTTGACCAAGACTTGATGAGTAGTAAGTGATGTTCCATCTGTGTTGCAAAGACTCACTGAACAGAGGTTTCATTTATCAACCTCTATTCCTCCATCCTTGGCTCACAACTCAAATCTAACCCTTCGACTACCCAAGCGTCGTCCCTCGTTGACCTCACACCTCCTCGACCCCCCCCTCCTCGCCGAATCTCCTTGCGCATCCCGTTGTCTGTTGACATGTTCCACCTCGTCTGTTGTATGCGCCGCGGTTGCCGTACACCAGGACGTCTCGCTGGCCGGTGTGCCGCTCCGAAAGGCCTACCCTGCACTCTTCGCAAGGGCGGTCGAACTCTCGACGGGACTATTCGAGGCGCACCAATAACTTATCCAGTAGGTTTGAAGGAGTCGGCCGTAACTGCGTATATTTTTTTTTTTTTTTGGACAAGCATAGGTTTGAACGACGAGGTTTCCTCCCCTCGAAAGACCCGACGTAGACTGGATTACAGAAAACCTCGTCCAGCCCTGGTATGTTTGTGTCGTTCAGGACGCCTGCGAGGTAAGCCACCACATCATAAACGAGGCGAGGCAGCGGACAGGACCAAGACGTTCCAGCCTAGGCGGACCTCTACGAATCTATTATCTCTTTCTGCTCTTCGTCATGCGCTGCGTCATGTCGTGCTGTGATATGCGATGCTGTGTGACAACCAAAGAAACATGCTCGCCCATCCAAACCGGTTAAACGCCAACGACTTGCGCCGCGGCCAAGCTCACAAGGATATCTTGTGTTTCCCATTCTTCCTCCCCTTTCTTCTTCCGAGATGTCGGCTTGGCCCATGGCGCTTTTGATGGGTCTCCGCCGCTCCGCCCTGGAGTAACATCACCACCCCTCTTTCGTCCCACTTGAAGTGTTTTTTCATATCCACACCGTCATGTCGTACTCGCACCGGCCTCGGCCTCACGTTGGCTTCTCCTCCACTCAGCCACGTCCTCCATGCCCTCCAAGCTCCCCCTTCGTCCCCAGTTCCGGGGTTGTCTCTTCAGAAAAGCCCCCACAGAGCCGAGGTATCCCTCGTGCCGCAGGAAGTAGGCCTGCTTCTCGCCCTTGCTCCAAAACTTGATGGCGTAGCTCAGGGTGTTGATGGTCTGCCGGTGGCCGCGGATGAAGGAGCCGCCAAAGTAAATGTTGGACAGGTTGTGGATCTGCGATTGTAGGTAGGCGATCTGGCCGATGTTATTGGAGATGGCGTACAGCAGCGAGCGAGAGACGTCGGCGCTGGAAAAGGACGACTCGGAGTCGCGGGGGACGGGGCAGTCCTCGGCTGCTGATTCGGCCTCGCGCTTCATGCGGAAGACCTTGCCAAAGGACGAGGCGATGGTGGTGCTCTTGAGGCCGATCTTGCCGTAGTCGGTGCCGTATATGTCCCCAACCAGCATGTCGACCTTGGCGTTGTCGCCATGGCCTGCCAGATCCAGCATCTCGTCAAAGGTGCGCGCCCCAGTCAACATAGACAGCAGACCCCAGAGTGTGCCACCGCCAAGCGAGGTACCACCGACTCGCTGGTATGAGCGTGGGCCAGTGACCTTTAGGAACGACACGCCGGAGCCGATGTTGACGAGCAGGTAAGGGTAGATGTCTGCCCGCGGCACGACGAATTGCATGGGGTCCGTCTCAGAGTATGTGAAGACCTCGCGGGGTATCTCGGTGATGAAGAAATCGAGGCCTGGAGGTGTCGCTCTTTGTTAGCTTCCACGCGCAAGACCACAGCAAGCAAGCAAGCAAGCGACCACAGGGCAAGGCAGTTACCGATAATCAGGCACTCCATTTCATCCTCTCTCAGCACATCGGACCCCAACGTCTCGCGGATCTTGTCGTAGAATTTGTAAGCGCCGCCGCCGGTGGCCATGACGCACAGCTCGCCGGGCTGCGAGCCGTTGAGCGCAAACTGGTTGTCGCGCAGGTGGCGCATGAACTCGAGGCAGTCGTCGATTCGGTCCGTCTCGAAGTTCTGGAAGTTGAGCCGGCCGCCCGGGTCGGTCGAGTCGACCTCGCGTGAGAAGTAGACGAGCTTGGCCAGCGAGCCGCCAATCTGTTGGCGCAATTGCGCTCGTCAGCCAACCTTGGCCCAAGCCTCAGGCCACGACGACGGCCGCCGCCGCAATACGTACATCAATGGCAATGTGGCTCACCACGGCCGTGTGGTTGGGCAGCCGGATATCGCTCGTCTCTGGATGCGACGGACTGGCCCGGCCATTGGCATGCGCTGCGCCGACCCCGGATGCCGGCGTCGCGGCGTCCGGGTCGACGATGAAGGCGCCCTGGACATTGATCTTGACGCTGCCGGGGCGGTTGATGGCGCTGTCAATCTCCTCGGTCGACGTCATGGCGCGGAGGCGTCGCTTCAGCGGCGATTGCTGCGGGTGCGGGTGCGCCTGCGGCAGTGGGTCCTGCGCAACGGTCGTCGCCGGCAGGATGGCGTCCTCGTGGTGGGAGGCGGGCGTCATGGCTTTCCGTGGCGGAGGAGGAGGAAAGGTTGAGATGGAGAGGAGGAATGAGGGAGGCCGACAATGGCGGGAGGAGCTCGGGGACAAGAGTCGGCGCGGCGGCGGCGGCGGCAAGCCGAGGACCAAGGCAAAAGAGGAAAAAGAGCCGCGAGCAGCAGAGACCAAAGAGTTGACGATGCGGAGAATAAACCAAAAAAAAAAAAAAAAAAGGGGGGGGGGGGGGGGGGGGGGGGGAGAAGAAGAGGAGGAGATGTCCAGATGCCGAGAGAGAGAGACTGACGGGGATCGGCTTCGTGGAGAGGCTCTCATCAATCACCTCGGCGGATAACCTCACCCACAGCTACTAAGGTCGGCGGATATTCTGGGGAGTTATGGGGGGGTACTTCCCACTGGAGTACCTCCTACCCAGCACCTCGGCAAGTCGTCATGATATCGTCTGGCTTTTATCGATAAGAAGCCCATCCTGCGGTACCTAAGCTGTTTGTCCTTGCTAGTAGGTACCTAGGTAGGTAACTATAGATAGGCTTGTTGGGGAGCCGGTGGGCCGAGGCTTCAAGGGGCATCTTGTCCCATGGACGGGATGGATGAGGGAACAGTCGTCCGTACCTGTCTTTTCGTAGATAGTGACGACGGCCTCCGTTTGCCCGGCTTTCCCGAAATGTAGATCGCCGGGGACATTGCCAGTTCAGAGACGTCACGAGGTATTCTCCAGTCCCGAGTACGATAAACTCCAAACTGAATACTCGACCGCTGATTGAGTCCCGACGACCCGGATGCAACGGTGGCCTTGTGAGTGGGGGGCCAACTCTCGACTCGCAACTCTCTTTTCAGTATTCCAAATAACATGATTAAATACTAGGATAATTGCCGTACTCGTACAACCAGATACGTTGACCATCGTAAAGGAATCCGCACATGACCCAAGACACCCCATACAACAACAAAACTCCTTCTCCATCACAGCCAAGATGAGAACCAAAATAGGGTATTGGAAGTTTCGACGCATCAACAGACAAGAGAAAAGGAAAATGAGATCAAAAGAGTGTAATCTGCCATGTGATCTGCCATCACAAAATTGCTCCCCAGACTTTTCCTCTCCTTCTTTTGGTTCTGCAACATCATCATGTATCATCCGCATCCCTGGTTTAGAAGAAGTTGCCCGAGGGAACAGCAACCAAAATGGCCGTGAGCACACCGCCCAGGATCAGGGACGCCAGCATAGCCTGGATGAAAATGGTATCCTGGATCTGGCGCAGCGCGGGCTCTTGGATCCAAACCTCTCGGTCAAAGACCTTGCGAACCAGGTTGCGCTTATCGTACTTGACAATCCAGGGCTCATCCTCGTAGCTGTTGGACGACTCAAACGACTCGAAGCTGCGCTTCTCCGCCGAGTCGGGCCTCTCGCAGTCAACAAACAGCTCCCACGGCCGCACGTGGCGGTGGTGCATGCCGTGCAGCACGACGCACATGCCCTTGTAAGCCGCAACAAGCGTGCTGATGCCCAGAACAAGGGCGATGGCCGACAGGGCACGATAGCCTCGCCTGGCGCTGCTCAGCGCGAGGACGATGCCGGTGATCAGGCCTGCGACGATGAGGCCCACCCCCAAAGAGCGAGCGAAGCAGACGCGGGCTGGGTTACCGTTGCAGATGGACCACCGCACGAAGTTGGGGTGGGCCTGGCGGCGCAAGCTTGAGTCAGTTGTCTTGAAGATTCCTCGGAATGCACTGGGGTGGGTCGTGTGAGACAAGGCCATCATGGCTGCCTTTTGCTCGGACGCCGACAGGTTCAGCTGTCGAGGAGCATCATCCATGATGTAGTTGACGATGACCCGGTCGACCTCCTCACGGAAGGGCTGGATCGTGACTGTGGAGCTGGTCAGTGGCTATTCTCCTGCGTTGTGGGCATCTTCAATGTCTAATGCTCACATGGTTGACGAACGCCGGCAGCCTGAAAAGCCTCCGAAGCTTGGGTTTGGTAGCTTGAGGCGTTGGTCGAGGGGGCAGCATTGGACGCCGTGTACATGGACGGGGATTCGCCTCGGCTGCTCTGAGGAGGAGTGGAAAACGGGTTGGCACCGTCCATGACCTTCTCGTTGCCGTGCTTGTCAAAGTCCGAGCCCTTGAAGATGTCGGTCCCAACCGGCCCCCTCCGAACCTTGTCAACCGTCTCCTTTCGGATCTTGGCAACGGCATCGTGCTGCATGCCCAGTGTCCACTCGGGCGCCAGCCTGACGTCGGGCGTGTCGGCCATGTTAAATCGCTTCTCGTAGTCCTTGTACCAGAGGTAGAACTGCAAGTTCTCGGCGGCGTGCTCCACGTAGATGAGGTAAGTCATGAAGTCGCGAACAGTCATGGGCTAAACATGTGCCAGTTAGCACCACAGCAAGGTTGGCCGGTTCGATGGGTTCTAAACCATACCGGGCAGGTGCCGCCGTTGATGATCTTGTCAAAGGCCAGAGATTCAGGAATGCCAGCCGACTGACCAGACTGGCCAGACTTGACGGAGCCATCGCTCTTCTCGCTGTCGAAGAAGGACGCGTCTCCGCTATGGCTGCTGTTGGGCCGGGACCGCTGGTCCACGTGCTTGGGACGGGTATAAGTGAGAGAAAGGAGCCCCATGTTGTATATGTGAAGATGATGTAAGTGAGTGGCGAGAAGGTGTCAAAAGCTGGTATGCCAAGGATCTGACTTGAGTAGGGTACAGCACTTTGTAAGGCAAACACCGACGGACACCTGTCACGAGAGATGGGAATGTGTATGGACTTAAATAACTGGCTGGCAACAGAGGGCACAAGAAAAGTCCGAGCTACTGGGGCGTGCTGTGTGACAACCGTGTGGCTCCCTCCAGCACGCGGGCAGGGGCGTAGCAGGCCTGAGGACCTGTATGATGCCTCCCCCGACAATGTGGGAAAACCCAAGAGTGGTAGGCAGATGCCACTAGGAAGAGACGGCCTCGGACGCAAGGGAAACCCCCAAGGGAGGGTGGATCTGGCAAGCTCGTCGTCCGTGTTAGCAGCGAAGCTTAGCGGTGACATGGCGTATAGCCGGCGACGATGGCAGCGGCGAAGGCCACCAGAGTTCCCTGAGGAACGCGGGAAGAGAGTCGAGGGTTCAAGGCAGGTAGGTATATGGCACCATCCACAAAGGGGCCTAGGGCCTGCTCCCCCTTCTTGAGGTATTCTCAAGGTACTCTCGCTTCGGGACGTGGTGTTGGCTCGCTAGCCCACCAACCTGCGTCAAACACCGAGGACTGGTTACTTGGCTGGGCTCGGAGCATGCAGAAAACCAAGCAAGCAACCAACGAGGCGGTTTGAGTAGAGTCCCCCCCGCCTGATGCGTAAGCGTACCCTCCATGTCGGGACTCGGATTGGCATCCTAGATGGCACTGGGGCAGACGAATCCGGTCGATCGGGCACTGCGGGTCCACCCCGGTCCCGGCCTCGACCCGGATCGACGAATCGTGACGGGGATTTTCCTCGTCTTTGTCTATGCCTAGATCTGTTGGTGGGACTAGTTTCAATTTCCTCCCGTCCGTTCGCCGTGAGCCAGGAACGCTCGTCCTGTCATGTCTGTCACGGCTCCCTCGCCCATCAGGGGTCCAGCTGCTCGATGATCGATCTCCCTTCGCCCTAAGCCCGGCTGCTACCTTGCTACTGCACTCTAGGACAAGCACCGTAAGCCAGATTGCGTTCCGAGACATTTCTGGATTAGCGGCACCATGACAACCTGCTAACCTGCGTGGTGTGGGTGGTGGCCGCCTGAAATGGGCGTCGATGCGTATGAACCCTGGTCCAGCTGATTGGGCCATGGGCGCGAAGCTAACCGGAGTTATTGGCAAGCCGGCGTCTTTGAGTTGGTTGTTGGCGTTCCTGCTGTCACTGTTTCACAGGGTTAACGTGACAGTTCGTGGCCCCCGCCTGTCAGGACGTCAAGGACGTATCACATACGTGTCATGGAGGCGCCTAGGGTTTTCTCCTGGAGGGGGACACCCACTTCACGGCATGATCTACCGCAGGGATGTCGTCCATCGCCGGCCTTGCGAACGGACCTGTCTTATCCAGCTGTCACTGCAAGAGACACCACGCTGTGACGAGGCTGAGACGTGCTCGGCCTGGGGGCGTTGCACTTTTAGCGGCCATGGTGAGCCCGACAGCCATCGCAGGCCCGGTGCCATGGCAAGCAACTCGCACAATACGTAATGCGTACGTCGAGATGTGCGTTCATGTGCAACACGTCATTGCGGAGGACGGCGATCCAGTAGGAAACAGGGCGCAGGAGACACACACACACACAGAGGTGCCAGTCTTGTTTGGAATCAGCCACCAGCGCCGCATTTCACAATCCGGCACACGGCGGAAGAGAAGCTGTTTGGTCACTTGGTGAGCTGGTGCCGGGCATTCCTTAGTAGCACAGGGCACACCGCGCGGCGACCGCACCATGTACGTGCTGACGCCGTACTAGCGGAATTCCGCGTCCACTGCTCTCAAACACGGCCGACCTCTCAGACACAAACGCCCTTGTCTGACCAGACTCGACAAGTTGACAGCGTGGGAAGTATTGAGACATTGACGCACACACGGCCGTAAATCAGGGGAGGACGCCGCCTCGCAGTGCAAAGCCAAAATCCACATGCGGCAAAGAGGCGGCAGAGGGGGAGAGGGTTGAGACGAGGACGCGCCAAGTAACAAGCTGAAAAGCCACCATTTCCTGTCTTCTCTCTCATGGGAGGGATCCTGACTGGACTGGGCCGGTCTGGACTGGCTTACCAATTTACGTTGTTGAAAAAGGTTGGGAGCCAAGCCACACCAGCGACAAACTTCGCGCCGCCGCCGACCCTCGAGAGGATCCAGGTTGTAATTGCTTGCCCGAATTCCTCGCAGGCCACGGCGGCCTCCAAGTCCGGTCAGCCCCAGGGCAGCACTCCCCTCTGAGAAAGCTTCCTCAGCGGCATCGCCACCCTTAATCCTGAAGCAGATATTCATGCGTGACCACACCCGTCTTATCGGGAATAATCTTGTACGTGTCAGGATAGGCCTCGAGGGCTAATGGAAACCCAGGAAATTCAAGCGCTGGGTTGGGGGTTAGTACATCGATGCGGTGGTCATGGAAGTCGGAATCCGCTAACAAGATTCTTATTCCTCGATGCCCAAGGGAAGCCACGATTGATTTGGACACGGCCCGTCTCCTGCTACGACGACGCGGAAGTTGTACCAAATTCATACGCGATGGTCGATGCGTCGGAGGCCATGTCCGCTATCGACTGATGTGTTTCTTTGAGGGACGAGGGCATAGATCCTCTCGTAGAGTCCGAGAATCGGATCTCTGTCTGTACGACTCAGGGTTGCAGGCGACTCTCATACACTACCACAGCCACAACCAGATCTTCTGGATACCGCCAAGTACCGCTGGCCACTCCCGATGACGGACGGGCATGGTCGTGCAGTCGAGCACAGAGCGGAGCCGGCCGCACAAACCAACCAATTCCAAAGGTAGGTAGGTAGGCAGGCTCGCAACGGCGTCGAGTTCGGGAACAGCTCTTATCAGTTCAACCCCTCATCTCCTCTCCAAATCCCCCACTCCGTGTCTCTTACGACCTGCGGGGTTTTTCCTGCTCCTGAATTTGGAATTCTTGGTAGGATTGGCTGCAGGGTTGGACCCCCCCGTCACACACGTGTCTTCGTGTCGTGAAGTTGGCTGTGCCCCACCGAGGGGGAGGACCCCGCGCCTTCACCTCACCTCGAGACTATTCGGACATTTGTTCGCTGGTGTTTTTGGGGGTCGGCAGACAATGGCTCTGTTGGACCATTTGCAATAAAAGCACACGGCCCAGAGACATCAATTGCACCAGTGTCAGTTCCCGAGACGAGACAGTGCAAGTCCGTCTCGTCACGTCCGATCTCAGCTCCTCCCATCCAACCCTCCCTCCAAGCCCCGACGCCCCAACCAACCTCAACAGCACACGCATCTTGGACTTCCGCCGACACCTGATGTAAGCCTCGGCGCGTCTAACTTCGTATGTACAACACGACAAACACCCCGAACCGACCAGCGAAGCAACGCCGCGTGCCGATAATCTAATCAGATCCTGCGCAAGATGACAAATAGGGCCCGAATGAGGCATGGCCCGCCACCAGCCTCTCGGCGCCGAGTCTGCAGCCGAGCCTCCTCCGTGAGCAAATCGCCCGCGTCCCGCCGTGTCCCGCCGTGAATGTCCCATCTCGACAACGTGCAAAATCTCAACCGCCGGCGCGGGCCTCACGAAACAGGCAGCTCGGCCACCCGCACCAAGGTATTCGTTCGTAGAGCCGCTCGTACTTCCGGCGCCACCTTCCGCATTACTCAACGGCTCCCTAGATAGCCTTCTTCTCTTTGCTCCCCTCCGAATCTCGCAGCCGCAATTACCCCCCCGTCATCACGGCGGTGCCTATCAAGGTGCCCCGTCTCTTCCAGCAGCAGCAAAAACATCCGTCCCGGATCCACTTGGGCCAAGTCGTTTCGCACTCCGGCCATCACCCCCCCACCGTGCTTGACTGATCTCATCGGCTCCCCTTCTTGCGCCAATGGCCTCAATTGTTCCATGGACTTCTCTCCGCCCTCCGATTGCTCTCCGACGGTGCATGACGGGGCTGGGAGGGGCGGTTGTGGCGGGCGGTCAACATTATAAAGAATTCCGCTACGGAAAGAACGCATCCATCTGCCCCTCGCTCCCGCCCACCTACATCTTATCGTAGTCTCCTCCAGCTCTCCGTCACCGACCTTGACCTTAACCACAACATCATCCCAAAACACCACACCACCCACCACAACACCACACACAACCATTCACAATGTCTGAGCTCAAGGCCGGCGATGCTTTCCCCGAGGGTGTCTTCTTCAGCTACATCCCTCCCACCCCTGAGATCTCCAAGTTCTCTCAGTGCGGTATCCCCCAGCCCTACAACGCCAGCCAAGGTACGTGAATTCCCTTCCACACCGCGTCGTCTGCATACCAGACCGCCTCGGACCAAAACTTTAACCCAAACGAACAACTACTGACCTCTCCTGCTTTCGCTCAACAGAGTTCAAGGACAAGAAGGTCGTCCTAGTCTCCATCCCCGGTGCTTTCACCCCCACCTGCTCTGGCTCCCACATTCCCTCCTACACCGAGCACATCGACAAGATCAAGGCCAAGGGCGTTGACCAGGTCATCGTTGTTGCCTTCAACGACCCCTTCGTCATGTCCGGCTGGGCCAAGGCCAACGGTGTCACCGACGACTCCATCGTGAGTACCCCTCCCAGAGCTCATCTGCCCAGAAAACCGAAGCTATTAGAATTGGACTGACATGGTGAAAACAGCTCTTCATGTCCGACAAGGACGCCAAGTTCTCCCGCAGCATCAACTGGAACTTCGCCGAGCGAACTGGTCGCTTCGCCATCATCATCGACCACGGCAAGGTTACCTACGCCTCCAAGGACGACGACCCCGCCAGCATCGAGACCTCCGGTGCTCTGGGTGTCCTGAAGCAGCTGTAAATGCAATGCGAGTCGAGATAAAATAGACTTAGATATGATAGATGATACAACCTAAACAAACAGCCTCCCTGAAGGAGCGTTGATCCAATTGTCTTAACCTCCCCCTTTTCGTGCCTCGTGTTTGTGCTGGTGCTCGCTGGCTTGCATTGTGTAAATTGACATGCGTTCTCTGTTGTCACCTCTTGTGCGTTGAGAGCGAGCACATTGCTGACCCGCCACGAAAGAACACCAGCACTCATACACCATTTCGGTCTTTCGTCACTGCACGTAAGGAAAGATTGTCTTGACCATTGCACCGATATGGCATTTGCTCAACTATCAATGCACCCTATGGCATTCCATGCACCCGAGATTGTAGAAGAACCGGCCGGAGAAAGACACAAGAATCACGGACTCCACTCTCCCATTTTCCACTCTCGCCCATCTTAGCGGCTGGTGGGCTTGGGCTTCGCGGGAGCACCCTTGGCACCCTGCTTGCTGACTTGTCGGCCCTGACCCTTGGCAGATGAAGCAGCGAGCTTGGCCTTCTCAGCCTTCTTGGCAGCAGCGTCGGCCTGCTTCTTGTCCTTGCTCTCCTTGATGGCGGCGGCGCGGGCGGCGGAGCGAGCCTCGGGGCGGATGTTGCGCTTCTCCTTGATCACATCGAGGGAAGCACCGACGATGCCTCGCTGGGCCTTGACGGTCTTGCGAGTACGCTTCTTGGCAACCTCCTGTTCGGTTTGTTAGTCCTGCTCCTTTGCGACGATCAAGAAAGCCGGCTCATGACCCCGCGCAGGGTCCAGAGCGCGGCATGGTGTGGCTGATTCGTACCTCAGAGATACCCTTGCGGTGCTGTCGGCGGTAGAGGACGGTCCAGGAGATGCGACGGGGGTTCTTTCGTTGCAGGAAGAGCGACTCCGACTTGCCGTTCTGGAATCGGAAGATCTTGCTGTCGCCACGGACGTAGAGCTTACCCTAAAAACCCATCACCCGTTAGCCTCCGTCGTGATAATGTTCAACCAAACCCATGCCAATGCGTTGTATCCTTCTGCGACAGTGGTGGCCACGCCACGACTTGGTTTCGTCGACCGGATCGCACGACACTGGGGGGGAAACATGGAGCGCACCTTGCCAGGGTAAATTCTCGCGCCGGAGAAGGAGTCTTCGTAGGTTCGCATCTTGTCGCTGGGGGGCTGCTGTTAAGGCGACAAGCTGTTGTGTGGTGGACCGTAATTTGGCGTTGTCAAAAGATGAGGGTCGTGATACGGTCAATTTCTCGAATTGGAGCTGTGTGCCAGTGACTAAGCGCCTAGGGCAGGCGATGCGCTAAAGTTTACCGGGTCAAGTCACGTGGGTTCTCACATGGATTATTTCGATGCCCTTTGCGGGAAATTGCCGGCTCGTTTCGCCCATCGTTTTGGACCCACTCCTCCACTTACAATTGTCTGTCGCTAGTGGTTTGGATGAAGAGATATGCTCTGCTAGGTGATCCTGGGACATCCTTATTTACCGTTGGCGAATGCGCTCCTTCAGAGACTCTTCGAATTAATGAAGCGAGAAGCATGAATAAATGACTCTCCATCCAAACCTCATCGCCGGAGTGGTCTTGCAACAGTTCCAAGCCCTCCCATCAAAAAGGAAACCCCTGGTTCGCGACAATGGCCTCCACGAATGGGTGCCCCTAAGCGGCATCGTTGCGGAAAGAGATGGGACTTTGACTTGCTTGGCTTTGGCGTAAGCTGAATCTGTACTTCTCCAAAAGGTAGACTCTCATCCTAAGAACATATAGAACCGGAATGAAATGCCTGCCTGCCTCCAAAATACCGGAATCCAATGGCGTAGGAATCCATGATTGGCATGCCGAGATCCTGGCTATTAGGACCTTCAACCGTTTTCTGCTAGACGAGTGTCGCCGAATCGTTAACGACGGAGCTGTGTCCGATGTACTGCGCAGGAGATCAGACCCAGGCTCGCCTGATGGAAATGGCATATATGAGAAGCCTTTCGAAATCAGAGACGATGTGAAGCTTCATATGTATTGCTCCGAAGCTCCGTGTATGTTCGTAACTATGGTTAGAAACGCAAACCGACATGGCTGACGAAATGTAGGTGGTGATGCCAGCATGGAGCTCACAATGGCTGCTCAGGGAGACGCTTCCCCATGGCAAGCCCCAGTTCGCGGCACACCAGATTCCGAATCCAAGTCCGAAGCGTCCCTTCCAGGGCGCGCCTACTTTTCCAAGCTTGGCATTGTCCGTCGCAAGCCCGCAAGAGGAGACGCACCGCCTACGCTGTCCAAGTCTTGCTCGGACAAGATTGCCCTCAAGCAATGCACGTCACTTCTATCGTCTCTGACGTCCCTCTTCATTGACCCTACAAACGCATACATCCACAGTCTCATTTTACCGGAGTCGCAGTACTCTGCAATGGCATGTTATCGAGCCTTCTCGGGGAATGGGCGAATGAAATCTATGGTTGGGCGGCGATGGCCTGGGGCCTACTCGTTCCAGGAATTCGTCACCGAAACAACGGGCTTGGAGTTCGAGTTCTCAAAAAGAGCCGTGCAGGCTCGTTCCGACAAAATTTCTGCAAGTAATCTTGCGGCAGCGTGGTCACGTTCAGGCGTTGAGGAGACCATCTTAGGAGGTGTCATCCAAGGTAGAAAGGCGTTCAACTCAAAGGGAGCCAGTCGGATGTCGAGAAGGGGCATGTGGGAGATGGCAAGAGATGTGGCACCCAGTCTCGGCCAGCAAGACCTTGGCACATCCGAATATCTTCAATCTGGGACTTATCGGGATATTAAAGACGGCCCGTTGCTGGCGCAGAGGAGACAGGTCAAGGGAGATACCCGGCAGATGGCGCTGACTGGGTGGGTAGAGAATATTGGGGGCTCAGACTTTGGGATAGACGAGCATGGCAATCATTGACATCATTGGAGATTGGTATTTCTCTCGATGTAAGTCGTAATATTTTTTTTGTACAGTTCAATCAACCGCAGCCAGCCTGAACAAAGTCGCTGTTTCACCACGACATTATCGCCGGCCGGGACATTTTGCGTACCGATCCCAGTTCACCATTGCAGAACCTTGGGAACCATGAGAACGACCTTCCTCTCAGATTCCGGGGAATAACTCCGCCTATAGGAACTAGACAGCCTCAGGGGCCGAACAAGGCCTACGCTTTCGCCGCCCTTCCACCCTAGATTGCGGAGAGCAGTTTACTCGACCTTGCTCTCGAAGTCCTCGCCCTCGACAAGTTCAGGGATGTCCTCGTCGTCGTCGCCCTTCTCAGCCTTCTGCATGTTCTGGTAGCTCTCGGCGAGCTTGCGGAGGGAGGCCAGCGAGTCGGGGCCAAGCTGGTTAAGGATGCCGGGAACAAGCTCGGTCAGCTCCTTATCCTCACCGTTGCCGTAAATGGCAAAGGTGTTGGCAGGGACGGCGGCGTGGACTGTGGTGGGGGAACAGGTTAGCATGGGAAAACACCAACGACCCCTCATCACGGCACAAGACGGGCGGATGACTAACCCTTGGGAGCGGCGAAGTGGATAACGTTGCCGTCCGCCTTGAACATGTTGACCTCCTCAATGGCCTGAATGGGCTGAGTGTTCAGCTTCTTGAGGGCCTGCTGCAGCTTCTTGTCGTCGGCACCGCCACGAGCGGGTGCACGCTTCATCTTTCTTCGGGGGGTGCCCTTTCCACTAGGTTGGCATCTTGGTTAGCTGCGGTCATCGGCGCCTGGCGGCACTTGGGCCGTTCAATAAGAGGCAGACATACCCTACATCTTGCAGTCAGTAAAAGACGACCAGGCGCAAGCTTGCACAGCCCACGGGGGAATCCACGTACCAATTCGGGCACCCTGGCCAACGAGGCCGAGCTTCTTGAGGCGCTCTTGAACGTCCGACATGATGTGCTGTGAAGTTGAGGGTTCGGGGTGCGGGGAATCCGAAACTCGAACAAACTGCGGTAGGACTCGTTAGCGGGCGCGGATCCGGACGGGGAAAATCGAATTCTCGAGGCAGACGGGCTGGAGGAGGCGAGTGCGCGCAGGCCGGGCAACGTACCGGTGATGTAGGCGTGGGTAGTGAGCTGTTGACGCCGTCGGCTTCGAGCAATGGTGATGGTTTGGAGTAGATTTTGTGCGTGCCAAGAGTTTTCGCCTGTGGAACTACCATTTCGCCGAGGGGGCGCCACCCTTCACCCACTTCACCCTTGTGCCATCCTAGTCTCGTGTCGTGGGGTAAAGTGCCGTAAAGAGCAAGCGGCAGATCCTCACAGCCTGTGCCGCCAATTATTCTACCGTTGTTGGAGAATCATAGACAATGGGCTTTCATAACAATTCTTCAAAGGTAGTCCATCTTGAATTGCTTTTCCTTGCCCTGGGATTAATCAACTCAGCGCCGTCGCGAGTCATCGCAACTATCGTCCAAGTGCTACACTAACAGGTCGGCCAAGCCCTAAACCACTCGGCGAGTCTGCATGCTTCCCGTGTTTACACCATGGCAAGGAAGCCCCCATCAAGCGTCATAGTGAATCGCCAATGCCAAACTCCACACACAGTAGTGTCACTCTTGGCTCATGTAGGTCATATCGAGTCAAGAGACGTTCATTAGATATCACCAAATAACTCCAAACCCTTGTCCTCTCCAGACATGATCCTCCCTTATGCCACCATGGTATTTATACATGTACATGCTGGGCTCTCAACAGCTGAGCCAGGATACTCTTACAAGCATTTCATATGCGCGTATACAAAAGGGGTTCTCATTTGGCCTCAAGCCCAGCCTCACGTCGCATCTCCTCTCTTCGAGCGTCTGTTTCCTTCTTTGACTCCTTGGCAGCTGTCGAGATTGCTTTCTTTCTGCGCTCCTCTTCTTCCTTCACAACGATCCAGACTAAAGATATGTCAGCGATTGGGCCTCGCTTCGGGGTCGGGTGCGCGCACTCGGCTTGTCTGACTTGGAGTATTCCTTCAGTCTCGTCACAAAGTCGTCAAACTCCTGCTGCCGCTCTTCCACATTTTCCAAGCTCTTCTTACGGAGCTCCGGGTTGTACTTCGATCGCAATTCCTCCTCGGTCGGGGTCAACCACATGGTGAAAGCCGGTCCGCCGACGGCCATAGCGGTACCACTGCATTTGCAGTCAGCTACTTATCACATTCAAGTGAGCAGAAGGTTGACTCACCCGAGGGCGACCTTGGTCCACAACCACCAATTCGTGGGCTTCTTTGCAGCCATATTCATAAACGGGAAATCTGTGCGACTTCCGTATTGGTGAGATCCTCGTGGATGGGATTTGGTTGCGTAGGCTGGTCTCTACGATCTCTTCCAATGACGATTTTCACGATTGACCATCCGTCATGGATTGGGCAGAATTTTATTAGTGGCTAGGTCAGATCAGGAAGGCGGTAGGCTGGCGGCCACGAGCTTATTCCGAGGCCCGGCACGCCCGCCCGGGAACAGCTCTATTTCCGTTCACTGAATCCCAAATACCTCAAGCTAATTAGTTAATTACCATATGTTGATATGATTATACGCAATAAAAAGTCGTCCAAAGGAACAGTGAGCCCGTACTGACACCCTGGATAATGAGCCAATGAATTTGCCCACAATTAAATCACGCCTATCTTCAGCTCCGATCAATTGGTACTTGTATATATGTCACGAGGTTGTACAGCAGAGTGTCAAGTTCAAATGGCAATGCAAGTCGGACCTGGCCGTCATGTTTTTGTTCAATTGCTTTGATTTGAATATTAACTAATCTAGTCAACTACGCTAGAGTCTCCTAACATATCTCGAATCAGAACTCAGTGGCGTATCTGACCTCCATCTGTCTAGTTGCTACTTGCACTGCAGCCTCGAGGACCTAGGCCTTTATGGTAGTATGATAACTAGTTCATACGATGAACCAAAATAAAATCGGGTATGATTGAAGATAAACAAGCAGATGAGATGAGCATATAGAAACCCCGAAAATAAGAGGAAAGGCGGAGAACAGCCCAAGGGCAATGTAAATGAGCTACAAAAATGCAGTAGTGGGTATTTGGGCTGTTGAGGAGGAAGTAATACTGAGTGAAAAACTCATTTTAAAACAGCCAAGACCACTTGCGTTGATGGTCGTTTCTTATCGTAGTTGAGCCTGCCCCAATTCACAAAACCTTGACACTCACGATCTCATTACCAATGCTCTCGGTCAACCTAGGGGCAACTCCGAAAGCTCTCAGATAATTGATGTTCGCTACCATTCTGAACCGAAACAATATGTATGAGGTGTTCAGCTCTGACGACACCATCATGAATTGGCGTTGAGTGGACCTGTCGTCGTGATTTTGTTGGTGGAATAGCCAGAGATATGGCCGTCGGCTAGGTGCATCCGCCACCGAAAGCCTCAAAGGACCATGGAGGTGATCGCACACCAATACACGTCAAATTTCAACTACAGGTACGGATCACGGCTTGCAGCGACGGATGCAGTCAGCAGCATCGTGGCGACCTCGGCCCAAGACTCTCAAGAACGGCGGCTGTAACGTGCCATGCGCAGAGGAGATGATGGTCAAACACCCAAGCGCTGAGGGATGGCAGCGCAGGATGGTCTATTTCAATGGATGCTAATGGATGGATGTTGGGTCGGGCCTTCTTGCGCGTGCGCTTGCGGGTGGCAAAAGCCCATCTTCCCAAACAAGACGCTGCACAGCCTCTGACTGGTCGACGGCCGAGGTGAGCGACAGGACCCGTTCAACGCATGGCGTCTCAGAAGCTCATCATCCATGTCCAGCGGGATGAATTATCCCTGGTCGGCTTGGCACGAGAACGAATTGTTGAGCCAGCGGCGGCGGCGATTGATGTCATTAAGTCATCGCCTCGTCGATTGCAACCCATTTCCCTGTTCAATTCTTTTCTCTAGGCCTCGTGATGCCCCAAAGCTGGTTTGCTCGGTGAGGCCTCCTCCAACTTACCTCAGCCCCTCGAGCCCAGCCCCTTCAGCCTCAGCCTAGAGGTGGCAAGCCAAGATGGACGGCCACGGAGGCAGCGCGGCGAAGTCGAATCCAAAACAATCAGCAACTATGGCGAAGCGCCGTGAAGGGACTTTACCCTTGCGCCCCAGTTCGTGCCCGGGCCCGGGCCCGCCGTCGAGTCCATTCGCCGTCGATCCATGGATGAGTTCTTGGTCGTACTCCACAGATGACGGTTGCGACTTCATTATGCCATGAAGGAAGCGAGGCCGTTGGCCACTGTTTCGCTTCGACAATGGGCAACGCGTTCCCCCTTCAACAAAGGACTTGGAGAGTTGCACGTTTCGCATCTTCGTCCCTGGGCGTTGACGGGGGGAGAAGACGAGACGACGACGAGGCCGGCGGCCAATCATTGGGAGCACTCTAGGTCTAGGGCGATTCTGATACACGGCTGCTTTGTCTGGCACAACTGGCTCCGACATGCCCCAGTGCCGGAACAGCGGTCCACGCATTGAGGCCGGGACAGCAAAACAAAACAAAACAGCTGTCCGGCAGAAGGTTATGCCGACGCACCCTGGCGGTATAGCATGCACTGCTACGGTGCTACTTTCAAGTATCTACAGTAATTAATAAGGGCGTCATCCTTCAGCGTCCTCCGTAGTAACTATTCATACTATGTAGTAAGTTGGCAGTCCTTTGGGACGGTGAGTGCCAGCAGAGCATTTGTTACCCCTGCAGCAGTCCTTGTCACATGGAGTCGCTTTCGGGGGCCGGGGGTTTGTCAACGGCGAAGGACCCGCCCGGTCAAGCCCAGGGTCTTTTGCTTGCATTGGCCAAGCCGGCAGCGGCGTAACGCCTTGTCATTTGGGCCACTGGAATGGATCCGAGGGCCGACAAGGTGGCTTGTTAAGGCTGTGAGTGAGACGCCCACGGTGCAAGTGGGTGTTCCCATGGTCACGCCGCCACACATCTAGCCGTCTAATTAGTGGCACACGAGTGAAATTTGGCTATTTGGCGTGTATGGATATGTGATTGGAGTTCCCGCATGTCCCCAGTGATTCTATATTCCAGCGGGCTGTGGATGGCCCTCACGGTTGTGACGGCGAGGGGGAGGATGGACAACTCACTGCCCGCTCACCTCACTCACCAGGACCCTCCATCACACACCTCGAGCCCCCGGAGTGGAGAGAGGAACAACGGCACCCCTGGGAGGACGGGCCATCCCAGGACCTGCAGCCCGGCTCTAGGGCTCCATCGCTCGCTAAATTACTTCCATGCGTCGTCCCAAGCCTGGGCTGTCGCATTCTGGCCCGGGGCTGGATCGATGGCCTCGACGACGGACATCTTTAGTGGCTGCTCCTAAGGCGAGGGCACCGTCAAGCGCCGCATTCTCGGCCAAGCTACAGTGGAGCGACGGCCTGAACTGGCACTGGGGAAGATTCGCACATTGCTGGCCGGGGCAGGTAACTGGGCCCCGCCAAATGGGCGAGTCCCCTCGACTGGGTACCTGCGTGAGCCAGGCCGCCAGGTCCCCAACACAGTGACACTACAGGACTCCACACTCGCTGGAGGCAGGCGGGGGAGGGCACCGGAGACCAGAGGCACCTTGGCTCCTCGATCCTCCCAACTCCATTCCGCCGCCGTCTCTTTTCGCCTCGGAGACGACCGACTCGTGCACGCCCAGGGTAAAGGGAATTCCTCTCCGCATCTCCCTCTAAACCTGATCGTCGGACGGCCCTAGCCCTGCCCAAGTTGTCCAGCGTGCGCCGCAGCGTTGGCCGACCACGATCCCTACCAGATTCTCTCCCTCTCCTCCCTCCTCGTCTCCCTGTTACTCGCGCGTGCTGTAACCTATTCCAATTATTCTGCTTTCCTTCTCTTTTATTGTCACCTCGCTCGCCCTTTGCTGCAAGTGTAGGCCTACATACCTATTCCTACCTACCTAGTGCGGCTGTGTGTCTCTCCTCCAACCACCAGCCACCGCGTTGCCTGCTTGTCGCACCCGCCAGTCACCTGGCGCATGTCCGTCATCTCGTCGCCGCAAACGCTCTCCCAAACGCTCTCCCAAACTCCGACAACGCTGAGCAGCCAGCTCGCAATTCGCAAGGGGGCGCGCCCCCAGCTCTCGCTCTTCCCTTCTCCCGTACTTCGCTTCTCTCCCGTCGCCTCGAAATCGTCGACCGCCACTTGCTCGAATCTCTAACAGTAGCACCTCGTCCGGATCCGTCGATCATCCCGCTTCCGAGACGTTGTGGCCCCGACTGCAGCAGAGCTACGGCAATGCGACTGCAGCCCAGCTAACCTTACCTGGAATTGCGCCAACCAACCGCCCTTCCTCTCTCACGGGACCTGTGTCCCCCGTTCACCTTGTCTTCAGCTTTGAACCTCTATATTACTTGACGAAGAGTACTTGGATCTGAAATCGAGCTTCGACTGCGCTCCACTGTATTCCCAAACCGCCGTCATGGCGACTTACGATGGAGGATACAGCGGCCAGCAGCACCAGTACGGCGGCCCATCCCCTCAACGAACCCCTCAGGGACAATATGGCAACGCACCGCCACCACAACAATACGACGACTACCAAAATGGGCACGGCTACGAAGATTACAACAACGGTGGCTATGGGCAGGAATACGGGCAGGAGTATGGGGGACAATACCAGGACCCTAACTATGCGCGAGGTCCGCCACCCCAAGAAGCATACGGACCTGGCCCAAGACGCGGCGGGCGGCCGATGCCCGGGGGTCGCGGAGGACCGGTTCACCGTCCCCAGACTGCCGATCCGCACCGGGGCCGCCCTCATCCACCTAGAGGTCACATCCCAGGGCCACCCGGGCGAGGCATGCCCAACGGAGCGGTCGGACGAGGCGGGACGCGTCCCGGTCCATATGGATCAAATTCAGACCCAGCAGGTAAGTCTCAGAATCACTCCCATATGGGGTCTCGTTATTCACAGCAACCCTAGCCGGCCGCCAAGCCCAGATGAACAATACTCCGATCAGTCCTCGAGGCGGTGGCTTTGGCGGGGGATATCCGCCTTTCCCAGGACAAGCTAGACGGACAGGCATGGACCGAGAACAACAAATGGTGGATCAAATGTCTGGTATGGATCTGAACCAGAACCAGAGATCGAGAATGCCGGAAGAGAGAGGAAGCTCTGATAGCCAGCGAGCCCCGATGAATGGGGGGCGGGGCCCTCCCAGAGGCTACCCTCTTCAAGGATATTCCGACCCGAGACGCGGGCCTCCTCCTGGACAAGACCCAGGTTACGGGGCCCCTGGTGGTTATGGGGAGTATGACGATGGATACACCCCCGGAGGACAAGGAGGGCCCCCCAGGAACGGGTTCGGCCCGCTTGCGCGAAGCCAGACGATGCCTGTGGAAGACCCTGGTTCAAGAAACCACATGCCTCCACCGCCACAGCGAACGGGCACGATGCCAATGAACGGCCCTGCTGGTCGGGGTATGCCTCAGCGTCCTTCAACAGCTGGTGGCCATCGCGCTCCCCCACAGCGAACGCATCCTTCAGAGCCTCAGGGAGCCCCGAAGGGCCAATATGTAGGCGAGTATGACGAGGAACATGGAGGTTATCGAAAGCCACCAGCGGCGACCTCTTATGATGGTGTGTATGACACCTACTTCGATAACCAGCGCAACAACAGCCAGGACTACGGCCAGAATCGGCATCAGAACCGAACCAGCGGGCCCGACTTCGATGCAATGCCACATACGGGCGCACGGGGATCCTTCGAGCGTCATAGCCATGAACAGCAACAGCCCGGAGCCCACCAGACTGCGCAGCTCTACCACGCAAAATCGCAACCCGATCTTCAGCCCCAGAGGGCTGTTTTTGAGATGGCTGGCGATGCGCCGTCCGTCCCTCCTCTACCTCCCATGAACGGCTACCAGCAAGGCTACGACCAGGGCTATCCAGTGTACGGAAACCATGATCAAATGCCTCCTAGAGGCCCAAGTGCACCTCCTGGTGGCCGGCCTGGTATTCCGACAAACTCGGCACCAATGAGACAGGCCTCGCAGCAGAGCCGGAATCCGGATGGCTTGCCTTTACACCCTATGCCCATACGACCAGGCCTGATGGCCAATTCCATGGTTAATCTAAACGAAAAGCCGCCTCCGGTCCGGAACTACGGCGGCGGCGCAACGCCGGCCCCACAGCCGCAACCGCAACAACAACATCAGCACCTCCAACGCCAACAGCTGCCGCCCCAACAGCCTCCCCAGCAGCCTCCCCAGCAGCCTCCCCAGCAGCCTCCCCAGCAGCCTCCTCCCCAGCCTCGTCAAGCAAGTGTCTCCCGGGACCCTGTTCAGGAGTCAGGCCCTGTGTCGGCGCAGGAGCTGGAGCATCTTAGAATGGTTGTCAAGTCCAACCCAGCTGACCAAGCCTCTGCTTTGAGACTGGCTCGGAGACTGATTGAAGCTAGTGATGTCCTCGTTCCCAAGCTTGAGCCGAAGCAGCGAGGGAGAGCGCGGGAGCGATACCTGATTGACTGCCAGAAAATTCTCAAGAAGCTTTCGAACGCACAGAATCAGGACGCCATGTTCCTAATGGCAGACAGCGTCGGCAGAGGCCTCTTCTCGCACGAGCCCGACTTCAAGGAGGCTTTCACCATGTATCAATCAGCCGCCAAGCTCGGACATCCCGCAGCAGCATACAGAACGGCTGTGTGCTGTGAGATTGGTCACGAGGAGGGAGGTGGTACTCGAAGAGACCCGTTGAAGGCGATTCAGTGGTACAAGCGGGCGGCAACACTGGGGGACCCTCCTGCCATGTACAAGGTGGGTATGATCTTGCTCAAGGGACTTCTGGGTCAACCCAAGAACCCGAGGGAGGCCGTGGGATGGCTCAAGCGGGCGGCAGAACGAGCCGACGCGGAGAATCCCCACGCGCTGCACGAGCTAGGTTTGCTGTACGAGTCCGCGCAACCCAACGATGTGATCATCCGAGACGAGCCGTATGCCTACAACCTGTTCCTGCAGGCTGCGGACCTGGGCTACAAGTTCTCGCAGTACCGGCTGGGATGCTGTTTCGAGTATGGCTTGCTTGGGCGGCAGATCGATACGCGGCAGTCCATCATGTGGTACTCGCGAGCGGCAACACAGGAAGAGCACCAGGCCGAGCTGGCGTTGAGTGGATGGTACCTGACGGGTAGCGAGGGCGTCCTGGGCCAGAGCGACACGGAGGCGTACCTGTGGGCTCGTAAAGCAGCTATTGCAGGTCTCGCGAAGGCCGAGTATGCCATGGGCTATTTCACCGAGGTCGGCATTGGTGTGCCGGCCAACCTGGAGGACGCGAAGCGCTGGTATTGGCGAGCTGCCGGTAAGTCAAACGGATTTGGCGCGCAACGTACTGAGGATAAGAAGAGGCTAACATTTCCCAAAGCCCAGGACTTCCCCAAGGCCCGTGAGCGACTCGAGGACTTGAAGCGCGCTGGCAAGAGCGGCGGTCAGCGGCAACGGGAGCGTATTTCACGAAGCAAGCAACAAGAAGGAGACTGCACTGTTATGTAAATCTCTCATGGTCTCTATGTGCCAACAACCACATGACGCGTCGATGAGAGGGACGGCAGATGACGACTTGAGCGGCAGTAAGGGATGATGACGAGGCGCCACGACTACCACGAATGCAAAGACCGGAAGGCAGCCTGTGCTTGAGATCGGCATAATAAAAATGTACGGGATGAGAGTATGGAAGGCGTTGGATCTGGTGTACTTGGGCTGGGTATGCTTCCTTTTTTTTTTTTTTTTTTTTTTTTCTTTCATGTGCCGAGGGAGGACTCATTTCAAGGATAAGCTGGTTGGCTAGGTACTTGAGAGGTGGCTTGATGCCCAGGTGGGGGAGGTATTAGTCTTGATTGTAGTCTCGATACAAAGCAGGCTTTAGCAATGAGAGACGTTCTTCAAGAGGTCGGTGATACGTTATCGTGAAGAAGTGGGATCATGTCACACGTGTTCTGTTGGTCTGTGAAATGATGTAGACGGCGGCATGTAGTAGAGAGGAGTTGAAATCTTATTGGTCGGTCCTTCGTTGGAAATCCAAGATGAACGGGTCTTGTGCTATAATGGGGAGTGGTTGTTATCATGCCATCACGACGTCAGTTGCGTAGCCTCTACGGTCTACACACTTACATGTGCCGAGCCAGGCAGCTATGCATTCAACCCCGAACGTTTCTTTTAGATTTTGCCGCTGGCTCTGCGGATACCACTATTTATGTACATGGGTGCTTGGATAGATGAGTTAGGTCGACGGCATCGAGCACAGACACCTCCGTCGATATGGTCAAACCTCATTTGCCGAACAAGCCCCCAAACACAGAAGAACCGCCGCCTCCCCCACGCCCGCCATGCCTCCTCGCCTCGTTGCGGATCCACTCGATGAGGAACTCGCGATCGGCCAGCTTTTTCGCGTCAGCAACCTTGGTGGTGGTCTGAGCCTCACCGGCATCGAAGCTCAGCAGGGTAGGAATGCTGGTGATCATGTAGTCGAGGGCAAGGTTGGGGCTGCCGGACATGACGTCGGGGGAGTCGAACTCGACCGTGGTAAAGGCGACGCCGCCCTCGTCCTCGCCGACGCCGGACTCGACGAGGGAGCGGAGCAGCGGGGAGACGACGCGGCAGGTGGAGCACCACGAGGTGGTCCAGAGGGTGAGCAGCGGGGTGCGTGCGGAGGAGGAGAGCGAGAGGTAGTTGGTGAAGGAGTCGGGGTTGCGGATGCTGGAGGGTTGTTTAGCACAAAGCAAAGTCGCGGGGCGGGTGAGTGGGGGGGACAAGGTATGTACGAAGGACACACGGATAGATCGTCGAGGTGACAAGGACAAGATGATTACAGATAGAGAGGTACGAATAGAGAATCGACGATAGACCCTGGAACCAAGGCCAAGGTGCGTGCATGCGCATGTGATGGACGGGGTGGGGACTCACGGCGCGAATATCTGGTTCTTTGCCCGTCGCGGCTCAGACGTCGAGAGAGAGGCTCGAGCCGCGGCGCCGCGAGGCTGGACCAGGCGGCGAGCCGGGCTGCGAATTGGCTTGCCGAGCACTGGCCGCAGCCCGGAGCGGAAGACAGGAGGCAGCTGCATTTCTTATTCGGGGTTTGTCTTGTGTATCTTCTGGTCAGTCCCAAGGTCGAGATTGGACGCAAAGAAGAAGAAAAAGACTGCCAGGGTGGGATCTAAGGCAAGGCCACGAGATCCGCGGTACGTCATGATGCTTCGGTAGCGCCCAGCGGTTGCAGCGGTTGTAGGGGTGGCACTGGTGGGGTGGGTGCTAGGGGACCCTTTCAACGGGCGCTGGGGGGGGGAGGAGAAGCGATACAGCGAGCTAGGTACGCTTCAGTGCTGATGGGGGCGCTGCACGGGACCGCTGCGATGTGCAGCCATGATGCGATCAGGTGGCGCACGGGAGGACCCTGTCTCGCGCCTCGCGACACCGCCCGTCCGCCGCCCGGCCCTCCGAGTCAGAGATCATCGGCAGGCTGCAGCTCCAACGTCTGTCTGTATCACGTCTTGGCCCGGTCGTCGCTAGCCCCAGGCTCGGGGTTTAGACGGTGAAGCGCAGGGGGGGGCGGCTTCGGGCGGCGGCGGCGGTGGCGGCAGTGACAGACCGCCGGGATTTGGATAACCTGCCTTGACCTTGATAACCTCGTGCTCCTCCTACATAGTACATATATGTTCGTCCTAGTCCTGTCTCGCTTCTGCTTGGACCTTTTATATCCTCTTCCCCGGATAATCGAGGCAGCGAGGCAGACATCCATCTTCCTAAACACGCCAAACGGCATTCCCGGCTGCTCCGTCCCCCCCCCCCCCCATCGCCACTTCCCCGGCGCGTGTCCGGTGCCTGCTCTCATCCCGTGTGCAACCCTCCACCTCCATCTTTCCCCGGAACTCTCCATCCACCACAACACACGACACCTCAGCATCAGACCTAAATCGGCACACCTACGCACAGAGACAAGAGGCACCTACGCAGTCTCTCTCACACACTCTCGCGGCTTCAACTGCCGGGGGGAGACAGTCACCTGGCATCCTCCAGTCGTCCCGAGACTACGGTTCCATCTGTCATCCTCCTGTCATACCGTCTCTGTCTCTGTCTCTGTCTCTCTCGTCTCTCTCGTCTCTCTCTACCCTCTTCCTACGCTCACCTCACCGACCCCAGTCAACCTTCAAATATCTTTCAAAATTCCTCTCCAGCTCAATACTCTTTACTCTTTCAATCCTCCCGAGTGAAAACCCCCCACTCCATCCTCACATTGATACCCGGTACAATCTCAACCCTTACGTCTCCGCCTCAAACCGGCTCCACCAATCGCCACTTGGCACCTCTACTTTTGACTCAGGGTCCTCACAAGGTTCCCTTCTCCCAGGCCTCTTTCGGTGCATTTTTTCCTCCTGGATTACTTCGGTGCATTTCTCCTCCAGTGGATCCACTCGCTGCCACTTAAACTGGTCGATACCCAGAGCCGCTGTCTCTCCGACAAAGCCGCTTACGCCTCGCCTCCGGGGGAATCTCCCTCCTCCTGAGCTGGTGATAAGTGGGCTCGCCATTGTCTGAAAGCCAAACATGACCACTGAAAAGGCCAATTCGCCTGCTCAACCTCGCTGGCGGCGATTCTTTGGCAATGACTCGACCAACAATGGCTCTGCCAACGACGTGTCAGGGCCGTCAAAATGGAGCATGGGAGTCTTGAATGACAAAGAGACAATCGAGGTTCCAGGTGCGTCTTCACATCCATGGAGGATCTCCAAGACATCTAGAAACTAAAGCTGAAACAGGGTCTGTGCTGCTCCTCGCTCAACATCGCAACGAGCCTCTGGGTCTGCGGAATGTGCATGCTAGAACCTCGCATTCCTCTATCCCAGCTGGCTTTCCCGTGGAGCTGCCCAGGAACTCGATTTCGTCAGCCCCCGCCAACCCACCGCCCGTGCTTGAGGAGGAAGATGACGGAAAGAAGAAGACCGGCGACGGTACAATAATCTTGGACCCGCAACCCGAAGAATCCGGCAACGATCCCCTCAACTGGCCCGGCTGGCGACGAGATCTTGCGTTGCTGTCTCTCGGCTTCTATTGCATGATCGGCGGTGGAGTCACTCCCATCCTCGCCGCCGGCTTCACTAATGTTGCGGAAACGTACGATGTCAAGCTTGAGACAGTTTCCCTTACCACCGGACTCTACATGATGGGCCTCGGTGTGGGCTCTGTAGTAGTCTCGCCCACCGCGATTCTGTACGGAAAACGCCCGGTCTACCTAGCCAGTTCCATCGTCTTCATCGGCATGTCGATCTGGGCAGCCGCGTCCCCGTCGTTTCACTCCCTCCTAATAGCCAGAGTCTTCCAGGGCATCTCCGTCAGCCCTGTTGAGTGCCTCCCGTCTGCCACCATCGCTGAGATTTTCTTCCTGCATGAGCGAGCATTCCGAATTGGTATCTACACTCTGTTGCTGCTCGGTGGCAAGAACTTGATTCCCCTTGTCAGCGCGGCCATCATCGGTCCTTTGGGGTGGCGATGGGTTTTCTGGTAGGCACACTTCACATATCCTAACAACATGATCCATGTCTAACACAAGCAGGATCTTGGCGATAGTCGTGGCTTTTGGCTTCGTTCTTCTCTTTCTGTTCGTTCCCGAGACGTTCTGGGACAGGACACCGCATCACAAGTCCAGGTCCAGACATGCGTCTAGAAGACCAAGCTTTCTCCACCGGCATTCATCCCGACATGCCTCGGGCCACATGACTCCTCATGAGCATGCAGCAGAAACCGATGTGGCATCTCCAGCCTCTCCAGGCGCGGTACGCAAGCACAGAGACGTTCATGTGGGGTTTTCTTCGGAGACACAACCATCCAAGGGTACAGCTGAAGCCAAGGAAAACGACCATTCTTTCCCGGCCGGTCATGGCCTTGCTGCGGTACCTCCAGCCCATGGCGTTGATGCCCCGACAGTTGACAACTCAGCCTCCCCTTACTTTAGCAGTGCGACGGGAAGTGAATCCAACGTCAATTATTACCAGCCAGGACACAACTTGGACAATGAGCGAATTCCTGCATCACAGCTCAGGGGCCCACCCACGGTCAAGGCCTACACACACAACCTCCGACAGCAACCACCCAAATCATTCACTCAACAACTAAGACCTTGGCACGGCCGTCTCAACAACGACAGTTGGTTCAAGGTCATGCTGAGGCCATTTGTCCTGTTCGCGTACCCCGCGGTCTTGTGGTCCTCTGGCGTGTATGCCTGCTCGGTGGGATGGCTGATTGTCGTATCCGAGTCAATGGCCATGATCTATCGGGACGCAGAATTATACAACTTCTCCGCCCTCCAGACCGGCCTGGTCTACATTTCTCCCTTCATTGGTGGCATCCTCGGTACCGGCGTTGCTGGAAAAATCAGCGATATTATCGTGAAGGCCATGGCACGGCGCAACGGCGGCTTATATGAGCCCGAGTTTCGCCTCGTTATGGCGATTCCCATTCTCGTCGCCACCAGTATAGGGCTCATGGGGTTTGGATGGTCAGCTGATGAGCGGGATCACTGGATAGTTCCTACCATATTCTTTGGAATCATTTCGTTTGGGTGCTCGCTGGGCTCGACGACCGCCATCACATTTTGCGTGGACAGCTACCGCCAGTATGCTGGGGAGGCGCTGGTGACACTGAACTTTTCCAAGAACATATTCCATGGGCTGGTGTTCAGTCTTTTTGTGACTCATTGGCTAGAGTCGGATGGTCCAAAGAAGGTATACATCTGGATCGGTGTCATCCAGGCGATTTTGATGCTATTCACGGTTCCCATGTACATCTATGGGAAGAGGGCCCGCATGTGGACGGTACGCATGAACTTGATGGAGAAGCTCTAGGACTTTGACATTGGCGTTCTGGTGGAGTGTTCGCACACTTTGATGAGTTAGATTATGATTTTATACCGGGGTGTTCCAGACGCATTCATAGCATGACGGTTCTCACGAGGAGACATGGCAATCACTCGGCGTAAGAGAGGGACATGTCGTGGGCGTTCAGGGTCAAGCTTTGGGGCCAGTTTCCTCTAAATCGATAGGGTCTCTACCTAAAGTAAATCTTTGTCACTCAACTATGCCGTGCCGTGCCAACATGTACCAAGAATCATATTGAGGGTGATATATACGTGATGTGCCTCCTAGATAGAATGACACATTTGTACAGTGCGGGATAATGCTCTATCCTCACAGTACCCACCCCCACCAAGGTGCCTCCCACCCACGTCACACCCCTCCACTCGCACAGTACCGTACAACGGCAAGTAAAAATACCCAATATCAACAACACTCACCGGATATCATGTCATCCTCGTCGCGGATCCCGCCGCTGCTGGAGCCGCACCTCGCCCTCCCGCCCGAGGCGTCTCTCATCCTGCTCACCAGCGTTCTGGGCGCCAGCGCCAACTGGCTCGTCCTCAGGCACGTGTACTCGTACCTGCGCGGGGCGGCAGCGGGCGAGGACAGGGACACGGGCGTTGTTCTGGTGAGCTTCCTACGAGACGGGGCGTTTTGGCGAGATGGCGCGGCCAGGATGGTGAGTTGCTTCCTCGTGTCTGTCACGCCGGGTGGGGACTGATCCCTCGGGGAAACGCTGCAGGGCCTCGACTTGGATGCGCTCGCCAGAGCGGGACGCTTCGTCTTCGTGGATGGCTTGGCGGGCTTGGTCGCCGGGGATGCGCCGCCGAGCTCGGGCAAGGACAGGCTTCTCCGGGGCTGCGAGTTGCCCGGCGTCAGGAAGGAGCTCGAGGCCGCCGTGGCAGACCTCGGGACTTCTCGCAGGGTCCTCGTCGTCGACCAGCTCGACGCGCTGCTGGCCGTCACCGACGAGGCGACCACCAGCCTGGCGCTGCAGAACCTCCTCCTCTCCCTCCGCAGCGTACGTCGCCTCCCTCCCCTCCTCTCTCCCCTTGCACCAACGTCTTTTCCCCCATCCCGCACCACGCCGCTAACATCAGCAACACCAAAGCTCGTCCACAGCACGGTGGTGACCATGGCCGCGGACGCGCCGCTGGCGGGCGCGCAGGCGACGACGCTGGAGCGCGAGCACGCGAGCCTGGTGCTCTCGACGGCGCACGCCGCGGATGCGGTGGCGGCGCTGCGGATGCTGGACACGGGCTCGGCGCGCGATGTCAGCGGCGTGGTGCGGCTGACGGGGCCCGGCGTCGGAGAGCCGGGCGAGTTTTTGTATCACGTTGCTGCGGATGGCGGCGTGAGGGTTTTTGAGAGGGGGGCTTGAATCCGGCAATGGACTGATGTGCGTGTATGAGTAGCTGGGATGGCGGGCGACATTGCAATGTTGGAACGGAAAAGTAAGGACCATCATGGCTTGGTTTGATAGAATTGGGTGTTGGAGACCCCGGCTGCGATCGTGGGATAGAAATCAGACAGCTCAGTGCAGCTAATATCAGAGACACCGATCAAAGTTCACTGAGAACCCCTCCCCCCCACGACGGAAACCAGTTACCAGGAAACTCTCACGACAGCTGCCCCTCATCCCTCTCGAGCATCAAGGGCACGTTCATGCAAGATCAAGATGCCATTTCAGAACCTCGTAACCGAATCCCTATGGAATCTCAGAAAAGCAAAGGGTCCTTTTTATCCTTGCTCAAACATGTAAAACACCATGCCCATGCTCCAGCCGCCCCGTTCGGTCCGTCGTCCACGCGACCCACCCGTTTCCCAGTCACCACCAGCCCCGATGATCCCATTGTCGAATCCCCTCATCCATATTCTTTTCTTTTTTCACTTCGGCATTGTCGCCGTTTCCCGCGGGCGCGCGATTGTTCCGTTCACTGGGTGGAGGGCGGGCAGGAGAGGGAAGGGCGATGAGGAAGCGAGGGGGTTAGAGGGTTGCAGTCCCCGTTTACGACTCCGTCTTGACGGGTCGCGAGCTCTTGGGCTGGCCGGTCTGGAAGCCGTTCTTGAATTTCCGGGAGACGCCCTTGAGGTAACGAGTGCGGCCGGTGCCGACGGTCTTTCTTCGCTTCGCCTTCTCGGACCAGTTGTCTGTAAGAGGGGACGCGGGTCAGTATTTCTGTCGAGGCAGCCAGGACCATTGGATCGTGATCGCCTGGCCGAGGGTTGTCTGTGGGAGCGAGGGAGTCACATACACTTGCGGATCTTGGCAGCAGGGTAGCCGCAAGACGAGCACTCATGCTTCTGCACGTGAAGCGAGCGACGACCTAAAATGTCCCATCAGCCTTCCAATTCATCTCGTCTGGTTCCCAGAAAATTGTTTCCTCGGGGATAAGTCCTCGTCGATCGCATCTTCGTGCTGCGTTTGTCCTGCATCGAATTCCTCCGCGGGCGGATCGAGAACCAAATAGGTTGAGAGAAGGGGGGGAAGAACTAACCGCATCGTCGGCACAGGGTGTGCGTCTTGTTGTGACGCTTACCGAAACTTCCTGTACCCTTCGCTGTTGGCAGAAGATTAGCAGCTGCGTGGTTGTTCCCCTCGGGGATCTCGAATTCAAGGGCGGCAACGTACTCATCTTGGCTGTGGTGTTTGGACGGTTAGTTGGATGGCGGTGGTGAAATTCTTAATTTGGGAGGCTTTTTTGGTGGAGTGTCGAATTGTTGCACCTCTCTAGCCCTAATCCTACGGGAACCGGGCTCGGTGGGTGGATGTTCCGCTTAGGTCATGTGATCTTCCTGGAGGTGCTTCACACGTGACTTGGGGCAAGTCTAACCCTGGGCGTCTAAGCTTCGTGGTCTAGTTAGTAGTGCAAAGCCAAGACAGACTGATAAGTAAAGGCACGAGGCACGACTGATGTGAAGAGCGATGTGTTTTATCGTGTGAACATCTCCTTGGTGAGACATGTTATCTGTTGGAATAAAAGTGCAACCCTCACTCACCCGTTGGAGGAGATCTATTCTAAAGAGTATATTGTCGAGGCTCAATGTTACCGAGATTTGTACAAACCCATCGTCGTTCATGTCTCAAATGCGTGCAGTAAGCCAACCCGCCTCTCAATCTCACCTGCACCCAGATTGTGTGAATGGACTCCATAAACATGTATCATAATTGGTATCTCGAATAACCAAATCACCCAGAATTACACCCTGTCCCATAACGCCCGACCAACTCATATAAATATGTATAGAAACACCCGCTTTCCAAAACATGATTCGCAACTTCTGCATCCGTAGCTTCGCCCGAGATGATATACCCAAAAACAACACCACGCCAAATATTTCTGGCTCAAGGCCATTCTGTAGGTCCAATAGTCGTTCCAGTGGGAACTTTGAGCTTGACTGCCTCGAGGTTCAAGTCAAGTGTGTGCAGGGCACCCTCGTTGCCCCACCAGTTCGGGTGGCTGGCACTTGTCAGGTACAGCGTGAAGAAGATGACCATGGTCGACATAATCAGACCACAGTCCAACGCTGCCGATGTGATATAGTTGTACTGTAGCCACCATCCGGTGTAACGTCGCTTGATGTAGTAGTTGAAGAAGGTACCAGCCATACCCCAGCAGAGATAGATGTAGACGCTCGCCGGGGGCAGCATGTTGGAGCCACCATAGATGAGCGGAGTGCATACGTATCGCCAGATTGATCGGGGCCACTTGCGGGCAAGGAGCCAGGTGATGACAGGAGTCACAGCACCAACGAGCCAGAACCACTGGAGAGAAGAGTAGATGGCACCGCCACTGAAGATTCGGGCCGGGCCGATGGCTCCCCAGATGACTGAAGCCGTGTAGAAGACTCGACCGCCAGGGCAAGTGTAGTTATTTTCTTGTTCAAGCGAGCACACGTCGGGGATGTGACCTAGGGCCCAGTTCATAACGCAGATCTGAACAACGGCGGACCACAGGGATGCGACCAGCTGAGAGAAGAACATGACTCGAGGCGGAACCTTCATGTAGTGGCCAAGTTTGAGATCCTGAGCGAAGTACAGAGCCTGGGTCATGCAGATGTAGCCGTAGTTCTTGAACATCATCATTGCCACAGGACGTCCTGGGACCATGTATCCGATGATGAATTCCGTCAAGACGTTGAGGCCGAGTTGGATATTAGTGATGGCCTGGACGAGACCAATCGGAATGAGCCAGACAATGGGGATCAGCATGCAGACACCGAAGGCCCACGCAGGGAACCCCGTAGGGTAGCCTGCAACAACACCGAATGAAATGGAGACCATTACGACGAAAAGAGCTGTTGTCATGTCAGCACGGACGAGTTTAGCCACTCATCAAGAAGATCCTATCAACATACCGGCGTACCACCAATCTTCGACATCGCGGTATTTCTTCATCAAGCGCATGTGAACATCATCCTCCTGGTGACGGGCGAGCCTGAATTGCTTCCAGATTTCCTGGCCGTGGTACAGAGCAACGTGAACGACGACAGCGGTAACGGCAGCAAAGGAGAGGCCATAGGCCATGGCAAACTGGGTCGGGAGAAACAGAGGCGAGTATTCTTTGTAGGCCGTCTCGTTGAAGTAGAAGTTGCGATCCAGAATTCGAGAAACGTTGTAGATGGCGCCGGTGTTGTCATACGACTCGGACGACTGAACTGGGAAGTAATCGGCGTACCAGGTACCAGAGAAGTGAACCCCCATGGAGATGAAGATGAAGAAGACGACAATTCCCAGGAGGACGTTGGCGATTGCGTAAAAGGGAGGGATCAGAGGCGATGCCAGGTAGCCGCTATACACGGTCCAGTCAAACGAGGTAGGCATCAGGCCATATCCGGACAATCCACCAAAGATCTTGTTGATGGCGACGTTTTTGGGAGCAACCCAGCAAACCCAGGTGAAGTAGGAAAGACCCTTGAAGATCCAGCCAGGAAACCAGTACCACACGAAGCCGGCGCATCCAACAATAACAAACCACCTGTATCGGGCAATCTTCCAGCCATTGGTCTTGGTGGGGTCAGAGCCTGTGTGATCGTGAAGGGTGTAGAACAAGGCGCAGTTGACAAGATCGGAAGGCCAGATCATGGCAGCAGGCCACACGAGAAAGCGGCGGGCCATGCCTGCGAGGCCGTAGCCGGTGCAGAGAGTGGTGATGCCGAATAGAAGCTGGAAGCCCCATCCAAAGTGCTGGCCATAGAAGAGCTGCTGTGCAAGGAGAACATCGGTGGCATAGAGAACACCACCGCCATACGCGGCCTTGGAATTGAGTTAGCGACTCGTCGAAGGCGTCGGGGTGAGATGGAAACATGGAGGGAAGACAACCGGGGAGACGAGAGTTACTCACGTTGGACATGGCAACGATCACGACATGCTCCTTGTAGTTGAACTTGCCCGGCTTAAGGTTGAACTTGAGGCCGCACAAGTTCCACTCGCGGTCGGGCATAACGAGGTCCCAGCCGAGGCCGATAGGATAAGCGACGAGCTGAACGACGTAGGTGGTGATGGATACGCTGGGTTGGCGCAGGGAGAAGAGCATGTTGACGCCAGAGCCGATGGTGCAAAGGATCATGCCAATGACCCAGGCGCGGATGGTGTTGGCAGGCAGGTCGACATCGAAGTTGCGGACAACAGCTCGCACCTATTGAGAACAAGGATTAATCGATAAATCGCTCCATCGCAGCCCAGCACATATGCTCCGGCCGATGCCATCTGCAAAGTCGCATCTGACGCTGGGATCGCGAGGCATTGGCAGCATCTCGGGCGGACAAGCAGGTGCGCGCATACCTCTGGATACGGGCTGTTGTCCTCCATCAGCGCATGCTCAATCTCGATGCCCTTCTCGGCATTTCCAGTAGCGATGGCGGCGTCGACATCGGTCAGGTCGTCGATGGGCAAGTTGGGATCAAGCTTGTGGGCCTTTTCGAACTGCTTGAGGTGTTCGAAAGTGTCGATGCCCGAGGCAGCGGCGGCAGCGGCTTCGAGGGGGCCAGGCAACGGGGTGATGTCCTCGGCCTCGTGGCGCTTGCGGAAGATGGACGGCACCATGGTATTTTGGGCGCCCGTTGGCCTGGGGGAGGAGGATAGTCGTGGGAGAAGTTGCGATGCGATGGCAAGGAGGAAGGGAAACGGAGCGAAGCAAAAGAGAGGGCCAAGCGACGTGTAGCACCTACAGACTTGACCGGGCTGACCCAGCGTATGTAGGGCGAGTGAGCACGGGCGAGGAGAAGAGGGCTCACCCCCGCGAAGGCGCAAAGGCGATAGAGATTGGCACCCGCGGACTAGGCTGTTGGAGGCTTGGAGCCCTCGGAGGTGGGTTGACGGCGGTTGACGGCACCGGGCACTAGACGATCCCAGACATGGTGGGACACGCCCAGGACACCCGCGAGGTTTCCGGCTTCTGGGTACGGACCCGGGTCCGGCTGTGACTGGCCCGAAGAAGACTGGCCTGCTGGAGGGGGGGTCCTCGGGGAGGCGGCGAGGGTTGTGTTCTGGAAGATGTGTACCAGGGCGCTGGTGGAGTGGATTGTCGACAGTGCCTCCTGTGGGATAGGATGGAGAGGGACGAGGAGAGCACTGTCGAGGGTGCGGCCTGGCTGGGCGCCGGTACTATCGCGAAACGACACCATTCGGCTCACGGACACCTTCCTTGTTGGGCATAGTCGCCACCGGGGTAGGCGACAGCCAGGTTCTGAGACAAGGGTCGACAGGGGAGCCACAGGCCGCTTGTCACTGGAGGCCACTGTAGTTGCAATTGCTGGGCGCTGCTCTGATTCGGACCTTTTGTTTGCGACTCCTCCGTAAGATTCCATAGCGCCTCGATCACGTACCAATGCTCACCAAGATACCGACCGGCACACATCAGGCCAAGGAACTAAATTGTTCTCGTCCTCGGCATTATGAGACAAACGATCAATCAATCAATCAATCAATCATCCCGTCTTGGCCGTGGCCGTGGCATGGAAACAGGCCCGCCGCCGCCGCACGCCATTCCTATCCCCCGTCCCAGAGCCAATCACCGACGCTCCAGATGGACTTCGCGCTTCACGCTTCACACTTCAAGGGCCGCCTTATCTTCCATCCCACTTGGGATTAGCCTCGGACCCCCCAACTGGCGTCTCAGCCCGGTGGTGATTTCTCTCGCAGCATGTGCTAATCATCAGGAGAAACTCCATCAGGGACAGGCCGCAATTGTTCCTGTTGCGCAAGTACTCCCTACGCATGATGCCATCCCCAGGTTTTGGCAGCAATCAATTCCACAAGTGGGCAGGGGATAGGCTTGTCGCTATCGTTTCCTGGAATACGTAGCACAACAATAGGCCTGTTCAACTATCGCTTTCATTCCCTAGTAGCTCTCGGCTTCTCGGCAGTTGCATCCTGAAAACGTTGTGGTTTAACGGGTACGAAGCTGGCTTATGTGCAACCCGACATCCTCTCCTCAACCTGATTAACCCTGCCCCGTCCATCCCGTTATTCGAAATGCACTGACGATGATGCCTAGAACCCCTCAAGCCCCCCAAAACACCACCATTGTCGAGAGGTACAGCACGACCTGAGGTATGGTCCCTGCGCGACTCGAGCAAAAGGCCCTGTCCCCATCCGTCACAGGGCGAACTTTTGTTTTCCGCCGCCCACGTTCGCTGCCCGGCCTCTCCGATACTCCGATCGCTCGCGAAACACACAACAATGTCTGCTCTCTCGGCCGGAACCCGCCTGGGGGATTCCGTGGAATCGTCCGTGGCGCACCTATTTTGCCGACCGCCCAGTGGCCATCGGCCGACGGGCCGTCTCTGTGTCTCCGACGGCTGGGAACTTTTGTTGGCCAGACAGACGCTTCGCCTGCCAAGTGTCAGTCGCTATGTACGTAAACATGACCGCCAACACCCTGGTGCCTCATCTTCGGTGCAGGAACTTTTTGTTCCCATCGTGTTCCATCACATGCGTGGAGTCGGTGCCTCTCCAGGAACACGCTGGCGAGTCGTGTTCTAAGACTTCGCCAAGTAAGAGACCAACTAACTGTCTTAGACGACCAAACGCACCTCCGTTCAGGGATTGGTCGTCGAGATGTATCGAGATCCCGGTTCCGTTCAATTATAACTTCTCGTATAACTCCCACACTCGCCAAGTCTTGTCTCCTTGTTCTTGTTCACGTGAAGATCTTTTTGATGCCAACGCACAGCTCGAGTTGCCAAGTCTTCCTTCATTTATCGACGAATACACAGATCGACATCCTGGTATTCTGTCACTTCTGATTCACAGAATTTGCCTTTCGCCGACTCTGTTTGACCTGCATCCGTTGCGTCGGATGGTTCTGGATACGCGGCGGTCACCAGTCAGGAGGCCATCCGGGTTCTCTTCCTCTTCCTCTTCACAGCTCGCCGTAATTCACAAGTCCAGGCGGGAACTCCATGCTGAGGTTGCAACCAGGCTCCGTTATAATGTATCAAAATCCGAAACCTTCCCCAGTGAGTCATCCCAGGTTGTCGGTCTCCCGCCGGTGGCCCTCTTCCACTCGGGCGTAGCAATGACAGAGCGCGCATACGCCTGCACCTCCTCTGGTAATAAATCCTCTCGGTCCACATCCATCAGCCGCGCCGCCAACGCCGTTACGTGTGCGTCCAGAATCGTGGGTTGGTCCCCAAATATCCACGTCCTCCCCCGGTTGTGATTCTTGAGAACCTCGACCAGCTCGTGCATGAATTCCAACGCCCCCTCCTCTGCCTGGGTGACGTTGTCCGGATCAAGAGAACTGCTGTTGGTGGTTTCATGGCTCATAACTCGTTAGCGGTACCGCGAAACCTCCGTGGGATCACTTACAAGATGCTGCTGATTTCAAGCGCCCGTCGGTACTTTGGGGACAGGCCGTTCTTCTCGAGCAACGCTGCAGCTTCGTTAGGAAGGCCGTACTGCCGGTCCTCTGCTGATATTACCAGCGGGAGAGCCTGGAAGGAGTATATCTTTTCCACGAGGGACGATATGACTTCCTCGTGCTCCTCTGGCATCAGTTCCGGCTGCCTCTCGCAAAGCCATTGCGCAATGGTTCGGCTGTTGTCCAGAGAAGCCGGCAACGCAGGAGACGTCAGCACGGGGACCTACAGCATGATGGGTCAGTCCACGTTCCACACACAGGGGCTATGGGGGAGGCGATTGACCTGGCCCTTGGTGTTGACCAGTGTCAGGTATGGCTCGGAGAGATGATCTTCCCGGTGCAGGTTGACCAGCCGGACCTTCAGCCTCGGCGCCGTATCGGGGTTGAGCGACTCTCCGAGCACGAACCCGAAGCGCACCATAAGCGAGTAGAGCGAGAAGGGGAAGTAGTGGAGGGTATAGACGGGATCCGCCATGGCGAGAATGTTTTCCTAGGTACGGATCGCAAGCAAACACAGCCGGAACAAGTGGGATGGTCCAGGGATACTTGGAACCGTCTTTAAGACAAAGGAAACAGGTTCGCAAGTTACGTATGCAAAGAACAGGCGACGATCATACCCTACAAAACGACGTCCAAAAGTGGAGCTGTTAGCTGAGACGCCGTCTCATCCTGGAGTCGACCGACACCCACCAAGTGGCACCAACCAAACGCCCCCATTCGGGTTCCAAGTCTCCCACAACCCGCAGACGAAGCTGCCCGAACAATTAAACCGACAATGCACTTTCCATTCACGCGAGACAACGGCGGAATTGGGCGTTTTTCGTAGCTCAATTCGAAACCGTACAGCAATGTCTCTACTTAAACCCATACAATTATGCCATTGCGAAGTCGTTCCAACTCCTGGTGAAGAAGCAAGATCGGATCAAACCTTATCTCGCGGGGTCTCCTGCGGCATCGGCCAAGTCCCTGGACACTAACTAGTCTAGGTAATACACCAAGGAATGCACGACAACTGTTGATCACTCTGGCCGAAACAGGATTCCGGACCTGGTCTGGGTAACTCCTTGTGCAGGTTTATCGTAGGCCCTGATCGGTGACGCCGGTCAGTTATTTTTAATAATGGTTTTCTCATTTTTAATAGGGCAAGGTAGTGTTTCCCTAATTTACCCTATATTTCTCTCTATGAGTAGAGCCTTACCACGATCAATTTATGATAGGCTAGACCCTATCTTGGACTTAGTCTTACTTAGTATTAGAATATATAAAGTATTTCGCCCTGCTTAATATCATTGGATAAATTAAAGCAACACTGTCAACGACACAGCAAATAACACAGTAAGGTGCTATGCCTAGCACTAAAAATCCCAACAATTTAAACACAGCAAACTTTCCCAGTAACATAGTTCGCCTTGATGCTAAGCTTTCAGCCTCTTCTTGCAACCCGTCTGAGTTACTCTCTTTGACCTTTATGTCCAACTCTTGAAAAGCTTATCCTAAACCACAGCACATATAAATGACCTAGCCGTATTATCAAGCTGACAAGTCCACCCGGCTTTCTTCCCTGTTTCCGAGCACACAACACAACACAATGCAAGCCACTGTCATCCGCTGCGTCTTGCAGCCAAACACCCGCGAGCAGATTCGTATGGCTTGCAAAGCATGCTGATAGCACTCTCTCAACAGTGAGATTGACAATGCTGCTGAGTACAAGCAGCAACTCAGACGGGCTTGGCTTTACAGCCTTGACTTCACAGTCTTGGCGGCTTCCAGTCTAGCCGCCCATCTATCGTCAGCACCATTTGAATGATGCATGGAACTCGGGGAAGGATCATGTGAGGTCAAGGATAAGTTAGAACGGAAGACGTAGATGCGAAAGTAAATGAATGTACTTTGCAGCCAGGCTCAGGATAAAGAAATCAATGCGTGACACAGTAATTGCAACACATTATGTTCCCTCGTAGAGGAGTGGAAATGGGTATGCATATGAATTGCCAAAGCTGCAACCAGACTACTTAGTACCTTGCTAGGGGAACAGGGTGGAAAAGTTTCCCTTAGACGGGTGTCGCCACAGTTGACTCAGCTACGTATGTTATCCTGTACCACGGACGAACAACTTCGGGTTGCAAGCTTCCAGAGGGGTAGGATCCCCGATGGAATCCCACTCGGACATTTCACCCTGGTGAAGAACCTCAGCCACGTAGCTGACGGGAAAAGCGACAATACCATATTTGAACGTTTTGGAGGTTCGAAAATTTAAGGACCACCCTGTCATACTCTAAGGATTGGCCCCGGAATGCAGTTGAAAGCGGCTACAGCTGGACGTTGCCTGAGCGTGTGTTGGAGATATCATCGTCCAACAAGCCCAGCAAAAGGCACGTAGACGTAAAGGCAAACTCTCTAAGCGAGTTATTCCACAGCAGCTCCGGCTGTACTTCAACCGGCCAGTCACCCTTGGGCACGCCGAAGGGGGGTTACGGAGAGTCTGGAACCTCCGGCTGCCGCTGTTGGCCCAACTCCAAGTATAGAGACAGATGTACTTGGGTTACATCTTGAGAGAGTTGCATAGTACAGGGGTGTCACTATGCGGTCCGGCAAAAACAGAGGCATTTACAGTAATGTACCATATCCTACGAGAAACCTCCGCCGCTCTCACATCGATCCACAGTGTCCAGGTTCCTGGGAAAGTTTGCTGTATCTAAATCATGAGGAAATCTGGTACTGGGCATAGTAGGTACCTTGCTCTTGCCGGGCAGCTGCGGACAGTTGCAGCTGCCAGCACAAAGTTAGAACCCCAAGCGAACTGCTCGGTTTATTTGTTCACCGTCGATTTCTTCTGCCATTCTCCTTCTGCTTTATTTTCCCCCTCTTCGTCTTCCTCCACCCCGGAATTCTCTCTCCCTTTCACGTATCTTGCCCTCGCGCTTGTACTACCAAGACATTATGGACGCTTTAATCCAGCTCATACCTACCTTTCAAGAGTTCTATCACAATCGTCCGGACGTGCTTTCTCAGGTGACTGAGCTCATTCAGTCTCGGCCTGATTTCCAGGCGCCTGTCGATCTCGTCCCGATGGACGAGTACGAAAGACGGCTCATAGCCATCGAGACGATTCTCGACCGTCAGAGGCTCGTGCGAAACGATAAGGACTGGCAGCTTTCCGCGCTTCAGTTCACTGCCCTGCTTGGCATGCCGCTCGCAGCTCTTGAAGGCCCACGAGATGATATTGCCTTCAAGGAGCCCCTCGACAGATTAGGCATGTTGTTTAATCATTGTGAGTATCCCTCCTCCACTCTGGATGACTACAGGCAAAACTTCATGACGCTAACAAATCTTAGTCTTGCTAAAGAAGAAATTTGTCACTGCAACGTTACTAGGCAAGAGACCTTTGAGCAGTCTCTCACGGCAGAGCGCAAACCAAGGCCCCGCCCCGCTCTCGACCACATCCGAGAAAAGTGCAACGACACTGCCGCAAAAGCGGCCACTTCAAGAAACCCCCAAGAACAGCCCCAAAGACAAAACCCTCAGCCAGCCAAAGGAAAAAGTCGACCGTAATTACACAGAGAGAGACAAATGCGCCTCCCAGGATCACAAGCAATGCATCGTTACGGCGACTGGAGATGCTCATGTCTGTCATATTATTCCCTTTGCTTGGAATGATAACCCAGAAAACCTCACAAAGACCGAATACGTGATACCATCGATTACAAGCGGTCTAGGCCTTTGGACCCTTCCCATAGCTATTCCTGCTATCGGTTCTCTGCACTCAGGACTGGGAACCTCAGATAAAGCATGGAACATGATCACTTTGACCCCGTCGCTTCACACTTGGTGGGGGTCTGGCTTTTTTGGGTTCAAGTTCATGGGAAAGACCCCAAGCACAGTTCACCCAGGGCAGACTGAGGTTCAGCTTCAGTTCCGATGGATGCCACGGAGCATAGATATTAATGCTACGCGCAAAATCAACCTTCAGGACCAGAGAGATCCGCAAAAGCGCCTTTTCGCTGATCTCACGCATTACTATGGTGAACGGAAGACATCTTCTTGCGCCCAGCCTTGTGAATTGTGCAGCCAGACAGCACTCCGTACTGCTTACGACACTCGAAATCATCAGCGTGTTGCATCTGGCGCCATTTTCAAGGTCATGCGCGATACTGCGACAGTGGAACACTTCCAGGTCATGATCGAGATTCAATGGGCTATCATTTGTGCTGCAGCTATGTCAGGCGCTGCGCAAGCTCCAGAGCTGCTCGTCTCACCTGATGACGATGATGACTATGCATATTGGTTGTGGACTCAAGATGAGGAGATTGAGCAGTGAACCAGAGAGGTGGCATGTCAAGCTGAATATGATTCTGGCGGAGAGTCTGTCTAGTGTAAGGAGATGAGCAAGAGGCTCGCAGAGAGCTCGCGCTGTGAGACCCCGACTCGTTGGCAATTTATGTGTGACACGATTCCGATAACGCTAGCCTCTCTGAATTGCTTGATCTTTTGGTCTATTTGTCTATTGAAGGTTAGGAAATCACCCTAACTCTTACATCTAGGAGCAAACCCTTGCCGAGAAACAACCACTATAAACACGTCACAACGTCCTGCCCGATGAGCTTGGCCATAGCAAGTCGCGAACCCCATCTACCGAGAAGTCACCACTGCGCACTCTGACTATGTTGCTAACCTTTAATCCTAGCCCTAACTATCAATCCTAACTATCAATCCTAACTCCTAATCCTAACTCCTAATCCTAACTCCTAATACTAACTACTAATACTAACTCCTTAATTCTACCCCCTAACCCCTAACCTCTAACCTTTCTTCTTTTTTCTTATCCCTTTAATTAAGATCCTCAATGGGACTTCACCCGACCATCGTTCTCTATGGAAGACCTCGGGCTTCTAGTGCTAAACCAAATGTACCCGAATGACATGCTGAGAGAGTTGCATGGTATGGGGGGTATCATCATGGTGTCCGGCACAAATAGGTAGAGGCACATCCAGTGACATGCCACATCTTGAGAGAAAACCCCGCCACGTTCGATTGATTATACCATACTATAACACCTAACTCCGTCTCCGTGACTAGCTTCTAGGTCTGAAGGTGGCAATCTTCAGTCTTGCTTTATTTCTTTAGCCAAATTTAGATATCTGTTTGATGTTGAAGTCATGTTTCGTCCCCATCACTAGCTTATTCTCGAATTTGGGCCGTTAGGGGCTTTTGCCACAACTTGCTACCCTGTACTTACTAGATGAGCAACTTTGAATTGCACGGATCCGTAACATTGGGATTCTCGCACTCTTCGGCCAATGGCACCAGGACATCGCGAGTAGCACTGGAGAATGACGGAATTAGTGGCCGATCTCCGCACATCTTGTCAGAATCCTTCCTGCGTTGACGTTGACGTGGACGCATCGCATCGGTCGGCATGGAGCTGGACGGGTAAGCGGATCCCGGGATTGCCAATGCGACGAGATCAGAGAAAAACCATGGCAGACCCGCCAATAGTTCGTGCCGATCATCCTCTGATGTCAAATTTAGCACTTGGGCTATTCAGTCTCGGCTACAGACTACTGGGAGTTGATCTGGCCTGGGTCAAATGAGTGCAACCTTGACCGGGGGCTTTCGACCGGTCAGGGGAGACGGGGCGCCAAGTCGGTCACTCAGCCCTGTGAAAATGCCCTTGGTTTGGAGGAAGATACTGGAGATAGGGATGGAGAGGTGGCGGATTAGAAGCTGGGGCGAATCTGCAACAAAGGCCCCGAACAGAAGCGCCAGGACAGACGCCCGCGGGCTCCAATGAGGGTAGCGCAGTGCATGGCGGGAGATGAAGAGGTCAGCCACGAACAAGACGGTGAAAGATGGTGTGCATATTCCCCACGCCGCTCAGATGTCTATTGCATCATCATGTATAAAGTACCGTAAGAATGGTACTATGTACATACTACCTATGTAGTAAATGTCGGTGGCGCCACCCAAGAGGATAGCATGCGCCGGCTTGGATATATTGACAACGGGTTTAAGGCTCCGGAACAGTAGCAACCAGCCGGTGAGATGGATCGCGTCTCCCGCCTCCGTCACACTCTGGCATGTCCACTACGGAGTCTAAGAGGGACCAGGATCGACGACGCGGAATGCGTACTACCTAGGCCGCCCTTAGATCAGGAACCAAAAAAGACTTCAGCGGCAGATGGATCACGGAGCGCGGAGACGGGGTCCAACCGGGCCCCGAGGGTGGGAGAATGTCACTGAATGCCTGTGAGCTGGGTGCGAAGGGTGATTGTGTAGAGGAGACCAGGGGTCTTTCATTTCCATGGACGCGGATGCAGGCGCGGCCAGGGAAGAACCTGGAGGCTGCAGCAAGCCCTACGTAGCAAGTTAGGTGCCAACACACAAACCAGGACGACTCGACAAGCAGAGTGACATGCTTTGTCAGCACCGAGGAGTGAGGACGCAGCAGCGAAGTGCCGAGAGACTCGGCCGTGGCTAGTTTCATCTGATCTCTGGCCTAGCTCGAGGTTATGCGCGCGCGGGCTCCCAAGCCTGCTGCAGCTTCCAGGCGAGGTTCTAGCGTTCAGGGTTCAGCTGGCCTCGCTGGTCGATTGCAGCCCAGACTCTGGGAGAGGGATGAGAGGGTTGAGAGGGCCAGAGGGGCGCGGGCGAGAGTGCCGGCGAATCAAGCATCGCGACGAGAGCCAAGGAAGCTTAGAACGGTAACCCCGGGATTATGGAGCGAGGCCCCCTTTTGGCTGCAGCGTTGGATGGGGCTAACCATCCATGTCAGTTGTCCACTTGGCCGCTGGGAAAGACGAACGTTTTCTTCGCCTCTTTGCTGTGTGGCCTGGCCTGGTTTGCCTGGCTCGTGAGCGATCACAAGCCTCGCTCTCGTCCCGTGTCCATTTTTCTGTCAGCCCAGCGACACAATTGCACAAGGATTACGTCATGGACACACGGAGCCAATCGAGATTGCTAGCCGGCGATTCCGGGAGCGCATGGGGCCAGGGGCCGGACAGATTTAGACCACTGGGAAGCGCCCGCGACGAGATTTGAAGAAAGTGACAGTGAGTGTGAGAGTGCGACTGCGCGAGAGGGAATTGGACGGAGAGAGAAGCTGGGGAGTGTTGTGCTGTGTTGCGGTGGAAGATGAGATGGCCGTAATCGCATTCGGGACTTAATCGAGCGGGCGCATCATCTACTAGCCAGGTAATACAGGATGCAAGAAAGGACGAGAGGCCTTCTTTCGATAGGTGAGAAAGAAAAATCCTGGCGAGCGACTTGAGTACGTAGTATGTACCTTCCTACCAACCTACCTACTAGTAGCCGACGGCGTTTTGTTTTCTGGGAAAGGTGGCGGTGGCTGCGGGAAGGAAAGAGGGCGTTGGGCCTTGCAAGCCCGCTTTGTTTCGGTTGGTTGGCCGTCCAAGGTTCGGTCCGCGTACTAAAAACAACAGCAAAAACACACACACACACACACACACACAACAAGGGTACGGATACAGCACATCAAAGTTGCTTACAGACGCAGTCAGACCGGCTCTGGAGGTAACTCATTAGCGGGCTGTTTGGCTGGGATATCTTAGTGGCAAGAGGCCAAGTGCATAACTTTAATGTCCAAGAGGGGCATCAGTGGACTCGGAGGTTGCTGTCGGTGGAGAGTGGACACCAGCGGCGACCGGGCTGATGAACAAGGGGTGCACACTCTGCAATGGCTCCATGCTCGGGTCAGAAGCTTGGATGAATCCTTTTCTTCTACTTTACCCGTCCCAGCTTGCAAATGGAGCACGCCCGCGGTGTTCGAGGCGGCGGTGGGGAGCTTTTCGCACAGCAGTGACGAAGTGGTGGAGTTGAGCCGCGAGTGTCATGTCGACGCGCACTCGGACACGTACCCGGAGACGTGAACGACGGGAGACGATGACACGGCCTCTGAATAATATCCGTACGTTGCACGGGAGGAACACCTACACGCCGCGTGGTGGTGGCCCGAGGCAAGCAAGATGCTATGCAGCGTGCCTTGCGTAACCCGAGGAAGGGCGCCCGGCGAGGGGGCCAGCGGTTTGCTGCTTGCTGCCGCTCTACCCCCAGACTCTCCGCCTCATCCGAGATGTGGATATCAGGAATGCACCAGGTAGATGGGAGTGGGGAGAGAACCCGAATATAGCCCCTCGGGGGATTGGGAGATTCTGGACAGAGGCTGAGGAATCGATCCTCGGCATCATGGCACATTTCGATACACCATAGAAAACCCACCAGCCCGGGTAAGGAATGCCAAATGAGACAGCGTGCCACCCCCGCCGGGCCCAAAGACCTACGAAGTACCATGTATTACAAGACATCAGGACACCGTTGACTAGGTAGGTACACATGGAGTCGTGGCTCAATCGCCGTCAGGGCGTCTACCTGCTGCGTAGTCCACGGCCGAAATCCTCACATGCTAGACGGAGGGTGGTGATGGATGAACCAAGACCACTTTGTCCCAACCTCCCCGGCCCCTGGCTCCCGGCCCCGGCTCGCGAGCTTCCCGCTCCCCCGGCACTCAACACCATGGCGCGCGCCGGCTTGGGTTGGAGGGCATCGCTAAGGATGGCTTCAATCGGGCTTGGACTGGACTGAGTTCGGTACCTGACATGACCCCGGTCACCTTTTGCTTTGCTTTACGAGGTGCTGGGCTTGCTCTTGCGTTCACTATCCAATTGTCGTACGCGTCCCATTGAGGCGCAGGCCCGCGACAGGGCGTCGACTGGAGTCAACTCGGCAGCAACCTCCCGGGAAGGGCCCGCGCTGCGCTGGAAGATCCATCTCGCCCACCCACTCACACCGTCGCCCTTGTTCGATGCCAGGAGCTATCCTCTCACTGCGTACGAAAAGAGTGGGTTAGACCCGTCGCGGATGCAAGAGCCTGTACGTCGTGGGGCATACTTACATAGGGAATAGGGACTGGACTGTGGCACGGTAGAGCAACCCGACAGCCAGCAGCGTGCAGCATGCAGCAGCAGGCTAGGTACAGAGCACAGCAGTACGCCAAGCTGGTAACGAATACTTTACACGAGGAATTGGCAGCCCCGAATGCATGGTTGAGAGCTTGGACGCTGTCGCAGGGTTCCATCTGGTGGTGGGATATTTCCCTTGGAAAGCTTGAGCACGACTAGGCTGATCTCTGAATACGACCCTTTTATCATGAGGTTGGGGCCAGAGGGTTGCAGCACATTGCGATTGAGGGCGAACATGACTGTGCCCGGCAAGGAGTCCTCTTGATCGGGGAGATTTAGGCCAATTCACGACGAGCGGCCGGGCCGAACCAACTGCAACTGACAGGCCAAGAGCCCTGTGTCGATTTCGCCATGATCGTGATACGTGTACGCCAGCTAATCCATGAAGAAAAGGGTGGGCGCGTGAGGGTCCTCGGGTCCATTTCCATGGGTTTTTTTTTGGTGCCTGGATCCTGCCGAGTCTGCCAGCCTACTTTGCTAGCACAGCGACTTACGTAGCAAGCAGTCGTAGCACGTAGTCGTAGCATGCAGCCGCAGCACGCCGGGCATCAGCAGCCAAGTGGCATAGCAGTGATGGATGGATGGGGATATGTAGGGGATCCTGTAGGGATATGGATATGAATATGGATATGGATGGCATAGGATAGGATAGGGATGGCTAGTTGAGGGGGTGACTGGTGAATGTGGATGGGATTAGGCATGGGGATGGCGATGGACTGGATGATCGGGCCCTCGCTCCTTGCCTTGCTCGTGATTATCTGTCGTGTCTTGCTCGTGTTTCTCTTCGTCCTTCTTTCCCCCTCTCTCTTTGCTGCTGCTGTTATTTCTGCTGTGGGTGAATCGAACAAACGACCGGACGTGTCCCTCTCAAAGCCCTGCGCTCGCTACCGATCTTGCCCCCATTCCGTCGAGACGTATCGCGACCTGCGCCTGACTCCATCTTCGACCCCAGGAAGAGAGCTCCGGCTACAAGCCAAAGAACGAAGACGACGACGATTGAAACGAGACGAAAAGCGACGATAATTAAGGAAACCGAAACGAAAGAAAGAAGGAAGGAAGGAAAGAGGACGAGGAAGAGGAAACTTAACGCCCCACGCAGTCATACCCCTTCGCCCATATTGAATCCGTCGCATCCGCTCCTGCTTGACCGGCCACGCCCTAATTGTTCCCTTACCTTGCTTGGGTGCTTCCTCAAGCCAATCAATCAGTCACCAATTCCAGGGTCGACCTACGCCTGTCTCCGAGTCGAACAGAGAAGCAAGTGTAACCTTCACTGACTCCTGTCGCACACGGAGAAAGAGCGCTTCACTGATTCTCGTCGCCACGCGGGCCCTCTTTTTCCCCTTCATTCAGAGACATTCAGGGACCATACTAGGTAACCGCCACAGCGGGCTTGTCACTTGTCACGGTGCTTGATCGGGGTTTCTATTCACAGTTGCGACCCGGGTCAACCAACATACACAGTTGCTCAGCATCGAGCTGCACTGCAACTGCAATTGCAACTGCAATTACTTGCAAGGGTTCAGAGGCTCCGCTCCAGATCACATTGCGCGCTCGCTCTCCCCTCGTGGCATCCGCTCGCTTTCACACGCATCCGCTCCTCCCGGTCCGCGTTAGCTCTAGACCAACTCCATTACACCAACGGGTTTCCTTTTTGCTGCCGGCATCTGTTGGCCACCACACCCCACTTGGACCATTTTTGGGGTTCGGATCCTTTTGCTTTTGAACGAAGCAGAACAGAGATTGAGGAAAAGAGAAAAGCGAGAAAAGAGTGGTCAGGGAAAGGGAGTAAGCAACAAGCCGGTCAGAGTTTTTCTTGCTCGCGTGTTGCTCTTCAACCCAACAACAAAGCAGCATAACAAACAACAAACATTCGACGCTCTATCTAACAGCAACGGTAAGTTAATTCAACCCCCCGAATCCTTCCTTTCATCGTCGATCCCGTCATCCTCCCTTGTTCCCTCCCGTCTCTCCCCCCTCCCCCTCGATCATTTCCCCAGCCGCGAATCCCATCCCCCCACTGGCATTTTGCTCCTCACGGGACGCCGGGTTGCAAGTCTTTTGGGTAGCATTCCCTTGCTCTCAAATATCCCGTCCCAATCTATCCGACAAACTGAGCCACTCCCGAACTGTCCGGCAGCCCCTGGGTGGCACTTGACTCTCTTGGCTTTCTTTCTCTTCTTTCCTTGCGTTTCCGTCCCATCCACTCGCATCTTCCCATTTTTCTCGCACACGCCTCTTGCCCCCCTGGTTCGGCCGTCTTGTTCCCCTTGCGTGTGTGTGTGTGTACTCTGTACCACGAACTGTACCTGCTTCCATTCCCTCAGAGACGGGAACGACGACGATTGTCCGCAACACCCTGGCTTTGACCTTGTGCACCTTTCCCAATCAATCACAGTCGAAATCAGTCCGTCCCATCCTGGTTGGGACGTTGGGACGGGACCCTCTTCATCGACCGGAGCTGATTCACCTAGCCTCAGGTACCTACCTAGCTCACTTCCAGCTTGTCCAGGGCCTGTCCGAAGTCCACCTCATCGCCCGCCCACTTCGCTGAGGCCTGCAACTGCAGCAAGCAACACTGAGAGCCCGCTGCACCTCTCCTGAGCCGAGCCGCGGAGCCTCCAGGTTCACACGGCCACAGGCCTCAGGCCAAGCCCGTGCGACTTGTTCCGCACCCGCCGTCCCCGTTTCCCAGCCCACCATCCGTCCTGTCTGCGAACCCCAGACAATCTCCCCCAGCCCACTCACTCATTGCCTTCTCAGCTCTCGTCCCACCCGTCACGACTGCCAGCCGACTTTCTCGACCACGCTCGTTTCGTTTGGAGCTACTTGCTCGTCACCTTCCAGCTCTTCCGACCTACCACCGTCGAACATCGCGCGTCCGCCGCTCGCTGCCCACCACCCCTGGCACGCCATCTTGCCGCCACGATTCTGGCCTGTCTTTCGTTGATCTCACCGTTGCTTGTCGTCTCAGCTGCCCTCCGCCGCCCGTTGCTTGTCATCGAACACGCCCTCGATACGCCTTCGACACGCCCTCGACAAGCCCTTGCTGGCCTCCCCGCCATAGGCCCCCCCCCCTCCCCGTTCGATACATGCACCACTGATCGGTCCCCTTTCGACCTCAGCCGCCTCGTTGCTTTCACGCTGCTGCTATCTGATCTGCGGCTCTCAATAATCGACATATCGCCTCCACCAGGCTTGTCCTTGCCCTGTCCAGCCATCCCTAGGGAGGCGCCCCCTTCCCTTCCGGACCTCGTTGCGTGTGGCACCCACCAAGCCCCGAGACTACGGGCCCATCACCAGAGGCCGCTCCGCTACCTCGAACTTGGGCTAGCCCACTATTCCACATTGGGGCCCCGTCAGAAACCATGGCGCCTGTATCGACTAGGCTCAAGATTCTATCAGGTCCGTCGTCTCTCTCTTCCTGCAATTCTCCCTTCATACCTAAGCCTTGTTTCCCGGCGCCCCCAATCCGTCCTCTGGCGCGTCTTACAAACCAACCTGTCGCTTCGTCGTCATCCACATCCGTCCCCATCACACTTCCCCTCCTGTCCACTTGCAAGAACTTCCTCCTACTCACTCATCACCACACTCGCTTTCTACACTCGCTTTCCAAACTCTCACGACGTCGCCTCGGATTGTTGCTGATGCAACATCCTACTCCTGCTGCTCAACATGAACGACGGTGAGCTAATGAGAATCTGTTCAGTGGGAGGCAACCCTGTCTCGGCCTTTTTGTCCTGGCGACTCCAGGCCACCAACGCCTGCGATGTAACACTCGTCTGGAAGTCGGGCTACGAACATGTTGCCCAGTACGGCATATCTTTTAAGTATGTTGACCGCCTCTCCCTACACTCAATGTCTCGTTGACCGGGTATTCCTAGGTCCCCCATCTTCGGTAACGAACGGTTCAAGCCGCGACATGGTAAGTCATGAACCTTCCATTGTATGCGAAAGCTCGCTGACACGAGTAATCATTGCAGTTGTCCGTAACCCAGAAGATGCCGCAAATACACGAGAGGGCCCCTTTGACTACGTCGTCCTCTGTGTCAAAGCCCTCCCCGACGTCTACGATCTCGCTGCTGTCATCGACTCCGTCGTCACCCCTCACCATACATGCATTCTTATCAACACTACGCATACCCTCGGCGTCGAGGCCGCCATAGAGGAGCGTTTTCCAACCAACATCGTTCTTTCTCTCGTTTCTGGCGCCGAAGTGATGCAGCTCGGCCAGAGCGAATTCGAACACAAGGGATCAACTGAGATTTGGGTTGGCCCTGCCAACAAGAACGAAAATATCCCTGCCGCCATTCAGGACGACATGGCACAAGCGTTGGCGGTGACTCTTAGTTCGGGACAGGTGGACTGCAAAGTGTCACCGAATATCCGACAGCACCAGTATGAGAGGGTGATTGGGTATGTCACTGGAAACACCGTGCCCCGTCAAGTCTTTGCTAATGGAATGATGCAGTCCCATCGCGTTCCACCCGGCGAGCATCATATTTGAGACGCCGAATCACGCCGCCCTTCTTGAGAAGGTCGGAGTCAAGGATCTTGTTTCCGGTGTAATTGACGAGCTACTTGGCTTGGCTAATTCCAACGGTTGTAAATTTGATGCCGAATTCAAGCAGAAGACCATCACCGACATGACCAAAATCACTACCGAGAGTATTATGTGGCAAGACTACGTCGCCAGGAGACCCATGGAAGTCGAGACGTACTTGGGTTCCCCTATCAAGCTGGCTCGCGATTCCAAGACCCCCATTCCCCGAATTGAGACATTATATGCCATTCTCCACAATCTCAACACGGTCAACCGAAACAGACCCAAGTCAGGCGACCATCCCGCTGTTCTGCCGCCCACTTCTCCAACAGCCTCGTCGCCTCTCCCGCCTCGCATGCCGTCACAGAACACCCACCGCCCAATGATGAACGGCATGTCAAACGGTAACGGAATGCCTCCTCGCGGACCCAGGCCAAGGAACTCCTCCAACCTCAGCCAAGCAGGCATGCGCCGTGGTCCGCCTCCGATGAACGGTGGACCGCCCCCGAACGGTTATGGTCGAGGTCCACCCTCGATGAATATGAACGGCGGAGGTTCAAGACAACCATCAAGGCGAGGGTCCTTGGAGGAGAACAGCCTGGAAGAGTTCTCACATCTTGTGCTGTATGACGACATCCCGGAAGGCTCAGAAACATCCGGCGCCGGTCCCGGTGAGCCTTCAGATATCGCATTGCGCGAGCGGGAGATGCAGCTTCGACAACGCGAAATGGCGCTTCGAGAACAGGAGATGCGAATGCGCCGTGGACCACCGCCGCCTGGCCCGCCTGGTCCTGGCGGACCCCCTCGTCGTGGCCCTCACCCAATGCGAAACAGCAAGCAAGTCTTTGATGATGACGACGATGACGATGACGATTACTTTGATCCCGCCGCCAACGCTCCCGTTCCGATGATCGACCCAGACAACTTCGACATGATGAGTGTGACATCGAGGAAGAACAGAAAGATGCCAGGACCATCTCAAGTACAGCTCCGTCGCAACCCAGACGATTTGCCACCGCCAACCCGCGGCAGCAGGTTCCGCCCCAACTTCGGCGCTCGCAACCGCTCTAGTCAGATGGGCCATGCGACGACCACTACCGACAATATTCTCGAGGACCCCCTCATGAGCTGCTCCTCGAACCGATACGGCAATGTAGACCGAGGAACCATGAACGCTGGCTCTCGTGCCAACTCACTAACAGCATCAAGGATGGATGACATGCAATACGGCCCTGGCCCTGGTGGCCCCCCTGGAATGAACGGTGCATATCCCCGACGGACTAGTCAATCTCCGGGTAACCCATACAGTCCATCAATGCGGGGAGGTCGCCGACCTTCGCCCCCTAACGGATACGGACCCGCCATGAACGGACGTCCATCGCCCCCCGACGGTGTTCGCCAGCCGGTTCCCCGTTACCCCCCGGGCCAGGGCAACCAGGTGGCACCGCAACAGGTTGAGCAGCATATCGGGGTGAGCAACGTTCCTCAAAAGCCTAAAAACATTCGAAGTCTGACGGGAAGTGCTAGCGCTAGCGCGGGCAGTGAATTCGACTCAGACTTACCAGCACATGGCAACCCCGGTAGCGTTCAACAACAACCACCCATAGGAGTGCGGTGAGCTGGGCTAAAGTGCCCATGCGACCCACGGCATTCCTGTGACAAGTCGAAGGGATTAAGAACATCCACTCCAACCACATACAAGAAGCCTAGGACTTGACAGTCTAGACACCTCATACGCGGAGGGCGAGATGCATTGTGCGTTCTAGTACAGCTAGATCCGATTCGATACCCATACAGTAGTTCAGCATACCTACCATGGCCATCACAGTCATACGACATATCTGACGCGGACAACACTTTCTTTTTTGTTTCTTTTTTATACTACAGCACACGAAACGACACGACATTGGGTCATGGTCACTTTGGACTATTCTTGGAAGACGATGTCTTCATAATACGTACGGACTCGACATAGCCCCGTACATACACCTTGGAACGACAAAACCGAAGTAACCTATTCTGGTAATATTGCATTGGGACCGGATATCATGTTGCGCTATTTAGCTTATAATCGGCTATCGGACCGTCACGAGCTTCGAACCGCCGCCTCCTGCCTACATTCGGCGTACTGCATGGACCTCGACTGGCTCTTTCCCGCGACTTTGGGCCTTCGAACCTGCGGAAGCGTCATTATGGGATAATTCGGGATGGATGACCAGGAACTCAGCGACACTGGTGTTTGTGGTAAACTGGGGCGATTCCGAGGTGCGACTAAAATTGGACGTGTCTTTGTTCTCTGGTTGTTCTGAGTTCTCTCCCAAACATCGTATCGGCACCCGGTGGGGGTTCCTGGATGTGTATAGCAAGGGGAGGCTATGACCGGTATTGTTTTTTTTTACGGAGGCACACAACAAACTAGACTACGGATGGTTGTTTTCTTTCTCTGGTTACTACTTTTTTTTTCTTTTTTTTGCGGACTGTTTTGGTGGGCGACTGGAAACCCCGAGATGATGGAGATAGTGATGGGAAGCGGCACACATAGACAGCATGAAGGTACCTTTCAAAAGAGGAGGGGACGAAACCCGGTTTATTTCCAGGTCGCAGAACCCACAAATGAACAAGCGAGAGACTTTCTGGGAGAAAACGACACGGCTGAGAGTGATGGGCTGTATTGAAGGGCACTAATAGCGGATGATGGGAGCGAAGCTGCGTGGCGCCCTAGGAAGATTGGGTAGTTGGGCAGCCGGCCTTGTTCGAAGACGGCTAGGCCAAGGTGGAAAGAGTAGAGCATAGTGTATAGTTGTGTATAGTCAAACGCTGTTATAATGATGACCCCGATGTGCACGAGGTTGCTGTGGTGAAGTTCACATGGGTTCTTAGATCTCGTGAGAGCGTGGGATATCGTCTACGATTGCCAAGTAGTACATGTTGTCTCCGTATAGGGCTTAGATTTCCCTTGAACCCTGATGGGGCAGTGTTGAGCTGAGGGCAGTGAGCTTTCATGATGATGGTCATGTGCACCTCTTGTTTGTTGTTGATAACCCCACGTTGGATGTTAAAAGGTAAAATACGCACGGGCCAGTTCCACCTTGACCACTTCGCATCGCACCGTTCAGAAGACGCGACTCGCAAACATAATCAGCTGACTCCCAGATCTTGTTTCAGTGACGGTAATATTCTCGAATTTTTCCTGCCGCTATCAGCTGTCACTATTGAGCAAGTGGCAAGGCTGTGATTACTACACAGAGCCCTCCTCCTCCAAACGGTCTCCCGCCATTACTCCTCCAAACGACCTCCTACAAGAACAACCAAGGCATTCACGCTCCTCTGCGCAGAGTGCAACTACGCCGACAACCAAACAATAGGATCATAAGCTGTTTTGGCCCATAGAAAGCACTGTGTGAGAAGATGTCGACACGCAATATTGGCGGCTCGCAGGTGCGGCAGAGCATGGCGACGAGCGGCAACGCCCTCAAGACGAGGCAGCTGGTAAGTCTTCTTGGAACTTACGGCCAAATTCAAGAAATACGGACGGTACGGGAAGGCGCTAACAGTTTCAAAGTCGCAACTCAACTCGCAGCTCGCTCAGCTATCGGCCAACCTCTCCGACACCGAGCACCTACTGCGCATGACGAGCGTGCAGGCGGAGGCGATGAGGGGGCTTGGAAGCTGGCATGGTGGATTGTGAGTTCCCTTGCCGTTTATTCTATGTTTGATTTCTGGTTTGGGGGTCGGGATTATTGGGGAATGTTCATGCTAACGATGCAAACAGGTTCATGGCAGCGAGCAAAGTGCTCGGAGAGGAAAGTGTCAAAGAAGCGGGACAGTCGGGCAAGTAGAAGGATTACGAACGTGAAGACGCAGTTTTCAGTGTTTGAAGTATACCTGATGATGATAGGGCGGTATTCATGAGGCAAGTGTTTTTATGATGGGACTCTTGTGTATTTGATGAGCTACGAATAATCACTGTCGGTCATTGCCGGCGGAATCATGATACAATTCTTCTTTGATGAATCCTCAGCTTTCTACCACCAATCACTCCAGCCCACACACCCGTATATGCTTGACTTAGAAGAATGCATTATTCAGACATGATTCGGAATGGGCTCCGGTATTTTGTATCTACCAGGACATCCAAGTGGCCCTGCAATGGCGGTTGCTTTCATGTCTCGACTAGGCAAGTAGCTAAACAGGACTGCCCGTACTCTAACATAGAGTATGTTCCTCGTTCGAAAGAAGGCCCCAAGCTTCGGTAGTAGAAGACCAGAGATCGGGTTGGTGCCGCTTTTGAGGAGGCCTGGTGAGACTTCAAGGCTGAGAGGAGAATCTATCAGATCCGCCCGTCATCCCAGAGCTCACCTTGACGCAGCCTCGGCTGTACCAATTCAGAGCAAATATTTCTTGTTTACAAGCTTCAGCTTGCGGTACTGGGAAACTGAACGAAGAAGAAGGGAGTCTTCGGTTCCCATGAGCTTATGTAAGGGTTGGTACTCGACCAACCTATGGACTCCCCATTGGAAATTCGAAGTCGACGGATGGAGTGGTATACCTTGGTACAGCTGAGAACATTCTAGAAAGTGCGGCGAAGGGATATATGTCTTTCACGTTTTTGAAGATGTTTCTGGGGCCCAACTAACTGCAGGCGAATCCCTCGTCAAATCCATCTTCGACTCCGACTCCGACTCCTCCTGGTTCCTCACCGAAAGTCTCTTCTGCTTTGGTGCATTCACGGGGTACCTCTTGACATTACCACACGTCTTGCATCGAATTGTGAGAAGGTCAGCCCACGGCTTTCTCCCACCCTTACTTGCGTTCTCCACCGTCGAGATGCACGTCTGGCCTTCAATCAGGAGTGTGTCGCAGAGCTTGCAGATAGTCCGCTTCAGGGCCGAGCTTTGTCGAATTTGCGCCTTCAGGGTCACCGCCCGCATGCTGGAGAGTATTTGACGAGACATATTCTGCGTTGCATTCTGTTCATTGGTGCTTGGTGTTGTAGCACTGGCGGAAGCTGCTTTGGCGGCAGCATCGAGAGACTGGTTGCGAGACTGGTTGGCAAGGTATGTTGCGGCTTGGTAGAGATACGAGGCTCTGTTGTAAATATGTCTGTTCTGGACCCCTTGCAGGCCTTTTGTCTTCGGACCCTTCACCTTCGCCATTCGTCACAGGTTTCTGGTGTTTTTGTTGGTAATTGTTGGTAATTGTTTTGTCATACAAAGATGCATTGCACGAAGACTCATCTTCGAGGTTCGCGTAAGTCCGTGCCCTTTTGGCTTGTTGGCACTGTGCAGTGGCGCGTCCCGTCTGCTTAGGTGCGTCACGTGAAAGGGAGGGAGCACGGGCCTCTTTGGCCTGAGGGCGCAGCGCGGCTCTTGCTTGTGCCTGCTGGCATCTCCCTCTCTCCTCAGCCTCAACAAACATCTTTGTCCGCCTTTGAACGAGCAACTTGGGTTCTCGCTCTCCATCCTCTCTCCCTCTCTCAGTTCTATACCCGCATCCTTCTCATCACGCCGCAGCACGCTTGCGCGAGGTGATCACCCCAGCAACGCGCCCATTCCCACGGCGTCGCATCCCTTCCTGTCAGCGCAAAGCCTCGTTTTGCAGACGACCCGTCGCGACAGCCTTCATCTTTCCATCTCTAACCAACCCCCAATCATCGCCAAAATGTCCCACGAGGAGGATCTCATCGACTACTCCGACGAGGAGATCGGCGGCAACGAGACCGCCGCCACCACCTCGAACGGCAAGAAGGGCGAGCTCGCCGCCGGCAACAACGTCGACAAGAAGGGCAGCTATGTCGGTATTCACTCGACTGGATTCCGCGACTTCCTTCTGAAGCCCGAACTGCTTCGCGCTATTGGTGACTGCGGTTTCGAACATCCATCGGAGGGTCAGTCCTGAAATTCTAATACCCTAAGTCATCAAATCCCCTCCCTTGAAGCTTCAAGCGTCCGTCCATCTCGCAAGCAAGAAAGAAAAATGGCCATTTTCCTCCGCAAAGCCGTCGTCGTCGTCATCGCCGAACGCGGTTCAGCATGGATCTGAGAAATGGTTCCAGCATCCGCACCATCCGGGCAAGAGCAGACCACTGGTGAAAGGTGGTCTGTCGTACTTTACAACTCGCGCGTCAAGACATATCACGCGGAAGCGGATATGACATGAGCGGTTGACACGGACGGATTGGAAGAGCATTGGTGGAAGCGGACGAGAATACGAGGGTATCCGCCTTTGCGCAAGATGCCATCAAGTTTACGGCCTTGATTGGCGGATGCAATCCCTCGCGCTGAGACACTGGTCTTGGGGCTTGTTCCGCTCGGTACTACGGATCACTTCTCTGTTGAGAGGATGCGAAACCACCTCTATGGCTAAGCTGCGACGATGGACGGACTCTTGATACTACACCCGTCGTTCGTTGCTTCTTGGAAACAAACTCTAACATCGGTTCGATCGACAGTCCAACAAACCTGTATCCCCCAGGCTCTTCTCGGTGGTGATATTATCTGCCAGGCCAAGTCCGGTCTTGGAAAGACTGCCGTCTTCGTTCTCGCCACGCTTCAGCAGGTCGAGCCTGTCAACGGAGAGGTTTCAGTCGTGGTCATGTGCCACACTCGCGAGCTAGCTTATCAGATCCGCGATGAGTACAACCGCTTCAGCAAGTACATGCCCGATATCAAGACTGGCGTCTTCTACGGTGGCACCCCCATCAAGACGGACATCGAAACGCTTAAGAACAAGGAGACCTGCCCTCACATCATTGTCGGCACTCCCGGTCGTCTTAAGGCTCTCGTCCGCGACAAGGCTCTCCGTCTCGGAAGCGTCCGCATTTTCGTTCTCGATGAGTGCGACAAGATGCTCGACCAGCCTGGTGAGTTTGAAATGATTCCCAAAGCAACCTCTACAGGTCCTAACCAGATACCAGATATGCGCACCGATGTCCAGGATGTGTTCCGGGCCACCCCCCAACAGAAGCAGGTGATGATGTTCTCGGCCACCCTTTCCGAGGAGGTCAAGCCCATCTGCCGAAAGTTCATGCAGAACCCGACTGAGCACTACGTCGACGAGGACACCAAGCTCACCCTCCACGGTCTCCAGCAGTACTACATCAAGCTAGAGGAGAAGGAGAAGAACCGGAAGCTCAACGAGCTTCTCGATGACCTCCAGTTCAACCAAGTCATCATCTTCGTCCGAAGCACCGTCCGTGCCACGGAGCTTGACAAGCTCCTTCGAGAGTGCAACTTCCCTTCGATTGCTGTTCACTCTGGAGTTAGCCAGGAAGAGCGGTATGTGCATTGGATGCCTCGTCTCGCTTTCAAAATCTAATATTTGCCAGTATCCGTCGCTACAAGGAGTTCAAGGAGTTCAAGAAGCGCATCTGTGTTGCCACCGATGTGTTCGGCCGTGGTATCGATATCGAGCGTATCAACCTGGCAATCAACTACGATCTGTCCAACGATGCCAGCTCATACCTTCACCGAGTCGGTCGTGCCGGTCGTTTCGGTACCAAGGGTCTTGCCATCTCGTTTATCAGCACCGATCAGGATCAGGAGGTTCTCAAGGAGATAGAGAAGCGATTCGAGGTCGCCCTTCCGTATGTTCCGCTCTCTGATCCCGGTATATTGTAACGATGACTAACTTACGTGTGCAGTGAGTTCCCCAAGGAGGGTGTTGATGCCAGCACGTACATGGCGTCTTAGAGTATCGGTTGGTGTTTTGGGGTAGTTTTGCTACAACATGGGTCGATCTTCTTTGCTACCAAGGGCCCGAGAGTTGGGTGATCGGGAAGAATGATGTCAAGTTATCGACAGGGCGAAAGGGAAAAGTTGCGAGATTTCCGGCTTTGATTGCTTGTATTGAGTAGTTCGTTACCTGAAAGTGATTTTGTGGAATCTGTCGAATACGTGTTCCTCTCTGTACGTGTGCATGCTCCTGTTCTTGGTGACGCTGGCCGGTCTGACACAACATACCCGGCAGCTCGGCCCAGTCTGCTTAGTTGTTGGTGACAGAGTCTGAGCAGGCAGTGATGCCCCATGACTTGACGGGAACGGCTTTTCTCATCCCAGCGGCTCGGTTCGGCTCAACTACCCGAGTCGTCACCAGACCCGTCGCCCGTCACCCGTCACGCCGTCGGCGTGATGGGGAAGGAATTTTCTTTCTCGTCATCATCCATCTCAGCTAGCCACCGGGTTAGGCTTCCTCGCCGACGGCGTCACCATGGCTCGGCAATGGTCGGGTTCGGAGCGACGGCAGATAGGGACGGTGTGAGGTGTCTCGATGGCCTTTTCGAGGTTTGCCATCTGGGAGGCGAGGGCCTAGGTGAGGTGGACAAGGGCGCGGGGATTCGGTCCGAGGTGAGGTGAGTCAGCGGGGGTGATGAGCGAGGATGGCCAACCCTTTTGGGTTGTGGTGTTGATGTTTGGGTGTCTGCTCTGTAGTGTTCACGGCTTCATCTGTCTCGGTCCTGCGAGAGCAGAGCAGGTGCTAGGTGCCACGGGCAACACACACGCCTCTTGCAACGCCTAGAATACTCGTTGGGGCTTTCCCCACGACTACGGCAACAGAACAACCCACGTCGCTGGCGGTGTGTGGCCCGATCGTCGTCGACTCCCGACGTCAATGTGGCCCCTCTCTTCCGTATCCGACTTATCGTGGCAACCTTGAACTTGACAAATCTTGGTTGTTATTGCTGTTGTTTTTGCCCCCCTCTCCCTTTTGGCCAAGGAAACATGCCGGATCGACGGAGATGTTGCCTCGATGGGGGGAGGTTGAGTGGCCAGCATCGCTTCTTTCTGGGATGCGGAGTGCCCAACCCGCGAAACGTTACTGCATTGGTGACGAAGGCGGAGAGGGTGTTTTATCTTTTTGGTAGGCAGCTAGTTGAACCGGCCACACAGAGACAAGGCGCATGTGCCACTACATACAGCGCACCTCGGGCACAAGACGGGGGATCTGCGAATATGAATACAGTGTAATTAATTCATTCCCGTCTCTCTGCCGCCACCCAAGCGTCTGAGGCGGGCAAGATACCATGTACCCACTGCCGATCGACAAGGAGGCGGTGTTGCCGCGTGGGCTCGGGGGGGGGGCTCGCAACTGGCTCATGTTGGGCAGGGCGGAGATGGGCAGCTGAAGATTCCAGATACGGCAGGGTAATTCCCAGTCCGAACGAACGTCTTGCTCGACTCGGAGGAAGAAGAAGCAGCGAACAAGGGCAAGCAGACGGAACAAAGCTGGGATCTGATCCTTGGAGACTTCTCGAAGGATGCCTGGTTTGATCGTGACAATCTGGCAACGGCCGGCGAGGCAGCATCCGTCTCACACCTTTTCAACACGAGGGCCAACCACCAACTCATCCTCCCCCATCCCCACCTACCCGATGATGTCGGCGGCGACAGCCATGGAAAACAATAGAAGGGATTATGTTGGATGGGTTGGGATATGGTTTTGGCTTGGGTTTTGGTCTTGGTTTGGGACTTTAGTTCCATGTCCATCCTCCATCCTCCATCCTCCTCCACCCTCCATCATGTCCTGGCTCGGGCACCACCCAGCCAGCCAACACCCGGTAAACCTACCCTGGATCCACGTCCAGTTAGGCAACCACGTTTTTTCTACTCCGTCCGGGCACGGCTCGTCAATCTTACGGTGAAGCCTGGCGTCAGGAATATGCACAACACACGCGACGAGAGGAACCCACAACCATTGTGTGCTGTCATCCCTGTCTCATCCATCTGAGATAAGACCGCCGAGACTCTAATAGCAAGTGCACGGCTGCCACTGTGGCTGGCTGACCAGGGGGGTAACACCCATCTCAGACAGCAGGATCCGAGCCTCTCTTCCGGAGCCTCCATGCTGTAAGCCATCACCATGGAGAACAGGACCGAGTGCGAACCCCGCGAAGTCGCCCCCGGGGGACCCGGGCTCACGTTGTGAACAGGCAGGGGACCGCCTGGGTGACAGTGAGTGCTCGGTGAGTCAGCCGTACTCCCACCGTGACCACGAGGACGAACCGCGCGGTTGCGAAACGCAGCCCTGGGCTCTCATCAGTCCTGTCACTATAGGTGGAGCGACCCTGGCTCGCCTGGAGTCGAGCGTACTCCGTAGGAACTAAGAGGAATCACACCCGTCATGCATCCTTGCAAAGTCCCCGTCACGCCGACTTGATACTGGAGTCTGGTTCGTGCTTGTCATCGAGTTGCTCTCGATCAGAAGCAGTAGCCCCCGTACACTGTCATGTGGACGCTCGTAGTCTCATCGGCCCAGTCTTTCTTCACAGCCCAAGTCGCGGCAGTGCAGCACCAGACGAAGTCGACGCACAACGCCGGCTTCGCTGGGGGGCGGAGAACGAAGCGCAAGCGTCTCTTTTCCCTTGGGGCTGATGGAACAAAATGGAATCGACAAATGGTCTAGGGTAGGGCTGCTGACGGTGTTTGACTCATTCTGATCATGTCGTCCGGGAGGGGCCCGAAGTAGCAGGCTGCTGCCGGCCAATCGAATTCCTATCCCCACCTTGATTCGGGGGAAGATTCGATCCCTCTGCTGCTACTGCTGCTTTTCCTTGCATTGCTTTTGTTCCTTTACTGATCTGTTCATTCGTGACTGCTGATATGGACCCCGACGTTCGGTCGTCATGATAGAGCATTGGTCTCCAGGTGCTGGCCATGGCCAGACAGATGGGATGCTTACACCGGCCCGGATCCAATCAGCACCCCTCAGCATGCTATGAAGGTGGGGAAGGCTTATGCTGCCTAAGCGGCATCTGTTGCAGATTCTAGACGATGATGGTGTGCAAGGATCGAAAGAAAGATGCCGTGCGAGAAAATGATACTGCGTCCTCGTTCGGCAGACACGGACATGTTCCCCGGCATGCAGTTCCCTTCCTTCTTCTCCAGCCCGTGGACGCCTATTTCTTTCTGGTTCTGGTGTTTTGTCCTTCGTACAACGCCAGCCATTTACACAGGTGGCGACAGGTTCGATGCCACACGGTTACCCGCAGACAACAGGAGCAGGTGCAAGGCACAAGGCACAAGGCACAAGGCACAATGCACGAGGAGCCTGGCCAGCCTGTGGATTGAGCGGAACACCGAAACCTCGTCCTTCACTCGGTGTCTGCGAACCTCTTCTCTCTCTCGGAATTGTTAGTACCCCGAGCACCCGGTGGAGTCCCTCTTCCGCCCCTCAGCGGGCGGTGGCCAGGAGGGCTGAGGTAATGATTTGTGCAAAGGTATCTCGCCATGGATAAAAATGCGTCTTGTTCGGTATCAGCCAGTGTCTCAGTGTGCTGCTGTCCGGCGGACCACAGGCGCAGGTACATGCAATTCGCGAAGATGCTATCACGGTAACGCGAAGGAGATTGGGGCCTCGTTAAAGGGGTTGGTAGTGCAGCCACCAATATGACGCACCTGCCAGTTGGCGTACAATGCTAGGTGTGGGACAGTGGAAGGGGGGTGAGGTAAGTCAGGAATATCGTTCATTCATTTTACCTGAGCGCCCATCGACCGAATGAGAGGACGGAGATGATACCTCAGAGGACAGTAGAGTGTATCATCATTAGATAATCACCATCCAGTGTTTGCGTGTGGTCGGGTGAGATGCGGTTGGGGAAGGAGAGAAATCATGTTCCTTAATCCTCGCCAGAATGCCAGGCAGAATTTCGGATGGATGGTTATTGGCCATGACTTCCGCGTCCTCAGAACGACAGAACTGCAATCCCAAATGGGCGTCTAGGAATCAAGATGGAGGATGCGCCTCCGTCCATGACGACAGGCACGTTGTGGATGCAGAGACTGCAAGGTAGTGAAAGCCTCGGGTGTCCATTTTTGGAGACGACAGCTCCGAGCAAATGGCTGTGTGTGCTGTGCCCTCTGTTCGTGGACGTTTCAACCGGAGCGAGGCTCCATGAACACTGCCTGCGAGTGAACAGCCTCACCCTCCACGTAGTACATAGTAGAGCTAGCTTTGCTGGGCCTCATCGGCAGAAGGACGCGGCCTCAATACCGGAGCCTCGGGGTTCCGGGACAGTGAAACCAGAAATAAATAATATGACCTCCTGTGTCAAGCAGCATTGCGTGTCGCATGGCACGGACTGCCCCGACAAAGCAGTTGTGCAGCGGAGGGCGAGCCGCGTGAGGCCATGGCTAGCAAGACAGGCCTACGGCGGCGCAGTGGCCTTGGATTGACAATCGGATGGGGACAATGGCGAGACTCTTCGGGATTTTGCGAGGGCGAGATGAGCCACCCGCTAGATAATCAAGTAGTCCACCCCGGCCATAGCAACCCAGTGTAGTAGCCAAATCTCTGGCGATCGGGTGCTCACCCATTGTGGTGTGCTTTTTGCGTCTTGTCCCGGGAGGCGGCGAGCTGTGGCAAGAGACTGGGCATATCAAAGTTTTCCTCGTCCCTTCGATTAGTGCGAATGGGTTTTGGGTACATGCGATGCCATGCTATCTCGTAGGCAACGGGGGTACCGGGCACTTTGGTCGTGGAGAAGAGCGCATCTAGGTGGTTGAGTAGTTGAGACAAGACCAGACAAGCCGGTGGCATCACCATCCCATCCATCCATCCCGCCCACCTCCCGGTGGCATCGGGAAAAGAATATTGGGGCAATCCCAGACAGCTGGTGTATACTCCGTACTATGTAAAGAAAAGTGCGTGTGTTGGTGTGTATCATCTCGGCCATGCCAGGCGATGCTATATTAGCCCATAGACCATCGTGAATCAGTTGTTGTCTCGTGTCCTGGTCTGGGGCCTAGGAAAGCTGAAGGATCAGGTCAGCGGGTGCTGCCGTTCTTCCAGATGCCCCTCCACAAGGCGAGGGACCATTTCAGACCCAAGTGAGGGGGATTGAGGGTTCACTGTCAAGGCAAAACCGGCATAGCATGGCTAAGACGTGTGTTCACTTCCCAAAGGCGGTGGCGGAGATGGTGGAGGTGGGGAAGGCGAGGTGGAGGTGGACTAGGACGGGATCAGGAAGAGTCATCGCTCATCATCAGCCATCTCAGCCATTAACCAGGCCATACCCAAAAAAGCCAAGTCTGCTGTCTGTTTCTGGTTGGGGCTCGTCGGCAGGGAGAAGCTGCTTTCCCCGTCCCAGTACCGTGATCGTTGCGTACTTGTACCTCGAGGTATGGCCACTTTAACGCGCTAGGGCGAGGGAGAAAGCCGGGCAGAGACCTGGGGGACCTCTCTGATGAATCTGGTAATCCGGGAGAGAGAGCTGGAGAGCGAGACAAGACAACGGCGGGTTGGGAGGGGGACCGGGGTGGTCGGCACGGCAGGGATGCGCGACGCACGAACTGGCTGGCGTGCGTGCGTGAGTGAGTGAGTGCGTGCGAAGAACGTGAAGGGCGAATACAGGGAGTCGTCTGAAGCAGTTCTGCACAGAGTCTAGTCCATTAGGTAGGGTGATGTGGTGGAGATGCGTACGCGCGGGAGAATGGTGAGGTGTCCGACCCTTCCATTTTCTCCTGCAGGAGCGTAATAAGGAAGGCAGCAAAGCAAGCCAGTACCTGCCGACGGGATGAAAGACCATGGCCCCCACGGTACGTATTTGGAGACTCGCTGCCCTGGAGTGGAGGGAAGGCGCCGAAGCACTCGAGAGACGACCCCCAAAAGCTTCAAATTCGAGCTCACCTGCGAGGCAGGCTCGACGTCGACGTCACTCCGTTCAACCTGCCAGCAGCGCTCGCCACCTAGGTACCCAAGCATGTAATTGCAGAGCATCATGTTTCGCGGGCTACTTCGTTCACTGCCGTCTGCGTCGCGCCTGGGGATGTGAAAGAGGGGCTACACACGCACACACGCGCACCTCGACTTCAAGACTGGCGACGGACACTGGGGGAGGGTCCCGCGACGGGCCCTGACTGGCTGGAAGGGCCCTTCCAACCATGCGGAACCCTCGCTGGGTGCTGGCTGGCCACTAACACGGCCTGGGAAAGCCTGAGGAAAGCCTGGGAGCGCGATGAGAAAGCCTGGCAAAGGGGCAGCCGTCCAGTGAACGATGGGCTCGGGAGTCCAGGGGGTCGGAGAGTGGAGGCACTCTTGAGGCACACTTGGAGGGAGGGAGGGGCCAGCGCGCGTTGGTGTCTCAGAAGGCCAATCAGGGGACGTCAAAACACAGACACGCCGCAGGCGTCGAAGGGTGCTGGGCCCGGGGCTTGCTGGGGGCTGTCGGGAGTGCTGGGGAGGGGGGCGCTTTTCAGTGGGCTCAGCGGCGCTTCAGCGGGCCTCAGTGGCCCAGCGTGCTGGCGTGCGTGTTGCTCGTCGTTGGCCCGTCATGGCCCATGACGGCTCGTCCTGGTTCGTCCAGGTCGGTTTGCTGGCTCGTCCGGGCTTGGTGGTGGTGGTCGCTGGATCCTCTTCGTCCGCCCTTCAAAACTATGCCATGGCCCGCCCTACCTGACTCCCGCCTTTCTCCCCCCATCGAATGCATCGCCGTCGCCATGATGTTCGAGTCCGCATTCTAATCCCGTCCCCAGCGACTCTCCGAAGTCTGCTCTGGATCGTGTATTCTCTCCACTCCACGGCCTCTTGTTGTTTCTCCCGGTCACCCTCTCCCCTCTTCGGCTTTCTCCCGTCTCCCCCCGTCTCCTCATTTCTCCGTCTCCTGACTCTCCGGAGTCGCAGCGGCATTCACTTGCACCTTGCGACTTTTGCGAGCGAGTGTGAACAACCAGCTTCTCGCACTCTGCTCTCCCGGCCGCAGCACAGCCCGGTCCAGTCGCAGCCCAGCCTCAGCCCAAGGCTACCTCCTTTGTCACCTCATCCCCTCCCTGGCCTAACCCAGCCAGCATCAGTCATCCGCCGCCCATCCAGGCACAAGCCCGCCCACTACAGCACCCACTACAGCGCTCTCGACAGCACCCACCAGTGCCCGACGAACAACTGTGACTCTCACGGTCGCAATCACTGACTCTCTGTCCTCTCCGGACTCGCTGTCCTCCGGCTTCTCACTTGGTGTTACTCACTTCCCCGGTTCCCCCTTCGGCCTTCCCTCTCCTCTCTCCTCCCCTCTATTTCCCCAGCACCAGCATCCCCTTTGGTCTATCACCCTCACACTCTCTATTTTCGCCTCTTTTCTTTGGTTCTTTTTGGCTCTTTGTCCTTGGTCCCTTGTCCCCCTCTTTCCTTCCATCTCTTTTTACCCTCTCCAGGCTCCTGCCCCTCTTCGCCACACCCGCCGTGACGAGGGTCTTGGTCATTCCCGCCCGGCCCAGGCTCCCACCGCGCACGCTCTCTCCGAGATCGCCAGTTGGCTGCCACCTGCCGCTCACGCCCCCCGCGGTCATTGCTCGGTTTCGCCACCGTGCAAAAGAGTCACAACCCACACCAGGCTGTCACAACCACTCGACGCCTCAAGCCTCGCCCCTTAGGCCACGTTCTAAAGAGTCACCCTCCTTGGCCCTTCGATAAATACTCACCACCCTCGGTCCCCTTCCCGTTCAGCCACACCAAGACTCTTGCCGCGTTGTACCTGCATACCCTGCATATCAATTCACGGCTTGATCATCTTCAACCACCCACCACCCACCACCCACCAACACCCACCAACACCTAACGCATCTACTCTTCCTCGACCCGCTTCCGATGGTAGCCTCGCTCTAGGCTGACCACTTGCTTCCACGACTCTTCTGAGCTTCGAAGCATTGCCGCAATGCCTGTTGCATTTTACAACCTTTTCCCAGTCGCCGTCCTCGCTTCGTCCTCCGGTCTTATCGTTCGTGTAATCAAGTCGCATCTCGACTCGCTTGTCTAGACGCAATCTTCTTTACATCAACGGAATCGCTTCTCATCGGCTTACTTGTACGCTGTTGCTAAGCTTGCTACTCGACACGGAATTCGCGAATTGCTCCCCGGCAAACCACGATCTGATTGGTTTGACTTAGCCCCCGACGGCGACTGGATCTCATCCCGGCTTGAAACTCGTTCAAGTCTATTTACTATAATTACCACCCTTCAAGATGAAGTGCGACGCCCAACTTTCGCCCGCATCCATCCCCCCCACCTATTATGCGCCCTACAATTCCTCTCTAGCTATTTCGGCCTCCACCTCGAGCTCCTCGGTCTGGTCCGACACTGCATCCCAATCCTCCGACGACATCTCTGTTTCCACCCAATCTTCAGACTCCGATGTCTGCGACTCTTACTGCTCCTCGAAGCAGGCCTGTCCCACCGACATCGTACTCAACTTACGTCGTCACGCTCAGAAGGCCCCTGTCGAGCCGGCTGTCCCTGTCGAGCTGCGCCAGAATCCCCGACGCACCTCAACTGGCCCCCACGCCCGCATTGCTTGCCCCCCCACCCTGGTCCGACAGTCCGATCGCAAGGTCAACTTCGTCGACAGCCTTGTTGGTATGTTTTGACTCGACTCTCCACCCTGTTCCCCTACTCAACCTTTACCGTACAGATTCATCTACCCAGATTGTCGAAGCCATCTGGCCCCTCTCCTCGGTTGTTTGCCGAAGTGAGCTGGGAAGCAAGGCTGTGCTGCCGCTGCGTACCTTCATCCAGGAGACGCTGCGTCGCTCACGTACTAGCTACTCGACCCTCCAGGTCGCTCTGTACTATTTGATTCTCATCAAGCCTCATGTTCCCAAGCACAACTTCACTACTGAGCAGCCCGATGATCGCCATGCCGACCGCGCGCTCCAGTGCGGCCGCCGCATGTTCCTTGCCGCCCTGATTCTGGCTTCCAAGTATCTTCAAGACCGAAACTACTCTGCCCGAGCCTGGAGCAAGATCTCTGGACTCAACACCCAGGAGATCAACCAGAACGAGATTGCATTCCTGCTCGCTGTCAACTGGAAGCTCCACATCGCCGATGAGGTCTTCCAGCGATGGACTGATATCGTTCTCAAGTACACGCCTCCCCCGAGCCCCCCTTCCCCTGGCGGTATCCCTCAGGTCGTTGCCCAGCAGGTTGCGGACTGGAAGCAAATCATCTTGGGCCTCAACACTCAACTTACGAACCTTGCGGACCTCATTCCCGCTACCCTTGCTAGCTCCCGCTCAAGCGACCTGTGTGCGCTGTCGCCCCGCAGTATTCTCAACCTGCCTCAAGAGGCTCGAACTGGACTGGGATATGACTCAGCTGAGCTCACCACTCCAATCGCAAAGATGTATAACGTCCCGAGCATCGTGGACGCCGCCCCCTCTGCTGTCTATACTTCCACTCGGTTGGCTCCCGCCTCGAACATGCTACCCACTCCCCGCCTCACTCCTCAGACTAGCGGGTTCTGCACTCCTGCCGTGAGTGCCGTTTCCCAGTTGCTAGTCAAGAACTCGGCCATGGGTTTGGCCATGGCCCAAGCCACCAACACCAATGCTTCGCAGTATCTCGACCGTCTGCCCATGTCCATCACCTCGTCCCCGCAAAGTTACTGCCCTGTTCGTCGATCTTCTCTCGCCAACTCAGTCTCGACTGCCTCCTCTCCCGAATCGATGATTTCGGACTCCTCGCGCTCCTCGCGCTCTTCCTCTATCTCATCTGCTTCATCCCTCGCTAGCGCGACCCTCGGCTCCAAGCTGGGCATGCCGTCGCGATTCCGAGGTGCGAAGCTGTGTAGTGAGAGGCTGAGCCAGAAGCCGACGATCCCTTCGGTTCCTGAGGACTACGATGAGCCCTGTTTCACGTCCTCTCCCGAGTCTTACACCGGCTCTGATGGTAAGCTTGGGGACATGACTCTGGAAACTCCATTGGCAAGGTGTGAGCGGGAAGTCAACATGACGCATGATCCTGCATCGGATGCTGCCCGAGCCCTTCAGGAGCTGCAGAACTACCGCGCATCCTCAGTGATCCCTGCTAAGACAGGTATTAAGCGAAGCCGCACCGCTTCCATGGACAACTCACTCCAAGAGAATGTTCGTGAGATGCTGAGTGGCCGTTACTACAACTCGGAGCCCTCTGCTTGGCCTGATACGTTGGTTCGCTCGCGGGGCATTATCTCCGACGCGAATCTCCAGGTTCCCGTTCGCCCCAGTCTCCTCGGAACTCGAAAGCGTGTTTGCTGTTCCGCCGAGGCAGCTCAAGGCTACGGAGTTTCGTCTGTCCACCCTGCCATTGGCATTCGGGGACCTGGAATGTGGGAAGGTATTCTGAACTGAATTCCATCACAACCAATTTGTTGGCTCTGATGTCATCCAACAAGATACCCGTCAACCGCCAACAAGTACAACCCTTTGACTACAATGTTAACAATAATGTCGAAAACCAAATCTATTTCCTTTGTCAAGAAGCATCGATATCTGGGAGGCCGGAAAGAACGGAGTCTTTTGCCAACGGGGCTTTGATACCACCGTTTCGGGGGTTTCCATCTCTGTTCATAGAACATTTTGATGGTGTCCAAGGTCTAGGCCGAAAAGCGTGTTCGTGTTGCAAGCATTATCCAGGATCGGGCATTTGGAAGGTGGCGGAGAAGGCGGCGAAAGTCATTTTCGGAGAAGTGGGTAGGAAGGTGATGAATGTGGATCTTGTACGACTAAACACCTTTGCGTTTTTGTTTTTTTGCGTGTTTACTGCGTTTACACGGCGTCGATTTGCAGGCCTCGCTCTAGGACTCGAGGTGAGTCTGGATGTTGTGGTAACCTGGCAACGAGCCGAGGGGAGGATACGGAAGGAGACTGGGAGGAGTAATTGGTTTGGTTCGACATTGAAACCGAGCAGACGTGGACGATGACTACCGAAGAGTAACAACATTCTCGGCGTCGAAACATGACTCTGCATGGCATTTTCGGTTTCTCGTCAACAGGGAGTTCAAGTTGCCTTTTCTACAACCAAGACAACCGTCAAAAAACAACATGATGTCTGCGACAAGACAGCCAAGGGCTTGAATCCACTCGGCCTCGTCAACAGCAGACTTTGGGACATCCTATGGCAAGACAAGCCAAGTTTCGGAAGCGGACTTGGGAACCCGAGCATGATCTGATTTGAGGAGAGCGATAACGCTATGGCGAAATCTAATAGCTAGCTTGAAACAGTCCTCGCGATAGTGGACTCGTGGCGGATTCATCTTCCCTGGAAACGAAGCCTCGGAAGAGGAGAAACGCGCGAGAAAAGCAAAACAAGCACGAATATCAAAAGCATTATGCTGGAACACACTCACTTACACTGACTACTACTACTCTCGTGGCGCCGCGCCAGGCTTCAATACTTTGCCTACCTTGATGTGATGATTTGTGACTCGTCGGGGTCGAGACAAGGACCAATGCGTGTCTAATCTGCCACTCCGAGCCCTCAGGAGGCTGCAAGGCTACAAAGTGGGCTGGCAACGCCGAGTTGCCGAAGTTTGAAGCTCCCGCCGGTGCGGTTGCAACCGGTACCTCTCAATCGGGTCAAAACGAAATGCATGAAAGCTCGCTCAGCCGGGATCACTCGGGATGCCTGGCGTTTGATGGCCTCGATGCTGCCGACCCTGGCCGAAACGCTGGGTGGGTGGATGGTGGTGGTGGTTACTTTCCGGCTGCGCACGCGGTGTGTGAGTCATTCTTGGCGTGCTCCCTCACGCTCATTTTTTGGGCCACGCCGCTTGAGGCCGGAAGCTTGCCGGATCGGGAACCGGTGGCAAGAAGGGAATCGTGTTGGATGAAGAACCTTTCGGCGCCGTTGCATGCTGTCGGGAGCAGGGTGCTCGGCTTGCTATTGGCTGAGCTGGCGCTGGGTCAGGAAAGAAAAGATTCGATTCTTCGAGCGGCTCATTATGGGGGTGGGCTGGCCGGGTATGTAAGTGCCTAGGCCTAGGTGGTGGTGGTGGGTGGAGTGGGGAGAGGGCGTGAATGAGTGTGAACGCGTGTGAATGAGGTGGGGAGTACATCGCGAGGTAAGTGAGAGCTGGCTTGTTGTGTGTGAAATTACGCCGATGAGCCGTCGCCGTCGGACTGTATGGTCCGTCGCTCACGGTAGGTGGCTGTCGGCTTGTATGATGATGCCATTCCCGTGTGCTAACCTCGCTGCTATGCCCCAACCACTTACACCCTAAGCGCCCAACCTGATGTTTGCCTCAGGACAAAGAACTGATTCTAAGTACAAGAGCAAATGAATGATTCATGACTATAACCTCATTATCCCCCGCTCTAAGTGAGACGCCTGGCCCCGTTAACTAAGGTCCCCACCGTAGAGGTAGTGATGAAGGCGTGCACCATGGAGGACAGGCAAGACAGGCTGTGAGCCAGGATGAGTAGCCATGAGTCGTTATGAGTCGAACTCTCGGCCGCGACTCGCCTCAGGACGCGATGGTGTTCTCCGCAAATGGACGGGGTGCGAGACGGAAATGAGGGGCCAGGGGCTGTCGTTTGCTTGGAAGATGAGAGGCAGGAAGACAACCTGGGGAGGCGACCATTGCATCCAGGTGGCCGGGTTAGTCACGTCGGCGTCGGCCAGCTGGATACGGCAAGTGGGAGACGGATGAGCCCCTCGAGTCCGGCTGGAGACACGGGTTGGATAGACCATTCTGGGCGCTCGGGTTGACGTGTCAGGTCCATCATTGCATATCCGTCGTGGCAGCCGCACACTTGCATCCTCGCGTAACACAGCATCTTCCGAGCCGGTTCCGACTTCTTCGGCATCGCGGTTTTGCCGGGTGAGAGACATCTAGCGCGGTCAGATTGGGCTCCGTAGCTGTGCCGGGTGCTGCGGGCAGAGAACTCCGAAGATACATGCTCATCATGTAGTCTCCTTTGTGGGACGTGGAGATATTCGCGTGTCCTGGAATCGTGCAGGCTGGGTGTCGCACAACTACGTGGTTGCTACTCATGTTGCGTCTGTCGCCGTCCGTTTCGGGTTGTTGTCGTGGCTTGCTGCTGGCAACGCTCTGTTGTGTGGCTTGGATACGTAGGTCTGCTTCCCCTGACAACTGCGTTCAACCAACCCCCCTAATTAGTAGAGTTATCGAGGCCGGGAAAGTTATTGGCTGAGCTAACCCATTCTTACTTCTCGTATGTTGAAAATGTGAGGAAGCTACTCAACGTTGTCCCAACCTCACGTAGGATCATCCTTCCTGCTGGAGTGTCGCCGCCCCATTCAACCCGTTGACGAATCTTCCGCAATTCCTGGCGAACGATGTCCGGGGGCAAGCCGAAGTACACCCACGAGCGTACCAGGCAATTGCAAACCAGAACGTTGGGCTCGGAGGCGTTGACGACGGCGTTACGAAGGAACTCGATCCGGACTTCCCATGGCGGCGACGGCGCGTGACCCTCTCCACCGAGATTGAGGGCTCCACCACGTGTAAGCCATAGAAGACGGCGTTGCTGTTCATCGTCCCAGGGACCTGTGATGAGGCTGGTAGGGATGCGGGTGAGAGGGTGGACGTCCCGGAAGCCCCAGGGCTGGACGCTGGCCTCGAAGGGTTGCCAGGAGAGAGCCTTCCGGTAGTCGGCCTCAAAGCAAAGGCGGGCATCAAAGTGACCAAAGCCGCCATCGAAGTCGTGGCTGGCGTCGTGGTGATGTGCGGGGAGCCCATCATCGTCAATGTCCCAATCGATGCTGTGCTGGTACCACCGGTCTTTGGCGTATATGTTTGCCCAGGTTTGTTGCGCTTGAAGGATAAAATCAATGTTGACCCACGGAAGTTGCAAGATAGCTGACTGATTGGATTATTAGTTCACGATCAAAAGTCCCCCCTGAAAGAGGGCAGCAACAGGGAATCGAGGAGTAGACAAACCTGGAGAACAGGATCTCCGTCGCAGAGCCTGAGCTCGGGGTGTTTGATCTCCGGTCCAAATACAACATCACCGCGGACAGGGATACCAAACCATTGGTTCCAGGTATCGTGAAATGCCCAGATAAAGAACCGGAGGAGGGTGACACGTCCAGAGAGCTTGGCACCGATGTGAGGTGCAGCGCGTGGCAACGACGAGTTGGCGCTGTAGAGGAGGATCTTCTCGAGGATCTCAGCCGGGAGAGCATCGAGCGATGGGCGATAGCGAGATGACCGGTCGGCAAGGACGGTAGAGATGGAGCGCTTCATCTTCTTGGCTCTTCCAGGAAGCGGGATGTGGCTATCGCGGAGAGCGGAGGGCGGGTTACTGGTGGATGAGGTCTTGGACTTGCGTTTGCCTCGAATGCGGATGGGGGTGAGGGTCATAACTATTAGGAGGGGAAAAGGAGAAGTAAGCTGAACCACAAAAGAAACGAGTAAAGGATGTTGGGGTGGGCAATGAGTTTGTGGTTGCAAATATATCCGGTGCCGTGGCTGTACGCAGAGTTGGAGGAGGAGAGCGATATAGAGCGCAGCAACCGCAGCAGAGTAGATTGCAACGGCGTAGAAGAGTGATGGCAATCAACTTCAGTCCGGCCTCGAAGCCAGAAGCTGAGCTTAGCAAAGGAGTCCCGGGCCCTGCTTGGCTGCGAATGTTGGATGGAGAGGGAAGAGCCGGGTGGGTGGAGTTGCATCCGTTACTATAAAGATGACCAGGGTGGCGCTATCGGCTGCTCCACTCTTGACGTCTTGCGGGAGGCAGTAACTCATGGTTACTTGATATTTAAAGAAAGAATTGGGGTCTCATGATCTACCATTACTGTTGGATTCTCAACTGGGACTCAAAGTGCACTTTGCGTATACAGAGGTAGGTATGTAGATATCCTTCATATCAGCCTGCGAGCTGTGGTTCTGAGGGATGGCGCATGCTAAGGCTGACATGTAGACACCTGAGATGGCCCGTGCATATTCCGGATTCTCAGCGTAAAATTCGGCCAAGTACGGGGCACTAGCAGTTCCGACGACCAACCAACCAAACCTCGACTACTATGCGTTGCAGTATTCGTACCTACATACATACAAAACCTCAACTTCGTCAACACCTGCCGATACCGATACCGATACCGATACCGACTCCAAGACCAGAGGCTCACTCCCCTCCGCCTCGTCACATGTCGACCACCTTCCCGTGCCCCCAGTGACGCGCTGTATCCTCAGTGATGCACCCCGCTCTGCGCCCCCCGGTTCCCTCGCGCGGCCTCCTCCGATTCCTGCGTTCGCAGTCCAAGAGGGCCTTTGCTAGCTGCAGCAACAATACCGGCCCGGCCCTCGGTGTGATAGCTGCCCCATCTCTCTGCCGTAGGGCTAGGAGCTCCAACTCGCCGACGAAGAAGCAGGCGAGATTCCTCGGTACGACTTGTGGCCGCCGGACTGCGACCCTCGAGTCTTCGTTTCTCGACCTGGAGCCACTGCTGCGGCGGCTGCGACCCCGAGACCAAGTTGGTGCCGCCAAGAGCTCTTTCAGCACGAGTCCCAGTTCGCGCAAGTGGTTCAAGTGGGACGACACCGACTACGATACGCCGACCTGGCAGGAGCGCCTTTGGGGAAGCCCGGCGAGAAAGGGCGCGAAACCTCTGAAGCCCGATGATCTACCAAGCCATGACGAGTTTGGCGGTAGTCCGTCCATGTTCAGCAGTCGTCGGTCGTCGGCGGCCAAGGCTGCGTCTGAGCCGCGACTGCGGTGCACAGAAGTAGACGAGCATGGAAAGGTCATCCTGGTGGATGGCGAGTTTAAGAAGACGGAGCTCATTGCCAAGGTATGTGACCCGACTTCTGTCGTATGCCCAATTCTCGGGTGCTGACCACAATTGTTGGATAGTACGGCTTGTTACCCCGAGATTTGCGAAAGATTGACTCGTCCAATCTTCCGCATATCCTTGTCCGACCCTCGGCGATCCTCCTGAACCTGCTCCATCTCAAGGTTCTTATCAAACACGATCGTGTGCTGCTCTTCGATGTTTACGGCTCCAAGACGTCCTATCCCCAGTCTGCTTTCATGTATGACCTGCAAGGCAAGCTCCAACAGAAGAACTCGCCGAACTCGCAAACATCCGGTTTCCTCCCCTACGAATTCCGGGCGCTCGAGGCTGTTTTGACCTCTGTGACGTCAGAGCTTGAGGCCGACTTCGAGTCTGTGCGAGAGCCTGTGATGCATATTCTCAGCGAGCTTGAGGACGACATCGACCGGCAGAAGCTACGCGTTTTGCTTATCTTGTCGAAGCGGGTGAGCACGTTTGAGCAGAAAGTGAAGTTGGTGAGAGACGCCATTGAGGAACTGCTCGAGGAAGACGATGATCTAGCGGCCATGTACTTGACAGAGAAGGCGCACGATCTCTTCAGGGGGGGTGACGACCACACCGAGGTGGAGATGCTACTCGAGTCGTACCACAAACTCACAGACGAAATCGTCCAAGAGGCTGGAAACCTAGTTTCAGGGATCCGAAACACGGAAGACATGTAAGGACCTCTCCTCAGTCGCACCATCAATTCTAGCCCGCATTGCTAATAAGACGCAGCGCCCGTGCCATCCTTGACGCGAACCGCAACTCTCTGATGCTTCTGGACCTCAAATTCAGCGTCGGGACACTGGGTCTTGCCATGGGCACTTTTATCGCAGGCCTCTACGGAATGAACCTGGAGAACTTCATCGAGGAAACCAAGTGGGGGTTTTCAGGCGTCACAGGTGCCTCGGTGGTCATCTCGCTCATCGTGTGCTGGTACGGTCTCACCAAGCTGAGGCGGGTGCAGCGCATCAAGATGATGAGTGACGAGAGGCCGCACCTCCCGCGTGGTGGAAACGCATACGGCATGGACGACAGAACGGCATTGGGACTTCTAGACTCGAGGAACCGCGAGATGCTGCGACGGGTCAACACGCAGAAGGCGCCGAAGAGGCGGTGGCTGTAGGAAAACGTGGTTGTGGCGTATGTTGGAGTGTACGGATTTTGTGATATGTAGACGGGCGTTCCTTCGGGCCATTCGGCGACCGGAATCGCCATGTACAGTAACGCTGATACAGATACCCATCTCAATGAGGTTGTAGTTGAGCGGGAAATACCCCCCGATGATACACGACGCACACACATTCTCAATCCTTGGCGAACGCACCAGTCAAGGAGTTTGCATGTCAGGTGCGTGAACTAGATCACACCACCATCAAGTCCCGACTGGGAAATGCAATATCGGTTCTGGTTTCCGTCCTGGGCTTCTGGATCGTCGCGGTGACATCGACGACTTTTGCATCGTGACATGACGGCGTGACGTCACGACTCGCGCATCCTTAGCCCCTTGGCCCCGTGTATATTGGCGAATTGGCATCACCATGCATAGAGCCTGCGCCTAACAAGGCAACGAGGAACTCGTAAACGGGCACACACCAGGTGAAGATAGACGAAGGCGGTAAGACCGGTAATTCGAAAGAAAGTGGTTTTCGTACTGACATGCAGAAGTGAGGACGAGTGGGTACCAACGGCCGACCGACCTTGTTTTCAGAGCGGGCCTACCAGCCACACTCCGAGCCGCAGACGTCATCGATATCCGCCGCAGCCAGACGCAGCGCCGCACCCCGGCGTCTGTGGAGCCCTGAGCCACATGATGAGGTAGGGGGAGCCAAGCACAAGGGCTCGGAGGGAATGCGCCGGCGGGTGCGAGGCGCTGTGGCTGGGCAGGGTTTTCTCGACAAGATCGAGATGCGACGGTAATTGCTACGCGCTGGGCCGCAACCTGGTGAAACCCTGACGTCAGGGCGCTTGCGGGCAAGGCCATGACGGCGTTTTTTGGGTGGACAGTGGTTGGGTGTTGCACGAAAAGCTGCAGGGGCGTTTGCATGTTGTTTTCTTCTTCCTGCCTATATAAACTCAACGGACCTGACTGGACTGCTATTTGTTCCGACTCATATCATCTTCACACACACACACACCACTTCTACATTGCAACTTCAACTGTTCTCCAGGAACAACCACCCACTACACACAACCACCCTCACACAAAAACCTACACACCCACACACCACCTTCATCATGGGCGGAGTCGTTTCTTGCGTAAGCTTCCGCTCCTTCCGCTCTCTAGCATCTCCAGCAAACTGACCCTCTCCCTCTAGATCGTCGACGCCTTCCGCGCGGTCGGCAGAGCCATCATGGCTGTCATTAGCGGCATCGGCGGCATCCTCCAGGCCATCATCGGCGGCATCGTCAGCTTCTGTGGCATCATTATCAGCTTCCTGACGTGCGGCTACTGCGGCGGCAAGCGACGAGGCGGCGGCACTCGCAGCCACGGCACTCGGAGAAGCAGGGTATAAAAGAGTGTTCCGCAACGACCATAACAACACCTTTTTGCATGGAGAGCGGAGATGAAGAGACGCGCAGAGCGGATGGGGAAATGTCTTGAGCTTGACGACCCGGTGCTTTTTTCTTTTTTTTTGTGCGCTGGAATACCCCAAACTTTCTTGAAACCGGGCCGCAAGAAATACCCCTTTATACCACGATAGCGTTTCGAATGACAATCAACGAATGCTTAATTGTTCAACCTCACTCAATCGTCAACTTATTTTGATTTTGTACGCCTGTGACATGAAGTATCCTCACGATTTGCTGGCAAGCGAGAATGGTTTCCAACATATTTTATGCTTCCCGTCTCAATCAAGCATATATTATCCTAAGTGTAGCCTTCCTAAATTGAGATTCAATAGGTGGCATTGAATCATAACAACACAAGATACGTCAAACGGCCGCTTTATTCTTCGAATCTGGGTATCTTTACCAATACTATTTATCACCCCAGCCAACCTAATCCTCCTCCTCCATGACGTTGCGATTAAAGAAGCCGTAGATTTGCCCCCCTGCCATTTTGCCCACCAACGGCTCCAACTCCTTCACCTCCATGTTAGCAACCTCCCGGATGCTCTCCGTCTCGAACACCAGAGTCTTGATATTCTGCGGCGTCACACCTGGCACAATTGCCAACATGTCCTGGGGCTCTTGGTTGAACGCCTGCTCGCCTACCTTGGTGTCCTTGTCGAGACCGGCCTTGACAGCGGCGATTGGGTCAGGCTCTTCTTCTTGTGCCTTGAGAGACTCGAATATCTCGGCAGTCTGGTAGGGGGACGACGACCAGATGATGCGCAGTTTTGGAAATGCGAGGGTCAAGAGGACTAATTTGGACTGGAGATCCGAGGAGACGTTGGTCGGGGCCACGCTGCTAAAGCTGCCTGACAAGTCGGCGAACGGCTCCAGAGTGAACGACTTGTTCTGATCAAACTCAATGAGGAGCATCACGCTCTTGTAGTGCTGGAACATGGTCTCGGCTTGAGTGAAGAGACGCCCATCCTTGAACGACGAGATCAAATCGCTGATGGACTTTCGCTCTACGCAGATGTTTGGGGACAGGATGTAGTCACCAACCGTGAGCATGCACGGCACGATGACCATTGACCGGCCGTGTAGTAGAGACGGCAACGAAGATCGAAACTCTCGCACATCGACTACCACGCGTGGTGGTTGGGCGGTTGCCGCCAACCTGCCGCCGCCGGCGATGCGGGTGTTGACGGTCCGGAGGAAGGCGTCCTCGGCGTCCTCGGTGCCATGGGAATCCGTTGTTATTACCAGCGACATGCTGGCCCTCTCCTTGATAAGTTTTGTAAAGGCGTCCTTTTCTCGCCGGACTGACGATAGGTACTTTTGCTCTTCGACCGAGCCGCCGTAGTACATGAAGTAGACCCTGACGTTTCTGTCGTTGTGCGAGGAGCGGTACACCTCGACGCGGCGGATGAAGGCAGCGTCGGGCTCATACATGATAATGTACCGCGGCTTCAGCTCTTCCAAGACATGCTCGTCTTGATCGCCGTCGTAGGCATGCACGACGACGAGGTCTTGCATCTCGTACAGCTTGAAGAAGTCCTCCATATTGTCTAGCGGATCTGCAACGATCTCGTCCTTCTGCTGTGCCTCTTCTTCTGTGATCTGAACTTCGGCCATGAGGTCAGCCACCTCTCCCGGCTTTTCGATGTACTGCATGATACTGCCATTTTCTGCACGGCCTGTAGCTGGGCCGACGTTGCCTCCGCCTCTCATTCGCCTCCTCTTGTTTGCTGGTGCTCTGCCGCCCCTATTCCCGCCATGGCCAGGTCGAGAGTCTGTGGCACCGTTGATGGCTTTCTGGTTCTCGGCGAAAAGGGTAGCGCTCACTTGAGCAAACTGCCTCTTCCACTTAAGATAATTCCGCAGCTTCCTTCGCATCATGAATGCCGCAGATGGCTTGTCGGCATCGTCTCCGTCTTCGTTGTCCTTGGTCTCCGTCTTGGGCTTCATGTGCATTGTTTGCAGGAAGTCTCTCAGCTGTCTGCATATATCCGTGTTGGAGCACATAATTAGGATAGTACCATTGGAGTCATCCTTGGCGGGTGGCTCAAAGTAGAGATCTCGGTCGATTTCTTCCAGGACCTCAGCTATCAGAGCCCACTTGGGGAGTTCTTCGAGGACGGGCCGTAGAGAATCGATGTTTCCATCGTGGGCGGCTGCCTTGGTGTTTGCCGAATATACTCGTCTACGAGCAGTGTCAAAAATAGTTTGCGTTGCATCTAAGAACAGCCACGGGGATTGTGTCTGGCGGTTCGATCCTGGGGGAGGAGAGTGCGCAGCATGGATGGTATCCAGATGTTGAAGGAACGAAACTGCATCGTACGTCAGAATGGAATTGAGAAGTGTCCTCAAAACTGTTAGGTCGTTGACAATCTGCTTTGTCTTCCAGCTGACACGATGCCAGTTCGGATCCAGCTGTCGCCGGACCATGACGTCGAAGTTCTTGAGTAGGGCACTATCGAGGTTCCAGTCGTCCATTTCCAGGCCACTGTTTCCCTTCTTGAGCTCGTGTATGCTGACTTCGACACATTCCATGATGGCATTTTGGATGACCCTCATCGAATCTGTCATGGGAACCTCCAGTTCAATGACCTCGGCTTTTTTCTTTCCCTCGAGAGATTGCGCAACTGTGACGTGGAATCTGGGCCAAAGAGACACTTTCCTCAGGAATAGGTTTCTCATCATGGTCGCCAGAGGCGAGAACCCCGTGGTGAACGGGTCGGGGTTGTCCGAGAAGGCCTTGAGAAAACCGACCTTGTTCTTCTGTCGATAGACTCGTAGGATGAAGGCTTCGAGGGAGGTGGCTACCACACGATCGGCGTGGAGGAGCACCAAGCCGGTGACTGTGTCGGGGTCCAGTAAGCCGGTCAAGAGATCGACAACTAGGATGCGCGAAGTGACACTGAATATCCCGCCTCCCATGTACATTTTCTCCCTGGCGCCGACGCTCTGGAAGTCGGTATTGACGACCGTGAGCCCACGCGCCTTGGGTGACATGCTGATGGCGGCATGCTCGGCCAATGCCTCGCCAATCCAGCCATTCTCTCGATCCTCGGCGCCGACAATGACGATGAGGTTGTTCCCGGCCGCATCGTACGAGTGGAGGAGGTTGGTGACGAGGCGCATCAGCCCGAGGCCGCGGGCGAGCACGACAACTTCATCTTCGGCACGGAGCTCTTGGAACAGGGTCTGCTGGTACTCCTTGGAAACGGGTCAGCTAGCGGAGCGGCAACACGGCGATGGGCGAGCATACGAGCGGCAGTGAAAGCTTCACGGGTTGGGGAGCATTGCTTGTCGACATGCGGGGCCCCGGCGTGCTGGTGCTGGCGAGGAGGAGGCGTTGGTGATGGGATGGATGTCTGGTCGTGAAGCGGACTGTGATGCGCACGGGGGTGCACATTCCATCATGGTACCTACAGTGCAATAGCTATAGCGGGGTTCCTGCTTGTTGGGGCACTTTAGCCTCTAGTTACTAGGTAGGTAGCGGGCTGTAAGTCCGCCAAACCATAGGACTTATAGCGGGTCACACACAGACGGCATCGACTGAGCCTCCCAGTTGATTAGAGGAGTTCCCTTCGAGCCGAACCAGTTACGACATATGTAAGATACGCAGGATGATAAAAGGCTTTGGACTCTTGGGCCAGTAAAGGCGATGTTGGATGAGAAACAGAGAACGTTGTAGAGGTCTCTCGGCCCAACAGTGGCAGCTCTAGACACCACAACGAGTTCCAACTTTTGTCCCCCTTTGCGACCAAAGATACGGACAGCAAAAGGCCAGAAAGATGCAAGGGAGAAGAGCTCGAAGAGATTGCCAGCTGGAACAAGCTGATTAGACCCTCCGAGTCCCACGGAAGCCTAAAACCTGGTTGTAACTTGCTGCTGCATCGTCAAAGTCACCGAGTGACGGGAGTGACGCACTTCGTACTCGCTGCAAGCCGGTCGCAACGTCATCCCAGGTTGGTGCATGTGAGCCGTCAACACACCATCCAGCAACTGTCATTGGCTTCCATCTTGTCACCTCTGCGACACTTGCGAGGATTCCCGCACGCTTACGCCTCGCGGCCTCGGCCTCGGCCATCTGATTCCCTCTGGCGCCACAGGCCCGCGCGATCCTGAGGTTGGCTACTTGGTTACCTCTTCGGCTCTGGGAGGGGACAACGACGTCATCGCCCGATGTGAAGCCAAACAGCAAGGTACAAATAGACCGCGGGCAGCCATCCCAAACTGTCGCTCTCTCTTCAATCAAACAAATATTGCACTGTTCAACTACAAGAAATATTTCCCAAACAAACATATCCACCAAGAAAGAAATCATTCAAGATGACCAAGGACCAGAAGAACGAGGTAAGTGAACGGCCTGTCCTACTGACCAAAACATGACAGCGTCACATCGCTGACCATTTCAAATAGCAGGAGAAGGAGTTCTCCATCCAGCCCATCAAGGAGTCCGGAGACTCCAAGGTCGGAGCCTTCAACGCCCACCCCGGCCCGGCCGTCCCCAAGGAAATGCCCAAAGAGGAGGGAACCAAGGAGGAGCGCAAGGCCAAGATGGAGGCACTGAACAAGAAATAAGCTTGGACCTGGCGGGCTTCTGTCACCCACTTGGCGTTTGGGATGGGCCTTGACACGCATGTACGATGACTCGGAACTACGGATGGTTAGGCATTATTACGGATGATATGGTTGAATGAGTAGTATTAGAAATATGATTTATCCAGACAGCATGGCCCTCGTATTTCCGAACTGACGCCCAGCCAGTGCTGACGTGGATACCTCCACTCGCAAGAAGTACGTCCAGTTAGTAAGAGGCATGTCTGTCAGCGTTGTTTCTTCGACCCACCACTGTATTCCAGGGGCACTGAAGCGATCAAATTCGTACATAGGTACCTAGGTACCATAGAATCTCAGTAAATTCATACACTTTAGCGTCTCCATAGTTACTGTCCGAACCACTGACCTAATTGCGATTTGACGGGTTTGTCGAAAACTGGGGACGCTAATGTGTATGAATTTACTGAGATTCTACAGTAGACTACATAGAGGGAGCTATCGCGAATACTTACAGGGAGATGCCCTGGGCATGTACGTAGTACAACCCACTGAGTTACACAACGAATATGTCAATAGCGCTGTTAGGCAATACTTAGTCTTTGAGATTAGGGTACATAGCGAGGATTGGATACGACTCCTTAGTAGGCCGCCATAATTGTATCCTGATCTCGGTGCAATCTTGAGATTAGCAGATAAATATAGTTCCACACCGCTTATGTGCCATTACAAATTGGCTGCCGCTTACATCTCCATCTTAAGCGTACACATCTGAACAGCGACCATGACTGATAACGAAGACGATGAGAACTCGGCGCCTTACTACTGCATCACAGATGCCCGGTGTAGACTATGCCAATTCACGTTAAACGACAATGAGCTAGTTTATGCAGGTATGGCGCCGCTCTGCGAACTCTCAACTAATATTGACCCGCGTGTCTCCTTTTAGCTATTGGCGATGATTGCGTTTCGGGCGAATTCGAGTTTCAACAGCAACTGTCTACTTACGACGAGGACCTAGACATTAACATTCACCTATGTTCCAGTGATGACTGCCTATCCCGCACTAAAACGACTGTGTGCTTCCACTCCCGTTGCTACGAATTCCGCTCCTATTCAATCACTCCAGCATTCCTCGCTGCTACCAAGTATGCCTTTATCATACCGATCTACGAAGAGCGACGACGAGCCAACTATATCAAGCAAGCTTTAGCGCGGAATCTACAGCTGGCTACTGGCTGGCCTCATACGCTTCCCTACGAGTTATGGCTGATGATTGCTGAGCCTATGGTCCAAGAATGCGCTGTTGTCAATACGGAGAAGCTGGTACACTGCAGTGATGCGATTGGCGATTCTATGCTCGACCTGACACAGCCAGTATACGCAACATACATCAAGGTGGACGACCGATATTACGTCCGAAGTTTGCTGAACGCACCCGGAACCGATGCTGGTAAACAAGCGTACTTATTGCTCCCAGCTCGAGCTAAGAAGCAAGGGCCGGACGACGATTAGGGCAAGGATCTATTCGTGGCAGAGGATCACGTCGGGATCCGTCAGGTCTTTTTTGTCTCGCCTAACCGTCGTGACGAATGGTGTGGTAACCACTCCAGCGTCCCCGGTGCTTGGTGGAGACACATTCCTCACCAGGCGATTTCTTCTACTGTCGCTATCAAGACCAACGTAGGTGATCGGTATCAGTATACGATTCCGATTCTAATGTATTGGCAGGGCCTAATAGTTGGAGACATTCAGAACGCCCTTGAAAAGCCCATCGCTGGAATATCTCGCATCGGCTGGCAAGTCCCAGTCCCATTCCCTCCCGCTGTGGTAGACCTCTTAACACTCAAAACACCACAAAAATACCCAACCGGACTCAGGATGCGCTTCTTTGATTGCAATTCTCCCGATATCGTCGGATATTCTATTGCAACCAACGGAGCAGACATATTAGGTATCATGTCCCATAAGCGAGGTCAAACGCCTGATGGGAGGTTGTACGAAGATGTTAACTCTAGTATTTGCTTCTGGATGTATATGCCGATGAATCAAAACGAATATCTCACTGAAATATGCAGGCGAGCTGGCTGTTTGATTATCAACACGGAGGTTATCGGAATTACGGTACGGGGTGGCATCTCCTTTCCCTCATCATCTATACTAATTTATTTATCCCAGCTCTCTACAAGCCGAGGACGAACTGCCCTATTTGGGCTATATGGACACGAAAATGTTGACTTTCAACGTGTAACTGCTCTTCCGCACGAGCCATGTCGAGTCTACTTTAACGACACCGACAACTCTCCTGGCAAAAACAACATCAACTTTGTCGCTTTTGATCACAGTACTGCTCGCTCTACCATCGTCAAACCAGGTATGCCAGCCAGGGCAGGGGCGCTACCAGAGGTGCCCCAGTCCATTTCAACACCCCCTTACACGCAAAGTAACGAAATATGGCTTCATTCGTCGTGCTCCATGCTGGGCGTGGTCAAGGTCCATCCTTGCGTTAACAGCACTTCTGTATATCGGCCGGTGATGGGGATGCTCCTCTATTACACCGACGGTCATCGCGAAAGCATAGGCCAGTTTCGCCTAGATTGGGCTGTCGAGCCTATCATGGTTGCTAAGCTAGAGAGGCTATACTTTCATGGTAAACGGACCAAGAAATCATGGGGCTATGTGGCACATGTTACAACTACGCCTCCAGTTGGTCAAGCACAAAATAGCTGGCTTGACGTCGGCCAGGCCGGTACGTTGGAATGGTGGTTCTCACCTCGGCATAGCGTTTTGTTTTACAACAACATCCGACTGAATTAATTACAACAGAGGTTCAAATACATAAACATGACAACTACATAGTACTTATGCCAGCCAAACGTAGTCACAGTTGGCCAGGCCGACTACTGATCCAGCCACTAGCAGGGGGTGTCCAGAGTTAGGGGTTGGCCCGGGGGGTAATCGCCTTAATAAAGGTTGTCATCCCGGTCGACGTATCCGAGAGATGGCGTGGTGGGTTGGTGGAAATTTCCAGAAGATGTGAAGGGAGATGAAAGCCGAGGCCGAAGCCGAAGACCTTCTGGAGTGTACGTTGTAGATGCCTGTTTTCGACGCGCGTTGTGTCGTCGACGACAAGCGAGTGGCTGTGGCTGTGCCAAACCACGACCTGTTCCATGTGGCTGATGCACCGCCGACTTCGAGTCACCCAACGCCCAGACACGCTCCTCGGTCAATCAGCAAGGTACCTTACTAGCTTCTCCCGGGCGCGGGCCAGCCTGGTTACCTGACTCTCGCACCAAACGCAGCCAAACACTTTTGACATGCGACGGCAATCCGAGCTGGTCCAAGCTATTTGAGACGGTCCCAGGTCCCTCTCCACCCGGAAGCTCGGGCGCTAGGTACGAAGTACGAAGTGCGAAAGTACAACACATCCTCGGGCCTCAACTGTCCCGCTGCCGCTGCCCTCCCACCCTCCCCAAAGGCCCAGATCCGGCTGCCTCACACGAGCGGCAAAACCGACCCTGCGACAATAGCGAAAGAGGAGACGCGGATAAGCGCCACCCAATCCATACTCTCGTTCCAGCCTTTCCACGACGACTCTCGATACATTCCTTCACCCTTTACCGACTCCGGGCACTCGCTGACCGCCCCGACTGCTCCCCATCATGCCGTCCATCCTCAACGACGACGACAAGGACACCGTCAAGCGGTTCGTCCCCAAACAGTCCAACAAGATCCAGGCCGTGGCCGTTGCTAGACTCTACGTCGCCTACCCCAATCGCTTGAAATGGACCTACACCGGCTTGCAGGGAGCCATCGTGCTCGCCAACGACCTCGTTGGACACACCTATTGGATTAAGCTGGTGGATATCTCGGTATGTCCAGATCCCCCGCAGGTTGCGCACCCAGCCCGGTCGACCTTGTTTCTAACTTCAAGCAGCCCTCCAACCGCGGAGTCATTTGGGATCAAGAGATCTTCGATACGTGGTCCTACAACCAGGACCGGACCTTCTTCCATACCTTCGAGCTCGAGGAATGCCTCGCCGGGCTGAGCTTCATCGACGAAAAGGAGGCGAAACAATTCAAAAAGAAGATGGACGAGCGAGAGAAGAATGCAAGCCGGTCCACCCGATCAACCCCCTTCGGCGGAGGTGTTCATCAAACCCACAAGCATGGCCTGCTGGGAGGGCTCTTCGGCCACCGGCACTCGTCTCCACCATCCTCGGTCCCTCCAGAGTCTTCTCGAGCGCATGCCAACTCCATCCAACACCACGTCGTCAATTCTTCGGGTAACCTCAACGGCGGGAAAGCATTCCCAGAGTTCGCCTTGCTGGATGCCTTTGATCCTCTGTGGCGCGAGCATTTTGGCCAGGATCTCCAGGACAAGGGATTGACCGACGACTTCATCAAGGAAAACCAGGAGTTCATCGTCGACTTCTTGAGGGACGAACAGCAGAAGCTGAACGAGCCGCCCGCATCCCCACCGCCGCCGCCAGCCCAAACGAACGGCGGGAGAGACCAGCGTGCAGCACGAGCTCCTCCGCCTCCGCCCAACCCGCCACCTGGAGCTACCTCGAGAGGCCATGCCGATGCTCCTCCTCCTCCGGCCCCGAGAAGGGGTGGACCTCCACCTCCCCCAGCTCCCCGACGCTCTGGGAAGGCCGATACTCCTCCGGAACAGGCACCTCCCGTGGCGCAGGCACCTCCTCGGCCCAGGTTCAACGCCCCTCCGCCGTTGGCAGATGCTGGCAAGTTCGCTCACGTCGAGCCCCCGAGGGCTGTGCCAGCGGCTCCCGCCCCTGCTCCCGGACCGCCGCCGCCGCCGAGGCCGAACAAGGTCCCCATCGAGAACGACTCGGGCCTCAAGTATGGTGTCCCTCCGCCTTTTGCCGGCGCACGTCTCCCTGCTCCAACTCCCGCCCGTGGACCAGTTCCTCCTCCGCCCCCGCCGCGCGCAAACGACACCCACGCAGGACCTGTCGGTGCCCCCCCACCCCTTCCCCCGAAGGTACCGGCCTCCGTGGCCCCACCCTTGCCGCCGCCGAGTTCCCGTCCTGTGCCGCCTCCTCCGGCAGCTCACCAAGCCCCCCTGCCGCCTCCGCCGCCTATCTCGTCTCTTCCCCCGCCGCCTCCGCCACTGCCTCCGACAAGCGGTGTTCCCCTACCACCACCACCTCCCCCCATGCCTCCAACCTCAGGGGCACCTCTCCCACCTCCGCCTCCGCCTCTGCCTCCTACCTCGGGCGCTCCGCCTCTGCCCCCCACTTCGGGCGCTCCGCCTCTGCCTCCCACCTCGGGCGCTCCCCCTCCTCCTCCGCCGCCCCCGATGCCACCGACCTCCGGGGGTGGTCCTCCCGCTCCTCCGCCTCCGCCGCCCCCCAACCGCGACTCTGGATATTCATCTGGTGTCCCCGCGCCACCCGTCGCAGACGGCACCAGATCAGCAATGCTGGGAGACATCCAGAAGGCTGGCGGCATTGGTGCTCTTAAGAAAGTCGACAGGACTCAGATTCGAGACCGAAGCGGGGCCCAAGTCAGTGGAAGCGATGCTCCTGGCGGTGGCGGCGCTTCTGGCGGCGGCGGCGGCATGGCGGATGCACTGGCTGCCGCCCTGCAAAAGCGAAAGGAGAAGGTTAGCAAGAGTGGTAAGTATCAACAGCCCCTGCATATGCTTGTGCCAGCGTACTGACAGTGGTGTAGATGACGAAGACAACAACGATGACTGGTAAATGGGGTTCTGCATCCCCTGAAGAGAAGGACATGAGGAGCACTGCTACAAAAGTTTTCAATCGTCGTTCGAGATACCTGCGGCGTGTGGACAGGGAGAACGCCCATCATCATTATTTTACATATTCTATACCGCTAGGATGAAACGGTGGTATTTTCAATAGGGAAGGTCTTGATGTTGGTGTTTCTACTTGGGCATCCGATATGGGTTTGGCGCGGAACGGAGGTCAGCCCTTGGGAATCAAGCCCGCACGGCGTTGGGGGCCTTTTGGTTTGAATCGTGCAAGGTGAGATGGGACAAATGAACTGGGAGAGAAAGCTCTTGTGCTCGTTATCCCAGTTTTGAGTTCTTTGTGGTAGAAGTATGAAGAAGATCATTTTGAATTTTTTGAGTCTTTGTCTAATCAGTGCTTTTGGGCGAGGGCGATCATCGTGATGCAAGATGACATATTCATCGAGTGCGAGCATCGTTAAGGAGACAAAGAAGACGTGAAAAGTAGATGGTGACAGGCCGTGACGTCCCTCCCACCACGGCCGTCCAATCCCACAGCGACTACTGTCGTGGGACCCAAGATGCAGCAGCGCGTGCAGCCGAACCAAGGGTTTGAGAGAGAAGACAGTATCAACAACGCCGGTCGAGGGTACGGAACCGCACCTCGGCCGGGACGTCGGGGGCTCAGCGGGGGGTGCGAGAAAAGAGAAAGGTTTGGAGGGTCGGGTTGCTCAAATGTCATCGATGTCGACGTCCTTCTTGACGCCGTCATCTGAGTCGGCATCAGAATCGGCGTCGCCGAACTCGAAGTAGGCCTCGCCGTCCTCGCCCTGGCCGAAGGAGTCGGTCTCGTTGATCTTGGCGTGCTCGGGGAGCTCGCCGTAGGACTTCAGGGTGCGGGCCTCGTCGGCAGTGTACTTGAGGATGACGTCGCCCTTGTTGTCCTGGAAGTCTCGGAGGGAGAGGAGGATGATGTCGCCCTGGTTAATCCAGACCTTCTTGCGCATCTTGCCACGGATCTGAGGAAGGGAAAGAGGGGATGTAAGCCAGCCGAACAAGACGCGTGTAGATCAATGGGGCGAGGGAAGGGCCTTCTCCTCGTGTGTACGTACGTTGGCGAGACGCTTGCTGCCGTCGAAGCATAGGGCCTCGAGACGACCGTTGCCGAGCATCTTGATGACCTGGGCGTACTCTTGGCCGTCCTCCTTGAAGGTCAACTCTCGGCGTTGGTCATCATTCTCCTTGGTACCACGTCTGCGGTTCTTGCCACCCTGTGAGAGAAGAGGTGTTAGTAACGACGAGTATCGCAGTGGGTTGATTAGGCTGCGACGCAGTGGTGATGATAATGGTGGGGGCGGGGCAGATCAGTTTCGGGCGCGAAAGGGAAGCGAGTGCGTTGCTGGAGTGAGGGACGGGAAGAGAGAGACAGAGGGAGAAGGGAACATGTCGGTACCTTTCCCTTGTTCTTAGGCATGATTGCGCGTGTATTGGGGATTCAGCGAGGGCCTAGGTTTGGTGTTGACGGGTTGGTGTGTTGTTGTGGTTGGTGAGAGTGTGGATTTTTCCCTCGAGGCGTTGGTGGAGGGAGCCGGAGTCTGGAGGGGCCCGGGACCATTTTATTTCGCGCCGCGCGGTTGGATAGTCGCACGGGTTGGGTGGCGCCGTGGGTTGTACTGAGTGGGAATGAGTCAACATGAGACGGAGGAGGTATGCCTGGCTCTACAGTTATCGGAGGACCTTGGTGGACAGTACACTTAACGTGCACTGCGCAGTATCCCACTAACGGGGCGCATATGTTCGCCACTGCAATTGCCATATGCACAGCCACAGGCGGTGGTTTCCATTCTGCACAGCCACGCTTTTCAATGGAATGCACTAATTCCCCCACTTTATTCGTGCCGGGTATTTTTTTTGCGACTGACCTCGCTGATGTCTTCTAAGTCGTTCGTCGAGGCCCATCCAAGAATCCAAGCCAAACACAAGGCCGAATTGCACATCAGCGGCGTCCCGATCGATCGCCCCCTCAACAACTCAGCGCGCGCAATCAACGACGCAGCGACACCCTTACCCGGTGCCCCCTCCCAGCTCAAGATGAGCGAGAGCCAGCCCACCCTCCTACCGACATGGCGATAGCTCGAGCTCCCCTCTGCCCGAGGTCGCTGTCATGGTCCCTGGCCTCCCTCCGTCACGCATACTCGACAACACCTCCAGCGGCTACGACGTCTCGAAGGACCAACACGAGTATCAGACCAAACGCCAACCAGCGGGCGTCTAGGAACGAGGGCGGTCCCAAGGTCCCGCCGACGCAGGTCCGGGAGAGGGCATCGCAGGAAGGCAGACTCCAGCGGCTACCAGCTTCGACAACAGGAAGCTCGGCTGAGAAGAATCGGAAGTACAATGGGGCGAATCTGGATAAGATGCGAGCCGGTCCCCCGATGTTTGTGCCCTCGAACGCTAGGAAGTTTATACGGAACGGTCAGCTACAAACCACTCCCGATGTCTGGGAGTTTCTCCAGAGTACGGGTATAGAGTACGACAACTCCAAGGCCAAGCTCCTGTCCCTTGGAGGTGGCCATGTTCACATCACCGAGACCTTTGCGTGCAAGGTCACGTATAGTCCTAATCACATCATGCACCCGTTCCACCTCCCGTATCTGGCGCCGAACGGACACCCGCTGGTTGAGGGCATCAAGTCCAAGTACCAGCGTAAGAAGGAGACGCAGCCGCTGTGGGCGTACTTTATCGGCAGAAACAGCCAGACGAATCTGGTGCGCTCAATTGCCCACGGGCGGATGGCCTACGAGTTCTGGACGGCCCTGAAGAAGCTGGAGGAGCTGGAGGATCCTGAGCGCAGGGCTACGGGGACTGTGATTGTGACCGTCTATGATTCGAGAAAGGCCGCTTCGCACCCGGCCGCCCAGTTTGGCCCAGTACTTGCTGAGGCGGTGGTGAGAGAGCACAAGAAGCGGCGCGGGACGCGCAACAGGTAGGACGGAGAGGATAAAGTGGCTGAAGAAGCTAGGCAATGGGACCCGAGGAGGGGAGCGCAAGGCTGGGAACCACATCGGCTAACGAGAAGGGAAAATCCCATGGTATGATATAATGTGGTGTGTAAGTATTAGTTGATACCTGGATCATAGCAAATGCGTATACTCTGAAGCCAAGGCTGATTGATGCTGCCTGCTTCTGGAATGAGACCACTTGCACTTAGGCATGTCCTAGGTTTGTTGATGTGGGTTTATTATATCCCTGTGTTTCTACAGATACAGGTGTATTTATGTACTGGATTACCTATAGCTGTCTACACTCACGTTCTTCTCCTTTTGTCTCCTCGGTTTGTGGTGCAGGTTGCATAGGAGCATGGACGGGCGCTTACTAGGTATGCGCACCTCCAGGTACATCCAGCACAGTCTCCCCCACAGTACGACACTCCAATCCGTACAAGGGCGCGGGCCACAGCCACCTCCGCGCACGCAGCTACGTACAGTACGGATGGCCACTATGCCTGGTACACACCTCGAGCTCGAACTAAACCTCCAAGACAGCTTGTCCAATTCGCAGCTTTCCCTGCGAGACATCATCACCACCGCTTCCGCCCCCCCTTTCCCTCCCAACCGACGGCGCCCGACACGACGCGAGACGCAACGACGACGACAGCTCAGAGAGCGCCCGCCTGCTTGCCGTCGCTAACGTGTCTCCGTGACCAGCTGTATCTTCCATCCTGCCGCCATCACTGCGACGCTCGCCCGCGATGCTCGTCTCCCTCACCGTCGGCAAGGTCGACGCCGGCGTCACCGTCCTGCTGACGCCCGACAAGCGACTGGTACGCGTTTCCCTCCCCTCGGGCTGCCTAAGCTCCCGCTTCTCTTGCTGACACCTGGGAACAGATCGAGTTCCCGTCCATCCTGCTCCCCCCCAACATCTCCTCAGGCAGCATTGTCGACATTGCCGTCTCGCAAAACGCAACCAAGGAGGCCGCAGCTGATCGCTCGTTCCGCTCCCTCCAAGACCACATCTACACCTCCTTTGGCGACGGCGAACCTCAAACCCCCGCCCTGCGCTGTCGCAATGCCACCCAGACCTCCGTTGTCCTCGAATGGGATCCGATCCAGCTGGCCACTGCCGACCTCATCTCCCTGAGCCTCCACCGCAATGGCCAGAAGGCTGGAAACATCCCCCGCCCCCTGCAGATGCACAGCACCAAGATCAGCGGCCTCGCCGTCGACACCGAATACACCTTCCATCTGGTCCTGCGTACCACAGCTGGCACCTTCATTAGCGAGCGCGTCTCCGTGCGCACGCACAAGATGACCAACCTGAGCGGCATCACCATCACTACTGGCATCATGCCTGTCGTCACCAAGGAGAACCTTACCAAAGCGGTTGAGCGCATGGGAGCCAAACTCGTGGATGGCGTCCGCATCGACACGACGCACTTTGTAACCACCGAGGGTCGAGGCCAGCAATGGGAAAAGGCCGTTGAGAGCAACATCCCCGTCGTCCGCCCCGAGTGGGTTGACGCCTGCGAGAAGAACGGCCGTATCCTTGGCGTAACCAAGTTTTACCTCGATGCCATGAAACCCGGTCCCCCGAGCGATGAGCAGACAGCCACGCCGCCCCTAGCAGAGAAGGACAAGGAGCTTCCCCCGGCGCCAGGCCAGAACGGCGACAAGGCGAACAAGACAGAAGAGGAGAAGGGCGACAAGGAAACAAAAAAGAACGACGACTCGGATGACACAACGGACGATGATGACGAGGAGCCTGAGCAAAAGGCCAAGTCCACCTCAAAGGAAGAGCAAAAGGTGCGATTTGAGGACAAACAAGAGCAGAAGGTTGCGCTCCGCCCAAGCGGTGCCGCGAATAGTGGCGGCCGGCCGAGCGAGGACAAGACGGACGATGACGAGGAGAACGACGCAAATGCGAAACCCGCAGCGACTCCCGACGGATCTTCCTTCCAGGAGGTGGAGTTATAGACAACCAAAAGAAGACCCTGGAACACATTTGAATTGCAGACAGCATCTGTTTTACGGATCACATCGGACGGCGCGTGGCACGGCTTGATAACTTCTGTTTTCTGTATGACTACCTTGGCCGGTCAGGCGTGGGAGGAGCAGCGCAGCGACGACGCAATTATCTGTTTAATCGACCCCCCCCTTTTTTTTATCCATTCCCGATTATTCACGCTTTTGTATTGTCTTATTTTATTGACTGCTTCGTATCCCATGTATTGACGTGTTGTTACCTCTCAAGGCGGGACCTCATTCGCCTTCCAATCCCAGCATTTGCCCCTCTGCTTAACATCCAATCCAACCATGACTTCTATAAGCCTCTCCGCCGCATACTCAGGGCTCAAGAGCTTCTCCTCTCCCACGCTGTCCCAGAACTCGCGGCTAAAGTCGGTCTTCACTGTGCCCGGGTGGTAGCTCACTGACAGTGCCTTGTCGCCAGACTTTGCTCGCAGATACAGGTCCAGGGTCTGAGCCAGACTCATGACGGCGGACTTGCTCGCGCGGTACGAGAACCACCCGCCTTTGCGGTTGTCCGTCGTCGAGCCCACACGGGCCGACATGCTGAGCCACGTCGCGTGCGCCGGCAGTTGGATGGCGTCGGCGGCCGGGCTGGGCGAGAGCTCGGTGGCGCGCTTGGGGAGGAAGTGGGCGAAGTGCTTCATGAGGAGCAGGGGGCCGAGGCTGTTGACCTGGAAGCTCTCGAGGCTGTCGGCGGCGCTGACCTGCGCCAGGTTCTTCTCCGCGTGGAGGATGCCCGGGATGGCGCATGCCAGGCGCAGGTGGTGCGTCGACGGAGGGAACAGGTCGGCGGCTTCGGCGGCGGCGGCCTCGAGCGTCGCCTCCTTGGTGACGTCGGCGTGGACCACGGAGAGGCGTTTGGCGAGGGCGTCATCCTGCGACAGACCTTCGAGGAGGGAGGCCTTGACGGCGGCCGGGTCGTGATGCGTGCGTGCCGTGGCAAGGATGGGGACCGACGTGGTTCGGAGGAGATGTCGGGTGAGGGCGTGTCCGATGCCGCGGGTGGACGGGCTGACGAAGATCCAGGGAGACGACATGGCGATGAGACTGAGGTCAAGGTTGAGCGATGTTCCCCTTGAGATGACAGGTGGAAAGCCAGTTCAAGTAGATTTCCCCCTCCGCCCCATCTCTACCGCGGAACCCCAACCCTCCTGGTTTTTACAGTTTATGCATGATGGCTTGAGTGTTGTTGGTCACAGCATTCCAGAGCCCAGCGATCTGCGGGTTCCTGTCATCGACGTCATGCCGGTCCCCTAAGATCTCGGACGCGAGAGCGGGCCGATCGATCTGTGGCGCATTCCCCAATTGGGTAATGGAGCATCATGTTGGGGATCAATGGTTCTTGAGGGTCTCCCCTTGCTTCAAGATGTCCAGTTCTCTGGGATAGAGGTTTGCTCATGCCTGGCTAGGATGACCGAGGGACATGTCAACTCAATTGCACTGTGTATACTTACGCTTCGAGAACACGATTGCCGCGATCGGGAACAGATTCACAACAGCGGAAAGGGAATGAAAAGGACAAAATAGAGTTATAATGTAGATGATTAAGAGATATTGAGCAAGTCATCATATAGAGGCGTTACTAGGAAAGTTGTCGGGTGCATGGACTGCGGTTAAGTTTACTTCTCAAATGAAACAGCGCCGGCTCGTCAGGTCGGAACCCTGCTCTCAATCCCACAATGCTATGCGCCAGAGGAACACTCCTCCGAGAATTGACGAGTACCCAAAATGAGAATGCCAGTAAAAAAGAATAAAGAAAAGTTTTCATGATCCGCTCAAAACCCGTGGAAAGCTTCTTCTTCCTCGGCCAGGGCCATCGACCTCGCCTCGAAGTTCAGCCTCGATCGGCCGGCCAGTTCCCTCATCAACGGCTCGATCGTATCGAATCCGTTCATGTCGTCGCTGACGTTGCCGGCTTCGAGTTCCTCCTTGGTCCGTACAAGATGCTCCAGAAACTCCCGTTCTGAGACACCGGCTCCGGGCATCGCCCGACTCCTGCCGTTGCCAGCGCTAAACGAAGCCCTTCCGCGAGGAGGGCTCAGAGATCCCACCATGTCTTCATCAGAAACCCATCCCTGTGCATGATCGTGGTTGCCCTGGGCGTGTGCGAGTGTGCGGTTGAGTTTCTCGAGGACAGGAACCAGAGCCCGGAGCCAGACGTCGCCGTTACGCTCGAGGCGCCGTAGGCGGCGCTCCATCTCTCGGATGCGATACTCGCGGTATACATCGTAATGGCGAATGAGCTCTTTGTCCGTCGGAGTCGGTGCGCCCGTGTTCTGAGGCTCTTCGACTTCTTCTCCAGCCATGACCAGGGGTCTGGGCAGCGTGCGAGACCCAAATCTTGAACCTGGCCTCTTGCGCTCCTGCTCGCGTGTAGCGTTCCATTCGCGCCGTCTAGAGAGGGAGGTTCGATCGCCGTCGTTCGACTGCTCTACGAAGCTCTGCTTAGAGGTTCGGTCCACGGAGTCCTGCTTGGAGAGCCGATCGAGAGAGCCCCTAGACAATCGATCGATAGAGCCCTGCTTAGCCATTCGGTCTACAGAGGTTTGCTTAGAAAGCCGCTCGAGAGAGCCCTTGGATAATCGTTCGAAGGACCCCTGCTTAGCCATTCGGTCTATAGAGTTCTGCTTGGCAAGTCGCTCGAGAGCGCCCTTGGACAATCGATCGACGGGGCCCTGCTTGGACGTTCGGTCAGCAGAGGTGTGCTGGGAGGTTCGGTCCATTGAGCTTTGTACGGAACTTCGGTCAAAGTTGCCTTGCCTCTGAGCCGGCGATCCTTTGACGGACTGGGGAGGAGTCGGGTTGCTGGAGCTGTTGAAAGAGACAGGGGAAACGGCCTCTGAGCTTTCTGGCATTGAAGAAACTCTCTGGACGGGCTTTGGCCGGAATTGAGGCTTTGTCTTGGGGGGCTTGGGGAAGTTGTGGTGGAGGGTTGGCGATTGCAAAGGCGGCGAAGGCTGAGGCGGGTCTGATTGAACCAGCGTTGCTGTCGATTGCGTCGGTGATGGCTGGACGTCGGAGACAACCATGATAGCGCAAAGAGAAGGTCGGTTTGCCGACTTTAGTGGTAGTGGCGGCGGCTTCTCTTCCCTCGATGGTGACTTGGAGTTCTCATCTTGGGGATCTGTTGCCGATTCTTGCGGTTCTTCGACCTCTTGTGTTTCGATCTCTTCCTCTTGTTGACTTCGCCGACTTTGCAAGCTCCGTTGGCTTTGAATAGAACTTCGTTTGTTCCGTAGGGCCTCCATATCCCTCCGTTTCTTGTCCCGTACCTTGTTACGACGGGATTGGCTTTGCGTTGACTTTACAGACGGTGTCGGAGAGTTGTGACCGTCCGACGGCCCCAGCGGATTCTGTGTTATCACGGTGATGGTTGACTCTTCCGTCCTTTTGCTCGACTTGAAAAGAGGGTATTCTTCGAGAGTCGACTTCTTTACCTGTTTCGCATTTGCGAGTATCGGGTCGCTCTCACTCGAGGAGAGGATGCTCTTGGACGAAGAACTTTGGTGGGTTTTATCATCAGAATTGCTTTGGTTCGGGGACAATGCAATTGGGAGTGTGTCCGGTGGAGGTACTGCCTGGGACATCATGGCGTCGATTGACGAGGTTGGCGGGAACACGAAGCGATTCACCACCAGACTCGAACCACGCGTGGGAAAAGCATCTTGACGATCTGAGTTGTGTGAGACCGCCCCTGTCTCTCCGTGGTTCTGAAGTTCTCGAGAGGAATTCGCTCCTCTAGATTGATCTGTGGGTACTGTTCTTGGGGAACCAGACGAAACGCTAGTGTACCCAGAGACCTTCCTATATCCGTTGCTATCGGTAGGACTCGCAGACGAATATGGAGTGCCTACAGAAGCACCGCGAGGCCTTGGGGCAGTTGGCGATGCTTGGCTCTGGGAGGGTGGAGTTCTCCGCGTCTGTGTACTAGAAGCAATCGACTCCTCCGTGACAGTTCGAAGGACTGTGACAACGCCCTTCTCGTTCAACACGGCACGCGTCGGGCCATATCGGCTGGCGAGTGGGCGCAGTTGTCGAATCTGGTAGACGGGGTATTGGGTCCGAGGACTTCGCCCGAATGGCGAAGCATCGAGAGGAATTGATATGGCAATATGTCGATGGCCACCGGTTGTGACGCCCGAGATAGCCGAGTCGGGAAGGCGAATTGGATCCGGGGGCCTAGACACCGACTTGCTCCCCATGGCAATTTTCCTAATCTTGGCCCATCGTCCCTTGTCGCTGTTGATATCGTCGGGGATGGACATGAAGTTGCCTTCAGGTGGAGCGTGGTTCCTGAGGAAGTCGATCAACTCGGCCAACCCATTGCTCCGCCTGAAGTTGCCATCTTCGTCGATCACAGTGTTGTCTTCGAACTCAGGCTTGGGTTCCAGGTCGAGCAGATTCGACGACGACTTTGCCCTGCGGCGGAGGCTCGGCGCATTGTGGATGCTGGGCTCTGGGCGGTGATTGAATAGGGAGTAGGCTGATGACGCTCGAGGGCGTGAGGAGCTGTTGGCCAAGGTGACGGAAAGTTCGCGATCCACGGTGATAGTTTGCGCCATGATGGGATTCTAATACCAACTGCCAGGACAGACTGGCTTGCCCACCGCCAATACAAACTTGGCTGGTGATGTCCTTGGATCCATGAAATCTGTATCAGTCAGTTCACGGCCATCCTGCAGAGGCAATTATTATGGTTGTGGTTTGCCTGACCTTGTGCACCGATCGCCCGAATATCGGGCCTGTTGGCTTATACGTGAACAGCTGCCGCCTTCGTGCTTGGTTGTCCAGTGCAAGGAGACAAGGCGGATGGCTGGCTGGCTGGCTTGCAGGTAGATCAGCAACGATGTACGAAGTACGAATACTTCGTATTACCAACGTCTTCTCTCGCAAAGCAAGGTCGTGTTCAGCCCCAGAAGGTTGGGAGAGGAGGCAGGAAACGGCGAAGGTGGAGAGAAGGGAGAGAAACCCAGGGACGCCGCCTCATTACGCACACATCCCGCCCACCAACAGCTCTCCAGTCTGGACTTGATAAGTCGAGACGTCTCCGAGCCATGCCGTCACAGAGAGGCCCATGCCCTTGGCGCCGCAGGCCAAGGGCCCCAAGTGCCGCCACAAGCTGGACTCGCCAGGCGTTAGCCCCCAGCCCATCGACGGGGGCAGTGGGAACCCCAATTACGACCCCGGGACTTCATAAGTGACCTCGGAGTAAGAATGAGATGACCCTTTGCGCAGCACTTCGTAGGTGTCTCTCAGAGACTCGGAAAGTCTTGGCGTGTTGCGATGCGCCCAGCCGCTTGATATGCTCGCCCTGCCGCGAGCTACTGCGAGCTCTACTGCGAGCTACTGCGACCTGCTCTGCGACCTCGTGAGAGAGCCTGTCGTCGCCGTAGCTGAACGCCCAAACCACAGGGATCGGCTCGCTGCACCCTCTCCCGGGAGACGAACTCTCCGGGTTGGCTGGCAGGTCCCATTTCCCAGCGTGATGTTGCAGGGGTCCTTTGCTTTTTCCTCCCTGGGGCTAATTAGTAAGGCAGCTGGCCGCGTGAGGAGGCCCCGGTAGTTGCTTGCTGGCAGGGGTGGTCTGGAGCGGGCTCGTTTGTTTCCAGACCAGCGAGACCCGAACTCGGCCCAGACTTCAGGTCGTGCAATCTGGAGTGCTTCGTAAATAGTATCCGTAGTGTAAACTGCAATAGTGCGTGCATCGCCGGTTGGTTTGTGCTCTGCCAAATTTCCGTCAGCCATCGTGGGCGTCGTAGTATTCGCACCGGCGACATCCCAATCTCAGATCTGCCTTGGTGGCAATCAGGAACTACTATACTAAACGGCTCCTCGTCTGTTTCGTTTCGCGCTCAGAGCCTAAGACCAGCACGTTGCTGTCCAGCCCCCCAAACTCGGAATGCCCTTCCACATAGTAGAGCCACCGATGAGCCAGCCCAGCCCCGGTCGCGTGGCCCCCGTTGGTTGAGGAGACAATGGATCCAACTTCCCAGCCAAAAACTAAAAGCACCAGGGCAGACGGACACTTCGACGGCCAGGTCGTTTCCGGCCGCCACAGCGCTGATCTGGTGCGTAATTGCGAGCAACCGGCGGCGCTGGGCGAACCGACAACAGCGATCTTAATCTTCCGGCATCCGATTCGTCTTGGAGCCCAGTGACCCCATAACTTGACGAGTTGAGACCCAGCCAGCTTAGCTCCGCGTTGGCTCTGCAGCTAGGCCTGGACCTTGAGGGGCTTCAGCCGTGGTCTCATGTGCGTCCGTACTCCCTTCTGCGAGTGCTGCATCCTCATGTAAGGGGTCGCGCGGTGCGGAAACAAGGACGAGAGAAGAAGAAGATGTTGGTAGCCAGCCTTGTGAGCGCGCTGTCGTTTTCCCTGCCCTTGTCCCTGTGTGTGAACGACGCACTGTGAATTTCCCGACGGTGCTAATCCTCACCAAAGTCGGCCCATGTCCAAACAAAATCACATCATTGCGGCTCTCCAGGGTTTCAGCTGGCTCGGGGTCGTGCACAATCGGCATTCTTCACTCGGTATAAAGGGATGATGGGCGAAGAGACATGGGTGAAGAGTCATGGATGAAGGGCCATGGCGTCCTCGATTACAGCACTGCCTTCTGAGTAGTCACGTGATCTGCATAAACCAGCCTCGACATCCCGCTTCGGCTTGTACGAATATGGCCTCTTGTCCAAAGCTGGTCTGGTATTACCCCGGCGTATGTACGTATCACGCGGGTTGAGTGCTGCTGGGAAGCAACATCTCATGCTCGTCCTTCTTTAGCGAGCCAGAGCCTCGGCGAGACGTAGGTACCACCTCGACCTCTTTACCTCAATACTACGCCTTTACACTCTATCGGTCGTCACTCCGTCGACGCGCTCCACCCGTATACCTCATGCCTCATGCGAGGTGCCATAGGCTAGTGTAGTATCCTCTTCCAGGCTCTACCCAACTCCTCGCCTATACCAAGAGCATGAAGTCCGGATGCTGGTGCACACCGGTTCCGCCCAAACGCTCTTCCCGATGTAGGTAGACTCGTGTTACGATGACTCGTTCCTCCAACGCCTGAAAATGCTACTCGCAGGTATCCTTGATGCTTAAAAAAATACAATGCTCCCCGTACTTGTTGTGCAGTGGCTATCGCCTCTTGGGGACAAAGAGACTTGGTTTTCCTTTCTTCTTTCGAGGGTTGGGAGGAGGCAAGCTCTTCGGCGGCAACTGGTTCCTGGTGTTAGCAAAACGTCCGACCAAGGGGGATGGCTGTTCACATACCCGACTGCTGCCTGTCTCATTTGGCTGGTTAGACGTCGATCCACTCGGTGTCTTCATCTGATTCATCGGACCAGTTGGTATCGCTGGTGGTCGCTCTGGGGGCACCATCCCCAACACGGACATGGCAGATGGGTCCGTGGGAGGCTTCGGCGGCCGGTTTGGTCTCGAACCGAACTTGCCCATGAGCCCACCTCGAGCTCTGTCGCTGGCTACCTGTTGGCGTGTTAGACATTATGTGTGGCTGGAATTTGGGTGCTTTTTGACATACTCTCTTCGTCCCGGGTTGGTTGGATTCGGGACCATCTAGGGCTCGTTTCTTTACCTCCGATCCAGGTAACTTGACCGTCGATGTGTGAATGACTGGCGGTCCGCCTGACCGTGGTACTATCTCGCTCTTTGGAAGTCCGCCAAGACCAGGGATCTGACCCGGCGCAGCAGAACTGACCGGTTTCTCATTTCGGACATTGGGCGACTGTGAGCGAGGGGCTGGCGGTTTGGGTGGCGGCGCACTTATCGCTGGTGCGTCACGCATAACAAGCTCTCGATCTTGCACTTGCTGAGCTGGAGGGAGGTAAGTGCCCGGTTTGGCTTGCTCAAGAGGTTTCCGAAGCATCGACAAGATGTCGCCCTTAGTGTATCGATCTCGCGCCTTGGAATCTTCAATGAGCTTCCGCCAGAATTCGCCCTGAACAAGAGCTCGCGAGTCACCAAGGATCCAAAGTGACGACTTAGCTCGGGTTAGACCGACGTTCATTCGTCGAATATCAGTCATGAAACCAATACCGCCACTGGGGCTAGCTCGAACACACGAGAAGATGATGATCTCGCATTCTCGACCCTGGAAGGCATCCGTCGTGTTGAATTCGATAATGTTGGTGATGCCTTCACCGTATCTAGATATAAATCGGTTCCGAAGCTCGAACAGCTGGGCTTTATATGGAGTGATGATACCGATCTTGCCGGTCAGGTCCATGTCTCGATGCTCCTTGCTAAACCGGTCGTAAATCTGCATGGCAACTTCCAATTCCCTAGTATTGACTAGCGATCGGCCTCTCTGACCACGCTCCTGAACACCCTGAACATCAAAGAAACGATACGGACCGAGCAGGAGGTTCTTATGCCAGGGCTGATGGCGGAGCTCTTGCATGTTTTGGCCGTCTTGAAGCTGTCCTTCGTAGAATTCTCTGCTTGGGAACATACTGATCTCAGGATGCATGCGGTACTGCATATCCAGCAGATGGATAGACTTCGGATGATTCTGTTGCATTCGTACGAACAAACTTTGGTCGTATCCGAACCTCGCGGCTGACTGCGAAAGGACCGTTGGGGGGAGCTGTTTGGGATCACCGACCAGAACACACTTGCAGCATCCGTACTTCAATGGGATTAAAGCACTCAGCTCAACACACTGAGCAGCCTCGTCGATGATGACAGTCTCAAACTCGACGTCAAGATTTCTGAACATCTCGTGGCCGCTACCGCTCAGGGTAGCGCAGAGCACTTGGGCTCCGTTGAGAATCTCCTGCTGAACTTGACGACGGCGCATCTCCATTTCTCGCGCAACCGAGTTGCCGCTGTCCTTCTGAGCGTCGATTTGCTTGCCAATCTGCATCTGTCGCCTCTTCAACTCCTCAAACTGCCGAGAGAGGGTGTTGTAGAGCGCTCGGTCATCGAGGCCGCGCGTTTCTTCCAGTTGAGGTCGCAGTTCTGACAGTTCCTCTTTGATCTTTCCGGCATCCTCGTGCAACTTCTCGCGGTCGGCTTTGGCCTTTTCCTTTGTTGTGTCACCCTCAAGGCGTGCCTTGACTAGTTCGTCGAGAGTAACATCCCTCACAGCGACGTTGATGGCATCGCTTCTCCCTAACCGAATAACGTCGATTTTTCGAGTCTTGCCACCAATCGTCTTGATACCAGACTTGAGTCGCAGGACTAGTTCATCCACAGCGGCGTTGCTAGGAGCGCAAACAAGAAGCTTCTTGGATCGAGCTTGGTTGTTTGGTGGTGTAGGAGCACCGATCGGTCGCAAAGGGACACCAACAGGAACACCTTGATTACCCATTTGGTTGAGCTGCTCAGAGAGAAGGGTTCCTACCATGGCCACAATGGTTTTCGTCTTTCCGGTTCCTGGAGGTCTGTAGTCTGTTAGCTCATGAATGCTGTAGAAGTCAAGAAACTTACCCTTGAATCAAAGTGAATCCGTCGTTGTCATGTGCACCCAAAACTGCCATAGCTTGACCCCGATTGAGAGAGTAATTGTCCATATAACTAGAGATCTTTTCATCTCCGTACCGGATAATTGGTGACGGCTCGGCCTTGAGAATCTCATCCATGAGGTCATAGTACTGAAGACTCTCCAATGCTGCGTATTCTCTCTCTATAGTGGTCATGTTGGTTATTTTGACACCATGCACGGTTGCGCTAGGAGTCAAGGCCTGCGATAGTGGATTACTTCGAGATGCCACACGATATGTTATCTCAATGAGGTCCTTCTTGTAGGTAGTACGATGCACCCTCGCTAGGCAATGTCGAGCAGTCTTGTCCGTTAGAGGGTTCTCAGCTTCAGATACGAGAAGAATGTCACCCTCCATGACACGCCGATCTTTGTTTTGAACCACGGGCATCGTGAACGTCACTTCCAAGTAACTGTCGACGCTTGCACGACTAGCAATCTTCATGCCGAATGGTTGAGATGTCAACTCATCCTTTGCGGTGACAAATGAACGCCAGGCTTCTGAAGCTAGCAAGGGGAAGAAAGTCTCTTGGTATGATTTGGGATCCGAGTACTTCGTCGCGACTGCTGACGCGGCCGGTCCAACGGGAGGGTCGTTTCCTTCATGAAAGATGTCCCAAGCTAAGATTGTGTTGTGCAGTCGATCCATAGGAGGGATCAGTCTGGCCCTCATTTCCTTCACGGAACGCTGTTGCCGTATCTTCTTGACGGGCTTTCGGAGCTTGTCACGCAAGGCTGCCCGTCGACGCTTCTCGACATCGTCGAGAGTTCTCAAACCTCCGGTGCTGAGCGCAGCGAGTTCATTATCGACATCAGACTCGTCATCATCATCCTCATCCGACTCCTCGTCAGAGCTATTGACCATGATATCACTTCGCGTATGGTCTTTCCCGCTGAGACCAAGCCCGAGAAGACCCGAGCCTTCGCCAGGAACAATCTCTCCTCTAAGCTGCTTAGCGCGAGCGATGGCGTCGGCATCACGTTTGGCTTTCTCGGCCTTTTCCCTCTGTCTACTCTCCTTGAGGGCAGAGATGGCCCTCTGATCGGGTAGCTTCACGTTCTTAGCCTTGGCTTTAGCTTGCCGAGCTTCGATCTGCCTAAGAATCGGGTTGTCGATGGACTTGCTCAGCTCAAGGACATCGTCGCGGTTAGACCTAGCAGACTTGGTGCCTGAGCTTGCTGGAGTCCCAGTGCCTGACTTCGACCAAGCATCCAGCCTACTCTGCTTCTTGACCGCCTTATCTTTGGCCTTCTGCGCAGCAATATCGGCTGTCTGCGAGGCAATACCCAGTTGATAAATCTGAACTTCGTCGTCGGTCTGACCGAGCGCCTGGAGAAGCTCCGCTCGTTGTTGGTCCGTCAGGTTTGTCGACCGTACGTACTTTCCAGGAACAGCAGTTGGGAGACACGCATCCGTGATGAGCTTTCGAGACGCCGGGTGGATCTCATGCCCGTTCTCTCGGAGGCGCGTGAGGATCTTGCACAAAACGCGTACGGTCACGTCAACGAGCCATCGATCCTTGAGTCGAATCATGTTCTCCATGCCCCCAAAATGCTGCTTCGCGGGAATAAGAATTTGAGACATGGTATCTTTTTCACTCTTGCCAAGTGACTTGGAAATGGCCGATGCGATCAACCCATCCTCCGCAACAAGGGCTTCCGCGAGCTCCATGATTTCACGGCAGAACTCTTGCATGACGGTATTTTGGATGTACCGAGACCAGTTCTCAATGTTCTTGCAAGCCGTAGAGACGAATCGCCACTGCTCGCTCCACCATCGCAAGACCTTTGCGGCGGACAGTGGCTCGAGGGTTTTAACTCTGAGAACTCCAGACATGGGGTCGGCTAGTCCGCGGAGTACATCTCGGCTCATGTTAAGAATAGGTCTGATGGGCCCCCACGGGTTGGGAGGCTTCAAAATGCGTTCCAGGGACCACACAATTGAAGACAGGGTTTGATCTGGATGGAGTTGAGACATTTGCTCGAATGCACCGCTTCGGGCCAGCTCCCCAGTCCAGCTCTTGAGCAGCTCTGATGCCGGCTCTGCAAGGTCTGATTCGCTGTGGACAGAAAGACCTATGGTATCTTGGAAGGCGAGGCGGTCGTCGAAAAGGGTGTTGAGATCTGTGGCATCCAGTTCGGACATTCTACCCAAGGTGTTGCCAAGAACATGTACTGTCTCTGCGAGAGCCGTGTTGAAGGTTTTGCTTGACTCGCTTAACTGGCCGTTCTTGAGTGGCCTGATCTGTTCAATGCCGATCAGGGGTTCGAGAGACAACAGGATGTCTCTAGCCAGGTCAACCTGCTCACCCGAAACGTCAAACATTTCCACAATGCCCTGCCAAAATGTCTTAGAGTTTCGGACAATTGTGGACTGGGGCTGCTTTCCCTCGAGAAGAGAGTCGTACTCTTCTGCGAAAATCTTCATATCCAACTTCATGGCCGCCTGGAGGACCTTCTTGGCCGCTGTTGCAACCTGGAACGTTTGCCAGCCCTCGCGGGCCCCCGTCGGGGGACGCAGGTTGCGTAGAATGAGATCCTTATACTTCAGGACTAGGTTAAAGGCAGCGGTGGCGTAGAGATTGATAGTTCCAACACCAATCTTGGTTTCTGAATCTAGGAATGTTGTCATAGTAAGGTAAAGTGCATCAAAACCAGCTCGGATACAAGCTGATTGGCCAGGTTCACCAATGCTTGTATCTTTGGCGAGACTTTCAAAGAGGGTATGCATCAGCACCTCGCAGGCATCATACCTGCGATCACGACTCAAGGAATACAGCCAAGGATCGACCCAAGAGGTGGGAAATGGCACAAGCGAGGTCCCTGCATCAAATCCAGTCCAGCAATCTTCTAGAGACTGGCGAAGCAGAGTTTTGTAGACTGGGCTGCCAAAGAGCAGATCAGCGATGACGTTGGGACGGGCGTCACCAATTACTTCCCAAAACGCCTTGGGCGCTTTCTTGAGAAAACCCGTGAGGATGCGGATCGTGATGACCAGAACCCCCTCCGAATGGCAGAATTGGATGTGGCGAAAAAGCAAGTCGTAGATGTTGGGGCAGCCTTGTCTCACCTCGAGACTCCGAAGGCGATGGAGAATGATATCCGCGTTCAGAGTTCTGAGGATCTCTTCAAACCCCAGCCAGAACCTTTCAATCTCGAGGTACATCTCACTCGTTGGCTGCATGATGTCCCTCCTGTTGATGTCATCCATGGCACTTATAAGACCACCAGTCACAGCCCAGTCAAACTGCTCCTGCGACATGGCGCTGCTGTCGAGGTTCTTCCAGTTCTCCATTGCCCACCTGCGGCGATCCTCATTTTTCTGGTCGAAGAGGAAATATGTCATTCCGGGCAGGGGATCCTTGGTCCCCAGCTTGAGCATGCTCTTCCCCTGGAGCCGGCGGAAGACATACTGAAACGTAGAACGTTGATCTGGGTTCGCCATGTATGTGATGCAGCATAGAGCCTCGTACACCGTTATGTGAACTTCTGATATGTGCTCTCCAAACTGCGACTTCTTGAACACGGCACCGGTAGATTCGATCTTCTCGATGAACTCCTTCGCCCACTTCAGGTTGTGGTCAATACGGCTGACATCTAAACGGTCGAGGAGTTCCTGAATATGGGATACTGCATCTTCGTCCCAACGCCTACAATCGTTAGCGGAACGGGGTCATCCCTTGCTCGGGCCGGGAATACTCACTCGGCGAATTTCTGTATAGTTGTTTTGCGCTTCATGTGCCAGTTCAGGACACAGTCAGAGCAGAACTTGAGGCCCTCCTCCAGCCTCTTGGTAAAGTCCTCCAGCCATTTCCCGGCAATTCGCTTATCAAACCCGAAGATGAGGCTGTTCCAATAAGTGATCTCAAGCCGTTCCTTGCCAGCCTCTATCCTTTTTTTCTTCTCTTCCAAGGAGATCTTGGACTCTGGATCATCCAAGATCTTGTAGTTCTCGTCGTCCTCGTCGCCGATTCGGGGGCATAAGAGATGGAATTGCGGCGGAAACTTCTGGAACTCCTCATACCATTTTGCCAGCTCATCGTTGATGCTAGACATGGTATAGATGGTGCTTGGGAGCACGCATTCTTCGATTTAATGGCCAGATCAGGGTATCTCGACTTGAGATGTGGCAACTGCTCATCAGGGTGTAGGGTCGACGGCGAAGGGCGAAGGGCGAAGGGCGGAACTGTGCGAATCGATGGATGGAATGGGCTAGCAAGACGTCTAAAAACCGCAGGAGATGCAGCTAGAGCAACAGCGGTGAATGTGCAAGAAGCCGGGCGAAGATGGTGAACGAGGGCTGAGCGATGCGTTGTCGGCGGTTGCTTCGGCGTTGGGGGTTGCTAGGATACGGATGCCTAGGAGGTTCTTGGTTGGGTCGGCTGCAAGGTAGCGACTCGGGGGAAATGGAGCAATCTGAGGAAGTCAAGTCAGCGAGGAGAGTGCGTGAATGTGAAAGGGGCAGCGTATCATACCCGTGCTCTTGGTTTCTGACGAGCCTGCGAGCCTGCAAAGTACTGTGACGCTCGGTTGGAAAATGTCGAGGTGAAGCTTTCCGGACTGGACTTGACCACTGGCACTGACACGCGTGGGTAGCCGCGTCTTACAGGGGCTTTAATCGAATATGCGGTCCGTGCGCTGGCCGGTTGACGGTGGGGGGGCTTCAAGGAACGGCCTCCCTCTTTGAACGTCAGGAAACCAAAGTGCCGTTCTTCCTACTTAGCTGCTGTTAAAACACACCAAAATCTCGAAATATTCAGACCATGTTCAAGGATAGATAGCATGTGTCTGGCTCGTTGGTGGAGTTTTGCAGAGAGACGTCGAATAATGGAGGAGTTTCGTGGCGAAGAAGTAAGTAAAGCATTGGAGAAAACTGTTTACACTGTACCACTGCACACCTGCATCCATTACTAGGGAATGGCATACACTAATTTCTTTATTACCTGCCCTCCTTAGGTTTCTTGATGGTTCTAGACAGTAGTTCTATCAATCACTGCTCTCTAATCGGGTTTCCTCTGCGATGGCTAATCGCTCGAATCATCTTCATCCTTGATCTTCTTCCGTTTGCCTATCGTTGGCTTCCCCATCGACTTCCCTGCAGTCTTCTGCCTCTTCCCGACCCGATCAACAAGCTCCTCAATCGGACATTCAGCTTCGTTCCACTCCTCAGTCCCTTCCGTGGTGTTCGCTCGACATCTTACACAGCTTCGTCCGTGTTGCACAAACAACTTGTGCAGTCCGTACTTGAGGTCGTCGGGCACTCGCACTTCCAAGTGACTAAAAGCCTGGTCCCTCGTGGCCTTTGGCGGCATCCACTTCAACCAACCCGTCAGACGATGGACATGCGTATCGACCGCGAAGCTGGGCTGTTGAAGGCAGAATAGGATGACGCATGACGACGTTTTGACGCCAATACCAGGGAACTTGACCAACTCTTTCATCGCGTCCTCTGGGTGCATCCCATGGATGTGGTCCAGCGAAAGAATCCCTTTCTCGGCTTTCAAGATCTCGAGGTCCTTCTGGCCCTGGGTCTTTTCCTTGGCTCCAATCACATCTGCTACTTTCCCTGTCTGCCTCTCCGCGACGAAGGCATCCCGTCGAGCTTTGTTCTCCTCGTGCACCATTCCTAGGATGGCCTTGATGTCTCGACCCTTGGTCTGGGCTAGCCCGCCATGCTTAATGGCCGCGACAATATCTTCCACTGGGGCTACCCGTACTTTGTCCCAGTTCACACTGCCCTGTCCAATGCCCTCCCTGATGACTCCGAACTTGGTGACTAGTCCTTTGAATGCGGCATTCGAGTTGGCTGCGGACGTATGAGCACTCAGGCGCGTGCGGATCATGGCATCCAGGACAGCTGGAACTTCTCCGCAGCCAGAAACCTCCAGTGATGGCGCAGGTATCTTGTCAGGCGCTTTGGCGTATCCGTGAATTTCCCCCAGTTTGTTGTAGACCTCTTTGCAATCTGCCACCGAAGGGGCTGCCCATTCTGGAAACGGAGAAACGCCAGGCGTAAGTCCATATGGGTTATCCTTTGTCTTCTTGGATGATGTCCGTATTTTCGTTGCGACTGTAGTTTCCACCGTCTCATCCTTGATTTCTTGCTTGACCGTACGTTTCTTTGTAACAGGCGCCTTGGCAGGAGATTTCGTTGGCACCTTTATCTTGGGGAGTTCGTCCTCTGACTCGAGATAGGATTTGACAGTTGATCGTCTTGGTCGCAGTATTCTCTGAGATGTAACTTCCGAGTGTTGAGCAATGGCGGTTTCCGTGGTGTCCATCCCCTCCTTCACCTCAGACGAATCGTCCTCAACTTTTACCTCGTTGGCACCATCATCTTCACTTTTCACAATATCGACGACTTGTGTAAGTTCCGGGTTGGTAGGGAGTTTGGAGGTTCGCACACGGCCGAGATTGTGCGGCAGTTCTTCCCATTTGCCATCTTCTGCTGGCTGACTAGCTGCTTGAACCTGTCTTTTTTTGGCCGGAGATCTAGTAGCCACGCTCTCCGCAGGTCGCTTACGCAAGGACCGAGTGGTCGCCATGATAGAAATACCAAGTAGGTACTGGTTTTGGGGATATTCCCACTCCGGTGGGGGATGGTTGCTGAGGATTAGGCGTCTCTGGGAGTTAATTCGTCCACACACAATTTTGAGGTGGTAGTGAGGTAAGGCTCGGTGCGTATACGTTTTCTCCCCACATGGGCTACCTCTGGGATTCTTCGGCGTAATATACCAATTGTGAATCGCGATTAATTTTACTTCACGGCGCCTTTGCTGATTAAAGAGCGCTGGATCTCGGTTGATGACATCAATGACTTCGTGAAGCGCCATGGTTGTCGTCAAAGGGGTTTCCGGTTAAAACTCGGTAGTGCTCTCATGACCATGGCACCACGAAGGACTGGTCATAGACTCAATTCTTCTACATCCAGGGGGTTGCAAATTTAGTGCCGAGCCTAATTATGTCTTGAACCGGAAATTAAAATCGAAGCGTTTACTGCTGGTTGTCGCGACTTGAAAACATCTCAACAAACGTCTGGCTCGATACCCTACAGTTACGCTTACAAGTTGCAAACAAGGTGCAAACACAGTAGGTGGTGTTCAATGGAATGATGTTGGAATTATAGATTGGGCGTATTAAAAGACCCGCATGTTTTTTCTCGGGGGAACAGGAAGAACCCAAATCTCTCCAATCAAAGCGCGAGTGCGCTTCAAACTTCATTCGCGAATATCTCAGATGGTCAAACACTGGTCTCAGAATGCCGAGCGTGAACAAACAGCACGAATCATTCACCGCTTTAAGCTAGCCGAGCTTGACCTTTTATCTTATCATTTTGACGCATCTTTACAATTTTAGAACTTCAACCTCTCAACTCTGTCTCATCTTGAAGAGCTCGTCCTGCTGACCCCTGTGCCGCCCACTTTGAGACCATTACCATATTAGCAGTGGCTCGATCTTCGATACAACTCATACGAAAGAGCCAAAGCACCTATCTTTTTGGCCTTTGATAAATCTCGTGTACCTGTTACCGGTAAGCCTTCTGCGTCTCTGTACGGAGATTTTGCGCTAACAAGACCGCTCGCCTCCGAAGTAGAGCCCTACTCTAGGTGTCTATGCATCTACATTGCGCCCGTGGACTACTACACACCAAAAACCGACATGCGGCATTCTTTCACTAGTGACCAGGACGACGTCCAATTCCTCACCGAAAGACCGTTCCTCTGGCCGAGGCAGCGATCGACTGGTACACTGGGCGGTACTCCTGTGCCTGACGTCGTGGAAATTCCAGATGAGGTGATTGACCTCACCGCAGACCTTGGTACTGTGGGACACAGATTGCTCCACGAAGGCGAGTTCGTGCTAGAAACAGTCCGAGTAGGTGATTCAGTCATCAAGTCCGGAACTTTCCTAGAGGTCCACGAGCTTGTCGTCGGCGAATACTCAGTCAACTTTGTCTTGGTCCGATCTATCACTCGACGCAGATCTACCGGGGAAATCAACATACGGGGTGTCCCTTTCGCAAGAACACGATCGGCATTGGGCAAGCTTCCAAGGAAGTCCAACGAGGTCTGCATGATTCTTTACTTCGAAGATGGAGATGCAAGCAAATCCGAAGAACTTGTAGACGTTTGCCCCTCGATGGTGGTTGAACCAAGAACACTGATATTCACCAATGCACTGTATCCGAGTTTCAACTCCTCAGTCCACCGACTTCGAAACACAAACGGCAGACCCCGAATCCCAAATCAGTCTGAGCATCTTACCTGCCGCTAGAGACTGGAGGTTTGTTTCACTGCGCAAGGAAGAAAGAAACGGCAGACTGAGGAATCTCTTGTCCGAATTCATGGGGACGATGTTCCCGACGCTCAGTATCGAGTCTCGGAGGATGTTTTGAGAAACCAATGGCGAGGCAGCCGAATGAAGGGCGGATGCTGGATACCCTCCCATCCAGTCCGAGCAGATTTCATCGATCTAGAGTCGACGAATCCAACCGAAGCTCAAATTCACCGATTTCCAGGTCAAAAATACACGCTGTTTGACGCCTTCTCAGGCGCAGGTGGAGTGTCGCGAGGAGCCCAAATGGCCGGGTTCAAGGTCCAGTATGCAGTGGACAAAGCGGAAGAGCTCTGGGATACCTACGGAACGAATTTCCCACACACAAAACTCTTCAAGATGTCGTTGGACGAGTTTATGTCCAATCCCCGAAGCGGGCACATGCGGGTTGATGTTCTCCATTTCTCGCCGCCCTGCCAGTACTTTTCACCCGCTCACACTTGGGCCTCCGCACACGACGACGAGAACATTTTTGCCTTGTTCGGTGCTAACCAGCTGCTCAAAAAGACTCGGCCACGGATCATCACAGTTGAACAAACCTTTGGTCTTACTCATCACCGCCATAGCGAGTACTTTCGAGCGTTCCTAGCCGACTTCACCCAGTTTGGCTATTCTGTGAGATGGAAGATCGTACGGTTATGCACTTGGGGGGCAGCTCAAGACCGCAAACGTTTGATCATCATGGCTGCTGCGCCCGGCGAGCGACTTCCTCCATTCCCCATACCAACGCACTCTCTAGATGGCCAAGGTGGCCTCCAACCATGCAACACTATCCAGAGCGCACTCGGTGGAATTCGCGTGGACGATGATCTCAATGATCTGGACAACGTCAAATATTATCAACCGAGAAGGCCTTCATACGACCCAAACCGTCTAGCAGGGACCATTACCACTGGTGGTGGCGACATCTACTTTCCCGACGGCACGAGAGATTTGACATTGCGAGAATACGCCAGCCTTCAGGGGTTCCCAAAGAACCACACTTTCTTCGGCACGAAAACCTCAATCAAAAGGCAGATTGGAAATGCATTCCCTCCCAACACAGTTCGAGTGCTGTACCGACATATCGAGAAATGGCTGCTGAAGGAAGACGGCATGCAGCCATACCAGCCGAGGGAAGAGCTCATACTCATCGATGAAGAATCCGACACGTCCGACACGTCCATGAACCTCGGCCGTGAATCCGAAGACGAGACAGCATCGCCAGAAATGGACGAAGACGTTATGGAGATTGTCGACGGCAGCGTGGATCGACCTTTGGAAGTTGACGAGGAGGATTGCATGGTCATCGACCTAACCTGGACCTGACCCGAAGACACTGACATCATGCTGAGCTACGAACACACGCGCAGACATACACAAGCCTTCATGTTCTACTGGTACTACGTTGCGAACAGATGTACGGGGATTAATTAGGCCTGATAACAGGCGGCAGTGGATGCTCATTGTTGAAGCATCCGGGCGGGAATGCAGGATTAGGATGCTGGATCATTGAAGACACCCATTCGCGGTGATGAAGTACGATACGAGGTAGCGTATTGGCTGTTATTGAATACTACTTTTCCTTATCAAGCCTCTTTGCTCACGCACCCATGTTCAGACTGACCGTTGTGATGACTGAGCCCAAGGGTGAACAATAGGAATATCGCAGCACTGAAATCTGCCACCAGTGATTCACGGGCAGCCAGTCCCCTGCTGCGTACCTACCCAACTGAATTCAGGCCGTCGCTTTTGGGCCCTCCCTTCCATCCCGTTTAAGCCATTTTGCACCTGGACCTCCGCTGAAGAAAGCAGGTGCTGGCAGCTGCCAGGCAGAAACCCGACGGCATGCACCTGCCAACAGTGGAGGTCGAGCGTTTGTTCTGGCTTCGTACTGCCTGCCTTCTTAAACCTCCCCTCTCCGTCACACAACCGTCTTTTCTTCTTGACTTTGCTCTTTAACCAAGTACTAAGCCTCGCTCTCCGATTGCCCCAAGTCAGACATTACGTCTTTTTCCTCTTGCGAGGATAGAACCACATGCCTTCGTCTTGAGCGACCATCTCTGTCTTATTGTTCATTCAAACAGCTACTTACACCATACTTGGCACGAGTGCCCTCGTACATCGATCCTATCCAGATCTCAAGACTACACAAGATCGAGACGCGAAGTCTTTTGGAAACCCCTTTTCTTTTGCATCATGGCAGTCGACGCACTCCCCGTCGGGTACCGCGTCGCACAGGTCAGTCTTCATTCAACCCTTGTATTGGTGGCTTTGTAACATATTGACATGGATGTTATACAGACTGCACCTGTGTTGCATACGTTCCTCGACCAAGATGTATACGTCACGCGGCATGAGCAAGGAACCTTGATTGAGATGCAGAACGAAGAGGAAATCCTCAAGAGATTTAACGAGAAAAAGGTCCAGTTCAAAGCCTGGCCGATCGCCCCTATTCCAGGGCTCACCACGTCTTTCGCCAAGTCCTGGCTTCTTATCGTCAAGATCCCAAATCCTGCCGACGACGTGGTTTTTCCGTCCATGGGAGACCATTTCACCATCGACATTGAATCTAGGATAAAAAAACCCAGCGGCATATTCTCTTTGGTGCATCTGAGCACAACGCGTATCCCGAACCCGTACGAGGATGCCGAGGGTTTGCCGACTCCCTATGTTTCAAAGTGTGCCGCCTTCAAAGTGGACGTGCCGCGATCCTGGCAAACCGAGGACGGAACACACGTGGAGCTGGACTTGATGTCAGCGTTCCGAACGGCCTCGAGCCTTGATGATTTCCAGAACCTCACACTGGACGAAAGAAAGCATCAAAATATCACCATCATTTGGGATACTTTCTCCATGACCTTCGAGGCTGAGTTGGCGGCTCTCAGACGTTTTGTGGAGGCTCCCCGAACTGAAGAACGACAGCTAAGTCTCAAAGCAAAGAGCGCGTTCCAGATGATTCAGAACTTTCAGCAGAGCTGGAAGACTTATTACAATCTTCACAAAGAGTTCCCTCATCTGAAGAACCCATTGAACCCACGACATCGCATTCCAGAGCTTTTGTTGGAGAAGTTCAAGTCTTTCAACTCCGATCATCGGTCAGCCTACCAAGCCCTCACCGAGATTCCGAACGGGCTCTTCTTTGTCAACGGCTGCCCAGGGGCAGGAAAGACGGAGTGGAACATGGTTGTATCGGCGCTCATCCAATCCAAGCGCCGCCCCGGATCCAAAAAGAGGCACAGTCCCATCCTGTTCATTGTTGACCTCAACAAGACGGTCGATGACGCTGCGGATCGGTACTATACCCTGTGCCAGGCTGCAGGCCTAAAACTCCGAATCGTGCGTATGCATGGTTGGCCGTATGAGATGAGGAACAGCGAAACCCTCAACACATCTTCATCCAAGAACCGTGAGCCTGATTCGCGAGGCGAGCTTGACTTTGCGAAGAAATTCCTGACGACAGTCAACATCACCAAACACACCGGGATCTGTAGAAATCCAAACAAAGCCCCGACACTAGACGAAGTCGCCTGGGAATACTACGAAAAACACAAGCACGACTGTTTTAAGCCTCTCAAACGTATTCTGGCTAGCATGGAGGCGGGTGAAGTGCTGACCACGGGAGATTGGAAAGCGCTGCGCAGCCAAGTATCGCTGCTCTACCGAGCAGTTCTAGCCCAAACGGATTTTATTGCTACAACACCGGTGGCAGCCTACGGAAGCTTCTCAAAGCTTTTCCGCCCAGACGTGGTTTTCGTGGACGAGGCTTCGCATGCGAGAGAGTTGACGACGTTGATTCCACTAGCATACTTTGACCCGATCGCGTGGATTCTCACCGGAGACGTCAAGCAGACCCGTCCTTTCGTCAAAGGCGGTGACAGACGGGACATGGCAAGGCTAGGGTTGAAGTTCAACCCGTATGCTGAGCAACTGAGAGTCAGCCTGATGGCCAGAGCTGAGATGGTAGGCGCCATCAACAGCAAGCTTCTAGTCAATAAGCGTGCCCACGGAAACCTGCATAAGCTGCCATCAAAAATGTTCTACCAAGGCGAGATGGTATCTGGGTATGAGGCCGCAGAACGGTACCCCCAAAGCGTGGCACATTTGAAGAAGTATCTGCAGCAGCTTGGCAGTGTTCCAGACATGAGAGAGAACCGGGTTATTGTGCGCTTGAATGATAGCGGGGAGGAGATGCAACGGAGTAGCTTTTGGAACCCTGCTCATCACAAGTGGGTTATCGACCAAGTTCAGAAGCTCTTGAGAGACACCGAGTTCAGGAGCATTGTAGACATGAACGTTCCTGGGAACGTCATGATCCAAACACCTTACAGCTCCGCTGTCCGCCAATATTTGGCCGAGGTGAAGCAATGGCCACAGGAGTGGCAGGACCGAGTGGAAGTCATGACGGTGGACAAGGCGCAAGGTAACCAGGCCGATGTCGTCTTCCTGGATATGGTGCGAACGACCAAAGCCGGGTTTATGAACGAGCCTCAGCGTCTCAACGTGGCGATCACACGCGCTCGTCAAGCGGAAATCATCCTCATGCACGATCGAATGGCATGGCGAACGACCCGTGGAAGACTTGTGAGGGCGGAGTACACGTCGCAGATCTGGGATGATGCGGTGGCGGACCGTCGTGTTTTCGTGCTGTGAGAAGGATGGCACTGGTGCGAGAATATAGAGAGTGTGTAGTACGACGTGAAAGACGGTCGTGTGGTCAGCCGAAGGTCTTGGCTCGGATGGGTTCGTCTGGTTGATGTGGCAGCGAAGAACTTGGAAGTGACGTAACGGTTTGGGCTAGTCAACAGAATCAAAGTCAACATGTGTGCCATCTCGAGTCTTCATTTGTGACTGTGATTTTGGATTGGAGGTTGGAACAAGGTTCCATGCATTGGGCGAAGGGCCTCCTAGCTGCGGGGAGGCGTCAGTCTTGGCATTCCAAGTACAGGACCCTAGCGGCGATGAACGGTGACTGTCGGGCCACTGCCGTGTTTTATTTTGTTTGACCTGACTGGGATGGTTGGTGTTGTGTGAGACAAGCATTTCTTTAGTGCAGCAGGGGAAACAAACGGACAAGGCCGAGCGCCGCAACCGCAACCGCAGCCATGTTTCATCGGCAGGTACCCTTTTCGCTTCGATGAGATGGAATGGCGAGCTGGAGGCCATACCTGCGTTGGTGTTGCAGAGTTGGACTGCGCCACAGCCCCCCCCCCCCCCCGTTCCTTGAGTCGACTCTGACATGGAAGGCCTGACTTTGTCTATTTGGGCCAAATACCCTGGCCGAGATCGCTTCATTGAGTTTTAGTCCACATTGCTCTTCTGGACGCTGATTTGTCTGCATTGTCTGGGGCAATCAAATGAATAATAGACTCATCTACTGGGTTGAGAGCTCAAGTGGGGGAATCCATTGGCAAGGTTTGAGAAAGGGACTTTGGTATTCTCAGTCGGAGCTGGAGAAGTGGCCCAAGCTTCGGTATGGTTTGATGGGGAAAGGCTCGGGAAGCCGAATGGAACCACGAGCGAGGCTCCTGCTCTGCATGCAGCATGGTTTGGGGGAGGTCGCAGAGGTGCCAGAGAAGGAAACGTGCCCAGGCCGTGGCGTAAATGTGATCTTCAGCCGTTGCTGCATGGCGGTTTATGCTTGGCGGTTACCCATCTCGTGCCAGCCCTATGGCCAACACGCCAACGCACCTCCGTAGACTCCGTGGTGGATGTTCCGTCTCTGAGACTTAATAGGGAGAAGCTAGCCACCAGTGCGTGGCCGAGGGCACGTTACGATGGTGGAAGGGATGGTCCCCATGTCAGATAAGCGGCATGGCGCGCGCTTCTGCATGGCACCTCTGTAGTCGTAAAGCCGGCTGGATGAGGACTGCATGATAGCAGAGCGATGGATTCGCGGCCCTTTTTTCCTTTCTTCCTCTTCCAACTCGCCGGCTGATCTTTGTTGACGGGTGAGGGAGACATGCCCTCCGCGTTACGGGTCATCTTACCGCCGAATGCTGTCTGCTGGCACAATGCGACTTGGGAAGACGACGTGGGCAGCCCCGGTCTCAGGTGGCATCATCTTGGGCTGGTGCTGTGAGACGTAAGCTCCCAACCTGCTTCCTTTTACCGAGACCGAGACCACCGACAACCAAGCGCTTGTAGTCTGTTCGTGCCATGTAGATACCATGTATAGCGTGCGAGCTATTGCATAGGTAGGTAGTGCGAGCCTGGCCGGTCCACTGCTGGGGGTGGGTTTTCACATGCTGGCTCCAGTTTGTCTCGCCCCGTGGCCCCCAATTTGCAGGGCCAACCTCCTCGTAAAGCTGGGGTCCCTGTCTGCTGGGACGAAGCGGGCGCTCAAACCGGGAGGGAGACATGATGATGTCCAAGTTATGCAAAGTGTGGCTTAGACCTTGGCTTGCTGGCTTTCGGCTGGCTACCCGCCGCTCGGGAAGCGGGGCGTTGGAGCACCAGAAGACATCGCCATCCAATCACACGGCGGGTCGGAGTCCAATTGTCACTGAACCTTGGGTGATGTACTTACGAATGGCCCGCCTGGGTTTGGTACAGTGCTGTTCCTCCTACTCTCGGTCGCTGGGGCTGGAGGAAGCGGGTTGTAATCAAAAGGAACTGGCTGGGGGGGGGGCTGACTCGGCTGGCTGGACATGGACGGGGGCCTTGCTACTATGGCCATGAGACAATAGACCCTGGGTCGTACGTACACGTGCGTTACGAGCAGTGCACTGAGAAAGTCCACGGGTCGAGAGGGTTTTAGCAGTGGTGGAAAGCTTAAGTTAGTGCACTGCATTACTACCATGGAAGGTAGGTAATGAGTACCTAAGGTACCTGAAGGGATTATTACCTGGTACTGCCTGTGGCTCCAGGTAGGTACCTTACCTACTTACCTTAGGTACTGATCAATCAATCCCGTCTTCTTCACCTCCGTCTTCAGCGAAGCACGTACCCTTCCCGCCCGGCATCTACTACTTACTGCGTTACACCGCTGCTGAGGTGTGAACGCATTAGTCTGCACCCGCCGCGCCGCTCCTGCTGCCGCCCGTCTTTCTTCGCTACCGTCAGCCCGACAGCCCCGGGTTTTCTTTCTTAGCCGTCGTCCCATGGCTGCTTTGCTCTTAGCTCACGCATCCTTCGCCATGATGCGATGAGAGCCTGAGTGACATCCTCGTTCTCTCTTCTTAACTCCGTCTTCATTTTTCCTGAGCGAACCCGTGTCTCGTCGCCCTCGCTCGCCAGCGAACAGGCCTGTTAGCTCTATTTCGACCATTTCCCCCCCGTCGACGGCGGCCTCCTAAGCCCTCTCCCAGCGCGCCGCGACTGCCCACCCCCCGCTCAACCTACAACACCAGCGAGGTACCGACGATTTGCTCACAATCACCAGCTGCCTCTGGCGACGCCTGCCTCCCCCAAGCACGCGCGCTTCTTTTCCAGCCTTGGTGGGACCGACCCGATGGAAGCATTGCGACGGCCGAGTTGGAGGAGGAGCGACGTCATGGAGACCATTGCACGGAGGGGAGTCTTGGCCAAGCGTCATCTGGACAATGGAGCCATTGCTGGCATCGTCGTCGGCGTCTGCGTAGCCGTCGCGCTCGTTTTCGTCTGCCTCTACCCCGTCGTCATCCGCCGAATCATCCGCCGCCGACGAGAGAGACGAAAACTACGCCGAAATCCCCCCGATGCAGAGACCGGCCAGGCTCCCACCCTAAGCGGTTCCGCCGGTACTGACGACCCCCGACACCGATTGTCCTCGCAGGACTCGTTCAAGCCTGGGGAAGATCTCACGCGAGGCGACATAGGAGGAGGTTTCGCCAAGGATTTGGCCTGGACTCCCCGCGATGGCCTCATCCGTCCTCATAGCCAAGACCAGCAGACTCGCCCCGTCCGAATCGACACCGACGTCACCCCTACCATGATCGGACAGCCAGTTCGCACTGAATCCCAAACGACTGCCCTTACCGGATACGAAACAGAGTTCATGCCGCAATCGATAGGCGATGCCCATAATGGTGTCCTTAATGGGAGCAGCGCCGATTATTACAGTCCAGCGGTCCCGTCTGAGGCCTTCGGCATGGTGACGACGGAGGAGCCTCAACCCCAGCCCAATCCCAAGCGCTCGCTATCCCGCGGGAGCTCTCTCAAGTACAACCTCAAGCAAATGTTCAGCCGCAAGAGCACACGGGACCACTCCATGCACTCGCCCACATCCCCGACTTTTGGTGATAGCTTCGATGCCGCTACCCGCTGCGCCTTTCCTGGTCAGGATGCTCCCCTGGACCGCATTACTACGGCCGAGGTGACGTCTGAGTCTCCAACGGACATGTACCCTCCGACAACTGATATGCCCCTACCTGGTTCTCGTGCTCTTGGATCGCCCATCGCCTTGCCGACCAAATCCACAGACTTGCCCCCTCCAGGCGCAGTCCAGACTCCGCCACAGTCACCACCGTTCGAGGCCAAGCTTAGACCCTCTGCTTCCCCGCCGACTCACCCTGCTCCCGGTACCGTTAACCCCATGGACATCATGCCAGCCACTACAGAGTCTGAGATGTGGCATCGAACGGAGCATCAACTGTATATGTCTTGCAACCCGTCTTCCTCGCCCAACGCTCTTCCACCGTCCGACCAACCTCCGCCGGAAGAGCCAACCGACTCTCCTTCACCACTTACTCTACCTCCCAACTTCCCTCAACCCACCACGATTGTCCAATCTCCCACTCCTACCCAACGAGAAATATCATTTAAGAAAGAGCCCGTAGAGGAGCAGGACATGGACATGGTGGACATTCCATCGCATGACCACCTTACCCCCCTGCCGGACCGCGATTCTCGACACCTCAGCTACCCATCCGACGCATCAACACCTCTTCCCGGACCTACGTCTACCAACCCTTCGACTCTGAACACTCCGGCCACGCAACTCGATACCCCTTCTCCAAAGTCGGAAGCCACATCCTCCGACTATCATCACAGTGTATCTCCAAACAACAACAGTATCGCCAATGTGTCTCCAAGGACCGGCTCCTACCCATGTGATGAGCCTGGTTGCAGTCAGGTCTTTGACCAGCCACACAAGCTCAAGTAGGTCTTGTTTTCAAACATGTTGAAGACCTGTAGTACTAAAACGCGATAGGCATCACCAACGATACCACACTAAGGAACATAAATGCTCGTATCCCAACTGCGGAAAGGGATTCGGAACCAAAACCCATCTTCAGCGACATATCAACGACAGGCACGAAAGGAAGAAGAAGTTTCACTGCGCCATCCAGGGATGCGACTACTCCAGACAAGGAGGCAAAGGCTTTCCTAGGAAAGACAACTGGAAGCGCCACATGACCAAGATCCATAACCTGGATCAGAGATTTCTCCCAGAACCGGTCGAGGCCGATGAAGAGATGGGTGGCGTATGAGGAATAAAAACGAGCTGACAACAGCTTGAGCTAGGGATCGAGACCTCGGTGCTCGTGAACGACCCAAGTCTCAGGCGCACATACCGCCCACAACTTGACTCACCGGGAAATTGTTTTACTAGACGGTTCTGGGAATAGCGATATGCATCAAGAGTAAGCATGGAGAAGTTGGCGTTGGATATTATTGTTAGGAATTATTTGGTAGGGATTATGATCTGTCTTGGACGGAGCGCGCTTTTCCATGGCCAGACTTATCCTGGGCCCGAAAGCGTTGCTGGAACCACTTTGAGGTTTTCTTTTGAGCGATTCATTCTACTCTCGTTGTGAGCAAATATCTCTAGGCAATGGTGGGGATGGCAGGATCAAAAAAAAAAAGAAGTCCATTGACGGACGCAGAGGATGTATTGGGCGTTTGGTCCCTAGGGGACAGTTCCTCTATTGAGACGAACTCGGCGGATTCAAATTCTGGGTATCTTTGTACGGTCGTGTATAGCTTAGCGATCCAGAAATGGAGAACAAAAGTGCGACTCTAGCACCATGTTCCCTCTTTTATGCATTTCTGTGTCCCTGTCGTTCATCATTTGTTTTTCTAACTTGACTCCTTGATGAGTTTCCTTACGAGCTTCTTTTGCTCTTCGATACCTAACCTCCTCTCATCTGTCTCTTGTACCGCCCGTCCCACGGCGATGACCGTCTTGACGTTCTCGCTATCAACCCAAAACTTGCCGTTCCTCCCCGTAGCCGTCTCAAACTGCAATCCGGCATTGCCAAGCTCCTCTAGCACGACGACCTTGCCTTCCAAGACGCTCTTGGGCATCATGAGACGGCGAGCCATGCCGAGGGAGATGGTGAAGAGCATGCCGCCGGCGAGCGGACCCAGACCCTCGGATTTGCCGCTGGAGGCGGAGACGCACTCAAGCTCCGAGTCCATGTGCTTGTTGGCGAGGACGACGCGCGCGTAGACCAGGGCGCCGGGGGCCAGCTGGGGGCGGGTCTTCTTGGTGGCGCCCTCGAAAGAGAGCTGGGGGAGAATGGCGGGCGTGGTGTAGTCGGAGAGGGTCACGTAGTAGACCTCGGCGGCGGAGCGGTGGACGGTGCCGATGACGAGTTCGCCGGCTCGGGGTTGGTACTGTTCGACGGAGTCAATCAGTTTTGCTCTGCCTTTCCACTTCTATCAACCGCTGGAAACGTACCCGGCCTCCCGAGTTCTCGACGCGAAGGGCGTTCTTTTGTCGGTCTGTCGTGAGCTGGCCGGCGAGCGTGGGCAAGATGTCGTTGGGCGGCACATGGCGCAGGCCGGGGCCGAGGCGCAGAGGCTTCTTGGGGTGCGAGGGGATGAGGGACGGGTCGATTGGGTCGCCGGGGAGGACGAAGACGGCTTCGGAAGCCATGGCGCGTTGCTGTGTGGGTGGCGCGTGGTTTTTGCTGGTGGGTTGGAGGGAGGGTTTCTTTCAATGCGACAGCCTCCCGTCTTCGCTGGTTGTTTGGATCGTCAGCCTTGTGGAAAACCCATTGGATGGTGGGGCAGCTTGCGAGAGCGTGGCGGTACGTACCTTATCCGCCCAGGAAAATGTGGGCGATTAGCGATTACCAGTTTTTCCCAAATTTTGGGTCCTGGGCGAAAAAGAAACCCCCACTACTGCCACTACCACCACCAATCCTCCTCCTCTAATAATAAATCTTCCACTTCCCCCTCCGACTCCGACTCGCCCCCTCCGTCGTTTTCGCTCTCTCAAGCCCGTCCCGAAATACCAGGCATACGATCCGCAATCTCCTCTCCCTCGAAGCAAATACACCTCAAAATCCGGCTCCATGAGTGACAACGCCGGCGCGAAGGCGGGCCCTGAGCCTGGCAACCGAGTTACCATCGGCATCACCTTTGGCAACACCAACAGCTCCATCGCTTACACTGTCGACGACAAGGCCGAGGTCATTGCCAACGAGGATGGCGGTGAGTCTTGATTTCCTGCGTTATTCTTTTCCTCGCTGTCGCTCTCGTATGCTCTGGGTCTTGCGCCCCAGCCGTCGTTTCAGTGCCGACCACACAAGACATACATACTGATTTCCTTGGTCAAATAGACCGTCAAATTCCCACTGTCCTTTCATACGTCGACGGTGAAGAGTACTCCGGTGGCCAGGCCAAGGCTTTCCTCGTCCGATACCCAGACAGCACCATCGCCTCCTTTCGCGATTTCCTGGGTCAAGAGTACGTCCTACCCGTCTTCGACCACTCCGCGACACATCAAGGCTAATTGACGGCGCGCAGTTTCAAGGCCATCGACCCTACCCACTGCCATGCGTCCGCCCACCCCCAGGAGGCTGATGGCTCTATTGCCTTCTCCGTGAAGGACAAGGCCGACGAGGAGGCCGCTTCTATCATTTCTGTTTCCGAGGCCGCCACCCGATACCTGCGCCGCCTCGTTGGATCCGCCACTGACTACCTGGGCAATAAGGTCACCTCTGCTGTCGTCACTGTCCCCACCAACTTCTCTGAGAAGCAGCGCGAGGCTTTGATCAAGGCCGCCAACGATGCCGACATCGAGATCCTCCAGATCGTCTCCGACCCTGTCGCTGCCGTCCTGGCCTACGATGCCCGCCCCGAAGCCGTCATTGAGGACAAGATCGTCGTTGTTGCCGACCTAGGAGGCACTCGCTCCGACGTCGCTGTTGTCGCTTCCCGCGGTGGCATGTACACCATCCTCGCCACTGCCCATGACTACGAGTTCGCTGGTGTCCATCTCGACCAGGCCCTTATGGAGCACTTCGCAAAGGAGTTCCAGAAGAAGCACAGCGTCGACCCCCGTGAGAACGCCCGGAGCTTGGCCAAGCTCCGCCTCGAGTCCGAGGCCACCAAGAGGGCCCTCAGCCTGGGTAACAACGCCCAATTCAGCGTTGAGAGTCTGGCGGACGGTTTCGACTTCTCTGTGACTATCAACAGGATAAGATACGAGATGATTGGTCGCAAGGTGTTCGAGGGCTTCAACCGCCTGGTTGAGGGTGTTGTGAAGAAGGCTGGCCTCGACGTCCTTGATATTGATGAGGTCATCATGGCCGGTGGCACTTCTCACACTCCCCGCATCGCTAACAACTTCCGCGGTATCTTCCCCGAGACCACCCAGATCTTGGCCCCTGCCACCAGCGCCACTGCCATCAACCCCTCAGAGCTCCAGGCCCGTGGTGCTGCCCTCCAGGCCTCCCTGATCCAGGAGTACGAGGCCGCTGATATCGAGCAGTCCACTCACCCTGCTGTCACCACCGTCAAGCACATCTCCCACGCCATTGGTGTCGTTACTGTTGGCGCTGACGGTGAGACCTTTGCTCCCGTCTTGCCTACCGAGACCGCTGTTCCTGCCCGCCGCACCGTCCGAATTTCTGCTCCCAAAGAGGGCGGTGACGTCCTCATCAAGGTTGTCGAGGGCGGCACCCATATCAAGGTGACCAAGCCCGAGCCCAAGGCCGAGAAGCCCGCCTCCGACGACTCGGACGAAGACTCCGATTTCGACTCGGACGAAGACGAGGAGACGCGTGAGAAGGTCTGGAAAGTTGGCAACCTCCTCGCTGAGGCCGCCATCAAGGGCGTCAAGGCTGGTGGCAAGGTCGAGGTGACGATTAATGTTCTGGCTGACCTGAGCGTCACCGTCACCGCTCGGGAAGTCGGCGGCAAGGGTGGCGTGCGAGGAACCTTGCAGGGCCAGTAAAGGGAGAAACAAACTCTTTGGGTCCGGCGGAAAAGCGGGAAAGGGAAGGTCTGCGTCGCTGATATAGAGGGTGGAGGTATAAAAAAGCATGCATCTTTTGGTAGAAAGCTAGATGCACGATAGAGGGAGCTCCGAACTTAAGGAACACCCGGGATGAATTGAAACGATACAATTGCAATACAGAAAAGGGGAGGTGGAATGACCTCCATCATATCAACGCTCTGCTGAACCACGCGTGCTATGTACAAGATGATTGTCTACGCCCCAGTACCATTTTCACCTCCAAACAACCCCTATCTACATATCCAAACCCACCTCACCGGGTAGCTTCCACGCGACGAGATCGTTCCGGACGTCGAACTCGGGGACCTCTCTGGATCGCTTGAGTCCAGCGTCACGAAGGGCTTCACTGTCAAGGGTGATGGAAGAGGTGAGGCTGGCGAGGCTGCGGGAGTGGTCGAGCTCGTGGATGCGGACGTTCTTGCGTGGGGCGGCGTGCTGGTGGTGGCCGTGGCCGTGCGGGGTGACGGTCACGGTGGACACACTCTTGTCGCTGGAGTTGCTTGGGGTGCGGCGATGGGAGCGAATAGACGCGGCTTGGTGCTGTGTGTGGCCGGCGTTGGGGGTGTGGTTTGGCTGGAGGAGGTTGTTGTGGCCGTGGTGCACGTGGTTGATGCGGCGGGCGTCACGGGGCCGTAGGGTGCCGTCCCGGAAGTCCGAGTCGTCGGCGTACTCGTCATCGTCGTCCGTGTCTGGCGACCCGGCGTCGGGCTTGGTCTTCCAGCCGTTGCCGCCATTGAAGATGTCCTCGATGCACTCGTCGGCGGGGAGCTCGTTGGGCTGGCGGCACCAGGAGGCGGCGAGGGTGCGGCGGTACAGATCCTGAAGCTCGGCGGCATCTCGGGGCTTGGAGATGCTCGGAACGGCTGAGAGGTGTTAGTTAGGAAAAAAGGGGCACGTGAAAAAAGAACCGGAAACATACGTCCTGCGTCATCCTCAATAGACTCGCTCATGATGCCACCGATGCCACCAAAGACAGGGGCGGTCTTCAGGGGCGGGGCAATGAAGCTGCGCTCGCCGTCGACCTGGATCATGAGAATGCCAATCTTGAGCGTGCTGTTGACCTTGCTGTCTTGCATAAGATACCTCCTCACGATGCCATCCTCGACGACATCCGAGTCACGGCCGGGCATGTTGCTGGCCGGGCTTACGCCCATACTACTGCTACGCTTGCGCCCGGGCGAGGCGACATCCTTGGCAAAGGCCTCACTCTCCTCGATGTACTCGCTGAGGTTGAGGCGGACATAGCCGAGGGCGATCTTCTCGGTGCCGGCAAACTCCTGCACGACCTCGAATTCCACGGGGCACTCGCCCAAGTTGTTGTTGCGGTCAATGGAGATGCGGATGGAGGGCACGAGGGTGCAGAAGCTGTAGTCGACGCGGTGGTTGGCGATGGGACACTTGGCGGTGCGGCCGCGGTGCTCGGCGTGCATGGAGTGGGTGAGGTGCCATTTGACAAAGGAGTTGCCGGTGACGAGGGGGACGTTGTTGAGGTCGTAGATCTAACGAGAGTCAGAGGAGCTCTCTTAGGGGAAAACGAGGAATGGATGAGTGAGAGGTGAGTGAGTGAGTGAGTGAGTGAGTGAGTGAGCGAGCCAAGCGTACCTTGAGATGACACTCGAATTTAGGCTGGTGATGTCATGTTAGCATGCGAAGGACATATCGTTGATGGAAAACTTGAGGAACTCACCTTGCGAGCTTTGCCAACTTGTGGTTTCAAAAAGTCCATGTTAGCCACTTGTAACAGTAGTTTTGGTGAAGTGGTCGCGCGGAGTTTCCGGATGGTGGTTTATCTCTACACAACAAGAGTCGAGCTCACTCGAGTCTCAAAGATCCTTGCACTCTTGACTCTCTCCACAATGACCGAACCCAGCATTGCATCTCGCCCCTCTCGCTGACAAAGCCGCACAATCCGGGATCGCGCAAAGGATGGTGACGGAAGTTCGAGGTTACAGACAGGCGTCGCCGGTGAGGCTGAGAAAGCCGAGAGACATGACTCGCGGCATGGCCCCGACAGCTTGAACGGCTCGGTGGGGGATTGGACGGCTTACTCAAAGAGGACATGCTGCTGTGCCGGTCTGGACCGGACCAGCGGCGCCAGTCCTAATGGAGGCCACCGGCGGTGTCCCAGCGGAAGATGCGGCTCCCTATCGCGCCGCAAAGTCCCAACGGGGGACACGTTACGTGGTGAGTTGCAGTGGAAGTTCTGAGGACGGCGGTTGTTGGGAGGTGGGAGCGGCGGCGGCGCGGGCGGAAGGGGGCCTCGAGATGGTGGTGTGGTGGGTGGTGACGTGGATTGTCCGTCAGTGAAGAGGGCTCAATAAGAGCGGCCTGGCGAGTGCCCGGTTGGGTAAACGTGGTGGATTAGGATAAGCAGAGTATAAGAGGTGAGTGATACCTGTTGTAGAGTGAGGGCTTCGCGGCTACCCATCTAGCAACGAGTTTATTAGAGGCGCTGGGGTAATAGATGGTCGATGTTGGAACAATTGCCATCATTTCCATGAGCCCATTCAACAATCGTATGCCATCCAATGAAATGACCGAAGCACCCGGTAATGGATGGTGGGGCCTCTTCCCTTGCAACGTCCTTGTAAAGCCCCCTGTCGCAGGGGCTCACAACCCGCTGGAAATGCAGAACTCGCGTCCATCTCAGCTCCTCGTTTCCCGGTGCCGGATCATCACTGCGGCCGACCCCACGATCTGTCTGCCATACCTTACGGAGGAGGGATTGCCGCCACTAGACGCTTATCCAACCTCCTCCATTTCCGCCTCCGACCTCCGCCTCCGACTTCCGGGGCAATAATGCAAACGGCCGGCATCCGGAGGCCCAAGGATGATGACCTCTCCATGTGAGACCTATCTCAGTACTTGCGGTCACGCTGGAATGCGGTCGGTGAGGATGCTGCTGAAGGCTAGACCGTCGCCCGTGTGTCAAATCTTCCTCGGCTGGCTTTGCCGCTCCTGTGAATCATAACGTCACAATTACCGATCCAGAATATGCAAGGAGGCGCTGACCCTTTGATCTTGGGGGGCGGCAACATGTCTGTTAGACTGCCAAGAACCGGGTCTTATGCCTTGGAACGGGGCGTTGGACGGCAAGCCCTTGACAACCGACCCGATGCTATTGGATCGCTGATGTCTTGCCATGTCTCACGTCGTCTTGTTTGCTTGTTTGCTTGCCTTGTGCCGCAAATCACAGAGTGCTAGCGGATGCTTTGCATGGTGGATGGATGTCGCCATAAGATCATCACAATGCTCACATTCGCCGTGGCACCTCCGAAATTTCATGCAGCCCAGCCCAATGAGGAGGTTGTTGGGCTATTGGGCATTGTGACGAGACAGATATCTCAAACATGGAGCTGGAAAAAGAAAAAAAAGAAGGAGAAATGACAAACAACCAAAAGAGCAAGAGGAAGAGATGGGGAAGCCTGTGCCAATGCTGGCATCAACTGACTTTGCGCAGCCAAGACACATTCTGCGACAGTCCGAACACCAACCAGCCTTGCTTGCGACTTCGTGTACGAAGCAACCTTCGCATGCTCACCGAGACCTATTGGACGCTCCGAGTAATGGCTATAGCCTGTAGCCGTGATTTGTCCTAATTTCGACTACTTGTTAGTCTAGTCAGTGACTTGTGTTCTAGCCATGTCGGCCCGTCCCTGATCGCTTCGTAAAGAAGCATAACATCTCACTTGGCAATGGTACCGCCACTCAACATCGGATGCCGCTTTGTCCCGACATCACAAGGGTCGAAGACGGTTTGCTCGGCCGCTCTAGTTCCAAGATGAATCAAGCTACCCAGGCGGGAAGGAAGCTCTCCCGTGTCATCTAAGACAGAGTTGTTTCCTCGCATCGCTGTCGCCCACGTATGCGGCATTCCCTGGCCGAGTGATCCATCACATTGTCTCGATGGCGCAGTGAAAAGAAGTAATATATGATCTACCTGCAGTGCATCGGTGGCATTCCAATGCCTGCAATTCAGCCTGCCCAGCCGCCCACCCCCCTTCTATCGTTCACCGCGTCCTCGGCCCTCCACCAATTCACGATGAGGAGAGACACCGCGAGAAGCCGCCGCGACCAGCGTAAGAGGGCGACATTCTCAGGTTGCGAGGCCAAACTCCCCAGCGGATCTTCGCGTTTTCCTACCTCTTACACCATTCTCCTCCAGCCGGTAGCTATCTTCTAGCTTGCCTCGCCATGTGTGACTACTTCTGCGTACGACTACCAGAACATCCACCATCCCCCGAGACCAGCTAAGCTAACGAGACACACGATAGGTCGAGTTCCAGTGCGGCCATCAACGCTACCTCGTACGCAAATGGTGCCGTGAATACCAAAGGAATCAGAGGCCCTGCAGCCCAAACATCGTCGCCCCCGCCGAATACTGGTACGCGCTGCTCTCTCGAGTTTACACGGGTCATACCTTCGTCACGCTCAAGTCCTTGCTAACCAAGCTGTCGACGTAGGAGCCACAGACTGTGTGCGAAATGCCAACCGCTAAGTCGCTTAGCTATTACGGTGCGCGAACACTTTTGCGTCGTAGCTTGAACTTGAGGCCATCAGTCTTGGAGCTGAGCAGGAGCGGTGTTTTGATGTTTTCCCCGGTAATTAGGTCGTGCGGTTTTACCCCGTGCTTCATTTTTGCCTAGAAACGGAGGGGTTCGGGTGCAATTCACGGAATAGGTTATTAGGTCGGGTTTCGGAGTTGTGTTATTTTCCTTTCAGTTCTACTCAACTGTTGAGGGAGACGTGGCGCTCAGGAAGTATTTTCAGTACGTCATGGGGATATAAACGAGAGGTCCTGCTCACGGTCAAAGATTCACTCAGCACCTGGGAATGGAATGTCACAAAATATGAGATTATTATTAACTAAGTAAAGAAAACCCCCCTGGAATCAGTTGCTCGACTTTTCTCACTATTATACAAGTCGTCGCTTTCGAACTTGGCGTTGCGAGTGATGCATAAGGGCCATTCAACAAGCCGGACGAAGAAGCCCTTACGTTCTCTCAACAACGCAGGAACATTGCGAACTTCATTACCAGCCCCAACGAAGTAACTGTTACAGTCGGGCTGAACGTCTGACGAGCATGACGCGGGTTGTTTCTACTTCGTCGAGACGTTTCTACGCAGTCCGGGGGTTTACAGGGGGGTTAAGGGCCTAGCACAGTTACGGTGTAACCCGACGCTACTTAAGTGTGCGGGGCATCATGCTCAACAACCTACGACGCGGTTGCTTATCGATAAAGCTTTTCTAAAGCTTTATTTTCTTGCGATTGATTCTGTCACGTCTCGCGTTTCCACGATACAACCACCACGCACCAGCTCTGAACCTTGCGATGGCCCCAGGCTCGAAGTCTACAGACCCGGCTGGGCAAGGGGTCAAGAAGCGACCGGCCGGCCCCTCAGCATCGATGGCTCGCAACGACGTCTCCCAGAAGCGCGCCAAAGTTCACATTGCCCGCACCATTCCCGCACAGCCTGCCGATGCTGCGCTCAAAGACGGCGAACTGGACCTCCAGGCTTTTCTAGCCGCCCATGAGTTCGAGATACGGTCTCTCGAGCAGAGTATGGCTACCTCCAAGGCTGTGGGCAGCAGTCGGGCCTTCCAGAAGGTGCCCCGCGGTTTGCGCCGTCGCACTGCGAGCCACAACCCCAAGCGCGTGCCCCAGCGACTCAGAGCACGCGCGCGAAAGGAGATGGCCGAGGATAATACGCCAATGGTTGATGCGAGGAAAAAGAAAAGGAATCCCCAGACGACGAGAGGAAGGATACGAGTTGAGACAGCCCGACGCCTGGGGATTTTGGCAGCAAGGAAGCGCAAAGTCAGGGAAGCCAAGGCTCGAGAAAAGGGAGTGGACGCGAAGGACCTAGAAGAGCTGGCTGTAAGAGGACGAAAACCAAGACCCAAGATCCGAAGAAACCAACTCAACGAGCCGCCCATCCCTAAATCCAAATTCCGAAAGCGACAACTCAACAAGACTTGGCTACCAACCCATACATGGCATGCCAAACGAGCACGAATGACGGACCCCGGAGACCCTCTCTGGCGTTTCGCAATTCCCTTGACGCCCAACGAGAAGATTTATCGACCAACCCATCGAGCCCAGGGCGACAGGGGTGCCCTCATTTGGGACACTTCCTACATGAGCACAGTTGGCCTCTTTGGAAATCCTGGCGGAATAGAGAAGGTTCTCAAGAAGATTGGAGTGTCGCAAGAGTCTTGTTGGAATGAAAAGGGTCGCAAGTGGAGGGTGGGAACCCGCTCATGGACAGGCTTCTTAAGTCGGCAATGGGGCGAAGAACAACGACAAATCGGCCCATCCATTGTTCAGTGGAATCCCGAGTCATCTACCAGAGATATCACCCGAGATCCCAAAAAGGCACAAAGACAAGTGCTTTTGCGAACTCACCCGTCAGCCTTCCTCGAACTCTTTAATGAGTTGCTCCGACTATCAAAATTAGAGAGCCCGCAACTTTACATCGAAGACCTCCGCTTCGAAATCGGCAGCATAGACCTCACTGGTCCAGCATCTACCGAGACGCTGTTAGCCGTCTTAAGCCCATATCCAGAGAAGGAAAAGGCAAAGACACAGCATGCTGAACTATTTCGGTCACTCGAGGGACTTACAAACTCAGCAACACTTCCTGCTGGAGCTGTTCTTAGCTTCTTCATCCAGGATCCTCGACTAAGATACCCCCCAAAACGAGTCGAGGCCTCTGAGGACCCAGACGCTCAGATGGAGCTTCTTGAAAGGATCGCTGCATGGCCATCCGAAGCCAATTTAGAGCCGTTTGCCATATTTAGTCGAGACGAACGGCACAGGGCGTCGTGTCTGCCATCTCAAAAGTATATCAACAAACGAAAGACTGATAATCCCCCAGGCGCCCCCCTGAAACCCACGTCAGCAGATCCTCCAATCCCGATTACTCTCATCGCCTCGCGTTCGGGCTCAGGGACACAGACCCAGGGAACCTGGACTCTACTTGCACCGTGGAAATGCATCCTCCCTATATGGTACAGCCTTGTTCACGTCCCTCTCGCATCGGGTGGGAATCCCAGGTTCGCGGGTCTAAACGAAATCCGTCAAGTCGCTTTCGAGCGCGGTCTGCCATGGTTCCCTACAGACTTCTTGGGGACTGAGGCCGGAGCAGGGTGGGAACTCGAGGAGCGGCACAAGCGGCAGAGGGCGTGGGAGAGGCGTCCAAAGAGCAAAAGGACAGAATGGAAGACGCTCGATCTAGGGGCTGGGAGGAAGGGCGAGGTGGGAGATGGCCTTGCAAACGACTTCGAGTTCATGTTTGGGCTCGATAAGTCAGTGCCAGCGCCAGAGCCAGAGCAGGAGTCGACGGAGGCAGAAGTCGAGGCAATGGATATCGATCCTGACGAGTCAGCGCCGGCAGCAAAACAACAAAAATCCACTTCCCTCAGCAACCTCAGCAACCTCAACCAAGTCTCAAAGGACGTGTTCAATAAACTCCTAAAATCACACACTCCGCCGACTCCGTTGCCCAGAAATGCCATCCTCACCGTCAGAATCTCCGTCCTCGCCCGCGGTGTAGTCTCTTCCTGTGCCCGCATCTACCGCCTCCCCTCCTCCCCGGCCTCTGCGCCGCCGTCCTCGGAAGCCGAAGTCCCAGCGACGATCCCACCGGAGTCCTCGTCGGCATCATCATCTCTACCACGCGACCTCCGCGCCCAATGGCTCGCGCGTGTACCCTCGCCTACGTCTTCCAAGGATAACCCCCCCAGAACATCCAAGCCTCGTGACCTCGAGTCTCTGAAGCGACAGCTCACGCTGGAGCTGATGGCCAAGCCCAGTCCCTACCCTCCTCTGCCGGCGAACCACGCCGACGTTGGCGGTCATCCCCTCGTCCCCGACGCAGACGACCTCATCGGCTTCGTGACCACGGGCTCGTTCAGCCTCAGCGAAGGCCACGGCGTTGCTATCGGATCAATCGGCCTGGCAAAAGTCATTTCCGGAGTTACGGAGGACGGCAATGAGGGACGGCTATGCATTGTGCGGAATGCGGGAGAGAATGTCGGCTGGATGGCGAGGTGGGACGTTTTGTGAGTGACAAGGCAATGCAACCCACAATTGGATATCACGAGAGCGGACGAAACTCGGACGTACGGCATCATACCCAGTTAATGGACACAGTATGATGCAGCTGCCAGCCTGTGTATGACCTGATCTGCAATACGAGACCCATGCATGATGATGCAGAACGCTTCGATGCACCCAAATCGATGAAGGGATAATGTCACGGTGGCATAGGCCGTAAGAGGAGGCGAAAGGCGCCGTTGACATGGCTAAATCTACAAAAGCTATATAAAGCCCCGCCATGAGCAGGTCTCCTGTGCATGAACGCCTGGATCAAACAGATCTCATGGTTACTTCTCAAGCTTCTTGACCCAAATCAATTCAAACCAGTTCTCAACATACCAACTCTTGTCCAGCACAACATGGATCTAGACAGCCTCCCAGAGTCCGTGACCGGCGGGTGCCTCTGCGGCGCCGTCCGCTACACCATCACATTCCCCTCGAACCACGCCTTCAAGGGCGAAGTGCGTCCTCGCCCCGGCCCAATCCACGCAAGAACCACCACACACGCTGACAACTCCGCTAGTGCTCTACATGCCAATGCTCGCAGTGCCGCAAGAACACGGGCTCCCTGCTGGCGCGCTTCCACGGCGTGCCGCTGTCGGCCGTGGCCTACTCGTCGCCGCAGACGACGCTCAAGACGTTCCGCGCGACGCCCGAGTGCGCGCGCGGCTTCTGCAGCGAGTGCGGCAGCTTCCTGTTCTGGCGCCGGGAGGGCTCGGGGCGCATCTCGATGGCCGTCGGCACGTTTGACAGCGACGTGCTGCGGCGCTGGGGCGGCGTCGTGGCCGAGGCCGGTACGCATCTGTGGTGCGAGAACGAGGTTCCCGGCGTCACGGATCACTTGCAGGGCCTGAGGTGGAAGCAAAACAACGAGGGCGAGGGCGCCGAGAGGGTGAAATGAGAGCGGGACGCGCGAGGTAGCAGGGGCGAGTGAGGACAAGTGAGAGCAGCGCCCTCCTTGATGTGATAATTCATGATCCTTTTGTATTTCCTAGTCCTTGCGTATACTTCGTCGCGGGGAAGTGAGCTACTGTAGCAGTGGCTGGTATCGAGAACATGTCATCTTCCTCCAACGCCGGTGTCGAAACTCGTTCTTACGAGGTCAAACTGCCCCCCTATGAGCGCCATGTGCTGTAGTAGAAAACAAGAGAAGCAGCAATAAATAACAAAAACACACCACAATCGACTTATTCCTCCTCGCTAATGTCGCTCTCGTCACCGTCCGGAGATGCCTCGATGAATGCCTCTTCAAGCGCATCCTCTAGGTCCTTCTCGAGATCGTCAAGATCGGCGCCACCATCGTCCTCGTCCATATCTACGTCCATGGGGCCGGGTGCCGTGTGCTCCTCATTGTTGTTGACAGGGCTGGGCAGGGTAAAGCCACCATCAGACTCGCCGTCGGCATCCTCGCCCTCGGACTCGCGCCGGTTCATGAAATCGTCGAAGCGTCGAACAGGCGGGAAGGCAGGTGAGAAGTTAGTCTGGCGGGCAGCTGTGGGCTCGTCCGGGTACTCGATCAGCAGACCACCATCGTCATCATCATCCTCGTCCTCGTCCTCGTCTTGTGGGGGGCGCTTGGTCTGGGATTGAGACTCAGGCTTGGCGGGTTCGGGGACGGGCAGAGACAGGGCCATCGACTTGGGAGGCTGCTTCTTCTCGGGCTTGCGCTTGGGCTCCTTCTTCTGGACGGGTGCTTTGGCGCGAGGCTTCGGAGCGGGCTTTTCGGCGCTGGTGCTGCCGCCGCCGGGCTTGTTGGCGGGTTTGTTCACAGACTTGTTCGCAGATTTGTTAGCGGGTTTGTTCGCAGGCTTGCTGGCCTTGGGGGGAGGTCGCGGCGCGCCGTCGATTTGAGGGTATTGGCGGCGGAGGCTTTCCGAATCGGAGTTGTCCGGGAGGCGGGTCACGTTCATGTTGAAGGTGGAATCAACCTTGTCGAGGACAAAGGATTCGCGGCTGGGGTCGAAGTAGAGAACATATTGGTTGTCTGCGGTATTTCGAGGGCCGGCAAAGGCGTACTTGCTGTCGCCATCGGTGTATGTGAGGTCGTATGAAGTTGTCTTGCCTGGGACGGATGGCTTTAGGCGCGCCGAGCTCGGGGCGGAGGGCGACGAGAGGGCGGGCTGGTGATTATCTGGGAAATGAGAGTGAGCATGACACTGACGCGAGAAAACAGCAGTATACCAGCGAGGAGACGGACGTACATCGAATGCCGGTGAAGATCTCGTTGGAGGGTTTGCCCAAAAGAGTGTCGCCCAGGATGACGGGATAGTTGCCCGTCTTGGTCGGGTCGATCAGTCCAGCCAGAGCCATGGCGGCGGCGAGGAGCGAACGAGGAGCGGCGGCGAAGGGGTCGATTCAGCGAGTATCGTAGACGGGCGACGGGCGACGGGAGAAGCGAAGAATGAGTACAAGAATCTGAAAATCCCAGCAGTTGGGTCAGTTGTGAGTAGGAAGAGAAGATGACGAGGAGAGTTCGACGGATGATGAATGGATGACTTGACCCCGTTTCTGGGGGCGGAGGCGGAACCACGGAACAAGGCTCACGCGGAGGTCACCCGCTGGACCTTAATAGTACAGTCGGGTGGCACAGTGGGTGGGCAGCGGGACTTTAGGCGCTTCGGGCATTCTAGCCACTGTCAGCACAGGCCAGCTCAGCCACCCACCCAGCTGCGAGTACCAACTCCAGCCACTGCAGGCTGATTCACTGTGAGTCTAGGTGGCTGATAAAGGCATTGTTCTTTCACTGCCTCCCTTTGTTCTTGTTACAACAAAGATGAACGCATCGCCTTATGTTTGTGTATTGTTCTCATTATGTTCAGCTAAATATAAAGATGCTAGTGTTATTCTTAGTTCCTAGTAAGACTTGGATTGATTTTCAAGTCTTAGAACTCCGAGCCTAGGTTAGCTAAAGCCATCGGGAAAAAGGCATTAGGTTTAAGGTGCCCAAAGCTAGTGCAGTATACATGGTTTAAAAAGGTCGGGTGGGAAAACACTCTTGCCAGCTGCCCGCACAAACCAAGAGCCCTGCGGGACCTGTGCAGCCTTGTCTCGGCCTGGTTTCCAGGCGCCGGTTGATCTCGTCCCTATCGACGAGCACGAAAGACGACGCTCAGCTATTGGAGAGATTCCTAAGCGGCAGAGGCTCACAAACCGCGATCACGACTGGGAGTTCACCGCATTTCAATTCCCTGTCGTCGTTACCATGTCGCTTGCGGCTCTCGAGGAACCTTGAGAACTCAACGTTTTTAAGCACCTGCAACCTTCGAACCTATCGTTCTGTTGAATCGAGCGATGCCATCAAGGTCCGACGCGACACTGCGTCGGTTAGAATACTTTTAGGTTATGGCCGACATTCAATGGGCATTGTACGTGCAGCAGCCATGTCGGGAGCTTCACAAGCTCTAGAGCTGCTGCTGTGGTCACCCGACGACGGTGTCGCGTATGCATAATGGCTGTGGGTTTAAAGCGAGGGGATTCAGGGGTGGGCTACAGAGTTGACACATTGAACTGGAAATGATATATGGTGGGAAGTCTATCTAGACGGACGATGGTTTCCATGGTGGCCTGAGCATATAGTTATAATCTAATGCTAATGGGTCCAAGGTTGTGGGTTTCAGACTGCTTAAGGTCTTGGTAACTAAGACCCTGCAGCCTTTCACCAGATACTACCTGGTACTTGGAATACCTCTCATTGCATTCATTTTGTAACAGTAGCAAAATGAGCGTGTTTGGCTGCAACGTTACTGATGGACAATAATGCGCAATTTGAGCTCGCTTCTCCGCAGTGTTTGTCGTGTTGGTTGAAACACCTGGTGGTCGTGTAAGCGAGATATCCTCCTTGCAGGCAGAACCATGAGTCCCTTGACCGAGTCGGCGATGGCGCAGAGCTAGCGTCTTAGCTCCCGGGAGCAGAAGCAGAATCATCAGCGAGGCGGGCCAATGAACGACGAGCAAGAGCACCGCCTTGGGCAGCATGGCGTCGACATGGCGTCGAGAGAAGGACGCATCCGTGGGCGGCAGACACTGGGGCGTGTGGCTACGGCTTGCAGTCTCCGTGATGAGGATGGGGGGAAAGAGAAAAGAGAAAATAACGAGACAAGGAACAAGCAAAGAAGCGTCGCCTCGTGCGCCGGATATCGACGTGTCCGAGGCACAAACGTGCTGGCCGTTGAGTCGGTGAGTCTTCTGAGACCTGGGCTGAATCCCCCATCACCCTCCCTTGCGTTTGCCTGGGTGTGCGATGCGCCGTGCTCCCGGGCTGTTCCCTGCGCAGGATTGCGCTGTCATTCTTTGCTGCGCACCTGCATATCATTTTGCATACGTCGGTAGCGCCAATGCCCAACGGACGGGGGTGGTCAGCCTTGGACAGGAATAGCACATGGGACGGAAGAGTTGTTGGATGCAACTGCATGACTGAACGGGTGCTTGCTCTGATCTCGTCGAGTTTGATGAGAGGAGGATTCGAAGAACGTGGCCGTGTGCGACTCGATACCGCCTTCTCGAAGAATGGAAGACGCCACAGGAGTGACATCTTCGTGGGGACGCATCTTGGCTAGTACCGTAGGTGATGCATCACAACGGCACTTGTTCGTCGGTCGACGGCGGGTGTAGGCTGCACATTTCCATTTCCCGTGTTAGCGACGGGATCGACATGATGGCATCTCCCGCCTCTGTCCGCCTCTCCTCCCGATTCTCCCTTGCCTTGCTGGGGCTCGGCCGGGAGATCACGATAGCCCATTGTTCCACATCCCGCATATCTAAGCGTCCCCCGGGTCATTCTCGTCCCGCCAGCATCCCGCCACCGGACCCGGCCGGCCGCGAACACCCACCCCGAATGGGCAACCCCGGTGGATTTTGTTCGCCGAGACAAGGAGCCCGTATCCGTTTACAGCGCAGAAGAGGAACAGCCGTGCTCCCGAGGAGGATATGCACCGTATATTACATATGCCGGTACTACTATTGTAGGTATGAGACCTGGCCCTTCGTAGTACAGCGGTTAAGTGGGTTTGCAGCCATGGAAAAGCAAAAGCCGGCGGGACGGTAACTGCAGAGCAGAGCATGTATGCATAAGCGACGGTGGAGTCGCGGGCCGGGAGAGAGACCAAGAGGAAGGGATCGTCGCATGTTCATTTCGCGCGCTCTAAAGTGAGGCCGAGGAGACTTTTGAGCTCGATGAACCGGAAGTAGTCTTGAGTTGTGGGTTGCTCGGGACGAGGCGAATAAGTCGTACGACTGGAGAGAGGATCGGGTTCGTACCATGTTGGGTACGGCGAGAGACGAGGCTGATGAGGGAGCCGGGCCAACTCATTTCGCGGCGCGGCGCACATTTGGTTGTTCCTCGTCCCATTCATCATCGGGCAATCTGGAACCGCATCGTAAATGACGCCGATTGTGGCTCAACAAGGTTAGACATTGGAGGCGGTCGGACTGAGATGATCGACAGTGCCGTTGGTGCATTGGGGATGGAGCTGAGATCGACTGTCCTTGTTGGAAGTTGGAGAGACGCGGCGCCGAGATTTGTGTGTAAATGGACGTCGAATTCGGTGCCAGGGAACAGAGGAACAGGCAGTATCACGTCACGCACATTCCACTTACTGGGGAGTTTTGGTTCCTTGTCGACGAATACTACCTCGTACCTTGCAAGCTACTATGGGTTTGTCCGTCTATCCATTGATTTACTAGGAGCGACTCGATGACCGTGTTCCTGGTGACGCAGGTGACCATTGCATGTTAGGCATCGAGCATTGCGCTGGCGAGTACTGGGGAACAGGAAAAAGGGAGATTGAGGATGGGAAGGGAGAGGGCATAAGAGAGAATAAAAAGGGAAAAAGAAAAGAAAACTAGTAGCCCACACCCCTCGGAGGAGATGGGGAAAAAGAAAAGAAAAAAAAAAGAAAGTCAACCGTCGTCACCGTCAGCTCGAACCACAAGTCGCAGCACACTCCCCCTGACGGCCCTCGAAGGGAATCCCACTCTTCTCCAATCATCTATCTCGGCAGTCTTCGATGGATGTGGCCTCTTGAGGCGCCTAGTAACCTTGCGGCCGTGGGAGAATCGGACGATGGAATGGGTTTTTTTTTCTTCTTCTTAACGTTAGGTCGTTCAAAGTCAAGGGAGGAAGAGGGAGGAGAGAAAAAAGGAGCCCGTTGCCCTAGGTTTTGTGGTCCATACGTGGAGAGGTATGCAGCGGTGTATTGGCGGGGAGTCACCGTGGCAATATCAAGCGGGCGATATAGGTAGTCTGGTAGATGGATAGGTCGTCTGCAGGGAGAGGAGAGAGGATCGTCGTGTCTGAATCATCCAAAATGAAGGATGAAAGGGCCAACTACTAGTTAGTTATCCGGTCTAGACTTGACCTGGCGGCAACAGAGTCGAGCTTCTTGTTCCTCTCCCCGTCCAGTAAGCCCCGAGTAGGTAGGTGGTCGTCGCCCTCAAGCCGCCGGCGCGCCCCCCCTGTAAGTATTTAATCAACCCCACCGCAGCGGCGAGCTTGATTGACTGATGGATTGCTTCTGGTGAGGCTTCCCTGGCGCTTCCCTGCGACCCATGCGATGCCGACTTTTGTCAGGACAGGGTCCGACGGGCATCGGGAGCCAGTAATAAGCGCCCGATGGACGCCGGGCCCTTGCCGTAGGGAACATGATCCCATCCACAGCATCCAAGGGAAAATCCCAAGGACTCGGGAGTCCGCACGTCTCCCTCCGCTTGCTTTCAGGGTACATACCTACTCCTGCGTGCATACCTGATGTATGCTGGTGGGCGGTGGTCGTAGCGTGTTCGCAATGGCGGGTGAGGGCGAGAAAAGAGAGAGAGAGAGAGAAAGCAAGAAAGAAAGAAAGGCTACTGGTTCGTGTGAGTGAGTGAGGTGAGGTGAGAGAGAGGCTTCCTTTCATCCACCAACCCACCCATCCATCTATCCATCCACCCATCCATCCATCTATCCATGATCCATCCCCCATCCATACTCCGTTAATTATTAAGGAATCTCACATCCACCCCTGTCGTCTCGTGGCCTCGCATCCTCGCACCCTCGCACCCTCGGCAGCCAGCCTCCTGGTCTCCATTTTGCTTCTCTCCCTTGCTCCTGTTGCCCTGGCTCACTTTCGCGCTCACGGCTGAGGGCTCACTCGCTCGCAGCAGCACATCACCATCACGGACACGGCTGACTTCGGGATCCATTCCTTCTTCCCTTGCCTCACTTTGCATTTCCCGTTTCGACCCTGCTGCTCGCTAGGTTGTCTTCTGTTCGGGGCCCTCTCCACTCTTCGTCTCTGCGACTCTTCCACTTCCACTCTTCCACTTCCGCTCTTCCACTTCCGCTCGACCAATCTTTCCACTCTCCAACCACTGACTGACTGACACCGACACTGACACTGACACTGACTGACGCACTCCGTTTCCTCCCTGCCTCCCTGCCTCTCTCCCTGCCTCTCTCCCTCCCTCCCTCTCTCCCTCCCTCTCTCCCTCCCTACCTCCCTCCCTACCTTGCCTATCTCTGTTCTCGGAAACAGGGTCATCCTTCCCCTCCAAAAACGTCCATCGAGACCTTTCTCTTCCGTCGACTCTGCCCGCTTTGTCTCTGGTCTCGATCCGCCTTTTCTTAGTACTTAGACCCGGTCCGACTCTGAGGCGCAAACGACCTCTATCCTCTCCTCTCTTCTCTCCCTCGCTGGTCTCAGGCTCTCAGGCTCGCTCGCCTGCTTGCGCAAAAGTCCCGTCTCAACTCGCCAAAGGCGCCTAGCATTTATCTACCTGGCATTTTACCGCCCAGTCTTTTTTGTCCGCCTCGCCCAATTCCGTCCCCCCACGCTTCCCGACCCGTCCTCCGGACCAAGCTCGCCCTACCACGTAGTCAGTCTACTTACTGAGCTACACGTTAAACTCGCCGATCTTGACCTCGTGCAAATCAACAATTCCGCCTGGCCACGGCCCCCTTGCTGCTCGAGGATGCTTTGAGGAGGATTCACGCGCCCGCCTTCTACACCTCCCGTGTCATCCCCCGCCTCCCCTTCTCTCGCCATGGCCACCATGTTGGTGCACCAGAGCCCAGTTGTCGCCGTCGACATGACTTTGGACACCTCCAACACCACCGGCGCCGATGCCGATGCCGATGCCGATGCCGACGCCGACGCAAGCGCCGACTCCAACGCCACCGTTCCCGAGCTTCGCGACCTCGACTACGTCGCCGCCGTCCTCAGGTCGCCTGCGGGCCGCACCGAGTGCCAGATCGACGCTGACTTGGTAGCAAAGGCCCATGCCCTAGGCATTTCCACCGAGACAGCCACTGACAAGCGCATCACGTCGAGCGTTGAGTCTGCGTCCACCGTCTACAATGCTCGCACCTTTTCCATGCTCTCGGGCGGCTCTGCGAGCACCGCCCTGACCGCACACTCTTCGCTCTTCGCACCGACGACACCAGACCTCGGGCTCGCCAGCGCGAGAGAGTCCAAGGATTTGAGCTTCGCTCAGTACGACAAGTACCTGTCCATGATTCACCCTCATCACACTGCTCTCAAGCTTCCCAAGCAGCCACCACCGCCACCGGACCCTGCCGCTCAGAGTGTCTTCAGCGGTAAAACCAAGAGGAGCATGTTCAGTGTCAAGTCGGGCCTGAGGAACCGGATACGATGGAGGAAGAAGGCGCCCCAACCCCTCGAGGTCATGATGTGCGTTTGATTCCTGGCCTTGATGTGCTACCGTTCCACAAAGGTAATTACTTCATGCTGACACCATCGCCAGGACTTGCGGCCTCTGTCACGTCGACTTCAAGAATTCAACGTCACTTTACAACATTGCCTGCGGTCACACCTACTGCGCCAAATGCCTGAGATCTATTGTCACTCAAGCCATGACTGAAGAGACCAGCATGCCTCCCCGATGCTGCGCACAGTCCCTACCCGCGTCCATCATCAAAGATATCCTGAGCCGCGAAGCCCAGCAAGAATTCCTCACCGCCATCATCCAGTACAGCACGCCTTGGCAAGCCAGGATATTCTGCCCCAACGACTCGTGCGGAGAGTTCATCCCGCCGCACCACAAACTGGACCCCAAGCACCCGTTCAACGTGACGTGTCGCAAGTGCAACACTCGGGTCTGCCTCACGTGCAAACGCAGGGCCCATCCGACCGGGAAGGAATGCCCGGAGGACTGGGAACTGGACCAGATGATCAAGCTGGGAGGCAAGGCTGGCTTGAGAAGGTGCTACAAGTGCCGCAATCTGGTTGAAATGGTCGATGGGGTCACCCAGATGAAGTGTCGTTGCGATGCCGAATTTTGCTCCATCTGCGGTGGCGTGTGGGATTTCAAGACCGGATGCCCCAATTTCTGCGATTACGAAGACGAACTGGAACGACGAAAAAGAGAAGAGGAAGGTCATTTGGCCCAGTACGAAGCGGAAAAGTTAGCACAGGAGGCCGCGGCAGCAGCGGCGTCCACTGAACGCCTCCAAGCCGAGGAACGAACGAAATCACGCGTCGAATTCCGAAATTTAGGCGACTCGCAGGTTCAGGAGATGCACCGTTTCCGAGAGTTTGCGGCCGAGACCAAAGCAGCCATGAACGCTCGACACGTCGACCAGAAACAGGTTCTGGCGGAAAGGCAAGCTGAACAGGAGGAAAGAATGAGAGACCGACATACCAGGATGATCAGTCACCTTGAAGACCGACAGGTGGCGGCCGAGATGGATCTACGAGCCACGCTGGAGCAGAGCGAAAGAAGCGTCAAGATTCGCCTAAAGCACATGGAAGCGTACTGTGACGGGCTGGGCCGTGGTAGTGGCTCGGAATCGAGCTCGCAGCCACCGCGAGTGGTGACGGAGCGTGACCTCCGTGAGCTGGGCCAACAATACAACCTGCGAAATGGAATGTCGCGACTCCACGACGCCAAGATCAACGTGATGCGGGATCGCCAGGCGAAGCGCATGGAGGAGCTTGGCGACCGCCAGGACACGGAACTAGAGAAGCTCATGGACAAAGGTCAACGAGACCAGGAAGACCTGGTGGCGGAAGCCGCGCAAGAGGAGGAAGAGCATGCGACCAGATTCGCCGCACGCAAGGCGAGGCTCGTGCGCCGGTGGGAGCTGAGCATTGAGATTCTCCGGAAGGAACTCGAGGCGCAGGACGGCCTCAAGTACGCGGCCATTCCCACGCCGGTGTGGCCAGATGACAACGACAGTTACCCATCGACGGCCGAGGAAGCTCTGGGGTGAAGCGCAAGTCCTAGGATGCGAACAGCAGACAACACCGGACCATCCATTTCGACAACGGACTGATACGTTTAAACACGATCATTCGACGGTCTCGACATTGGGTATCGCTTATATTCCCTATATATGCCTCGTCTCGAGCAGCATACTTTCGTTACGATTATTCCCCGAATTTCCTCTTGGACGTTTGCAGCATGATACCTGGCCGGTCAGCCATGGGAAGCAGGCATCCTTTTCAGCATTATACTCTATTTTCTTTGTCTTTATGTTACCAGGAGCATGACTATCATCACAATAGTCTTTTTTTCTTTTTTATATCCTTCCCTCACCCTTTGTGGAATTCTCAAGGGCAAAATCGGGCATGGCTTTACTGTCAGCACGCTCGTCTCCATGACGAGTTGGCTAGACATGGCGGCAAAGAGTTTTTGTTTTTGTTTGACACCACTTTCCGCTTACTACATATACCTTAGATTCGCTGCTGGCCTTTTTGTTGATGAAGGGCGTTTTCTCATGTACATACCCCACGGATGTCCGTACTGCGTCATGATAGATTGGAGATTGAGATCCAGATGAAGAGTTGAAATGTAATCAATGATGTACACGTTGTCATAAATTCTTTCGAGGACATGCGCACGGTTCATGAAGTGAATTGAACACTTCCAGCCTTGGCATTTATCTGAACTAACAACGTTAGCACACAGGGATTTTTGAAGGATAGTCTCAACAATCATGGCCGGCGCTAATATAAATAGTCTATATAAATGCAGACAAGTTCCCAGAGATTGGTTCAGAGACGCCTTGTTACTACTTGCTCAGTCTTCTCACGAGACAGTGCGATTTCGGGAGAGACGTGCAGCACGCAGCATGCATCTAAGGAGCGGAGGCGGCTGTGAAACAGAGCGTGGAGATGCGGGCATGCGGGCTCCGTTGCTTTACTTGTACGAGGGGCGGCTCTTCACCAGGAGGGACGAATGAAGAAGTGTTTGTAGGGAAAAGGGTCAATACTCGTACTGGAATATTCGTTGGACAGGCTTTTTGTTCGGGGGTTGCTGGTGGAGTTGAGAGAGACGTGGTTCGCTTAACTACTACCTACCTAGGTAGGTAAGGTACTCCGTAACGTTAGATGGATAGAATATTTCCTTTACGATGCCTCCCAACGAATCTCCTCTGAGTCGTGCCATCTCTCTCACCCTCACTCTCACTCTCACTCTTGCTTGTGCAACTACCTGCCCTCACCCCGGCCCAGACTTTGAACAGTTGAAAGTGGTCTAACTGCATTGGCAATGTTGTTTAGTTTGCGTGACTCGGCGATAGAACTAGCACCCAGTATCCATGTCAACTGCAGGGTTTCCCAGCCAGGGCTGAGGGAAACATGCAGCCGTCACGTCACACGCACAGGAAGCCGAAGACTTGACGGCTACCAGCATCGTGGCACGGCGGACACCACGGGAGACTAATAACACGCAGGAATGGTCGAGCCAGCCAGCTACTGCTGTGCCGCGGTGCGACTGAGATGGATGGTACAACGCTGCAACGTCTCACTTGATCGGTTCACTGTGACACGGCGTCGGCGTCGGTAGGGTAGGTGGCAAGCAAACCGCCTTGCTCGACACGGTGCGACGCGCAACTGCTTTACCTGGTTGGCATCGGTTGGGGAGAGGAAGCAAACCAAACAAACAATAACATCAACATCGATATCGACATCGACATCAAGGTGTGGAGGGTTGCAAGACTCTCGAGATCCAAGTCGCAACGTCCGAGGCCGAGCCCCCTGGCTTCCCACACTCATGGCCGTGGATGCCCAGCTCAGTGTTGTTAGGCCCCACCGTCGATCCTAAACTCAACAACACCTGAGCATCTTGGGCTCACGAAGCGAGAATTGAATTAGGTTCCTGCCCCCCTGCCCTCCCCTCTCGTACAGAGTTGTGCCGGGTCAGCTTGTTCTAATAAAAGGTCGGCGAAGGGGGGTTTTCGTATCCATTCCCTAACCTTGGAATTGTCATGCTGGGAATGTGGGGGATGTGTTCTCTTTTGTCGCAAAGGGTTGATGAGGGAGCAATCGTGGCTCATGCAGCCACATCCGAAAGAATTAACGAATGGTGGACCAGTGGGGTTTTGCGAGGTTTGGGGATACACCGGGTCGTTTGTTCAACCCATGGGCGGGCTGCAGCTATTCGCACTTTTGCCCGATGGCCAACCAAGTCTTGCTCGCCTCCTGCCGTGCGCACGCACGCACGGGCGGGTGCACCAAGATGCCGCGGGCGTCTGCAGAAGGCAAGGCAGGGAATCCTTTCTTTGGACTCCCCTTTTGTTTCCCACCTTCGGGTCTTCGGATGCTACGTTCGGCGTTGAAAATGTTTGGTGGTCGTACACACACGGACGGATTACCCGCGGGCAAAACGACTGACGGACGGGTCCAGTTGGTTGACTTTGAAGGCAGGGATTGGCCCAGCTGGGGATTCAGCCTCCGGGGCCCGGGACTCTGACCTGAATAGGGTTTTGCTTGTTTGTCTGTGTACCGTTGCATAGAAAGGGGAAGAAAGAAAGAAAGAAAGAAAGAAAGAAAGAAAAGCATTCCATCATATCATGTTTGTTTCGCGGATGGGATGGGATGCGCCGTTTGGACCCGACGTTGGCGGAGGACGGACGGGGCCGGACACCACCAGAGGACGGACGGGGCCCTAAGAAACCTCCGAAGTGCCCTAGGAATTCAGGGGACGAGACCGACCTGCTCTGGGTGCGTGCCCGCCCCGGCCCGCACATTCGCCCGCTGAAGGCCCCCCCCTTTGCCACCACCACCACCACCACCACCACCACCACCCACCCCATGGAAGTCGAGGGGAGGGGAACGGGGAGTCGATGGATGTCCGGGGGGCCCCCCTTCTGGATGGATGCCTTTTCCCGCTGGCTTGGCAGGTACAGTGCCGTCGGTACCTACTAGGTGCTGTCCTACAGTGCTCCAGTGGGTTTCCAGGTACTTATTTAGCCTGGCCGCCGTTCGTCATCCCTCGCCCGCAGCCGCCGCTCAGCCACATCAGCCCAATTTCTTCTTCCCTCGTCCAACTCCACACCACCCACCACCCAGTCCACCACAGACCACATCCCATCCCATCCCATCCATCAAAGCTGGTTCCCCGTCCGTTTGGGAAGTGCAGTGTGTCTGCTTGTCTCGTCTGGGCTTGTCTTGTCTCGTCTCGTCTTGTCCTATCCTGTCCTATCCTGTCCTATCCTGTCTTATCCTGCCCTGTTTTGCCCTGTCCTGCCCTGTCCGTGTCCCATCTTGTCGATCACCTCGCCCAACGACCTCCCCAACAGTGAGTGTGCCGCAACACATCACATCACATCACATCACCGCAGAACAGCAAACGTTTGGACGTTCGTTTGGAATCCTACCTAGTACCCTACCCTGCCTCGTCCGCTCTTCGCCCATTCAACTGCTGCCCGACTGCCTTTTCCAACCCCGACACCACCTCTCGGTCTCGGTCCATCGTCGCACCATCGCACCTACCAAGCTATCTCTCTTAGCTGCTGCCCGTCGTCACTGTTGTCAGCCTCATCACCGGCGCCGTCGCCGTCGCCGTCGCCGTCGCCATCGCTTGTCACTGTCACTGTCACTGTCGCACAAGTCCAGCGACGCCACCTGCTGCCCCGTCGCTCGCCCTCGCTCGGGAATGTGAGCGACTACCCCAACAAGCTCCACGCCCACGCAGAACTCAACGCCCACTCCCGCCTTGGATCCTAGTCCACCTCCTACTCCGAAAGCTCGCCGGGCCCCCGACGCTACCATGGCTTCTGAATTCCACGGACCGGCCTCTGAGGCCTTTCCTCCCCAATACCAACGCGACCCATCCGCCACCATGTCCCTGGGCACCTCTCCCACAAGCCCCCAGGCACCACCATCCGACAATGGCGGTGCCGCTGTCGACAACACCTCCAACGGCAACCAGAGCACCGATGGCAACGACCTGTCGCCCCCTCCGAACCCGACCGGTGCGAGCCCCGAACAGCTCAAGCAGGTCTCCGACGTCCTGACCTCCGAGGTACGCCTGCCACACGCCCGCCCGCTCGCGATTGATGCTCGAACATGCTGCTGATGGAATATCTAGATTGGCATTGCTACCCTGCTGAACCGCCTCAAGCAGAGCATAGCTTCCGCAAAGGTAAGTCGAGCTCTCCAATAGCCCACCTCCAATGACATGCCTCCTCCGCGGGGCGTCCGCCAGCACCTGCTCACATCGCTCTCGTAGGAATTTGCCCTGTTCCTCAAGAAGCGATCATCCCTCGAAGAAGATCATGCCCAGGGTCTCAAGAAGCTCAGCCGCTCCACCCAGGACAGCATGCGCCGGCCCGACCATCGCCAAGGTTCATTCGGTGCCGCCTACGATGAGATGATGCTCACTCACGACCGCATGGCCGAGAACGGCATGCAGTTTGCCTCCTCCCTCCACCAAATGCACGACGAGCTCATTGAGCTCGCCGCCAAGTCGGAGCGCAACCGCAAGACCTGGAAGACAAACGGTCTATCCGCCGAGCAAAAGGTCGCCGACATGGAACAGGCCATGCGCAAGAGCAAGACCAAGTATGACACCCTCTCGGACGATTACGAGCGGGTCAAGACGGGCGAGGCACGGCAGAGCGGAAAGATGTTTGGTCTCAAGGGTCACAAATCGGCTGCCCAGCACGAGGAGGAGCTGCACAAGAAGGTCGTGGCCGCCGACCAGACCTACAAGCAACACGTCCAAACATTGCAGACGGAGAAGGCTCAGCTGCTGTCCACGACACGGCCCGAGGCAGTCAAGACCCTCCAGGGTGTCATCCGCGAGATTGACTTGGGAGTGTCGGTGCAGATGCAAAACTTTGGTACGTTGCCTGAGTTCTGCGGGCTTGACACGCCCCCACTGGTCTCGCATTGCAGTCCTAGCTAACGAGACGTTTAGCTGTGTTGAATGAGAAGTTGTTGCTGAGCAATGGCTTGAACGTCAGCCCCATCCGGGGTCCGGGAGGCGATGGCGGCCAACGCAGCTTGCGACAAGCCGTCTTGTCCATCGATAATGACAAGGACCTGGATAGCTATGTCACAGCCCAGCACAGAAACCTGCCGCCCGGCACTGGGGAAATCAAGTATGAGCGCAATCCGGTAAGTCCAGAAATATCTCCAGTTTACAGGACACTGCTCACGACTCCCGTAGGTGCTCGGTCGAACCTCCTCTAGCACCCAGGCGACAAGCGGACCTTTGCAACAGCCCAACCTAGGACAAGCACCCCCTTCATTAAACCCTCCGCCTCTGGGTCCTGGTTCAAGGTCCAGCACCCTGGGTCTTGGACCCCTCACTGGCTTATCTCAAACATCCACTGGATTGGACCCTCCCTTCCCTCCCGGGGGCCCTTCCGATGACCCGCGCCCTTTCTCGCAGTCACATAACCGCAGCTTCAGCCAAGGGACTATGCCGGCTACGCAAGGTGGGCATCCTCCCCAGGTCTCCGGCCGAGCCCCCACACAGCGATACGGGAACGGAGGAGGCGGCTCGTTCGGCTCATCAGGGCCACCCCAGCTTGGTGCTCTGCCTTTCCAACCATCTTCCGGGTCATCGCCTCCTCCGGCCTCAGCACCGAACCAGGTTCCCCCCCAAGAGCTTTCAGGGAGCAGCCCAGCTCCTGGAGGGCCGTCTGGCACCGCACGCTCGCCACCCCCATACGGAGCCCCTAGCCAGCCCCCTCCCGGGGGTTTGGGCGGAGCGTCGGCACCTACTAGACCCGTGTTTGGCCTGTCGTTGAGCCGCCTCTACGAGCGTGACGGCCTGGCAGTGCCCATGGTCATCTACCAGTGTATTCAGGCTGCAGACCTATACGGTTTGGCCCTCGAAGGCATCTACCGACAGTCTGGTTCCATGAACCACATCCAGAAGCT